>CATOUR010000214.1:0-661064 GCA_951848785.1 Callosobruchus maculatus
GTCAAAACCCTTAATTATCGAGATAATATAAGTCAAGTATGCTGAGGAAACAATTGTATAGAAGTGACGTTTAACTATCAAGCGGATCTATCAGGTAGGCTATGAATAATTGAATGACTCAGTCCAAATAAAACGATTCTTCCATCTTTCAATGGCATCAGTTCTCATTCTCCAAAATACCTATATACCCTCTACTTGTTCTTACATAGAAAAATTCATGTTTAAAGCTCGGTTGTCACAAAATACGAAATTTATGAACAGTATGAAAACTGCCCGTATTTCAAAACCTACCTGATAAATCTACTTGATAATTATTCATCCACCTACAAAATTGTTTCTCCCAGCATACTTGACTTACATTATTTCAATAATTCATCAAATACTATTATGACCTTATATTTTAGTTGTATGTTAAACGAAAATAAAATTCGATAGTATTTTCTCAAAATAAATAAATTTCAGTACACAAATAGAAACAATATTTAAAATTTACAGAAAAATCGAATACCTTGGATACTGACGAATATACAGGGTGGGCCAATAGTGCGTGGGCGGAGGATGGTGGGCTTACTAAAAAATATTTCGAAAATCTGTCCCTTGATCATGGTAGTTACCCTTGAGTGCTATAACGTAAAAATATTTTCACTTAAATTTTAACGGTTATACAGGGTGATTCATATCAAACTTACATTTTTTTAAATGGAACCCCCTATATATTATTGCATATTTGGATTCCTTGGTCAATTTTAGTGTGACTTTATGTAATACACATGGAACTTTAAACGAACCGTTTAGGCGCAAATCACCATTTTTGGTATAAGTAGGTATCAGAAAAAAATTGAATATCGCAGCGATTATAAAACTTAGAAGGCCGTGACTTCGCCGTACAACTAAGCATGAAATGCGTCACCTTAGGTCAGACGGCTAAAATTGAATTCTTTTTGTACTTGGAGAAATCAGTAGATTAATTAAGGAAATTTCAATCACAGATAACTTGATTTTTTCAAATGGCAATGCCTATTTTGGTTTAAAAAATCGAATGTAATATTTCATTACCTTTCTAACGATATAGCATACTCGACACCAATCTTTTTTAGTTTTCATTTTATTTCAAATTTTCAGTCAAATCGGTGTTTTTCAATTTTCCTGCATGCAAGCAACCTAGCAGGCCATGAACAATAAACAAAAGCTCGTTAATATGGAAGAAACCAACTAGCTTAGTAGAAAGATGCAAACTAACTAGAGCAACGGGGCAAGATTATGAAAATTTCTTACAACATATTAGCTCTAACCAGAAACAATAGCGGTAACAAGAACGCTCATTTTTCACAGCCTACTAGCTATTAGTCAATTTCCAACGTCAGTAAAAAAATATGTAATCAAAGGAAAACTACTAGTGATTGCTGCTGGCAGTATAATATCTATGTCTTCTGAATAAATTTCCACATTTAATGCTATAAAAAAGTAGCCATTTCCGTAAGTCAAAAGTAATGATACCTCTGACTGGAACCCTTCAAATTCTTCAGTAGGTACTTCTACCTATTAGCAAAATCGCGGAAAATGAAACTTGAATTGCAGTCTGTTTAAATTGTAAAACATAATTTAGTTTGCAGAAAACTACATGAAATAAACACAATTACAACATAGCGTAATTAAAAAATTCTAGCAATTATTTCAATAGATATTCAAAATGCTCCAGTTGGAGATTTCACTTTTGAATTAACTAAACGGAAGTGACTAATGTTTTCATCCCATTAGATATGAAATTCTAAACATGTTAGACTGTAAGCAAAAATCGCTGGTAGTTTTCCTTTTGTTTCAAAATTTTTAATCGTTTTGGAAAGTTGTCAAGCTCCAGTAGACCTCGATAGCTAGTAGGCTGTGAAAAACAAATACTTCTGCCATAGCCCAGCTACTCATTTACATTAGATATCTTGGGGCTGTTGTATCCGGTTAGAGCTAATATGTTGCAAGGAATTTTCATAATCTTGCCTCGTTGCTCCAGTTAGTTTGCATGTTTCTACTAAGTTAGTTGGTTTCTTCCATATTAACGAGCTTCTGTTTATTTTTCATGGCCTGCTAGGTTGCTTGCACGCAGGAAAATTGAAAAACACCGATTTGACTGAAAATTTGAAATAAAATGAAAACCAAAAAAGATTGATATCGAGAATGCTATATCGTTACAAAGGTGATCAAATTTTACATTCGATTTTTTAAACCAAAATAGGCATTGCCATTTGAAAAAATCAAGTTATCTGCGATTGAAGTTTCCTTAATTAATCAACTGATTTCTCCAAGTACAAAAAGAATTCGACTTTAGCCGTCTGACCTAAGGTGACGCATTTCATGCTTAGTTGTACCGCAAAGTCATGGCCTTCTAAGTTTCATAATCGCTGCGATATTCAATTTTTTTCTGATACCTACTTATACCAAAAATGGTGATCTGCGCCTAAACGGTTCGTTTAAAGTTCCATATGTGATACATAAAGTCACACTAAAATTGACTAAGGAATCCAAATATGCAATAATATATAGGGGGTTCCATTTAAGAAAATGTAGGTTTGATATGAATCACCCTGTATAAACGTCAAAATTTGAGTGGAAGTATTTTTACGTCATAGCCCTCAAGGGTGCCTACCATGATCAAGTGACAGATTTTTGAAATATTTTTTAGTAAGCCCACAATCCTCCGTCCACGCACTATTGGCCCACCCTGTATAGGTATAGGAAATGCTATACAAAGACGAAGGAGCATATGTGGGGGTTGCATTTACAAAAAGAAGAAAAAATCTAGGTTTTGCATTCTTCATCACCCTGTATATGAACATGCTTGTCGACCTTTCTTTTAGCCTGCGTCAAAACTGTTGATTCATCAACTTCCAATATACAGTACATTCATTTGACAGCGATTTGGATATAGAAATGGTCATAACTTTTGCATCATCACGTAGTCATGGATCACCCTGTATAAATCAAAATATTTTCTGAGCAAGGAGCATGTCCTTGGCTATAACATTTGTATAAAACTTCTTCTGCAGTAGTGGATTTATCGACCGATCCGGTACTAAGAACTCACCCTGTATATTATACTTGGTATAGTTATCTGATATTTTTATGTGCGTATAGTTTTGACTTGCTACACATAATTTTTTCAAAATCCAAAATTAGATTAATATGTCCACCTACTTGATAGGTTGGAAGGCGTAACTTACATCATTTTGGAGGTCATTTTATTTTGACTCGACAGGGGTTATGCATTCTCTATAGAATATACAGAACTATGTTTATTATAAACAGGAAATCTTATTCTCCATAAATTAACTGGTGTAACTCATAATTCGAAAAGAAAGGACCTGGTTTTACAGTATACTCATGCATAGTCTTGATTTATTGTACTCGCCAATCCGTAACACTGCATTTTTGTGGTTTTGTCCTCTGGTAGCAGGAACATTCTTCACGGCCTATTGTATATAATCTACCCAATATGCAACGAACCATATTCTAAGCAGCTTAGGTGCTCTACCTTGACATATAGTTCCAATTAAAAGGAAAATATGGGGATAAGAAATCACTGTGAATTATGACCGGTAGTGCTTCCATAAATCGCTAACATCAGTGCGAAATGCATATATGAAAGTAAAAATGCATATGTACAGGGTGGAAAACGATGTTTTCATTTAAGCAATTATTAGAACTGTTGTATAAGGCTTAGATATTTGTCTTAGAATATAATATCTTGGTCACGAGCCCTCGGCTCTACCCGCTGGGCCAACTCCTCTCCACCGTTTAGATATTTCTCCTTAGATTGAATGCAATTTACAAGGATACTTCAATGGAAAAATTTGAAGGAATTTGGAATATGCAGGAAATAAACCCTATAAAGCAGGCTCTTTCATGAAGTATCAGAATCCTGGTTCTTCTACTTTTTAGTTTAATTGCCACATCACCAAATCGTTAGGTATATGTATTGTTCACTAAAAAATAATGTGAATGTGAGTGATTTATTCAAGGTCCTGGATTTTGTTTGTTATATTAGGTGTCTATGATACTTACTTAACGTGAACTGAAGCCGAGAAAATCATTGTCACGTTGATTTAGATTACCCTGTATACAGGATATCTAGACTACTGTGAACTAATACTGGCCTTGAGATATTAACCCTAGGTTTTCTATTTTTTTTAAATTTATTATGATTACATTAAGATTATCATATAAAAGTGCCCATATCTTTAAAAGTATCCTGTATGAAATACTATATTGTCGCAATATTCAAAGTGAGCAAAATGGGCCTATACCACATTTTTGGTTTATTGGCTTAAACGAACCCTGACACCACGTAGAAGCCATACATAATTTTACAAAATTTTTCTATCGTATTTATAACCGAAAAAAATTGCTCTAAATATTGAGTTTTTTGAATCCATACACTTCCCTCCCAGGTCGTGACGTCACCTGTAGGGAACCAATAAGAGCTCACTGGTACAAAACAATAGCATCGGCTCGTAGTCATCGGACCACGAAAGGACGCTTCTCATTGGTTCCCTACAGAAAGGACGCTTCTCATTGGTTCCCTACAGGTGACGTCATCATCGGCTATTTCAAATTACAGTATAATTTTCTTTTTAGTGTTATTTTCATTTGGATCAAGTTTTCTGCTGACTTTTTACAGTAAACGGTCCTATGTATCATCAAAAATAATACCGCAGTAAATAAATTGATCAATTTGAGATCACGGTATAGGCCCATTCAATTTCGAAGTAGTATATAAGATTTTCCATTATATCAGACGGTGGGTGGTAAAACCAATGCTATTATATGCTGCTGTTGTCTGGTGACAGAAAGGCTTGCAACGGACATGTCAATATGAATAAGAGTACATCTTGCATATTTTAGAGTAGGTATCAAAATTTTTTGGTCGCATCTTGACTTTTTGAAATAGCAAAGTGGGGTGGGCGATATATCTCAGTAAAGGTTATCCATCCTCCCTTAAGAGCTACTACCATGGCTCAACAAACAATAGGCTGTCTTACTCATGGTCGGTTCCTTTGTAATGACGTGTTGCAAATATCTGACGTCAGCGACGCGATTTTGGGATGGTTTCATTCGCCCTGATTGGGGCGGAGTAGAAAAAAGTGTACATCAGGGCAGAATTAAGAAACAATACTCAACCCATGCGGTGTAGAAGGAAGATAAACATTGAAGGCAACGTAAAGTTTATGTTGTCCTTAATGTTTACCTCCATAAAGTACTAGATTTACGCTGAGATCTATATTATTTGTCTCTATACTCATAATCTGTGTAGATAGCCATGACCTTGCCGTGACGCCGCTGTTAAAATCAGAACCAATCTAATCCAAAATGTCGATGCGCAAAGATGTCGGCGCAAAGAATCCCCAGACCTTGAGTAAGACAGCTGATTGTTTGTTGAGCCGTGCTAGTACACTACAAAGGAAATAACACAACAAACAATAATTGTCAGGGACAGGGGTCTAGAAGAGCCTAGAATAATATATGATTTATATTACTATCTTATATATTTATGTTAGTAAAATATAGATATTATTATATATATAATATAGACTTCTCGAAAACCGCCGATTAAAAAAAAAACGCTGAGGCATGTCAAAAGATCTGTCAGGCGGAACAACAACCAAAAACTACTTGATCCCCTTGTACCTTCTCCCCCCCCCCCCCCCCAGGATCATCCCCTTAAAAATTTTTAATGACAAGGGGCATCAAGTGATACTTGCTTTAAAGGTATGTACTATATTTTGAAATTTGATTTTTCAAACGCAGTCGATTTGTTTTCGAGAAAACTAGAATCTTTTTGACAGAACCAAGCTGGCGGCTGTGCAACGCATTATCTGCTTGGCCATTACTGGTGCCATCTCTACTGCATCGACACTAGCCATGGAGACTCTCCAAAACTCAATCCATCTACACATTGAGGTAGAGAGAGGTGCCAGAATGGTCACCTACAGACTGCTATCAACTAGCAGACAGGACAAAAAAGATCTAGGACTTGACACAACGGCTATTATGAGTGAAATTATAAACCACCATATTCTTGGAATAGTTTTGGACTCTATATGGTTTCTCAATCGCTTACAGAGAGATCCTCAACGTCCTTTTCCAGGAAGAGACGAATGGAAAAGAAGTGACAGTTTCATATCACCCTCCGATCTTGAGCTATTTACGGATGGCTCCAAGTCAGAACTGGGGACAGTGGCGGGAGCAGCTGGTACTAATCTTAGAGCTGAAATCTCACTAAACCTTGGGAGGTATACCACAATCTTCTGAGCAGAAATGATACCCATAGTGTTGGGAGTCAGGCAGCTTAACAAAAGAGCCCTGTCAAACAAATATAAAAAACCTTTTCAGATAGCCAGGCTTCCCTGAAAGCACTGAGCTCCAAACGGGTGGAACCCTTCGCAACAAACTTGGAACAGGGAACAAAGTAACTTTGGTTTGGGTTCCAGGACATAGCGAAGTGGAAGGCAATCTATTGACCGACACATTTGCAAGAGGAGGAACCGAACCTGTTCTCATAGGACCAGAACCATTCGTAGGCATTGCGAAAAGCACTGCCAAGACAAAGTGACGGGACACTGTCGTCTGAGGAACCAGCTGCGGTGGAAGGAGGTTAGGTCTGGAACAAACAACGGACTGTCGTTCTGCTATGTAGAGAACGAAACAGGAGGGCACATATTCTGCCCAGTACTGTAAAGAGCTACTTTCGGATTCACCCAACTGAAACCTACTGACTTCAAAGAAGTTTCACTCAACACGACCATCGCTTTCGTCAGAGGTGTGGATTGTATGGTCAACTCTGAATAGGTGTGAACCACAATAGACACAATAGGGTAGCAGTGAAAGGAGGCATAATCACCTAACCTAACCTAACCTAGCCTAGGGCTTCTATTAAAAAGAAATAACTTTGGTATACTGGAGTATACCAAATTTATTTAAAAAATTACAATAATTTCATTTTTTTTAAGACGAACCTTATGAAATACCCTATAGTTATTACGAAATAGTTTTCGAGCGAGGAGTCAAAGTGTTTCTGTATATCTGGGAACCAAGACTAAGCGGGATCACAGAAAATTAAAAAATCAACTTAAAGTATCACGTGGGAATTACTAACGACATTTCTCAAACTTTTTTTTACTCAAAGCTTGCCGCGTCATCTCATTTGGTAGCCACCTTTCGTCCCACAATATTTTTTGTCGGTAATGCTGTTAGCGTACCCTATTAGCTGCTCGTACGAAAATTGGACGATAATTACCTCGAATTATTCGATAATTCATAATGACGTATGTCGAAATGATAGGCAAATTATTATCAATTACCTACCATTCTTCTTCATGCAAATTAATGCCTGTGATGATCCTTGCCGCGTGTTCTTTATTATTCCTGCTCGTAATTAAAGTTGAAAGGGATTTTTTTTCTCACTGCTTTTTGATCAATGGAGCCTACTGTCCCTATGACAGGGACCTACAATTTATGATGGTGTAGATGGTAGGCCTTATTTCAGCTTTGTTTCTGTGTGTTTAGAAGGAGGAATATCTTTGTGCGATTCATTATTCTCTCACAAGACAGGGATTCTCACTATATATAACTGGTTCTTATTCTGAATTCATTAAGGGCATGATAAAGCCAAATAAGCAGTTGCTAAGTTTTATGAAATACATATTATTCGGGATTTTACAAATGTTGCAAAGTGTAATAATAATCTTGCAATTATTTATAGATTCTATTAAGTGGGTGACACACGTACGAACTTTAAGTACGCGGTTTTTAAGTTCGCGAACTTACTCGGCTCGACGTCGGTGACACACGTGAAGCTGAAGTCACTCATTTTGATAATTTTCCTAAATAAACAAAACTTAACAAACGCCAAACACAACAAGCGGAGCGCATCGATTGCCTGCCGAAACAAAGTGGAGGCTCGCGGCTCGCAGTACGAGTCGAGACAAGCTACGAGCAAGATTTCAAACTAGTTAGATCGCCGGCGGTTTGCGCGACGGTTTTAAAGTACGCGTACTTACGGTGACACACAGGCGAAAAAGGTTATCGAGCCATAAGTACGGTACTTGCTCGTATGTGTATCAACCCCTTTTAGACATTTATAAGCTCCATCTTTGAGGACTCTGTATGGCAGGTACAAATTTGAAAGAGTTTCTCTCCGTTATGAACTTCGAAAAGAAAGGCAAATTTCTACAGTTTCTGATGAAAATGGCACTGATTGAAGATGATAACCGAGTTACCTACAGAATTGTTATGTGTACTTTAGAAATTGGAATGACCACAATTCAAAATATCTTACATGACCGTCTCGGAGCTAGAAATGTTTCTTCAAAAACATATGAATGTCGATCGTATAAAAAAATGTGTTTAACATGTGCAAAAAGCATATCAATAAATTTTTGGTAGAAAAAAAATTGAAAACTTGTCGTCAAAGCCTGGGCTTGAACCAACACCGCTCGAACACAGACAATGTCATGTCGCAGGAAGGCTGACACTCTAAGACGTTGCGCCATCACGGCATTGCTTAAAAGGTTGCTTCGGCAAAACACATTTGGCTAGGTATTTTATTTCTGAAATTTGTAATCTAATTTCAAACATTCAAAAAGATATTCATTTCGATTGTAGACTTCGTCTCGAGCTGCAAACTTCATCCATCGTCTGTGGTGTAACAAATATACAATTGTTACACTGTTAGATCTGACGTCATAGATTTTTCTGCCGTTCGGGAGCTGTTGGCGTGTCTAAGGTACTGGGAAAAAGGGAAAAATAATGTTTTTAATTCAAAACCTCAATTGATTGGAACTGCATCTAAACCACTTACTCAAATTTTTGATCCAGGACCTCTTACTTCTTCTGGTACTCCGTTTTCCTTGTATTTTACTTTCCGTGGTCAATTGTAAAAATTGGTATTTGTCACTTCGCATGATATGTCCTAGATAGGTAGGTAGGTTTCAGCCTACTAGCTATATTATTTAGCATATAGTTATAGTGCACATAAAAAAAGTCATTAAAAAAAGTAAAGCGGTTAAGACAAACAACTCAAAATAAAAAAAAGTAAAAAAATGCGATGTAAATAGTATCTGGGCTATAAGTTAATATACAGCCTGAAAATCCATTCTACCGCAGATGGCTTGGCTATGAGGAAGTTCCTGTTGTTGCCTGGATTTATGCTCTAGAGCCACGTTCTTGCACTACATGCTTGACAGTTTGGCGTTCCGCTCCACAGTCGCATCGTGGGGATTCGCGCTCACATCATACGAGGTGAGAATTCTGTGTAGAGTCGACCATTCCTTTTGCTGGAGCTCAAAACCAGGGGGTTCTTGACCAACAGTTACATTAATGTTCACTTCTGGTGTTTGGGTCGTTCAAATTTTTGCCCATTTAACTGTTGGATTAAAACCATCAGACCTAAGTTGGAAAGCTGTTAGAATCGGTAATTTTCTGGACCGTAATCTACGCAAGGGGAGATCAATTATATTTTCGTGGATGGGCAGTGAGGGATTTGTTTTGATTTTCTTATATTCTTTCAGAAGGGCATTTTCTCGACGAATGGGTGGTGGAGCTATTTTGGTGAATGTTGGTAGCCAGTAAGTTGGAGTTGATTTGAACAAACCGTAATAGTTCTCATAGAAGAGTTAAACTGTGAGCTGTTTAGCCACACTTGCGAGCAAAGTTCGGCCGCAAAGAAACAGAGGCTGAGTGTATACATCTAAACCAAAATAATATACCCTGAATTCTATTTTATATGCCGACGATGTGGTACTTTTAGCCGAAACAGAAAGTATGACATGAAAATATCAAAAAGCAAAACTAACACCATGGCTTTCTCAGGTAAATATCCAGTTAGGACACAGATTGTCGTAAACGATGAAATACTGGAACAGGTAAAACATTTCAAATAATTAGGCTGCAATATATCTTATGACAGAAGTAAAAATATAAAAGAAAAGCTTAATAAATTCACAAATATTTGCGGAATCAGTAGAACGTTAAAAAATAAAACAAGAAAAGATAGTCAAATAAAATTTTATTAGACGATAGCTGTTCTAACTCTCTTATATGGTAGTGAAACATGGACAACAACGAAAAAAGGAGAAAATAGGATACAAACACGAGGAATTAAATTTCTAAGAAGAGTGCACAAAATTAGACAAATTAGGAAACGCAGTTATAAGAGCTGAATTAAACATACTTAATATAAACGACGAAATAAAAAAAATAGAACTAAATGGAAAGAACATGTTGAACGGATGCACGAAAATAGGCTTCCAGCCAGAGCCACATTTTATCAATTCTCTGGAAGAAGAGATATCGGAAGGCCGAGAAAAAGATGGGTATCATAACAGGCACAGTGCCTAAAACCTGAACTGAAGAAGAAGATGTTATTTCCGCTGTTTACTTTGGCTGCGATAGACTGAATGGGTTATTTGAACGTCAGTTAGTCAGCCTACTAGCTAAAAATGCATCATCTCCGCCACTGGTTTTTCTGCAATTTTTTTCAGATCGATGATTGAAGGCGTTACTGCGGATGCATCGACGTTGTGCGAAATGACGTTGGCACGAAAGATGAATTCAACCTTGGCCGGCCCACACCTGTGAGCGCCGTTGTTTAAATGTATATCGATACAGGCTCATAATAGATAATTGCTCGAATTTTTCTACAAGTCACTCCATTGTGCGCGGCTGTGACGACGACACTGACAGATGCCAATCTCACTTGATTGGTGCGCACCTTTGCCCCTACGCAGTCTGACACGAGATCTTGGTATCTATTTGCTGAGAAACAAACGGCCAGGCCTAAGGTCGGTGACACATTTGTGCTTCATGAAACTTCTTTATTGGGGGAACATGAGTTCTTTATGGAGCCTGATCTCAGAGCAGTTAAAATTTAGCGTTGTTGGTGAACAATCAATCAACATATCGTCGGCGATCTAACAATAGCTACTATATACAAGAACCATAACTTTGCAGGTGACAAAAAAAACCGTATTCATTATATCCTAGTAGACTTAGCACTCCGTAACTTTTAACAAATAAGAAAAACTATTAACACATATTCAGAGTGTTTTCGTCCAAATAAAGTTAAAGTTAAAGGTAGATAGCAGGTATCTCTACTAATTTCCTTTACAGTTACAAGACATTGTTTAAAGGTACTTAGATGAATTTAATGATATTCGTACTAGCGAAAATGCAGTTTATTTCATCAAAGTACAATATTTATAAGAAACAACTACAATTCTTTTAAAGGACAATAATTGAAGTATGAGTTCCGTTCTTGAATGTATGGCAAATTGTCGTAAAATGACTGACAGTCCTTTGATATCATCTTTTTTGAGCTCCTGTAGATGCTTCTATCCTCTAAAGGCAGTTCTTGTGGCTCTGCAGTGAAGTCAAGCTTGAATTTAATTTTTCCACCAACTACTCCTTTATAATAGTAAGCTATTGACGATTACATTACCAATTTGTTATAAAATGCATACCTTACTGTTATTTCACGTACATAAACACTTAGTATAAACAGCAACTATACCTATTTTTAAATTATTTGTTAAAAAAATCGAAGACGAACCTCTGGCTGACACCACCTGTAGGAAATAGCACGCGAAATTGTCAGATAGCTGGAATTGTCGCACATTCACAGACGCTTTGCCACTGGCAGGTATTGTTTCGTCGCTATAATTCAAAAACTGTATTTTTGCGCAGCTGGTACAGTCTGTCACAATATGTGCTTCAGCTATATCCAGAAATACGTATATAAATCTCAAAAAGGGAAAAAGGAAGATAGCGGATATTGTCAGATTGTCAGATAGCAGGCCATGCGCCTGTCAGTATGTCAGATACATCTTTCTAGAGAGTTGAACAAATGAAAAGTTGGGTTGAAAACACAAAACAGACACGAAACTGTAAATTTTCGACTATTAATAGTGGTGGGAATAATATAAATAGCAACTTTGTTTTGGTTGATCATTTCGGGTCTGTTGTTATAGTTTTGAAGAAGAAGTAGTTTGTTTCGTGAAAATTGCGTCAATACCGCGATTTGAAAGTTGACGAGGCAACGATGCATTGCGGATGTATGGCGCGCATCGCACCGATTGGCTAAATTTGAATTCCTTTTTTTAAACTATAAAAAATAATTACTGGTAAACAAAATTATGCAAAGAGTAACGAAATGCATCAGTATACCTACTTTTGTATACACTAAAGGGTTATAATGAACATTTCATCCTAATAATAGCGCCGACTAAACCAACCGCAAGATGTAATATTATAACTAACAGTTTGAATTTACGATTGATACTTTAGAAATGCAATTTGATTCTTTTTCTTTGAGATGTCTCATTAATTTCTTCTAAGTAGAAAAGAATCTCCAGCTGTTTTTCTTCAGCTCAGACTTTTTGCGGACGGTTTCTACTTTTATCAACCAGTCGTCCATTTGCGAGATCCCGCAAAATTCTTGGAAATATTTGTTTAGTCGGCACGGAATTTTGAATATTTCTGATGCGACATTTATAAAGTCTTAACAGTAAAGCCACGATACAATGACAACTCGTGCTTTAAAAGTCTTCAGGCGCAATATTGCTTCGAAATTTAACATGCCTGACGTCAGTCAAAGCCTACTATAGGTATTTGAATTCCCGTAAGAGGAATATCTGGTTGAGTTAAAGAATGCAAACTATTTTAAATCTATTAACTTTACGTATAGGACGTGTTTATATGAAAATACAAAGACAATCCGACAATAGTAAAATATACAGGGCTGCGCTCCATCTACAGTATTTCGAATGCAATTAAGAAAAAAATGGCGTTGAATAAAACTCCAGATTATTTGGAATCTGTCAACTTTAGTTAAATGAAAATACAGAGAATTAAGCAATGAATTCGACCAACCCAAAACATTCAGGCTTTTCCATTTGAAATAGTTGAGATATCGGTGTTTCACAAATTGCTTTTTCCAATGAGTGTAGCAAATACCCTGTAGACTACTTCTTGATAAATATACAAACATCGCTAAATTCTATTTCCTAGTAGACCTCTTAGGTCATTTTAGTAGCGACGTGTGTCTTACAGAGTGGTCAAAATGTGATTTTTAGAAACATTGATTTTTCACAAAAAAAAGTGTGATTTCGATTTACACAAAAACTATACAGAATTTGAAAAAAAAACTTAGCAGCAGAAATATTTCGATTTAAGAGTGTAATCTGAAAATCGAAAATATATATGGTGTTCCATTTGAAATAAAAAAGTTGACATTGATTCAGGCACAGCGGACCAGTGGGCCACCCTGTATGTACAAAATTATAAAAAATTAAAGTCTAGCTCACATAAAACAACTTTTGTATTTAACTTTTTGTTCTATTTCATATAAATTTTAACATAAGATAGTGGGTCATCTTACGTGTCACACACAACAGTGAACTAATTCTATAGCCCTTTTCGAACGTTGGGATCAGTAATCCTTGTGATTGGGTTAACCCGATCATAGTTTCTGTGAAGGCCTAATATTAGTGAAAATTACTACTAATAATTTGCAGTGGCAGCTGGTGAGGTAGTGCCGCAGTGGCATGACACCACCTTAATTTTCGACAAAAACATATTTATCTATCTCTTAAACTTTTCTTATTCTATGTTAGTTTCCAACGACCTTTTGTTTTATATGAAATGGCAATAGCGCGTCAGCGCATAATTGCTTGCACCAGGCAACATGTGGCATCGTGGCAACTCACACGATGAGAGCTGACGACGCGACGTGACGCGACGGCGAGATGGCAACAACCTACCGTGCCGTTTCTTATAAGGCACAAACAGAGTGAGAGAAATCTTATCACAAACGCTTATGAGTGACAGAGATAATGCTATGCTGGACGTTTGGATAGATTTTAAATAAGAAAATCCCAAGTACATCGTGCCAGGCACATTACCCATATTTCCACTCATGGTTCACTATTTTTGTTTTGTTTGAGCAGTTTCGATTTATTTATGTTTGATGCTGATGTCAGCTTTTCTCGTTAAAGGTTTGAAATTTAGATCTTATTAGTTTGAGTTAGTTGTGCGCTGTTTTCGGATCGGTATCTCTTTTATGTTTAATTAAAATATATCACTGGAGCGAAATTAAGAAAATTGGCGCATTAATAAACTTATTCAGTAATCTTCCGCTGGAAGAAAAACTGCAGATTAAGGAATTAGGACGTCCAACACTTGATCTAAAAATTGAAAAATTTATTGGTAGTGGACAGAAATCGCGTTGTCGTAAATTTAATAAAACTATTTATAATAAAAACAATTAGATAAGTGACTGTGAATAAGTTAACAAAACTGTTTTGTTTTGCGTGTGTTCTATTTGGAGGCGATGACGCTTGGGCCAAAAAAAGCACGGATGATATAATTCATATATGGGAGAAAATGAAGACCCATGAAAAATCTAAAGTGCATATAAATAATGTTTTCAGTTTATCGACGCTTGGTAAGTCGAACATATAAAGACTCAGTTAAATTCGGCTTATCGGCTAGCTATAAGTATTTTTTTCAATTTTATATCGATCTGACCTTTCGGCTGTCATTCTGGCACTACCTCTCTAAATTGGCACGAGCCGCCACTGATAATTTGACTTGCTTGTCCTAAATCCGCACAAACTGTTTTGATGGATGGTGACCATCGCATCGTTTTTGATTGAAGACGCTAATGTAGGAGCGAAACACATAAGAAATTATTAATATCGTTCGTATTGAATATCATTACTGTTATAATTTGTGTTTCACAAGAAACGCGAAGCAACCTCCGTAAATAGTCTTGCATAATGATCTCTCAAAGCGATTCATTACGATAGCTATCACAACAAACCAAACGAATTAACGCATTAAAGGTAATGAGTCTCAGGCATGGGGCAAAAATAAAAAGAAGGATGCAGAAGGTATGAGGGGGAGAGGTGATGGGAAGGCTAAAGCGAAGCACAAGGAAAAATGTCAACAATGATGATATTCTGCAGAGTCATCGCGACATGTTTCTGATGGTAAGCCGGAGTCCACACAACAGCCATTAAAATCATTTACACAATGAATGTTGCTATTAATTGAAACAAGTACATCGGTAATTACGGCCTTAGCAGTGACGTGCATGACGTGAGTGAGTTCGTCTGCTGAAAGTGATTTTATTTATAGATGGACGGCCTATTGTGAAATCGTGATAAAACGAGAGAATAGAGTTGTAATGTAGATATATTTCATAATATAGTCACCATTACAATGGATAGCAAATTCTACTTCTTTGATACTGGTTCATTCGTGAGGCATCTGCGGTAGCACTGCCATGTGAGCTAAATCGGCTTTATGAGGTAATCGTTATAGTATTTAGCATTTTTAGCAATGTCTTACTATCTCCGTCTAATCTTCTGGTCAACCATATGTGGAGAGAGCATTTGCTGGTGCAACCTTAGATAGCCCTATCGTCATTAAAATAAATGGA
The DNA here is from genome assembly GCA_951848785.1 of Callosobruchus maculatus. NCBI lineage: Eukaryota > Metazoa > Arthropoda > Insecta > Coleoptera > Chrysomelidae > Callosobruchus > Callosobruchus maculatus. The sequence goes on from CATOUR010000214.1 coordinate 15,488, forward strand.
TTTCCGATATGAAGATGACACTGTCATACTATCAGACAACGTGAATGACCTTCAAACACTACTGTGTCGAGTTAACGAGGAAAGTTCATGGTGGTTAGCAGAAACCATATCCCAAACATCCGAAACCACTTGAATGAAGGGGACATCGAACGGCTCAGCAAATTTAAATATCTGGGATACATGGTAAATGAAAGATGGGATCCAGATTAGGATATAAGGTGCAGAATTGAACAAGCTAGGACAATCATTTTCCTGAAACTTCGAAAATTCCTTAGCAACAAAAATTTGAATTTCAGTCTCAGATACAGGATGATGAAGTGTTATGTTTGGTCCACTCTGTTATATGGCGTGGAGGCATGGACGCTGGAAGGAAGCTGGACTGAAGCGTTCGAAATGTAGACTCTGCGACGAATGCTGAGAGTGCCCTGGGTCGACCATGTTAGAAATGAGAACTTTCTCCAAAGAGCTGGCTTAGCAGAACGAGAACTTTTTTAGGTTATAAGGAAGAGGAAAATAGCTTCCCCAGGCCACATAATTCGTGGGGAACGTTATCACCTCCTGCGTCTCATTCTTCAAGGTAAGGTAGAAAGAGGGAAAAGAGGAATTGGAAGAAAGAAGCTATCATGGCTGAGAAAAATCCGTCACTGGACAGGAATTAGCGACTTCAAGGAATTACAGAGGGCTGCAATGAATAGGATGATCTGATGAGAGAAAGGATGAACGTCTACGCAGGAATCTGCATGGCATCCTAAGAAGAAGAAGAACTTTCTGATCTTCTGATCTTTCTTCCTTCTTTTTCCTTCTTCTTTGCAGAAAGAATTTTCTTTACCATCTCATGTATAATGTTTCATGCCTCTACGCTGGATAACATCAGCGGGACCATGGTCTTTGAGGTTAACTCACCCTCCAGTTTTTGACTTGACTCCTGTCTGTATGGCCCCCACCTGTCGCACAGAAAACAGAGCATGGTCAACCTTGTCTTCCGTCTTGCAGTGCAGGCATCTCTGGTCCATCACCCGTATATCCTTTTACTATCCTTTTTTGCACTAGTACCAGACTGATAGCCAGCGACTGCGGTACGTTAGCAAACTTTTGAAACAAACATTTTGATGCTAGGTATGAATGAATGGATGAAAGAAGGAGAGAGGCTCTCTGAGAGCAAGAGTCAGGCATAGGCCCATAAACGTACTCTCCTGCTCCTGTGAAAGGAAGACCTAGCGGCATAACATACTTTTTTGGTCTGGCGGTTCATGATTACAAGGAGAACTCAGATATAGCTTCATGCTATGGGAAAATAATAAACTAGTATCATCATAATGTGTGGGAAGTACTGACTCAATCAGCTTGACTTCATTTTTTCTCTCAAAATAAATGTCATGACCACTAAGTGTGTTGTTTAATTGCCTTCTTAACTATCGGATTAGACAATAAAAGGTCATATTCAAGCCATCATAGCTTCTAAGCTACTCTACTTAGGCCTAAGATGTGCAGCAGTTTTTTTAGGAAACATCATGTACTATCGCCTAGAAATAAAAAAATGTAGGTTAACAGCTTGTACTTTTTGAAAAAACGAAAACTGTAAAAAAAAGCGCATAAAAATTACATAATTATTTTCTTTTAACAATTTTTTTTGCCCTGATATGGAATTAAATTTGGAAAATGTTTATCATTAGTTTATGGTCTGCATGTTTCGCTATCGAATGAGACTCATTTTGCTGTTGTAGAACCTCTACATTATTATTAGTACAACACTCGAGCATCAATTAAACAAGAAACGAAATTGCTGCCATTTTATTATGGTGAGAGAGTAACTTTGAGGGGTGATTTGTCGATAAAAATCGACGTATTTTATTCCCCTAAAGGCTCCAACACCGATCACCGGACATATTGTATATTATATTACACCCGCCGTAGGTGAAATCGGGAGCCACTATCTCTGGCGATAGTTCCTTTGGGTGTGTCCAGAAACGTCATATTTGACTTCCAAAACAAAACATCAGCTTGTCTGGCGTTTCAATATCTTGAAGTATACATTTTTTTTAATAAAAACCTCAATGGCAGACGCTTATTCCAGATGCTAGTGTATGTTATAAAATTTCAAAGGTACACAACATATATTTCATCTATGCTAAAATAATGTAAACAGTTATGAAACTATCGAGCTTCTCAAACTTTTGCATTGAGTTGCGTTGTACTATTGCACGGGTGTGGGGGATGACTGAGAGCAGAGGACAGAGAAAATCAAGTTTCAGGAAATGTGTTTAGTAGTGATGGGAGTAATATCGAATGCTCTTTTTATTACGTTAAAAAAATATCTGTTATACTCGAGTATCACTCATCTAATTGAAATTGAAAGTAACTTTAGGGGAGCTTACACAAAAACATATTTCGGTATTTTTATAATGCTTCAAAATGATTTATTATTATCTTCCCACAATACATGGAGGGTAGTTTCTTAATAAATGAAGTTGACAATGATGAATGAATGATGTTGAAAATTTGGGACAGAAAAGTGTTTGAATTGAACACGATAAAAAATACCAGTTTAATATAAATTAAGAGAAAATACGTTCCTACTTTTTCTTTCTTTTTCCAGAAATCCAGATGATCGCGTGACACGGAATTTCCTTGGTACGTATTATATGACATTAAGTTACATCATTTCACCACATCATTAAAAAAATACATTACATCAAGTCCATTTTATTTTGGCTGCATTTCGCTTATTCATCCGTTCGCTGACCTTTCGCGAAATTGCTCGTTCAATAACTCCTATAAAACTATAAAACAGTATTCATACACCATTCGTTGAATTTAACATTTATTCAAATCATTCAACACTTTATGTGTCACTTATACGTGTTTTAAATCTTTCAGTGTTACCTTTTACATTATCTGTTTCTCACATCAAGAACCTGTAGTTCATATATGCTAGAAGAATACAAAGTAGATGCGAAAAATTATTGTCAGCATATAATCAATAGAAAAATGAGATGTAAGCTTTATAGGGAACAAATTGGTTTTTGAAATTTTGAAGTGGGTTCTGCCAGTGACGAATACATTGAAGTCAATTTTTCACGCGTATCTGAAATTTTTACAGTACTTTTAGTTCTGGTTTATCAATAAAAAACTGTAAAAGCTGAGTAGGTCCATAAAGAACCATTTCGTAGACTTCTCTGTCATCATTAAGTTTTTTTTGCCAATCGATGTAACAATTAGAAGTTTGGATCCACGAAACAACTAGCCAGTTGATCTCAGATCAGAGCCAATAACATAATAAAAAAGGAAGTTTGGATTACCTTTGCTCCTTCGTAAGACAAAATTTTAGATATATTTCAGATATTTTTCATTCCTGTGACTATCGATGCCTGCGTTACATTCCAGTGACCATAGTTTATGGCAGGAAAGCTTCTAGAAAAATTATACAAAATATTTGAATGTTCATTTTTTTCGAGGATTGCCTTCTAGAAGAACTTTTTATCAAAAGTAGACCTAATGTGAAAAAATGGTCGGTAACAAAAGGTTTAAAATAGTTGCAGGACAAAAAATTACAAAATTGAAGGTAATTTGAGTGGGCGAATTTGTATAATGATTACATTTTGTACATTTTGGACCAGATTTCAAATTCTAGCAACGTTCAGGGAATGCAAATATTTTTGAGAGATGACATCGAGCGTATGAATGGCTACAACTTTTTATGAAAAGAGCATAGTTTTTCAACCGACATGTTAACTTTTAACTAACTCTTCAAAATTTTACTCATTTTCAAACACCTAGGTAAGTCCCAATTACTTCATTTCGTGGAATCAAACAACAATGATTTATGCTACCAGATATTTCCTAACTAATTTTTTAGACATTTTGCTCACCAACTTCTACCTGGTACTTGTATAATGCATAACCTAATTAAATGCTTCAAATGGATTTCACCGGCATTCTATTTTTTCCACCACTCCGACAAATTTGTCTAATTCACGGTCGATTACCTCCAGGTTCCAATTTTTTCAAACAGAAACGTTTGCAAGGTACTGCTGTCAAAAATGTGCTTGATATGCAGAGTGCTGACAATTTGAATAGGCCCCTTCAATCTGATCTTTCATAGCCAGGTAACGCTCTCAAAACAAAATTTCAGATTTTTTCAGAACCTTTGATTTTGAAAATTCGGAACTTTTATTCAGAGCAATGATGCGTAATAAATTTGAGTGTCGAGAAATGACGCTAGCGGCAGTTTGGAAACTTTTTTGTTATTGCACCATAACTCCAAAATGGGAGGGATCGTAGATTAAAACGTGAAAAGAATAGTCAAATAACCGAATGAAAATGCGGTAGCATTTTACTACACCTACCAACTATTGTTCCATAAAATCGTCATCCGAAATCTAGAGGCGATTTACGCGTACCGATTTTTTTAAAACAAAAATAAAAAAATCGCGACCTAGTTGGTCGAAACTTAATGGAAAATTCTTTGTTTTTTTTTTATTTTGTAGATAAATACTGCCATCCGTTTCTGCTGGGCTTTAATATTGTTTAAAATGGATGGCGTTTTCTACACATATTCGTATTCTTTCGGATGTCCTACTATTACACGTATCAATGTTATTCGTTTTTACTATGTTTAACCGCATCTTTCAACCCCTATAGGCGGTGACGTCATTTTTTCATTATTGAACGCCTTCCGTATCCAGCAAAAACAGATAACAGTTTTTTGTCCTATCTACAAAAAAAAACAAAGAACTTTCCATCAAGTTCCGATCGGATTCGTAGTGATTTTTTTAATTTCATTTCAAAAAAATCGGTAGATTTCGGACTGCGATTTTTTTGAATATTAGTTGGTAGGTGTACTAAAATGCTGCCGCATTTTCATTCTGTTACTTAACGGGTTTTTTCTCACGTTTTAACACCCACCCTCTATCTCAAATCCCTCCCATTTTGGGGTTATGGTGCAGTGACAATAAAGCTTCCAAGCTGGCTCTAGAACTCAAACACCAAGGCACCATCCAGTTTCCTTCTTGATACTAAAATTACGCGTCGTTGCCTTGACTATTTTGTGGGAAGGTTAACGTTTTAAAATGTGATCTCTCGAAAAAAGTTGATCGTTCAGATATTGTATGGACACCCTCTAAAGACATTAGCCCGAAATTACAAAGCACCATATATGATTTGCCGAAAGGACGGATTTAAAGAAACACATCGCATACCCCATACCCCATCCCATACCTCAACGCCTAATGCCTTTCACAGAACCATCTCATCAACTAACCGTTCAGAGAATCGAACTTGACGAGACTCGTCGAGAGACTTTTTAAGTGGTGGGTGTTCCAGGACGGTGATGTTCCGATAGAGGGCGTGATGCCTGATGTCGACCGGTCGGACTCGCAAAGATCGGACGCTTCCTCGTCCTTGAAACCGCGAGTGTCCTTCAACAGGGATGTGCACGTCAAACGGATCGGTACGGATACAAACATGTAGCTGGAGTCATGCAGCGCATAACAAACCTCATCGAACATAGACATAATACGAAGGGTCATTTGAGGAGGGTCAGGCAAACCTCTTGAATTGTCATGGCTCGCAAGGTTATTCAACGAAGTAGCTACGCAAATCTGGATTAGGTTATTGGTCACTAAGCATGGCCTGAGACGTTCATTCGATATTCTACAGTAAAATAAGTACTACCTATGAAATTTATTTGGGAAAAGCTGTAAAGCATCGTAATTATCTTGCAATTATAACTATATAAATCCTTTTTATATAAACTAGAAATTGATAATTCTGACTGCATTCTTATTCTTCTTATTATTCATTAGAAACGATAATAAACAAAACAACCTAGCCTAACCGACGAACACTACGCACACACTTCAATGTCAGATTGAAGTATGCGAAGAGAAGGCTGTGGGTTTGCAAAACAGCGCGCTGTTACCAGTTTTCAATGTGGTCTCTTAATTTTTTTCATTTCATTTATTTGTACTATAAATTACAATGACTTAGCTAACCTAGCTTTGCTGCGCCTCCCTTAGTATTGCTATGTTCCTACGCCTTCCAATTTGCTCTTCATAATCTTCAATGGATCCATCCTGGGCAGCAGCCTGCATTCTTCATTAATTTTATTGATGATTTCATCATTTGAAACTTAAAATTTGGATATGTCGTGCGAGTGACAGCTAGACTTCGTTTTAGCGGAAACCGAATTTCCGAAATTGTTTTAACTACCATGACTAGAATAACTAATAACTAATTCAAACGCTCGTCAACCCTATTTTTTGATGCAATAACATAAACTTCATAGTCAAAAGAATATTTTTAAACATTACTTATTTTTGCATCTACTCTTAAAATATGTTTGAATACAAAAACAGCACTAAGAGCCCATGTCAAACATTTTGATTTTTTATCGTTAATAACTTTCTCAAATGATCGATACGTTTTTGAACTTTTGACGGTAGATAACTATGTGATTAAACTTATCAAAGCTTCAAAAGTTATTAATTTCATCTAGCAACAAATCTCAAGAGCAAAATCCTTAAACTTCAGATTATCTAATCGATCAACAGAACGTGGGTCAGCACTTGACTTGATTGTCAGTTTTCTAGCGTTTTTCAAGAGTTTTTGCTAATTGATTACTAATTGAGGAATGAAATGGAACTAGAGGACGAGAAATTTACTGATTGTATCATCGACTGTGGTTTTCCTCGCAAGTTACATGAAAAGACCAATTATTTCGACACTATGGACAACTTATCATTTTTTCGAATATTTCGACCTAAGAAAAACCTGCAATTTTTAGCTTCGTGGAAAAAGAGGATAATTTGCAAGATGATAAACTAAACTTAGTGTTGTCTAAGTGCAATGTGAATAAACCACTCCAAGGGAGAAATATATTAAATATCTTTGTGTGAAATTGGCTAGCATTTAGATTACCCCACCTTATGTAGGTATATCCAGCCCAGCATATAGTATAAGAAGTGCTCCTCAGCTCAGCTAATAGCTAGGGTTGAAGTATCTGTCTAATACTTTTCTCACTAAAAAGGACATAGTTCAGAAAGATAAAGGTGGAATTTGTGTTCATCTATCCCATATGACAGACAAGAAAAAGTTTTATAGGATGATAAATAAACAAAATTATAAACTGCAAAATTGACCAAAAAAAAGACAGACCTTCATCACCCTTATGAATTTATATGGGCTAGAAAACAGAGTAATCTCGATAAACGAGCATAAATATAACACAATATCGATATAATAACAATATAACAGACAATTCAAATATTTAACCTCAACTCAACTCAACTTCAGTGGCAAAAAAATCTTGAAAATCCAATTTTATCTGATTTCTAGTCCAGATCAGTCAATCTGTTGACAATGTTCAGCTAGATGTCAAAGATCGTCAAAACGGGATGAGGGAACCGCGATTAGAATCGCCGAACGGTGCCTTCAAGTGCCAATAAACAAGCCATCGCCACTGATCTGGTGTTATCGTGACTTCTCGTTTATGTACAGTGGCACTTTGTTCTGCAATACCCAAATACCCGGCAACACCCTCGTCAAGTTTTGTACGTGGATTAATAAAAATGTACACAAAACATCATATTTTTGTGGTATGAGGGTCGCATACAATTCTTAATACACCAAATATTTATTTATTTTTTAAGAACTCTGATATATGCGACCGCCAATAGTCTTGCGCGATGCGTAGGCTTATACCCAATATGCTGCATGGGTGCTAAAATTTGCTAGGATTAGCTAAGAAATTGTTGATTGGTGAGAACGCAGCATTGCAGGTAGGACTTAGGGTGGCCCTTCTTTTTATGTCTATGTTCGGTGTCAAACATTGCAGAGCAGTACGGTGTAGATCATTAAGCAGGTTCTTGGTTTAGGTAGGGTATCTAGATCGCAAGATTTGAGAGCATATTTAGACTCAGGCCCTTTTCCACAATCATTGGTAACCCCTGGTAGTCACTTAACCGACAGATAAAAGTTAACCAGTAGTTATCGGATCGCTCTGTTTCAGAAAGGAAACCAGTGGTTAAGCTTATTTATCTTCAAGTTGGCAACACGGATGGGTCTCAGAGCATTGCCATGATTGTCTTCTGTGAATACAACCTAACCCTTTTACAAATAAACCTAATCTTTGTATTCATATTTTTTACTTGTCACAACATACTATAATCAAAATCCATCGACGTCTTAGATGTCAATGCTAAAATGAATGTTTTAATAATCTTCAAATCAAGCTTATGTGTAATCGGTTGACCACAACAAACGTCAGATATAACCCATACCTTATCCTTGGGTCAACTTAACTACTGGATAACCAGAGCTTTTGACGTAAACCGCTGATTATGAAACGCAAAGTATTCGCTAACCACTAGTTTTCTTTTAACATATAGTTAACTTCCGATTGTGATACTGGGCCTTACACGTAACTATAATGCGACAGACCGAATGTTGGCATACGGGAGTTGGCAAAGATGGACTACATGATAGAATAATACTACTGAATATTATCAAAGTTTCGAAAGTTTGTTTACCAACCTTTGTAGATTACGGTCGAAAAATTGTTTCTACTTGATCTACCATTTAAGTAATAACAGAAATATTCAAAGTACCCTTTAAGTCAGTGATGTTATTCATACAACAAAACGTGGCAGAGGTAATTCTGACTCAAAGTTTACACTTTCACAGACTTCTGTTTGTAATCTAGCACATGAATTAGAATTACAAAAGATACTCTCCAGCATATTCTCAATAAAATACACACCTACAAAATCCAACTGACTACAAATTTCTCCATCATCATGCTTAGCGAAATCACTAATTGCATTATTGGACAACCAAAAGGGAGGAACGGTTTTGCAAACAAAATTTCAGTGATAAACTAAAACTAGACTAAACTAAACTATGTTGTGATATCTTTCTGTCTTTAATTGTCTTTCGTGCTATTTTACCAATGTACATTGGAGGTGATCCATATTTTTAAAAATATTGCGTTTGTGTTGTGAAGACGTAATGCCTTTGAATAACTCGAGACGATCCATCTTGCTTCACTGTTCCATTAGTTAAAGCCACTTCATACTTCAAGATAAACTTCACTTCACTTTCCCTTTTTTTTGTACTGGTTATGGCCACACAGGTGTTTGAAAAGTCAATAAAGTTGGTCTTCAAGTAGATGTGGTTTTCATTGACATGCCAGTAAAACAAAACAGATAAGTTTTATAAATTGTTATTATACATTCACTTTCTTCATTATCATACTTTTATTTATTATTTTTATCTTATAATTAACTACCGTCCTAAAATATAAAATTCGCAAAGACGTTACTTAATAGTAGGTGGCGATTTATTTCTTTTTTATAGCTCCGAAACTCTTCTATAGTTACCACGATTCCATGAAATCTAGTTGAAAACAGGTCTACGGTCTGTTAATATAAAAAAAAATTACACCATCTTCAGGTAATTTACCTACACCGAACTGCTCTGATTCAGCTTTTTGCTATGAAAAATAAACCGATTAACTGATGTTTACTAAACAGCAAACGGCCGCAGATTGTATAGATACATTTACCGCACGAACAAGTCATTGTTTCTCTCTGTTATTTGTTCGCCTTCGCAGAAAAAATCATCCATCAATCCGCCCATTGTGGGCAGCCTACAGGGGTCATTCGATTTGTCCAGATACTGGTATATAAAATTAGCTACAATATATCCATTTATTCATCCTAAATCGTCTAAGTCGTAAACAGCACCGTTTTGCTTTTATTTAAGCTAATCAGTACGACTTAGGTTTCAGATGAGTTAATGGAATTACAGGGTAGTACCTAATTGGGAAAACTCGTAATTATATATATATAACGGTAATATTTTTTGGGGGGGAGGGGTTTAGGGTTCAGTTACTTAGATGGTTGCCGCTCAACATTAAGCTTAAGCTCGTTGCGAACTTTGAAATGCATTGGACTGTATTTATCTGTCTTCCCTCTTGGCCACATTCAGATAGGAGTTCATCCTTTGACCAAAGGCAGGACAGTCGAACATAACATACTTAGATGTTTCCTCTGCATCTCCGCACTTTTTCCATAAATGATCAGCCACATCGATCTCCAACTTTTGCAGGTGTGCACTGAACGTCCAATGGCCAGTAGTTCCTTTCTGCTCATTCTGAGAGCGTCTGTGCTATCAGAACACAAGTCTTCCCTCAGCATCCTATTAGACTGAACATTCCCCACCACTCTGTCCCAGCGTTTCTGTTGCCCATTTGATACCCAACTGGTAATAGCTATCCGTACCATGTTGCTGGTTCTGGCTCGATGAGAGGGAGTTTTGTGCCTTCTTTGGCACACCTGTTGGCCCTCCCATTCCCACCTACTCCTATGTGACTAGGTACTCAAGATAATGTTACCTTGCTGGTCTTCGCCAGTGTCTTTAGGGTATTATGGCAGTCCCACATCATTTTTATAGCATAATGGTTACTTGCCAAGCCATCAGAGCCACCCAGCTATCTTTGTGTACAACCTGACAAGTGTAACAAGAGCCGGGAGAAATATGAAATAGACAAGGATAGCAAGAGACGAGAGGATATGAAATAACGTGTGCATGTGAGACAGCGGCGAAATTCCCAAGTGTCTTGCTACACTTGTCAGGCTGCACATAGATAGACTTTTTACTGTATCTATGCATATTCCGTCGCATTCCATAATTGCGGCTATTTATGCTTGTTTCAGTATACCTAGGCGGGTACTTATGTTTTGAACAGACCTACCAGATACATTTCCTCGTGTACCTGATATTTTTTGGAACCATCAGTGTACCAGGTGATACCATTCAACATATGTCAAGGTCCTCCTAGAGCCCATTTCGATCTGTCAGTAAAGTTGACATTGTATGGTATCTCAGTGAAAGGATTGTAATCAAATGATATTGATTTCAAATGCTATCTTCCACCAACAATGTGTTGTATGCACTCGTTTTTGTTTTATTTATATATTTCTACCATGATAGCGTGAGAATTTGGTGTTCGATTTCTGACTGGATATGCAAAGTTATATACCCCCAACGTTTCTCTGTAACTCCCCCCTATCCTTGAGACTCAAATTATTGCGCAATATACATATGAGTGTACTTTCTAGAGACTTGCCGTATTTATTTTTGCGAAGGCAACAATAAAACGTTAACACAAATAATACTCCATTTTGGTAAGTTATCTAATTATCATTGCTTGTTTGAGAATGCTTTTATTTAGTAGTAACTGAAACACAGCAAACTGTGTAAGTTTATAGGAATCATGGATATTAATAATAACAATATTTTCATTTGTAGCTAATGCTATTAATTTATTGTATGCTTAACTTTGAACAAATTTCTTAATAATAGTTTTAGAATCTCGTAACTTGAAAGCAAATACTGAGTTTAGCCTCGACGTATTGCTTCAAATAATTGTATTGTATACAGCAGCAGTTCCAATATTGTAAGGAATCTTCAGTACTATATAGGCTATGGTACGAAATAAAGTTGATTTACGTTTATGCTAGTGTCTTTGTAAGCCAACAGTTGAATAATTTATATTGATACACACATACAAAGTCAGTCATAGCTTAAACTACTATACACGTAGGAAATTAAATTAGCTATAGCTGGGAAGCGGCAAAAATATATCAAAGCGAAGTGTACTCTTTAAATTGAATTCCAAGCTTTCGGAGAACCATGCCTCCAGCATCACGGCTGAAATATTGAATTAACTTAAGCAACAGGTAAGCAAAAATGGAGTTTATACTTACAAAGCTTGTTGAGATCTCGGTTGAGATTGTTGCTTAGATTAGAAAATACGAAATGGAACATATTGGTTAGACTATCACAAAAATTCTTTAAAATATTATGATATTTAATAATTGTGTGAGGATATTATTAAGCATCATAATATTTTAAGGAATTTTTGTGATAGTCTAACCAATACTTTCTATTTCGTATTTTCTAACCTAAGTAACAATCTCAACAAACTTTGTAAGTATAAACTCCATTTTTGCTTACCTGTTGCTTAAGTTAGTTCAATATTTCAGACCTGATGATGGAGGCATAGTTCGTTCTCCGAAAGCTTGGAATTAATTCCGTTTAAAGAGTAAACTTCGCTTATTATATTTTTGCCGCTTCCCAGCTATAGCTAATTGTGTTTCCTAACAAAGTCGGCAAACGACTTAGGCTTGCCTATCACATAGGAAATGTCTAGATACATAGCAAGCAAATTTATTTATCTATAAGGGGTTGTACACGTACGAGCAAGTACGCGTACTTATGGCTCGACGACCTTTTTCGCCTCTGTGTCACCGTAAGTACGCGTACTTTAAAACCGTCGCGCAAACCGCCGGCGATCCAACTGGTTTGAAATCTTGCTCGTAGCTTGTCTCGGCTTGGACTGCGAGCCGCGAGCCACCACTTTGTTTCGGTAGGCCATCGATGCGCATCGCTTGTTGTGTTTGGCGGTTGTTAAAAGTTTTGTTTATTTAGGAAAATTATCAAAATGAGTGATTTCAGCTGCACGTGTGTCACCGCGTCGAGCCAAGTAAGTTCGCGAATTTAAAAACCGCGTACTTAAAGTTCGTACGTGTGTCACCCCTTTAAGAGCCGGTTTCACCGGTCCGTGATAAGTGTTAGAAAACCTGTCAGATAACGCCATATAAATAATACGGGCCGATCTGACGGGCATTCTGACACTTATCTGGTACCGGTGAAACCGGCCCTAAATGTTTTAAGCTTAATTCAGATGCATACGACATCCGACGACACGACGGTACGAAACTGTACATATTGATTGAAATATTTTAATTTGACGTTATTTTGAATATTTCAGCCAATAGGAACAGTTTTCTACCGTTGTATCGTCGGATATCGTGTGTATCTGAATTAAGCCTTACTTAACAGAGTGTCAATTGCCAGTCTGTACCAGTGGTCTGTACTTAATATGACTACAACGCACACAGGACGTTTGGCTCTGTGGTCGATGCGATTCCCGACTAGTCTGCTAGCATTGGAGCGCTACTAAGGGGTCGTTTAGTGGTCATTTCGAGCCGTACGTTTTCAATCTCTTCATTTTCAACCGCTTACGATCAGAATGGAAGTGTATTTCGAGTGGTTCGTGCATCGTTCGCGTCTGATGGCGAAAAATTTTTTAGGTTATGCTACCAATCAACTCAAGTGCGGAGGTGCTTAGTTTCATAAAATTAGGAGTTCTGTAATTTTTTTATCAAAAATGATTACAGATCCAATGAAGCTAGAGCATAAAGGAGTATTGTGATTTCGTGATAGAGCAGCTATGATTGAAATATAATGACACATTATTCTATGCCCTAACTTAGTCAGTTTTTTAAGTTTTTTTTGTGTATTTCTAACAGTTTCTGCATACCGTGGCAATACCTGACACAACGATACTTTCTATTGGGAAAATCTGTATTTTTACATAGATACCCTTAATAATCGACATGTAGAGTGAATAGTAAGAAATTTCCGTGTATTCAGGTAACTTGTTATTCCCACAATATTCGCAAGACTTGAGTCCTCATTATACCTAGTTTTTAAATTATAAAAAAACACACTATCCAATTATTGAGTTTTCCACGTTCATACAATAACACAGTAAATTGTGTAAGCTTAATATTGGTTCTACTAACGGGGCTTGTATTGAAAAAATAAGAACTACAAAAATAGCCATAGAACGGAACAGCTATCATACCGTTGCAGCTAAAAATAGAATTTCGAACTGCGTAACGTACCGAAGCTTCAGCATGGGATACCTATTAGTTTCAACAAAAAAATCGATGATTATATGCTTAATCCGGGAGGTGTCTCGATTAGTTATACTTTAATAGCCACCAATAACGCTGGTATCGTATCTCATCTAGCAGGTATAACAGAATGACTTTTAGATTGCATTATAAAAGTATGTTAATTTTTTATTTCGACCTGTAAGCAAAAAATTGGCCAATATTGAATCTACAAAAAAAATTATCTGCATGACACATATCTAGATATAGGTAAACGGCATGACAAGTGCATTACTGGTAAAGCTGGTAATTATGAGAAGGTATTTAGTACATTAGTTCTTAGAGCATCGTTAGCGTATGTCTTTTTTTACGAGCTTTAGATACTTTCAATAAATTTATTAGAACCATCAAGTGTATTGACGTGTCATATAAAATTCAATGAATTGGTTTTTGGGCTTTTAGACCGGCGTTGTTGAGCGTTGAGGCTTGATGTTTCGCCACCACGAGTGGATGGCATCCTCAGAAGCTGTTTCACTATCATTAACTGTGCTCTTTCTATACATAATTTCTATAATGATCATAACAACGCGCATATGAATGTCATAGACCGGGGTTACACTCATAAGAAACATTTACTATTATTTTTGTCATTATTAGTTTGCACAATAGGCCCTGAAGGCCTAGGGCAGAAATGAGTACAGTCTGATCTTATACCGCTAAAACTTATATAACTTGGAATTGTCTTTTGATACTTTCACCACCTATTTCTGAGTATATCCTGGACTATTCCACGCCACCTATTACTGTCGGCCGTCTTCTCTTTCCAGTATTTAATATTAATTTTCTTTAAATCATCTTCTGTCTTCTTCAGCCATCTCTCCCTTGGTCTACCCTTCCTTTTTTTTCCTATTGGTCTCCGGTTGAGGACTAGTTTTGCCATTCTCGTCCCATTCAGCTTCTCCACATGTCCCAGCCACCTTATTCTCTGTGCTTTGATGGCTGCTGTAATATTGGGGTTCTCATACATGTCTTCCAGTTCCTGGTTTGTTTTTCTCCTCCATCTCTCGTTTGTCCTTACGCCTCCATAAATAACTTTCAACATTTTTCTTTCCCATCTTATAATTTTTTCTTCCTCCTCTTTGTTCATAGTCCACGTTTCACAAGCATATGTCGCTGTTGGTCTTATAACAGTTGTATAACTTCTCTCTTTGGTCTTTCTGGATACATATTTCGATTTCGTAAGATCCTTCCCTGTATTTCTTGTTTCGCCTATCCCTTTTGCTCTATGATTATCCCTAGGTACATAAATTCCGTAGTCCTTTCAAAAGTGTATTTCATGTTGTTGGCCGTAAAAGTTGGGTTTGGTTGATCTTCGGAAGTTTTCTCCATTTCTCCCATGACCATATATTTTGCCTTACTTTGATCTATCTCCATCCCAAATCTCATTGCTTCCGCAGCTATCCTTGCCGTAATTTTCTCTAGTTCTTTCTTTGTCTTTGCTAATAGTGTTAAGTCATCTGCATATGCTATACATTGGTGTTCGTTATTAAATATGGTTCCGTTTGTCTTGATTTTGCTTTTCCTAGTTATTACTTCAAACGTCAAGTTAAAAAGTATCGTTGATAGAGGATAGAGGATGTCTGAGTCCTTTTCTCACTTCAAATTCCTGTGACTCACTTCACATCCATGTAATTTTGTTCTTGATTTTTTGTAATGTCATTCTTATCAGCCTTATGAGTTTTCCTGGAATTCCTAGCTGCACCATTGCTTCATACATTCTCTCTCTGTTTATACTACCATAGGCTTGTTTAAAGTCTATGAAAAGCGCGTGTAGTTCCATTCTATATTCATAGCTTGTTATTTGTGGTTCCTTGAGAATGAATATTTGATCTGTCGTACTCCTGCCGCTTCTGAATCTAAGAAATATTTAGCATCTAAAAATGCAGTGTGATTATAAAATACATCGTACAGTAAATCATGTTGGGCAGGTTATTGCTAATATCACTGGCCACTTCAGACGACACACCTATACCCTTTTGGAATCTCAAATAGAGAACAGGAGTGTAGACTTTGCTATTAGTCTCAAGAAACTGCTTGAAATATTATCTTGGACTGCAAGACGCTTGGAGCGAGGAGAAGGGATCTGTTTGAGTTAACGCAGGCAGATTACGAAACTGACTATAGTACCTATTGGGAGGAAGCTTCTGGACCTGGTGCAAGGTACAGAAATTGAAGGTACGGGGCACACAATAGGCTTCCGTTGACGTGTCAGGACCAGAGGACACCCCAATCGACCAATCTAATATAATCATTAAATGGCTTTATATGGTTTTTAGAAAGATTCTGTTACCTAAAATTTACGCATTTATTGCTGCTTTCATAAAATGAAGCCCCATGGTAGTTTACCGCAAATTGACTAATGCTTAGTTCAAATTTTTGTGTCCCTATAGCTAACTGGTCTGGTAAAGTGATATAGATTATATTCAAGAGTGTAAGAACCAAATTCATGAGAAAGTCATAATCAACAGCTTGTTTTGCATAAACAACTCTACAACATCATCCTTAAAACAGATCCTTAACACACAGGACCCTTGGTTTAGTCTAAAAGTTTTTGGTACAAATTCTCACAGGCCTGCGGCAGAGATATGGGGAAAGTGTTGAAAGACCTTAACTGTTTCAGATATCTACTGGAGAATATACTTCGTTTTTGGGTTAGTAAAAGTAACGTTTGTATTCGTTTTTCAATACTGATTCAGTCAAACTGAATGAAAAGTAGGACAGGCTTTCAGTTTGACTGAAAGCACAAACCCACTGATCAGTTTCACTGAAAAGGTGTTCACATGTTCATTATCTGTTCAGTATCACTGAATCAGTCAAACTGATTCAGCGAAACTGAATCGTGAGAACCCGCCTTTAGATTAGATTGAAAGAGAGGGGAGCGATTATGCCTCAATCCTTCGCGACCCTATTGTGTCTATTGTGGCTCAAACTTGTTTAGAGTTCACCGCAGAATCAACACCTGTTGACGAAGGCGATGGTCGAGTAGAGTGAAACTTCCTTCAGGTCAGTAGGTTTCAGTTGGGTGAATCCAAGGGTATCTGAAACCTAGCTCTTTGTAGTACTGGACAGAAGCAGAATATGTACTTCACTGTTTCGTCCTCTCCATAGCAGAAACAACAGGCTGTTTGTGCCTAACCAATTTTTTCTGATAGTGGTTGTTCAGATGATAGTGTCCTGTCAACAGACGAATCAGAATGGGCAGCGGGTATGATATGAACGCCTTCGAGTGTAGTAGCTCTGGTGTATCTGGCTAGTGCAGGAGTGCTTTCCTTTCTGCTCAATCTGAGATGGTTCCTTGGCAGTGCTTTTTGCAATGCTCACAAATGGTTTTGGTCCTAATCACATAGATTCGGTTCCTCCTCTTGCGAGTGTGTCGGCCAATCCATTGCTTTACACTCCGCTATGACCTGGAACCTAGACCAAAGTTACTTTGTTCCGTATTCCAAGTTCATTGAGGAGGTGTATGCAGTTCCATACGAGTCTTTAGTCAACCTGTTTGGAGCTCAGTGCCTTCAGGGCAAGTTGGTTATCTAAAAGATTCTTTATGGATTTGTTTGTTGTGGCCTTTTTTCAGCTCCCTGACTCTCAACTATATGGCTAACATTTATGCTTGGAAGATTGTGGTATAACTTCCAATGCATACTGTGTTTTTAGGTCTTGGATTAGTACCAGCTACTCCCACTCTTGTCTCCAGGTCTAACATGGAGCCATCCGTGAATAGCGCAAGGATGATATGAAACTGTCACTCCTCTTCCATTTGTCTCTTCCGGGGAAAAAGACGTTGTGGGATCTCTCTGTATGCGATTGGGGAACCACGGTGTCCCAGACCATTCCGAGTATATCTTCTTCTTCTTTCAGTACCATCTCCTCAGCGGAGGTTGGCGACCATCATTTGTAACTCTTCTCTGTCTTGGGCTAAACGAATGTCTGTGCAGGCCTCTCTGATATTAAACCACTGGCGTAAGTTCCGAAGTCAGGAGAACTTTTTTCGCCCGATCCCTCGTCGTCCTTCGATCTTTATATACCGATATGCTGCTTTTCTTCGTTTTTTGTGGTTAAAAGTTCCTGTTCTTTATTCATTCTCTCTCCGAGTATATGGTGGTTTATACTTTCTAAGCTTTTTTTTACTTCCTGGGTCGATATGCCTATGATTCAGATATTAGATAAGTTCTTCAAAAAAAAAGTGTTCCAGGAGGGCTTCAAGGTTTCTAGTATTGGTCCGACCCCAAAAACAGGGCGCCAGTCCCGAAAGGTTAACTTGAACGAGTGACTAGTTTCCTATAAACTCTCACTGGGACGTGCTTCTTCAACTCCGAACTTTGGTCTCCCCGTATAAGCTCAATACAACTCTGGCGATCTGCTCACCGTTCTTGACCCATATTGTTTTGTGCTCTGCATCCATCGCCGCGCCGCAGTCGTCAGTTCAAAGTCATTTGAATCATCGGTATCGCAGGAAAATGATATGCTATTATCCCGTATCGGGAAGACATCACGAAAAAAAGACCGAATCGCATCTGAGGCTCAGAGTATTGTTCGGTGCAGCACCATATATGGCGGCAACTCACTTTCTGTAAGGAAGTGGCTGAGACTAAACGGCCTTGCCGTGACGGTCACGGTGTCATTATGATTCTGTATGCACTATGGACGCCGCCGATCCAGTCGATTTCTTCTTGAACCGCTTGTTCGCTTATAAATCGGTAGTAAGTATTGCATCAAGTAGGCTAGCTCAGTATTTTCCACTACCACTTTCTACTGAGCATCATGAAAGGCTTTCCCTTTTAGTCTAAGACCAGACCTACAGCTGAACGGATAAAATATATTTTCTTAAAAGTGCACGATTAAATAAACGAATCACGATAAGGTTGCCTAAAAAATGTCGCTCATCCGGAGGAATACCGTCATAACTCAAAAAATGGAGTCAAGTTGATTGACTCAGTACTTCCCACACATTACTGTGATGTCAGTTTATTATTTTCCCATAGCATGAAGCTTTACTCTGAGATCCCCTTGCAACCAAATCATCGGCAGCCTCCCCCTCCCCTAAAATTGTCTTATGCCGCTAGGTCTTTCCAGGTCCCTTAGTTTCCGTAATAGGCTAGGCAATGTCGTCGAATGGACCTAAAGAGTTGATTTATGTCGCTAGGTCTTCCTTCACAGGTTATTGTACAGCCTATTATGAATACAAGAAATTTCTCAGTTATTCAACCCTCCACCCCCCAACCACTCCAATTTCACCCCCACCCAAAAAAACGCAGAAAATGATCAGGCACCTCGAAAACGCTTAAAAACGAAGTTTGAGCTTTATATTTTTAGTTTTTTTTATTATTTCTGCGCCGCCACTGGCACGATTTATAAAAACCATACGCGTTTTCCATCCTCGCCACGGCAGTAATACTGTGTCAAAATTTCATTAGAATCAATTCAGGAGTGTCCACGTTACAAAATACAAAATGATCTAAAGCAATACATACTCGTATGTATACAGAAAATTCTACGTCCCTTAGCTTCCGTAATAGACTAGGACAATGTTGGGATGGACCTAAAAAGTTGATTTATGTCGCTAGGTCTTCCTTCACAGGCTAGTGGACAGCCTATTATGAATACAAGAAATTTTTCAGTTTTTCAACCCCCCACCCCCTAACCACCCCAATTTCACCCCACCCAAAAAAAAACGCAGAAAATGATCAGAAACCTCTAAAACGCTTAAAAACGAAGTTTGAGCTGTTTTTATGTTTTTACTTTTTTTATTATTTCTGCGCCGCCACTGGCACGATTTATAAAAACCATACGCGTTTTCCATCCTCGCCACGGTAGTAATGCTGTGTCAAAATTTCATTAACATCAATTCAGCAGTTTCCTTGTAACACAATATAGAAGGATCTAAAGCAATACTCTCGTATATTTACACCAGAAAAAATTCCAAGTCCTTTGGTTTCTGTAATAGGCAAGGCAATGTTCGGATAGACCTAAGCAAGTTATTTATGTTGCTAGGTCTTCCTTCATGGGTCAGTGGACAGTCTATTATGAAAGCAACAAATTTTTCAATTTTACAACCCCCCACCCCCAACCACCCCAATTTCACCCCCACCCAAAAAAAAAGTAAAAAATGATCAGGAACCCCTAAAACGCCTAAAAACGAAGTTTAAGCAATATTTAATTTTTTTGTTTTTTGCTAATTACTCCGCCGCCCCTGCACCGATTTTCAAAATTATAGGAACATTACCTACTACGACCCCACAGCATATCGCTACCCAAATTTCATCACAATCCATGCAGCGGTTGCTGAGATTACGAGGCTAGAAAAAAGCGACAGACAGACAGACAGACAGACAGACCGACAGACAGACAGACAGACAGACAGACAGACAGACAGACAGACAGACAGACAGACAGACAGACAGACAGACCGACGGAAATGAGTGACGTGGATTTTCGTTATGTAGACATCATAAAACGCCCAAAAAACGTATTATCTCAAAATCGAAAATTTTCGCGATCACAATACTCCCCTCACCTATCGGTGTGGGAAGTAAAAGCTAATAGGTTGCTCGTTTTATTATTTCAGAAAAGTGTCACAACTTAAAATATTACAACATGAAACTTAAGTTATCCGATAGAAAACTGTCACCTATTTAAATGTGACAATGTTGATTTGAAATAATTACCACTAAATCACTTACTTCGCTTCTGAAAAAAAGAGACAAAACAAAATAATACAGTTTTCTGGCAAAAAAAAAACATTCGCGCTGGCTGTTGTAACTTGTAATGTAACGTTTTTCTGTTATTTGGCATGTTTCACCTTCGATAGCTGAAACGAAACTGAGAAGTGTTACTTTAGATCCAAAGCGTCGCTAACTTTGGCTCTGTGGAAAAACGACACTTATTGCCATCCCGCGCAATGTAGCCGCAAGTTCAGATGAATCGTTTTTCCAGTAGAATATTTTACCGTGCAACAGTATATTTTAATTTGTTTTGAGCTGTGACGGTATTCCTCCGGATGAGCGATATGTTCATGGCAGTTGCGGCGGTAAGCATTTGGGGGCACCCAGCAAAATTTTGTGATAATATACATAAATACTAATTATTATTACGGTCATAGTCAAGAAAGTCATAACTTAAGATATAAATTTTTGAAAGTGGGGATAAATAACATAATTTAATTGTATTTTTTAATATGCATCTAAATTTCTAAATACGCAGTAGGTCACCACGAAGCCTGGGTTCATAAATGATTCACGACTGATGACTATCGTCAATTAATTATTGTTTTATTATTTTGTTAACTCCTTTTTATCCACCTGCTTACTACATAAATCGGAAATTTAAAATACAAGGAATATGACAGACTTAGGTTGCCTATCCTTATCCATTCCCACTGCCAGGTCGCCATCTATATGAACAGATGAACTGCGCGTGAGCAACTACGAATCTTCTGAAGCACCTTGTTGAATTTTTAGATATAAGTAGTTTTCATTGCTATGCTATTATAAACATTCTCAGCAGATTCTATCGCTGAAAATGTTCGAGTGAACTTTCCTAGAAAATAACACCAAAGGCCGTCCGAACGAGGAACGCTAGAGAGACTCTTCGATCCCATCCTTACCAGGTCGAGGTCCCTACTCCCCTAACCAGTCTCCTGCACCATTACTGTTTCTGGAGAACTTCGGTACTGTGGAATGGGCTGCTGGGGAATTTGTTTTCCGACAGCTATAACCTGGCTAGGCTTTCAATTTTGAGGTTCGGTATCTAAAAGGGCAAACATTTAGTTGTTTCCAAAATTGTACAATTTGATTTTGATCACAGTACGAGACGCGACCTTGTGTGCTTGCGAACTTGCTCCACTGTGTAGTCCTTAAAGGTTCCATTTGAGTCTATAGAATATAGGTACTTCAGATTCAGAATCCCCGTTTGAGAGGAGCCTAAAAACAGAGCGCATCTAATTTTGTTATACACCATGTATCTCAGATTCGTCTGGATCTGAATAACAAATGATGCGTACAAAATGCCATATGCTTCCAAAACAACTCCTAACAAATCTTGTTTTTGTACCGATAGCATCAAGAAGACAATGTAAATGATGTTTTTGGTGGCTGCAGGCACTGTAGTCCTCTTTTTTCTGACAGCATGAGGTGGTCCTACCAACAAGAATATATATTGAGGTTTGTTTTTTAATTGAGATGGCCGTTTCTTGTTATCTTAATTTGTACCATAAAATTCTGTCATAAATAAAACCCTGAGACGTATGGTACTTATTAAAATTTATAAGGTTTTTATTATAATGACAATAATTTAGGTACTGAGGTACCAAAGGATAATATTCAGAGCAATGACGCGTAATTTTAGTGTCGAGAAGGAAACCAGATGACGCTTGATATTTGGGTTCTAGAGGCGGTTTGAAAACTTTTTTGTCATTGCACCATAACCCCAAAACGGAAGGGATGAGGGACAGAGCAGGGGTATTAAAAAGAGAAAAAAATCGTTAAGTAACCGGTAGCATTTTAGTACATCTACCAACTAATGTTCCAAAAAATCGTCATCCGAAATCTAAGGGCGGTTTGTGCGAACCGATTTTTTTAAAATAATATAATAATAAATAAAAAAAGTGGGAAAGATTTTTTTGAGTAAATTCAAACGGCACTCTCACTATGAAATTTGTTGGTATGCCAAATCTTTATTTAGTTTTTTTCTAGCACTTGTAATTTTGGCTATCTTTCGTATACACACGGACGGACGGACAGACAGAGGCTCTGCATAAGCTCTGTTCAGTGACAGTGACAGCTAAAAATCTAAAAATCGCGACGAAACCGGTCGGAACTTGATGGAAAGTTCTTTATTTCTTCTTGTAGATTACGCAAAAAATACTGTCATCCGTTTCTGCTGGGCAGTTTTTGGGAAATTTGAACTTGAAGTTCGATTTTTTACATCATTTTCGTTAAAAGACTGTTAATATTGTTTCAATCGGATGACGTTTTTATACATATTTTTGGGAGGTCCAACAATGATCGTATCCTTTCAAAAGGCGTTCAATAATGTCACTCCCTATAGGAGTTGAAAGCTGCGGTTAAATAAAATAAAAACTTGAAAATGGCGTGAAAAATCGAAATTTTAGCTCAAATTTCTCAAAAACCGCCTATTAGAAATGGATGATAGTATTTTTTGAGTTATCTACAAAAAAAAACAAAGACTTTTCCATCAAGTTCCAACCAGTTTTGTCGCGATTTTTTTATTTTCATTTTAAAAAAGTCGGTATGCGCAAACCGCCCGTATATACAGGGCTATTCACGTTATTCGACACGGAGCATTATGGCTAAAGTATTTGATAAAAAAGAAAACAATAATTTGGGATAGATAGAGACCCATAAAGACTACATTTTAAAAATATTTTCATGTTATACAGGGTGTCCCAAAAGCACGAAATGTATCAAAGTTATGTTTTTTTAAATGTAACACCCCATATATTATTGCATATTCAGATTCCTTGATAAATTCTATTGTGACTTTATGTATCATACATGGGACTTAAAGCGAACCGTTTAGGTGTAAATCACCATTTTCGGTATAAGTAGATATCAAAAAAAAATTGAATATCGCAGAGACTATAAAATCTGGAAGGCTGTGACTTTGCCGTATTACTAAGCATAAAATGCGTCAGCTTTGATGAGACCGTCAAATTTGAATTACGTTTATGTTTGGAGAAATCGGTCGATGAATTAAGGAAACTTCGATCAGCGATAACTTGATTTTTTCAAAAGGGAATGCCTAATTTTCTTTATACGGTTAAACGTAGAATTTGATAAGCTTTCTAATGATATCAGGTTGTGAATATCAATCTCTCGTAGTTTTCATTTAATTTTAAATTTTCAAACAAATCGGCGATTTTCAACTTTCCTACCTATAAGCAACGTAGCAGGCCATGAAATATAAACAACAGTCTGTTCAGCTAGAAGAAAACAACTAACTTAGCTGAAAAATACACACTAACTAGACTAAAGGGACAAGATTATAAAAATTCCTTACAACAAATCAACTGTCCCAGAAACAACTGCGATAACATCTCTAAGGTCAAAGAGAAGCTGGAGTATGGCAGTAATAGATATTTTTGCTGTCTACTGGCTACCGCAATTTACCAGAGGTTAAAAATTTCCAAGGCAATCAAAAACCCTCATATGAAATAGAAACAACCAGAGACTGTTGCTCCAGCACGCAACTATCAATCTTATGTAATGGTGTAAAAAAGTACTAATTTGCGTCGAAGTCGATACCTCTGACTGGAGCCCTTCTATTTTTCAATATCTATTAGCAATATTGCAAAAAAGGAATACTGACAAATCAGATTTAAATTTTCTGCCATTTAAGTTATGTTTTATAATTTGAACAAATTTTAATTCATTCTTCATTTTCTACGACCTTGCTAATAGGTACTGAAGAATTTTCAGAACTCCAGTCAGAGGTACTTTTGACTTGAGTTTTGACAGAATTGCATACTTTTTTATATCATTAAATGTGAAATTTTATTATGAAAATAATAAACTGCTTACAACATTCTCTAGTAGTTTTTACTTTATTTTAAAATTTTTAATGGTTTTGGAAATTGCCAATCTCTAGTACATTGCAGTAGCTAGTAGGCCGTGAAAAAATCCATTTCTGCCATACTCCAGCTTCTCTTTGACCAAAGATATGTTACCGCCGTTATTTCTGGTTAGACTTTGTTTGTTGTGAGTAATTTTTATAATCTTGTCCCTTTAGTCTAGTTCGTGTGTATTTTTCAGCTAAGTTAGTTGTTGTCTTCTACCTGAACAGGTTTTTGTTTATATTTCATGGCCTGCTATGTTGGTTATAGGTAGGCAAATTGAGAAACGCCGATTTATTTGAAAATTTAAAATTAAATGAAAACTAACAGAGATTGATATGCACAACCTTATATCATTACAACGGTTATCAAATTCTACTTTTATCCGTATAAAAAAAATTAGGCATTCCCATTTGAAAAAATCAAGTTATCGCTGATCGAAGTTTCCTTAATTCATCGACCGATTTCTCCAAGCATAAACGTAATTTAAATTTGACAGTCTCATCAAAGCTGACTCATTTTATGCTTAGTAATACGGCAAAGTGACATCCTTCCAAATTTTATAATGTCTGCGATATTCAATTTTTTCCTGATATCTACTTATACAGAAAATGGTGATTTACACCTAAACGGTTCGGTTTAAGTCCCATGTATGATACATAAAGTCACAATAGAATTCATCAAGGAATCCGAATATGCAATAATATACGGGGTGTTCCATTTAAAAAAACATAACTTTGATACATTTCGTGCTTTTGGGACACCCTGTATAACATGAAAATATTTTTAGAATGTAGCCTTTATGGGTCTCTATCCATCCCAAATTATTATTTTCTTTTTTATCAAATACTTTAGCCATAATGCTCCGTGTCGAATAACGTGAATAACCCTGTAGACAGTAGCTTCAGAATTAATTTTGGTAAAGCAGTGACATTCCATATTGCAGAATTCATTTGTTTGTCGTATAAAGTAAATTTATGCTTGAAATCAAAAGGTTTGTTGGATACAACTTTACATCCTTAATACGAAATACGTCTTCACATGAGTTCACGAATAAGGAAAAAGAAAGAAGTGTAGCACATTGCCAAATCATAGAATAGAATCAAGAAGGTTAATTTAAAGAAAATCTATCCTGTTCAGTAACTTTGTCTTCAGGAATGGCCACCTCTTCTTCTTCTCCTTCTTCTTCTTCTTTTTCGGCATTTTCCCTTATGAGTTCACCGTTTATGCCCTCCACAGCTCTCTTATATTCCAATCCCCTACTCTCAGGTGCCTATCTATCATGGCATGTCCAATGTAGGTCTTCCATCTTAATGCCGGTCGTCCTCTACGCCTCCTCACTGGAGGCTCCCATTCGAATATTCGTTTTGGCCATCTGTGTTCTGGCATTCTTTGGACGTGATCATAAATTACAGTGCTCTGTTTTCTAATGTTCTTATTATTGAACAATCGACTCCCATTCTTTGCCGTATCTCTGTAGTTCTGATTTTGTCAGTTCTTGTGACTTGCAAGCATCTTCTCATGTAGTCTAATTTGACCGTTCTTATTTTGTTCCTTATTGTTGTTGTTATTGATCATACCTCTGCTCCATATAGGGTAATATTCTGTATTATGCTTTCAAATATCTTTTTTTGTTTTCTTTAGTGACATTGTTATTCCATAGCAGTCCGCAGTGCTTTTGTGGCTTGTTTTCCTTGTGCTATTTTGGTATGTATGCCTCTTAAACACATACCATCTCTGTGTATTGTCTTTCCTAAATACTTAAAAGCTTGGCAGCTGTTAATAATTTCGTCCTCCAAATCTAAATCTGCAACCTGTTGTCCAACACTCAAGTATTCCGTTTCATTCATATTTATTTTAAGTCCCCACAGTTCGTACATATGATAAGGAAGCTCAAACAAGAATACGAACAGAATACGGAATGGCCACCTCTAAGTCGTAAAATATTCATATCATTTACTGAAGTAGTTGCTATATCTATTAATCATACTGATAATATTTCTTCAGATTAAAATAATACTAATGACTTCTGTAGAGTCAGAGATAATTGACTACGTTAATTGACACCATTATTAAAATCATTGACGTGATAATCGCCCTCCATTAGACTAATGGGTTAGTTTATTAATTCAAGGAAAATATTCCACTGCTTTGATAAAACCGTGCATTGATGCTAGCGTTAGATTGCGCTTGATTAATAAGAATAATGTGGGATAATCTAATTAGCTAACGAAGTTTATCCATTTTAATGAAATGCAAGTTTGTTTCAGATTCCAGATTGTATGCCATAATATGTTTACCAGATCCTTGTAATCAATTTACACAAATGTTTTCCATATAAGTAAATAAGTTTCATATAAGGCCATTGGAGGTTTCTAAAATGAAACAGTGAGTTCAAGAATAGTACAAGTCCAAAAAATGGCGTATTGACTTAAAATGGCCAAAACGTTTAAAATATGGAGATCCATCGGTTGCTCTTAAAAATATTACAAAGTATAAGAATAACCCCATTATACGAGTACGCACCATCTGTGGCGGCGTTGCGATGAAAAGCATTACAAGTCCCAGGACATGTACTGATTTTAACGTCATTGGTCAACTTATTGTTGACTGTCATTACCGTGGTTCACGATACCGTTAATAATAATAATAAAACGTTAAAACGTTTTTCACGTACCTAGCACCCTCTATTAACGTTGTCATAACCTTACCATACACTAAAACTAAAAAAATCCTGTAAAAAGAAGACTGAGTTCAAGAACAGAACAAGTGCATAAACTATTTTTTTAATTGCTTGGAGGAGGGTGAGACTTTCGGATCTATTATGTTGCATTATCATTGGTCTAAAGAATTGTAGCAACTTTTATATGATGCCGAACACAGTTACTTTACTGGTTTTGGAGTTAATATGTTTTTTAATTTATCTCGAAACTATGTTTCTGCACTTATAGTGTTCTTGGACTCACCGATTCAAATGTATTATCTAAAATTTCAACAAACTAATTAATTTGGCCCGACTTATCTGTCTTCTACATCCAATCTTATGAAAAAATTTAAGGTCTTACTTGAAAAGGCTGATGTACATTTTTTTATTTTGAAGGCCTGAACTTGTGTTTAAGGATGTGATTTGGGTTTAAGTTCTGAGTATTTTAGGTTTTTTGGCTGAACTGATTGTCATATAAGCAGGTAACCTTTTTCAGTAGATCTAAACTTTTGGACTCTTCCATAAAGACCCATTTTATAAAATTGTTACATACATAACTACTACTGAGTAATAAGGACAAATAAAAAATGCTTACAACTTGTTTTCACGATTCAAATAGATCTACGTTCATCTTTTGAGGTATAATGAAGTCAAGTTGATTGACGCAGTATGACCTACATATTACGGTGATACCAGTTTAGCATGGAGCTATAGTCTGAGATCCCCTTGCAACCAAATCATCGCCCGCCCGCTCGCAACAAAACAAATGTGTTATGACGCTAGATCAGATGAGGAACCTATAAAACGCCTAAAAACAAAGCTTGAGCTGTCTTTATATGCTTTTTGATTATTGCTGACACTATTTCTAAAAACCATACGCATTTTCCATCCTCGTCAAGGTAATGGTACTTTGTTGAAATTTAACTAAAATCAATTCAATAATTTTCACGTTACACAATACAGAACGGTCTAGGACAATACTCGTATGTATACATCAGAAATTTCACTTGGTTTCTGTAATAGACAATGAAATATTCGGATGGACCTAAAAAAGTGTATTATGCCGCTAGGTGTTTCTTTTACAGGTCAATGGACAGCCTATTAGGAATCCAAAAACATTTTCAGTTTTACAACCCCACATTTTCCAATCACCCCAATATCACCCCCACCCAAAAAAGTAGAAAATCATCAGGAATCCCTAAGGCGCCTAAAAATGAAGTTTGAGAAGTACTAGAAATGTTTTATTTTTTGCCAATTACTCCGCCGCCCATGCACCGATTTTCAAAATTATAGCAGCATTACCTACTACGATTCCACAGCTACCCAAATTTCATTACAATCCATGCAGAGGTTACTGACATTCCAAGGCTATAAAAACGCCTACAGATGGACCGACATACATACAGACAGACAGACAGACCGACAAGCAGATCGACGAGCAGAGCGACAAGCAGACCGAATGAGTGACGTGGATTTTCATAAAGTAAATATCATAAAAGGCCCAAAAAGCGGAATAAACTCAAAATAAAAAAAATCGCTCCTCCCACCTGTGAGAAGTAAAATTAAACATAATAGTAAGTTTTCCAACTTCAGTAAAGTAAAAATGTACAAAAGTTTTGCAAATGTTGCAGGTAAGTTAAGATAGGAATCTACATTCCATAAAATATTAACAACCCTCCTGTCAAAATGTGTATTATCATTTTTGTCAAAGCAAAATTCCTTGCGCTCTAATTTCTCAACGAAAACTCAAAAAACTAAAATGATGATCTGGGATAATTCGCAGCTTCCTGCGTTGTACGGACATTGTATTATTATGCACTACACAATTTATTTCCTTAAAATATGTTCTAAAGGATGCAAAGTATCTAAATGAACCTGCAACTGAAAGTGTTTAAATATACAACTTTTTGTGACATTAGGGGCTTTTGTGTGGTGAGAATAGCAATACTGGACGCAGTTCTTAAATTATCTTCAAACTTCATGCTCCCATGTTTTCTAATTCTAAATCACCTTACACTAAGAATCAGTTTTGCCACAGTCAAAAGTTGTGAGCTTCATCTTCCCAAATAACCCAAATATGAAATATGTGAACAACCTAAAAATTACCTTTGATTACCTCCTCAAAATAGAGGGAGATGTTTAGTAACCCCTAAGACATGCAAAACCGGAGTTTGGAGCGATTCTGGGAGCTTTCGTTTTTATTTTTATTAATTTGCCGCACCACAAATGTTATGTACTGCGAGCCCCCACCATTTGCCACCAAGAATTTCATCAGAATCAGTTTAGCGGTTACTGAGATTAAGCTGATGGAAACATAACAAAGACAGCACAGACTGGCTGGCGGAAATAAGTGACGAGATTTTGGTTCATAAAACGGCCAAAAAACATTATCTCAAAATCAAAACATCTTGCTATTATAGTACTCTCCTCACCTACACTGTGGGAAGTCAAAATTTATTGCGCAATGGACTGCCATCCGCAGACGTTCGATAAACTGATTCGATTTGAGGAATTTCCATTATTTATTAATAGAACATAAAATATTATGCGAAACTACCATAAACGGAGTTATATAATAATTTTGAAAACCGCATAGAAACTGCATCTCAATTTTGTGTACTAGAGGTGCTCAGATTGGCACTTAAAGCAAGAATGTATCTGGAATTCTGTATATTATTTGAGCTTATATGCAACTCGCAAACAACATAAGACCTGAGTTTATTGGAAAAGAAATAACACTATAATGAGACGAATTGGTTAATACAGACATAAACTCGGAAAGGCCCATATGACGGCAATAAAATTAAAGCTTCAAACACCAATTATGTGCACGTCTGAAAATTCGGCGCAGATAAAGATATCAGTGGACATCGTTATTCTGCTTTTGACTTTTAGCATGGCAGGGCGTCTGTTAATGTAACTCTGTTTATGTCTTTATTGTACCGTTAGTACAGTTATTTTAATTATACAATACATAAATATACAATTTTGTTAAACAAATTAGTCAAGCGTTGACTACTTTATACTACTATTTTTTATGCTACAAATTCCCAGGTTAATGGGTGGAGGAACCATTATCACCGTAACCATTTTTATAGGTAATACGCTTTTTGCTTGTTTTATCTTTCTATAGTGTACTACTCGCAATAGAATCGGTACACTCAGAGAAAAATGAAGTCAGGTCGATACACTCAGTACTTCCCACACATTATGGTGGTACCAGTTTATTATTTTCCCATAGCTAGCCAAGCTATAGTCTGAGATCCCCCTAGCGTCATAATGCTAAGTCTTTCTTTCACAGGTCAATGGATAGCCTATTACGAATACAACAACATTTTGAGTTTTATGACCCCCACCCCCCAACCACCCCAATTTCATCCCCACTCAAATAAAAGTAGAAAATCATCAGGAACCCCTGAAACGCCTAAAACAAAGTCTGAGGTGCTTCTACATTTTTAGTTTTTTTTATTATGGCTGCGCCGCCACTGACACCATTTTTAAAAACCATAAACGTTTTCCATCCTCGCCACGGTAATTAATACCATAGTATTATTTTATTTTATTAAAATCAATCGAATAGTTTCCAAGTTACACAATACAGAACGAGCTAAAAGCAATATTCGTATGTATCCGTCAGAAAATTATGTCCCTTGGCTTCTGTAATGAACAAGACAATGTTCGGATGAATCTAAGACGCTAGGCCTTTCTTTCATAGGTCAATGGATAACCCTTTTATGAATACAAGAAATTTTTGAGTTTTACGAGCCCTCACCTCCCAACCACCACAATGTCACCCCCACCCAAAAAAAGTAGAAAATGAGGAACCCCTAAAATGTCTAAAAACAAAATTTGAGGAATATTTAAATTTTTTGTTAATTTTTAAAATTATAGGAGCATTACCTACTACGACATCAAAAAATGGAAAAAAGTGTATTATTTCAAAATCGAAAATGTTCGCGATTACAATACTCCCTTCCCCTATCGGTATGGGAAGTAAAAGGGATCCGGTGCATAGAATGCGGCAGGTCTATAAAGTGACAGCATGACAGTATACTCCAGTTCGTACAGCATGGCCGGAGGATTGAATAATGTCGCAAATGTAGCGTCCTATCCAATGCCACAATTCTTCAATTGGCGATAAGTCGGGCAATCGTGGAGGCTAGGGGAATACTCTGATCTCAGCTTCTTGTAGGACCCTCATCAACACTTTTGCAGTAGCTGGAAGAAGTCTTCTCTGAATCCTCGGACATCTGGAACGGCTTCATTGACATAACACTGGACTGTCATTGTGTCACGAATCTTACGTAAAGAAGACTTGCAGTGGATTATCAAATCATCAAACCAATAGAACGGTATACATGGTGCTCAACAACAAACTGGAGCGCACGTCGTTCACCCCGTCGTCGTCTAACTCGTTGGCATCCGTCGTTCCCCCAGGCAAGCCCTGGACTCGTCAAACAAGGTTTTCTGATGCCACTCAGCATGCCATTGTCGGTGTTCTTGGCACCAATGTAACCATTGATGGTGATGATCTACAGTCAGTGGAATCACTA
Organism: Callosobruchus maculatus; assembly: GCA_951848785.1. Lineage (NCBI taxonomy): Eukaryota > Metazoa > Arthropoda > Insecta > Coleoptera > Chrysomelidae > Callosobruchus > Callosobruchus maculatus. Next base: position 47,120 of record CATOUR010000214.1, read on the forward strand.
GATTCAGAGAAAATGATCTGAAGCCCATTGCCCATGCAATCTGTGGTACACTACGCGGACCTGAGGGGGCCTCCTTATAGCTGCATACGAAGCGTCAGCAATAACTCGAGTGAATTGCATTCTGTCTCGAAGGGCCAGTAGTCGTAGATGACGATCTTGCCTGTCTGCAGTTCGCCAACCTGCTCCAGAGCCTCTAAGCTCGCTGCATTAGCCCTTCTTCGATCGATGCGCACCATACTGCTACAACTGTCGCCACCTTACGCCCCATGGATACAACAGTTGCTCTGAAAGAAGAACCACATCCTCGTTGGCCTATAATCCAATACCGTTCAAAGCTGGTTGGCTACGTAAGTTGGGACTGTAGTCTTCTATGGGGCAACTTTATACAAACAACTTGTCATTTGCCACATTTACAATAGATACCATAGTTTCTGTTCATAATATAAAGTCTTTTGGAAAAGCGTCTGATTGAACAACAAGTATTAGATGTGCACTAGAGAGAGAGAGAGAGAGAGTACCGCCAAGTTGTGCACACATTTTTAATGCGAATATCTCTTTTTTCCTAGTTTTTCAGATTTTACTTGCGAGTGGTATGTTATAACAATCTAATTTTATCAAAAAGAATAATTAAGCAACCTCAAAATAACTTCCATTCTGTTCAATATACCTATCCGATAGCTTTACCTACTTGTTATAAACTACTAAGGCATCATTTGTTAGTAACATGTTATCTTTACCCATTATAGCGTTGGTAGGCACCAAATCTGGCATAAATCTCCGATTTAACCATAATTTTTCTTAACGAAACAAATGGTGCAAGGACTAAACAGTATCACACATAAGTCAAAAATTGTGATATTTTTGTAAATACATACTCACAACAAGAATATCTGTTCTCACTCTAAGAAAAAATATTTGATGAGGGAATTATAAAAAATGTATGTCAAAAATAATATATTTTTGATTTATATACTTATTTTAAAGAAATATGCTCCGAAAGAAAATATAATTTTCTTTGCAACCAAGACTATAATAATTTAATAACAAATATTTCATAATTTTATATAAAGATTATCATTTTTTCCAGCGGTGTCCAGTTTATCTCTATCAAAAATATGGACAGCTTGCAAATGCGAACCTTCATTTACAATATCATAATCTTGGTCTGAAGATGAACGCTGTTTTACAAGCACACCCTATATTTGTATCAAGTAAATCATTTATTTGACGTCTACCAACGTCGGAGTGCGCAGGCGCGCAGCGTGTTACGTGTCAACTCTAACCCCTCCACCCTCTCTACTCAACAGCCTGTTGCCCGTCCGCGTCCGCGCCGCCATTATTTGCTTTTGGATTGTCGCATTCGTCGCCGTATTTAGCACCGTAGAGTAATACCATTGATTAACGTAATACCTGCATCCTGGATCCTGCATAATAATAGAGTATCTAGTCAAACTGTTAAATAAATTGCCATTGCCACGTGATACCACCGTCAACCATCGGTCAACGAATCTGCCGGTAGTGCTGGTCCACCGCCATTTGAGTCGCGTCCCAGTTCCCGTCAGTTTCCTTATCACTGGATCTATCCAACCATGAATGAGCTATTAAAAAAATGGGGATGCGAAGACCTGACTCTGGTGTTCCTACCAGCACGTATGCTAAATGTGATTTAAGAAATTTTCTTGCAGATAATGACATAGACGAGAAAAATTTCTACATGCTCATAGAAGAGTTTGAATGCTCAAATCAATACTACTAGATTATTATCCAAGAATATCACAATTTGAGAATAAAGTTTAGATACTTGCGTCAAGTTTATGAAATGCTCCAGTTAATATTGTGAAATGCTTCAGTCATGATTATGAAATGCTTGATTTAAGATTTTGGTATTCTTACTTTCAAGAATTTTGCAGTTTTGCACTGAAGATATTTTCTCAATCTAACCTTTATATGGCCAAACATATCGTATTCTCACTGTAAGATTAGCACAACTTTGCGCGTATAGGAAGTTATGGTATACTTAAATTAAAGCATCTGTACTTCGTCTAAGAAATTATATTTTTTATGTGTGTATGAAGGAGAAGAAGTTCCATCATTTCTACCCTTAATTCTTCAATTGTTCGTTGACAATTCGCTGATCTGTGACCCAGAGCATTGTCGCGATGCAGTGTTCAACCAAAGTCTTCATACAAGTAATTTACCGATAGCTTCAGTATGACTGTACTATCGCAACTTTACAGCTTTATCGAACTGTTCAAGCCGTATTCCTCCTCGCTCGTAAATTTTTAAGTTGGGTTATTTTATGGGCTTTCAAGAAATAAAAACTTTTATAGGGTTGTTTATGAGGGTGCTCTGTGATCCGTTTACCAATCGGTGTAGCTTTTTTGTGTTTGGGTGATACTTATGCGCTATGTTAAGTACAACTGATTGTGATATTTTGGGAAATCATATCTCATAACATTTTATCGCCAAAAAGCAACACTGTAATTATACACAGGAAAGACCAAGGTAAAGTCACTTTTGGCACAACTTTATTTCACAAGTACAAGTAAGTTGAAATAAATATTCAATGCCATACTGAAACTAGCTTAGGTGCTCAGTTTTGAGAGTATATTACTATTATACTTTTCTATACCTTCTCCAGCAGTATAGCTTCAAAATGATCCAACTACATTTCTCCGGTTTCTCAATGTCCAGTTGAATATTTATCTGATGGATGTTAATGGTTAACTGTTAGATAAATTGTTCAAACAATTGAAGGTTAAACTTACGAATTTACGTAAATCTTATCTGACAGTTAATATCTGTAGAAACGCTGTCAGCTACCTATCTGACACTTTTAACTGGTCATTGAGAAACTGGCCCTAAAGCGTGAATTGTTAATTCAAACTGTCAGTTGTAATATTACATCTGACAACTTGAATCTTGAATTTACAATTGACGCTTTAGAAATGTAATTTGAGGCTTTTGGAACTATTGCAGGAAGAGGTATAGATATTTCTACAATCTTCCTTTTATTAATTCAACAATGACTCGCCCTTATAGGTCACAGTGTAGAATAATTATCATATCTGAGGCCCACATCATAAGACAGTAATGAAATTTTAATGATTACAATAATAATTGAACTGCGCTCACAACACATGTTGTAAATTTAAATTTTTCGTTAAATCAAAGTGAGAGAATAATATCGTTGAAATTCAAGCATAAGACGTGAGAAGACGAAGACAGAACACTCATGGTTCTCCTGTAAGTTTAGTGAAAATTTATTAAAATTAAATTACAATCTGCTACAGCAACAGCAAAATGCAAAAACTTGCATTTTTAATAGAAATTTTCAACTGAAATTTGATATTATTTTAATAGTCATGGGAACAGGCTGTCGAAATGTCTCCGACCTACTGACCTATATTTTCCAGAAAATGTTAGAGCACTAATTGGAACCTACTTCTCTTTATACATAAAAACGTAAAATTATTTTTTTATCTAATATTTAGAATGGATGTGTAGCTGAATAGATTATCAGAAAATAAGAGGTACATTGCTTTTTCAGTTCTCTTCTTGGCCTACAATGACTACAGATGACGGTCACAGTGAAAGAGGAATTTAAAAAAACCACTATACAAAATATGCTACTCTGTCTATTGTCCACCCTGTCCATTCGTCTCTCGCCATTTCTCTATCGGAAAAATCTCAGTACTCCCTGCATAGAACTTAGTGGAATTTGTGGTGTGATATGCTATGAGGTCGTGGTAGCTAGTGCTCTTTCATGACAATCCAAACATTCAGACGTTTGAGTAGTATTTGATCATTTTCCATTTTTTCCATGGAAGATAGAATTGAAGTGGTGAAAAAAGGTGGGGTAGAGAGGAACTCCAACATCTTTTGTATTGATAGAGTACTGTCCAAAAATGAGAGCAACATAACGTGCTCTTGCAACCTCATAGTCTTTTGAATAAATTTGGGGTGTGCTATGTTGGCGGATCATAGTAAGTAATGCTGCTACATTTTGGAATATGAGTAAATTGGCACCAGAGTAATTAGCAAAAAGCCAAAATGCTCCAAACTGATCCAAATTTCGTGTTTAGGCTTTTAGAGGTTCATATTCCATTGTCTCTCTCTACCGCCTCAAAAAAGTATGTTGACGCTATGCTATACTTTACGGAGGTGCCGGAACATTGTTGTAAAGCTGGTCTATGGAAGTTTATAAAATCAGTGTCGTATAAAAACCCATATTTGCATTGGTGTTCTTGAATTGAGAAGTTTCGTCATGTATCAATACATCGTACGCATTAATGTTGAATTACATTTGCATATTCACTATAGACAGTGTTCTATAGTTATGGGGGTGAAATTGGTATGAGGAATAGTGGGGAAAATACAAAATTTACTTCCCACACCGATAGGTGAGGAGAGTACCTATTGTGATCGCGAAAATTTTCGAATTTGAGATAATGCACTTTTTGGGCGCTTTATGATGTCTAGATAACGAAAATCCACGTCACCAATTTCCGTCGGTCTATCTGTCTGTCTGTGTGCGTTTTTATAGCCTCGTAATCGCAGTAACCGCTGCATGGATTGTGATGAAATTTGGGTAGCGATATGGTGTGGGGTCGTAGTAGGTAATGCTGCTATGATTTTGAAAATCGGTACATGGGCGGTGGAGTAATTAGCAAAAAAAACAAAAAAAATCAAATATTCCTCAAACTTCGTTTGTGGGTGTTTTAGAGGTTCCTGATCATTTTCTACTTTTCTTTGGTGGGGGTGGACCAGGGATGTTTGGGGAGTGGGGGGTTGTAAAAGTGAAAAATTTGCTGTATTCATGATAGGCTGTCTAATGACCTGTGAAGGAAGACCTAGCAGCATAGATCACTTTTTTAGGTCCATCCGAACATTGCTTTTCCTAGAAACCAAAGGAAGTTTATGATATAATGTTGCTTTAGACCGTTCTATATTGTTTAGCACGGAAACTATTCAATGGATTTTAATGAAATTTTGAGACGATATTACTACCGTTGCGATAATGACAAATGCATATGGTTTTTTTGAATCGTGTCAGTGGCGGCGCAGAAATAATGAAAAAACTAAAAATCCAAAAACAGCTCAAACTTCGTTTTTAGACATTTTAGGGGTTCCTGATGATTTTCTACTTTTTACTTCCCACACCGATAGGTGAGGGGAGTATTGTGATCGCGAAAATTTTCGATTTTGAGATAATACGCTTTTTGGGCGTTTTATGATGTCTACATAACGAAAATACACGTCACTCATTTCCGTCGGTCTGTCTGTCTGTCGGTCTGTCGGTCTGTCTGTCTGTCTGTCTGTCGGTCTGTCGGTCTGTCGGTCTGTCGGTCTGTCGGTCTGTCGGTCTGTCGGTCTGTCGGTCTGTCGGTCTGTCGGTCTGTCGGTCTGTCGGTCTGTCGGTCTGTCGGTCTGTCGGTCTGTCGGTCTGTCGGTCTGTCGGTCTGTCGGTCTGTCGGTCTGTCGGTCTGTCGGTCTGTCGGTCTGTCGGTCTGTCGGTCTGTCGGTCTGTCGGTCTGTCGGTCTGTCGGTCTGTCGGTCTGTCGGTCTGTCGGTCTGTCGGTCTGTCGGTCTGTCGGTCTGTCGGTCTGTCGGTCTGTCGGTCTGTCGGTCTGTCGGTCTGTCGGTCTGTCGGTCTGTCGGTCTGTCGGTCTGTCGGTCTGTCGGTCTGTCGGTCTGTCGGTCTGTCGGTCTGTCGGTCTGTCGGTCTGTCGGTCTGTCGGTCTGTCGGTCTGTCGGTCTGTCGGTCTGTCGGTCTGTCGGTCTGTCGGTCTGTCGGTCTGTCGGCCTGTAGGTCTGTCGGTCTGTGGGTCTGTCGGTCTGTCGGTCTGTCGGTCTGTCGGTCTGTCGGTCTGTCGGTCTGTCGGTCTGTCGGTCTGTCGGTCTGTCGGTCTGTCGGTCTGTCGGTCTGTCGGTCTGTCGGTCTGTCGGTCTGTCGGTCTGTCGGTCTGTCGGTCTGTCTGTCTGTCTGTCTGTCTGTCTGTCTGTCTGTCTGTCTGTCTGTCTGTCTGTCTGTCTGTCTGTCTGTCGCTTTTTTCTAGCATCGTAATCTCAGCAACTGCTGCATGGATTGTGATGAAATTTGGGCAGCGATATGCTGTGGGGTCGTAGTAGGTAATGTTCTTATAATTTTGAAAATCGGTGCATGGGCGGCGGAGTAATTAGCAAAACACAAAAAAAAATTAATATTGCTTAAACTTCGTTTTTAGGCGTTTTAGGGGTCATTTTTTACTTTTTTTTTGGGTGGGGGTGAAATTGGGGTGGTTGGGGGGTGGGGGGTCGTAAAATTGAAAAATTTGTTGCTTTCATAATAGACTGTCCACTGACCCATGCAGGAAGACCTAGCAACATTTACTTTTACTTAAATAACTTTTTTAGGTCCATCCGAACATTGCCTTGCCTATTACAGAAACCAAAGGACTTGGAATTTTTTCTGGTGTAAACATACGAGAGTATTGCTTATGGAGACTGTCATTAACACACAGCTCCTGAAATACCTGGACAACAATAACATCATAAATGATCGCCAGTATGGCTTCCGTAAGCACAGGTCTACAGGTGACCTCCTTGCCTACGTCACTCACTTGTGGAACAGAGCAATAGACAACCATGGCGAATCCCGTGCTGTTGCACTTGATATATCGAAAGCTTTCGACAGAGTATGGCATGACGGACTTCTGGTGAAGCTTGCTGCTTATGGACTACCACCTGGCCTGCGCCAGTGGCTGAATAGCTTTTTGAACGACCGATCTCTGTTTGTCGTAGTCGAGGGCTGCTCATCAGACGTATTTTCAATAAACGCCGGTGTTCCTCAAGGATCTGTCCTATCCCCTACACTGTTTCTGCTGTACATCAACGAGCTGCTGGAAATAACATCCAATCCAATCTACAGCTTCGCAGATGACAGTACATTAGTGTCGTGCATGGAACCAGGCAAGCCACTATCATCCCAGGAGACGGTACGTCGGCGACAGCAGCATGCCTCACAGATCAACGCAGATATCAAAACAATTGTCGAGTGGGGATTAGCAAATAAAGTACAGTTCAACGTACAAAAAACTCAGGCAACAACACTTACAAAGAAGTCTCACGATGGCTTACCAACCGTGGAAATGGAGGGTCACCCCATAGTCGAATCACCTTCCGTCAAGCTTTTGGGAATCAACATCAACAATAACATGTCCTGGCACGACCACGTCGTCAGTATTGCTAAAACGGCATCCCAGAAGCTTGGAGTGTTGTTCCGCTGTAGGAAGTTGTATACACCAGAGCAACTGCTGCTGCTCTACAAGGCACAGATCCGACCAGCGCTGGAGTATTGCTCCCATGTGTGGGGATGCGCTCAGAAGCACTCTCTAAAGCTTCTGGACACTATCCAGAAAAGAGCGATTAGACTAATCGATACGCCTAACCTCACAAAGGACCTCCACAGCCTGGAACATCGAAGGAGGGTGGCTGACCTATCCCTGTTTTACAGATTCTATCACGGAAGATGTTCGAGTGAGCTCTCTCAGATAATAACACCACAGGCCGTTCGAACTAGGAACACTAGAGAAGCTCTGCGAGCTCATCCTTACCAGGTCGAGGTCCTTACTCCCCGAACTAGTCTCCTCCAGCATTCCTTCTTTTGGAGAACTTCGACGCTGTGGAATCAACTGCCAGGGAATTTGTTTCCCGACGGCTACAACCTGCAGCGTTTCAAATCTAACGTGAACCGATACTTATCCTCTCGCAGCGCTTCTACAGCGCCATAGGCTTTCAGCCTTTGCGAGAGGCCGACCATAAAAAAAAAAAAAAAAAAAATAGATCCTTCTATATTGTGTTACAAGGAAACGGTTGAATTGATGTTAGTGAAATTTTGTCACAGTATTACTACCGTGGCGAGGTTGAAAAACGCGTATGGTTTTTATAAATCGTGCCAGTGGCGGCGCAGAAATAATAAAAAAAGTAAAAATATAAAAACAGCTCAAACTTCGTTTTTAAGCGTTTTAGAGGTTTCTGATCATTTTTTGCGTTTTTTTTTGGGTGGGGTGAAATTGGGGTGGTTAGGAGGTGGGGGGTTGAAAAACTGAAAAATTTCTTGTATTCATAATAGGCTGTCCACTAGCCTGTGAAGGAAGACGTAGCGACATAAATCAACTTTTTAGGTCCATCGCTCAACATTGTCCTAGTCTATTACGGAACCTAAGGGACGTAGAATTTTCTGTATACATACGAGTATTGCTTTAGATCATTTTGTATTTTGTAACGTGGACACTGCTAAATTGATTCTAATAAAATTCTGACACAGTATTACAGCCGTGGCGAGGATGGAAAACGCGTATGGTTTTTATAAATCGTGCCAGTGGCGGCGCAGAAATAATAAAAAAACTAAAAATATGAAGGCAGCTCAAACTTCGTTTTTAAGCGTTTTAAAGGTGCCTGATCATTTTCTGCGTTTTTTTTTGGGGGGGGGGGGGTGAAATTGGGGTGGTTGGAGGGTGGGGGGTTGAAAAACTGAGAAATTTCTTGTATTCATAATAGGCTGTTCACTGGTTTGTGAAGGAAGACCTAGCGGCATAAATCAACTTTTTAGGTCCATCCGCACATTGCCTAGCCTATTACGGAAACTAAGGGACTTAGAATTTTCTGTATACATACGAGTATTTATTGCTTTAGATTTTTTTGTATTTTGTAACGTGGACACTATTAAATTGATTCTAATTAAATTTTGACATAGTATTATTACCGTGGTGAGGATGGAAAACGCGTATGTTTGTTAAAAATCGTGTCAGTGGCAGCGTATATAGCAATGATCAAAACACTAAAAGTATGAAGGAAAGACCTAGCGGCATAAGACAATTTTAGGGGTGGGAGGCTGCCGATGATTTGGTTGCAAGGAGATCTCAGACTAAAGCTTCATGCTATGGGAAAATAATAAACTGATATCACAGTAATGTGTGGGAAGTACTGAGTCAATCAACTTGACCCCATTTTTTTTGGGTGGGGGTGAAATTCGGGTGGTTGTAGGGTGGAGGGTTGAAAAACTGAAAAATTCTTTGTATTCTAATAGGCTGTCTATTGACCTGTGAAAGAAAGACCTAGCGGCATAATACACTATTTTAGGTCCATCCGAACTTTGTCTTGCCTACATATTACAGAAACCGAGGGACTTGAAAATATAAATACAGTTCTAACGTCGTTTTTAGGCGATTTAGGGGTTCTTGATCGTTATTTGCCACATTTTTTTAGAAGAATAAAATTGGGGTGGTTTGGGGGTAAAGAGTTGTGGAACGGAAAAATTTGTTGTATTCCTGCCCTACCTTAGACAAAAAATAATTTCTGAAATTATATTGATGTAGATAATTCTGCCATGTATATTATTGGAGTGATGGAAACGAAACTTCTAAACCATAATGTGGGCCTTCGTAGAGATCGATAAACTATGTATTTCTTTTAAATTGCGCTAGTGGCGGTGGAACTAAATTTAAAAAAAGAAACAGTATAACATGAAGGCCGATCAAACTATGTTTTTGTGTACTTTAGGGGTCTCTGATCGTTTTATGCTTTCTTTTGGAATATTCAAAATGAACTGAGATAGGATGGGGTCTCGAATAGATTGTTTGGGAAGCCGCGGAACACATTTCATTGCCCCCTACGATTGATACTGGTAATATGATCTGTATTTAAATATTGAAAATAAGATAAGAGCTTAAGATTACGGAATAAAAACTGTGCCGTCCTAGTTCCTACGGAGAGAGATGTAAGAAATTATTTACGAGAGTTTTTATGTTTGTTGTTTTTTTGCGGGCGGGCGGTCGATCCTTTGGTTGCAAGGGAATCTCAGACTATAACTTCATGCTATGGGAAAATAATAAATTGGTATCACAATAATGTGTGGGAAGTACTGAGTTAATCAACTTGACTCCATTTTTTTATATTACTGTGTATGTGTGAAAAATAGTGGAGCAACTCACCTGACGCCATTTTCTCCTTCTCATCCTAATGGTCATAACTTGTAAGTACTAAAAAAATAACTAGGCTCTCTTCCTGGATGCAGAGAGAAATTAGTCATCCTGCTAGATGACATCTGCATTCGCTTAAAACTAGCATTAACCTTCTAAGTGATATTCTTCCTTACGGCAGTTCTTACCTTGAAAAATACACAAGCCAACAAAGTGATGAAATAGATGTTCATATCAGATACTAGAGATTAATTATTTATGCTATTTACATATCTTTCAGAGTTTCAGCAAGTGAAGGTAATTTATCCAACAAACACTAATATTCAATTCATAATATTCATTTTATCATTATTTTTTCAGCATTGCGCGGAAGGTGAAAAAGAATCCCATTCAAAGATAAAAATCAGCATGAATTTTTACGAGGCCTTGTCGTTCCGAAGTAAGACATTTATTACGCTATACTAAATGCTGAATAATAAGTAATACATATCTCTCCTTGAACTATAACCTTGCTCACATTCACTTGACCATTACGTGACTGCCCATAGAGCAAAAGTTTATGATACCAACTAAAGCAAGGTAGGTTTGTCTCAAAATGTTGCAAGAAGCTGTCTAGAATTCGGTTTTAAATAATCATAAAGAACTTATCCATGTTCCTCTACAGTATACAATTAATTCAGTTAACTGTATCGTTTATCATTTGCTTTATGTTGCGTTGAATTTTATAACTATACTAATACTATATATGTACTAACTCCAAATACAAATAATTTTATAGGTTTAGTACCTTTGTACACAGATTGGGAAAGTTTAGCAAGTACGGGCCATTTACGAAATAGTTTTTGTACCCCTTAGCTTAGAGTTGAAGCATATGGGTTGAAAATGTAATCAAAATGCACGAACATTTTTTCAAAAACCTTTCTTACCTTTCAATTGGACTTCTAGTTATTGACACTTTATTACGAAAAAGATAAATCAGTATATAATGCGACTGGCGATTTAGTATAACAATTATCATCACAAAACACGCACAATAAAAACGAATTAAAATAAAACGATGACGTTATATTTTAAAACCGTTGGTAGTGTCTAATTACTACAGTATTTTTGTCTAGTTAAACTTTTAGGATTATTGTCATACCAACGATGAAAACTTCGTTTTTCTGGTAAGTTAACTTATTGGGAAAAATACTTTTATTGTTTTGAGATTTTTGTATATCTTATAATATCTGTAACACAAATCAAATCACTCGTGCGTTTTAGCAAGTGGCATCTATTATTTTTCATTTAAAAAATTAAAAAAATTAAAAGTCAGTGTTAGGTTTTGTGTATTTCTGTTGTGTAAGTTCTATACCTTACACCATCGATTGTTTTAGTTGCCTGAAGATGACTTAATATAAGTCGAAACGTCGCATATAGAAAAATAAGGAGTTTTTGTTTCAACGACCTCATCCTACAAAAAATAACTGAAGTTCATCACAGCAGGTCAAAATCTTTTACAAATTTGAAATGTGGCTTTGATGGGTCTCTATCCATCCGTAATTATTATTTTCTTTTTTATCAAATACTTTAGCCCTAATGCTCTGTGTCGAATAACATGAATAACCTTGTATACAGGGTTGATACTTTTTTTGACTGTGTATAAAAGAAGTCGTTGAAAAAAAATTAAATAACTTTTTTTAGAAAACTAAAAATATGCGAGATACAAAATAAAAATTATAAATCTGGGCTTGCGTATCAAGACTTATATCTAGTCTGTTTGCTTGCACCTGTCAGATCAGGTCAGTAGTCACTTTCTGTTTATCTTTGTTAATTTTAATTGATAAATCCTAAAAGCGGCAAATTATTATAACGCAACTTTTACGATTTATCAACTTAGAATTAACTAAGATAAACTGAAAGTGACTAGTGCACTAATTGACAGGTACAATGCCTGATGACAACCTAAAAAGTCCATTACATTCATTAGAAACTGTGCAGAGAAAGAAAAAGTAATAGTGAAAAAGTAGGACAAATGATTACTATTTGATAGAAAATTCGGCTCGGCTATGCTGTGATTTATATTTATTGATTAAGACTCATTAGCTTCAAAGTCCCCGTCACCACTTCACTAAAAAAATGTGCTTCATGATTATTAATTGATTCATTAAACTAATACAAGAGCCAAGACGTAAACATATTCACGGAAGCAAGGTAGTCATATTAAGTAAATTAAGCTGCATCTTGTCAATAATTTATCAGAGTACTACACAAATAAGGACATTACATCTGCAAGACTCCATATTAATTTATTAATGCTTCTAAGAACTGTTTCAGTAGACAGAACTTCCTTATATGTGTCTTTGTACATTGCAGCTTTGGCCAAAAAGTTACACAGAGATGTGGAATGGGTACACCTTTAGATAAATGTAGATAGATATTGTTATGCTGCAGCTGTCTTACCACATAAATCTAATTCACAGGAACTTTTATTAAGTAATAAAATATACTATGATGCTTTTTTGCCCTAAATGAAAACAAGGCTCTGGTTTCCCTTCAAAGCGAATACATCTTTCGCCTTTTACTAAAGATTTTCGTGGAGGGGAACAATATAAATAAGTCTATAACAAATTTTTCGTTGCCCAGTCTTAGGATTGGGTGTTTTATTATTAAAAAAATAAAAAAGACACTTTTACGAAAAATGTTCTCTTGAATTATTGCCATTACGCTTATCAACAGAAAGTACTCATAGGCTACCTTCTACAACTGCAGCTAATTCGAAAGGTGTCACTAGAAAATTATGAACTTAATAGTTTCATACATAGAGGGAGCCTAATTTGAATGTTGGCCAGCCAACATCTATAGCGCTATTGCCACTCTTCTTCGTCCGCTTCCAGTTTCTTCAAAATCTGGCAATTTCCGCAGTTTGAACACAAAGTATTTAACTGGGTATTTAACTATACATTCCAATAAACTTGCAATATAACTGATTTACGTGAATATAATTTGTATTGATTTAATGAAAACTCAAAAATGGTAAATTTCATAGCGGAATATCGCAATAACTTCTAATATGTCGTAAATATGGCAACCTACAATCGGCGTGCCCTTAAGCTGTCATGTGGCTGTCATTTTAATTGTGGTTATTGCGTGTGTCGAGATTTTTGTGATTTTAGTGTATATTTGACTGACTTTGTGACTCTTTGTTGTGTGAATTAAATTATTTATGAACAATATTGTCATAACTGCATGATGAGACAACATAAAAAGTGCATAGTTTGCTGTGATAGCGACGAATCGGTGAACACTCATCATAGGTGAGTATAGGTTTTGTTTTAGTTTTCAGTAGCGTAATATATGGGGATAACTGGGAACAAAAATAACTTCACTCCTGTTTGAGGAATAATAATGGTTGTTTAATGTATGTTTTGTGCACGCAATACATTCATGTCAATCAACATGAGTTTTCCAAATTTCATTTTTTAAACTATTTGAGGACGTGAAATGCAAAAATGTATGCCACGTTTACGTACAGAAAATCTATCTATGAGAATTTTATAGAACTGAATATTACCTAAGGCAATTATTATATTTTATTGCTGAAGTAAAAACACGATGCAGCCACTCCAACAGGCTACCTTTCAGAACACTGTTAGATATGTTTTGAAAAACACTTCATGGTAATAATAAATTATCAACTGTTAAAATGAAATTGTAATAAGAGTAACTCTCTAAGTATAGCTAAATACAACTTATTGGTATCAGTTTATAACATCACAGTAATAATTGAATCTATTAATGAACATCCAATTTTAATATAAAGACGCGCGTCATTGGTACTGCCCTCGAGCTGTCAAAATTTCCGTTACATGTTGGCTGGTCAGCGACCTGTGCATTTTGTTGTTTACACTCCCTCTATAGATGTTAACTCTGTGGTTTCATATAAACTAGGATTTATCAGTATATTTATAACGAAGCTGAAGCTGTAGCTCCTTTAAGAGGTAGAATTTTATAACTCACAAAACTAAACACGATAGATTTATCAGTGGAAAAGGCAACTGCAATGTAATCCACAGTTTTCAAACAACATGAATGTTGATACATGTATCGAATATACAATAGAAGCATCAAGGTAGCCCCTCAGGAGATCAAATATAATCATGCTACAGAAGAGCTTGCTAAATGGTTTAGCGGTAATCCCCTTCTTTTAAATAGTGGAAAAACTAACCAAATGTATTTTCTCTTCAAACAGAATAGGAACTGTATTTTTCTTTAGGTACCACCCCCGTTCTGGAGGTTGACAATCATCAAACAGAATAGGAACTGTATTCTTCTTTAGGTGCCACCCCCATTCTGGAGGTTGGCAATCATCAAGGCAATTCGAACTTTGGAAACCGCCGCTCTAAATAGGTTATTGGAGCACTTAGATATACCAATCTCTCAGGTTTTTCAGCCACGAGTGTCTTTATCGTTATCATTCTTTTTCCTGCGATTTTTCCTTCTATTATTACTATTGGGAAATTCATTGTCAAAACCTAGTGAAGCAGTTGAATTCGTCTTGTTTTAAGTTTCGTGATGTTTTAACTATAACTCAGTTGATAAACAGATAGTATACTTAAGTATACTCAAGACTACAGTATGGACCTAGAGCTCGGCAGCCTGATGTTTTTTGATGTTTTTAAAATACAAAAACATGCTCTGAGATGTATTTTTGATATTAGTTTATAAACATGCCGTTCATTTTTCAAAAAATACAAACCTTTAACACTAACAGCTATTTTAATACATAATTTGGTAGTATCAGTGTACCATAACAAGAATGAACATCTAAGAAGTTCGGATATGTACACTTTCAACACTAGACAACAACATCGTGGGTTGAACATATCACAATCTGCATCAGCAATTCTTGGACAAAAAAATTATAATAAATTACATATAACATCAAAAGCGATCCTAGAGTATTTAGGAGAGATCTTGAACTTCTTGTCTATGACAGGTTGTTTGTATACCGTGGGCACACCTTTTAATTATTTTAAGTATAAAAGTGTGTACTTTTATGGGCTGAGTCCATTTTATAATTGACGCATTCTAAACCATGTACTCGTATTTAGTCAAAGGAAATGAAGTTATTATTAAGACCGTAGAAGGTTAAAACTGAGGGCTAAAAAATTGATGCACGTAAAAGTTACAATGTTCCAAAACAGGATGGATTTAGAGCTGTAATGGGTATACTAATCAAATAATCAAAAAAAGGGTTTTCAGATATTTATAACAATTGATTAAAGCGATGATATTGAAGGATAGTTATTAAAGATTTTAGAATACATATTCTATTGTAATACGAAGGAAGCTTATGGCCAAAAAACTTAATTTAGATGAGAAAATTTTGGGGTTGCTCAATGCTCAATCCAATTGCTGTTTTAAATTGGCAAACCTCAACGTTGTGAGTATTTTTTTTAATTTATCATATATTTTGAAACTAAATTCTTCTTTTTCTTCTATGTAGAAAGCCCTGAAGATGGCAATAAGCATTGCCGAAAGCTTGGCTGTTAGCACCAGAGTCTCTTCTATGATGTGAGCCAGTCTTTTTTTTCAAAATTTTGGCCACAACCCCAAGATTTTCTCATCTATTCTATTGTATATACTATAGCACATGTCTCATTATTTTTTCAGGTTTTTCAAATATTTATAACAATTGGCTAGAGCGATAATATTGAAGGATAGTTATTGAAGATTTTGAAATACATTTTCCATTGTATATACCATAGCACATGTCTCTTTATTTTCCGATACAACATCGTATACAGGGTGAGTCCTAAGTTGATACTTTTTTTAAACTGTATATAGAAGTCGTTAAAATAAACAACTTTTTCCAGAAAACTGAAAAATAGGCGAGATACAGAATAACAAAAGTATATATCTGGGCTTGTGAATCAAAACGTACTTAGTCTGTTTATGTGTTGCCCAGATTTTTATCAAAATGATTAGGCATTGTTTATAACTGCTAATTTTAAATTGGTAAATCTTAAAATTGGCACATTATTATGAAACAACTTTGAGGATTTACCAATTTAAAATTAACTACGATAAACTGAAACTGGCTAGTGCACCAATTAGGTGGTAGGTACAATGCTTCATCGATAAAGCAAAAGTCCGCGCTTATTTTTCAGTTTTCGGAAAAAAGTTATTCAAAAAAGTAGTCTATTCTGACGACTTCTATACCCAGTTTAGAAAGAAGTATCAACTTGGGATACACCCTGTATAATATATATTCAAAATTGTTTTGGATGATCAGTACGTGAGATGCGACGTGTCATCTAAACGAGTCTATTTTGTGGTTTGGTAATATAGTGCTCCTGAAATCCGACATACCCCGCCACTGATTTTGCATGTCCAAGATACACTGTTGCAGCCACCAAGATTAAAAAATTAAAAACCACATCTTGATTACAAATATCACGTCCAATCTTGGGAGCGCTTCCGACGGCGTATTTCGCGTTTACCAGTTATGCTAATAGAAATTAGCACTCATGTAGGTAGTGTATTTACCGGTTCGCATAACAGAAAACATCACCTTTTGACGTCAGCTGACTTTGTCGTTTTGTTTGTTTATCTGCGAGCCGCCTGCGTTGGAATGCCAACTGACGCGGACTACTCCTAATGGGGGAACTGCATGATTGAGCTTTTTTGAAGTTGTAGCTTCTCCTAAGCAGACATTTCTCAGAACTCTTTGAAGTTTTGTGAAGAAGCGACGTGTCCACTTGTCACAAAAAATTAGGCACCTTTTTTTATGGTCAACCTCACGCAAAGGTTTAAAGCATATAGCGCTGTAGCAGCGCTGCGGGAGGATAAGTGTCTTTGCACGTTAGATTTGAAACGCTGCACGTTGTGGCCGTCGAGAAACAAATTCCCCAGCAGCTCATTCCACAGCATCGAAGTTCCCCAAATGACGGAATGCTGGAGGAGACTGGTTCGGGGAGCATAGGGAGTTCGATCTGGTAAGAATGAGCTCGCAGAGCCTCTCTAGTGTTCCTCGTTCGGACGGAGGTTGGTGATATCATCTGGGAGAGCACACTCGAACATATTACGTGATAGAATCTGTAAAATAGGGATAGATCAGCCACCCTTTTTCGATGTTCAAGAATGTGGAGCTCCTTTATGAGGTTAGGCGTATCGATTAGCCTAATTCCTCTCTTCTGGATAGTGTTCAGAAGCTTTAGAGAGTGCTTCGGAGCGCATCCCCATACATGAGAACAATACTCCAACGATGGTCGGATTTGTGTCTTGTAGAGCAGCAGCAGTTGCTCTGGTGTATGCAGTTTCCTACAGCGGAACAAAACTCCAAGCTTCTGAGGTGCCGTTTTAGAAATACTGAAGACGTGGTCGTGCCAGGACATGGTATTGTTGACGTTGATCTCCAAAAGCTTGACGGAAGGTGACTCGACTATTGGGTGACCCACCATTTCCACAGCTGGTAAGCCAACGTGACTTGTCAGTGTTATTGCCTGAGTTTCATGTACGTTAAACTGTACTTTATTCACTAATCCCCACTCGACAATTGTTTTGATATCTACGTTGATCTGTGAGGCATGTTGCTGTTGCCGACGTACCACCTTCTGGGATGATAGTGGCTTTTTTTGTAAAGGTTTTTGACCTACTGTGATGAACTTCAGTTATTTTTTTGTAGGAGAAATGTTTAAATGACCTTACTCTACAAAAAAATAACTGAAGATATTGGCTTGCCTGGCTCCATTCACGATATTGATGTACTGTCGTCTGTAAAGCTGTAGATTAGATTGGATGTTATTTCCAGCAGCTACAGCAGAAAAACAGTATAGGACAGGTCCCTGAGGAACACCGGCGTTTATTGAAAATACGTCTGATGAATAACTTTCGACTACAGCAGAGATCGGTCGTTCAAGAAACTATTTAGCCATGGCGCGTTATGACGTTGCAATATTTATAACTTATTGTAATGTGTAGTTCAAAATTACTGATATCTTCAGAGGTTTTTGAAAATTTTCCGATTTCCGATTTTTCTGCGAACCCAATGAATTATCTCCCTCTTGCGGAGTGAGCAAGCACCTTCCATTCCATGAAATCCTGTCCGACTGAGGAGTCGTACTTCAGTAAGAAGGAGAGCTGTCGTGCAAATAGCGGTGGGAGATTCACACTCACCCAACAGCCGACAGATCTCTCTGGATGACTGAAATACATGGTTCGCAGAGAAATACGGGGGAGTGATGGGTGTCGGCGCAGTCGATACCTTGTCGTTGGCGCTGTATATCGGTTACATTACGGGGGACCGTAGTGTAGTTGGTATCACGTCGGCCCAGAATGCCGGAGACGCTGGTTCGAATCCAGCCGGTACCCTCCATTATTCCGATTTTTTTGTGAACCAAATAATTGGAACTTAATAATTATTTGCTGATTTGAGCTTCTGGCTTGGTAGTTTCTTTAAGGTAATATTTTTAGGTGTCTATAATGCGGAATTTTCCTATGCCACGGAGGTTCGTCCACAGTAAACCGAAATAGAGTTTTTTATTTATTTTTTTGATCAGTCACCAATCAACTATGTATTTCTATTGCATCCTGCGGCCTTTCCCGACCAGATCACTATATCTCGACAGCGATAATAGCAGCGGTCCAACTTTTCTAGTAACGCTACTGGTCTCATCGACCATCGAAGTCTCCAGTCAAAACAAAATAAATAATGTTAGCGAAGTACAATAAAAATGATAATTTATGACATGTCAAGATTATCAAAATATGATGTATTTAGAAGCATTAAATACATTTAGTCGTAATTTGGTAGCACCACCTATACAGGGTGTCCCTGAATTTCCTTGACACGTAATATTCTCGTAACAAAAAAAAACTTTGAACGAAAAACTGAGTGGAATTCTTGAAGGTACTATCGGCTCTATCATATCATGCATACAAATTATTTTTTTTTTGTACTTCAACCCTTATATAACTCACCCCTAACTTTTATTGTTTCAAATAGCATTCAATAGCTTTTCCTCCTCAAATTAAGTCCTTATTTCATTTAAAATCTTGTAATACCTTTGATTTTATACACAAACCTATTTTCTCGTAAAGTCATAAGCATGAGGTAAATAAAATATGGATTTGTTTGGGGCATAATATTTCCGTGAGAACAACAGTTAAAAAGAAAACTAAGTGGGTTTTTTAAGGGTATTGAATGACCTATCATACGATGCATCCGAAATATTTTTTATACTTCAACCCCTAAATCTTACCCCCAACTTTTTTTTTCAAATAGCACCCTATCCAAATGAGGTCACTGTTTTATTTAAAATCTTGTAGTGCCTTTATTTCATAAACAAACCAATGTTTCTCTAAACTTCTTAAGTATAAGATAAATAAAATAGGGGTTTTTCAAAACGTAATATTTTCGAATTAAAAAATAACAAAAAGGACATTTGTTTTCGAAAGTATGTATCAAATACCCTTTAAAACCCACTCAGTTTTCTTTTTTGTTTGTTTTTATTTACAGTATGCTTATGATTTCACGCAAAAATAAATTTGCGTATAAAATTAAAAGGTACTACAGGATTTTAAATAAAACAGGGAGATCGTCCATGATCGAAAACATATGAGGTGCTATCTGAAATAAAAACGTTTGGGCGAGTTTTGAGTTTTAAGGGTTGACGTACGAAAAAAGTTTTGAAAGGGTTTCACTCAGTTTTCGTTTGAAATTTTTTTCGTTACGAGAATATCACGTCTAATGGAAATTCAGGGATATATACCTTGTATATGAGAATTATTCAATCTCCACTGAATTTAAGAAAAATGAGTCTATTTCCAGCTAGATTTGGAAAGTACGTGTCGTTTCTATGTACCTAATTTCTTTTACTTTCGTACCTTTTTTAAGCATTTTTTGTGCCAGCCAACGTGCTCACTATCTCCCATACCTTTATTACCCTACTTTTTGGGATTCTGGCCATGTTTTTAAACAGGAAGAGCATTTCAGGACATAGATAAGTTTGCTTACACAACGCAGATAGATTTTTTTCCAGGAGCCGTCCAACCTTACTGTCCCCGTCAATACTTAAGCCTTAAGGCCTATTGTATTATTGCTCCTCTCATTTACAGTATCCACTTCAATCTGGATCCCTGCATAAGTTTATGCAGTTTACCTACTGGTCCTGGTGCTGAGCTGTACTCCATTGATTCTAGCTTGGTCTTCCCAAAGAGCTGTCTTTTGTAATCTAGCGCTTCGCACTCACAAAGCACATGTAGGGCTGACTCAGGTTCTCTTCCACACACACACAGTCTGCAGTTGAGGTCTCCATTGTAGAGTCCCAACTTATTCAGGTGTTCCTTCAGGCCACAATGTTCTGTGAGGCAGTAGCGTTTATAAACCAGCCGAAACCAGCCACGCATTCAGTTTTGACGTCTGGAGAAGAGGCTGAAGTTAGGATTATATTACGCCAATATTATAACGTATGAACATTTTCCGATGCCCCCCCCCCCCCGAAATCGATTTCTATATACGCCACTGCTTTGAGGAGACCCGTCGTTATTCGGAGCTGATTCCTACTTAAGGAGATCAGTGTTTCAGCTGTGTTTTTGCATGGAGCTTTAATGAATGTTTTTCCATGAACACATCCTGGAAATATGTAGATAGATAGATAGATAGATTATTATATGTTATCTACTTTAGACATAGTTTAAAAGGATCAAATTACATTTCTAGAGCATCAATCAGCTGCAATATTATACCAGACAGTTTAAATTTACAATTGAAACCTTAGAAATTCAGTTCTTTGTATTTTGAATTTTTGGTGAAATTAGCCAAACAAAAACTACCCACAAAAATGTGACTTATTATGCTATATATAGTATGCTTTATAAACGCACTCTTCTTGCAAAAAGGATGTATATGACAACACAGTTTCGAAACATTAAAAATTAGCTTATAATCTAAGTTTAACGAAAATGCGATCTGCATAGGTATAGCAACTTTTTGTCAAACGAGTTTAGAAATATCATCATTCGAGCAGCGATTCTGAGTTGATCAAGCCTCTGCAAATATGAGTACAGCAAAATCCTCCCATCAGCCCAACAACAGAACACTGTACCTATCCACGCATCCTAGTGCAAGGTAGAGCGTACGCAGCTACCCACAGCGCGGAAAAGTGGCGAGAGCGATTGCCGAGTCTGTTAAAATGAAGCTGATAATAACCTTCAGCGTAGATTGTAGACATAAAATTCATTTCAGGTTCTCAATGATCAAATATTTTAGTCTGAACTAAGTAGCGGCAAAGCGCGGTGCTAGCCGGCTCTCTCTCAGTCGAACGCGCGCGCGACCTGCCTCTCATTCCGATAATTCCTTGTAATTGGTGATCCCATTGGATATTCTCTGCTTCTTCTGTGCGCATCTAGGATCGTGGCTGTGGCTGTGGCTGGCTGGCCTCTGATATAGGCAGTGGGACTGTGATTTGTTTTTGATGTCGCGGAATGTTGTTTACGTACACTCGGTATCTGTGCATATTGGATACGCTGCAGGTTGGATGTGAACTTGTTCAAAACAACGACCAAGACATTGAGGTAAAGTTCAGGCTAAAACTGGTAATGCAAAATTTTCCACTATTGGTTGGGGTAGCTTCAAGCGAACACTTTGATTATGTCTCTTCTAAAACGAAACTAACTACAGAAAAAAGTTTTTTAAAGTTTCTGTAGCTATTGAAGTAGAACTCCAAATATACTTTACATACCTACAACTAAAGTCATGCAACTTGAACTTAAATTATTCGTGAAACCACTTCATCATTCAGACTAAAATGATTTGGTTGGAAACTAATCCGTTATTTATCCTGA
This sequence comes from Callosobruchus maculatus, assembly GCA_951848785.1. Classification (NCBI taxonomy): domain Eukaryota; kingdom Metazoa; phylum Arthropoda; class Insecta; order Coleoptera; family Chrysomelidae; genus Callosobruchus; species Callosobruchus maculatus. The sequence continues at coordinate 68,911 of CATOUR010000214.1, forward strand.
AATTATCTGGTTGTAGCACAATTTTTTACGAAAAGGGTACTTAATTTCATCCTACTGTCAAAACTAGGACTTTGTACCTACACAGAAATGCCTATCCTCAAAATAGCCATACTATAGTGGGCTTGTACAGCAGAAAGAAAGTTAGGTGAACTACTGAAGATGATGTTAACCGCCCATTTTACAGGAAATTGTAAGCGCAGTAGTGTCGCTTCACATCACTGTTAAAAATATTGTTTGAAGTTGTAGTTAATCACCTAAAAATTTTAAGTCTGTGCTCAAAATTCGCTGGACACATAACATCAAATGCACTGGTGCTAGACATCAATTTTCAGTTTGCTAAAATTCGATTTATAATAAACAAACCACTCAGAGGATTTCAATGGCGCGACCATTGTATACTGCCGTGCATGTGATCTAGTCGTCTTTTGGAGAACAGGACCATATTATCTAAGATGGCAGATTTTTGTATTGCCTTATATTTGACGCAGGATCCTCCTCACATTCCAATAATTCCTTGTAATTCCTTGTAAAACAGGGTAAAACGGACAGCAAAAGGGGACCCGGGAGACGTAGACACTCATGGCTACATAATCTACGTCAATGGTATGGGCTCACTTCAGTACAGCTATTCAGGAGTGCAGTGAACAAAGTCCAGATAGCCATGCTAATCGCCAACGTCCGCAACGGATAAGGCACTATAAGAAGAATTGGATACCCTCTGCTTCTTCTGTGCGCATCTAGGATCGTGGCTGTGGCTAGCCTCTGATATAGGCAGTGGACGTCTTGCCGGGACTGTGATTTGTTTTTGATGTCGCGGAATGTTGTTTATGTACACTCGGTATCTGTGCATATTGGATACGCTGCACGTTGGATGTGAACTTGTTCAAAATAACGACCAAGACATTGAGGTAAAGTTCAGGCTAAAACTTGTAATGCAAAATTTTCCACTATTGGTTGGGGTAGCTTCAAGCGAACACTTTGATTATGTCTCTTCTAAAACGAAACTAACTACAGAAGAAAGTTTTTTTAAAGTTTCTGTAGCTATTGAAGTAGAACTCCAAATATACTTTACATACCTACAACTAAAGTCATGCAACTTGGACTTAAATTATTCGTGAAACCACTTCATCATTCAGACTAAAATGATTTGGTTGGAATACAAAATCTCAGGATAGAAGCATGAGAATGCATCGTGCTATCAAAACAGGGCTATATACATACTTGGAAATAACTACTCTTTGCCTATTGGATACTGCAAGGTGGATGTGAATTTGTTCAACACAATAACCAGGACATTGAAAGGCTATAATCCAAAATTTTCAGCAGTAAAAAATATGCCCCCAAGCAACGCATCTGACTTTTTTCCTTTTATACTAAATCTGACGATATAGAAGAAACTTCTTTCAAACCTTTGTGGCCCGTTTCACTATTCCTTCAAATACACTTTAATATTTTATAGGTATAAAACTAACTTTTCAATAACTATACTGATAATGTAAGGCTTTTAGGCTGCTAAAAATATTTGTCCAAGCAAATACTTTGATTTTGTCCTTTTTAAAATGAAACTGACAACAACAGAAAGCTTGTTAAAGCTCGTATAGCTGTTAAAGTATACCTCCAAATACAGTTTGACATTGTAGATCTACAACTAACTTCATACAAGTTCAACATAGATATTGAATATAAATATTGAATATTATTCGTGAGACTAATCCGTTATTTCTCCTGAAATTATCTGGTTGTGGCACAATTTTTTACGAAAAGAGTACTTAATTTTATCCTGCTGTCAAAACTAGGACTTACTACCTACTCAGAAATGTCTACACTCAAAATAGCCATACTACAGTGGGCTTGTACAACAGAAAGGAAGTTAGGTGAACCACTAAAGATAATGTTCACCGCCCATTTTACAGGAAATTGTAAGCGTAGTAGTGTCGCTTCACACCACTGTTAAAAACATTGTTTGAAGTTGTGGTTAATCATCTGAAAAGTCTAAGTTTGTGCTCAAAGTTCAGGCTAAAACTTATAATTCAAGACTTTCTACCGCAAAAGATATGCCACCAAGCAAAAATCTCTTTGTCCCTCTTATGGTAAACCTGACTGTAGGAGAGATTTTTTGACACTTTTGTAGCCCATGTGAGGATATCTTCAAATACAGCTGTTACACATCTAAAACAAACTTTTCAGTATACTTATAGAGTAACACTTTCCAGTTGCTAAAAATATGTCTCCAGCAAACACTTTGACTTTATACCTATTAAGCTGAAACTGACTACAAAAGAAAGCTTTTTAAAGTTTCTAAAGCTGCTAACGGATATCTCCAAATATATATCGTGACATCTTATATAGCTGCTGGAGAACAGGGCCATATCTAAGATGGCAGATTTTTATATTGCCTTATATTTAACGCAGGGTCTACTTCACATACACGATCACAAGAGAGTACTGAAATATCTGAATTAACTTCCAGGAAGGTTACTCATCTAACCCACCATTGCTATCTCCAACGTATATCTACTAATTGAATCGCTTATTTCACAAACCCCCACATGTCCCAAAATCACCATTTTGAGGAAACCTGAAAAAGCTGTTTTATTTGAAAACGACTTAAAGATCTATAAAAATAACTACTCCAGCATAAAGTACGTGTATCTGGGTATCAAATTTCTAAAAAAAAGAGAAGTAAAAAATCCTCCAGCAATCTGACAGAAAGAAAGGAATGATGGAGTTGGATATGTGGGATTTCTCAAACAAACCCAACTTTTTTTGCAAATAATTGTATTTGGTTAGTGATCTGAATTATAATAACATAAAACTACAAAGACAGGTCAGTTTTCATGAATATCTTCTGCTGTGCCAGCAGAAGTTGACCGTTTAAAGATTTTTTAATATTTGATGAACACCACACGTCCAGAACTTGTGAGGTTTATCAAATAAATGCATACTTTAGACGTTAGCTGCATGCGTTGTTATAAAATAAAATTACTTTAATTATACAGATAAACTATACAAATCGGTACTTAATATAAGTAAACTACTGCTTGACTTGAAAATAACTCAAGTATTGCTATTTATTCTATTTAATTTTGTTAAACAAATTAAGATACATCCCTCTGGTCAGCTCTTTTGATTCTTCTACTCCCAACTGGTAAGCAATATCGTGTAGCTCTTGACTTTTCCTATTATTCCTGATGTTGATAATGACGCTAATTGGACTATATAGGACTGATCCTCTTGACTCGGTTCTTTGGAATAAGGTGGTTTTGGTTGTTGTTTGGAAACTGCTGATGAATTCAGTTCATGCTATAATAATGTATATATGTATAGGTATGTTGATCAGTATCATTAACTTCTTGTAGTACTATTCTCTCTCATTACCAACGAATCAACCCTATATATAAAAAAACGTTCCAAGTTCTAAGACCTTCTTCAACTGAAAAATTAACATGTTTCAGTTCCTTCAACCTTTGTTTCAAAACTGTACCGTTTTTGCGCACCATTGCTTATAGGTCCTGTACAAATATAACAGATACCTAGGGAGATACTACTCTGACTCCAAGGCATAGAAAAAATGAAGGCTTTTACCATAGAGTTCATGTATTCATGTATCGTCATTAGGATCATCTTTTAGTATTTCCATCAATACAAGTAAAATACATTCTCATTACAAGAAGGTTAAATCGTTCATTGAAGATCATTAAATGATCACAGTACAGTATTTCAATGCTAACAGAAAAACCTTTGTAACAAATCAACAAATATAAATAGTAGCCTTTGAAACAGGACAGATATAGTGTAATTATGGGTTTTAATTTACAAAAAAACTAGCGAACCAAATTTTAATCACAATTGTATTTACGTTGAGGATCGTAAACGTGTTTTCTTATAAATTCCTTGGTATTTGCGACTCAGTTTATATTTGCGACGCCTCCACAAGAACGCTGTTATGTTGAAAGAGTTACGAAATGCAACCTTCACACCTAACAGTTGTAATTCTCACAATTAGCTTCCTTGTTACGACATCGAGACAATATGGTTGACACCTGCTACAGATATTTTAATTGAGTTACCATGATTCTTCCGGTCAATTGATAGAAATCGCAGGAATTGTTTAAAAAAAGTTCCATTCTCTATAAGGTGCCATGCTTTGCACTTCTAGGCACCTAAAGAAACAGCATTGCTCAATAGACTGTAACCTGTACAACTTTTCATCATTTTATATTTAAAGTTATGGCAAAAAGCATCGCAGTTGTCTTGTTCGAAGCTGGTGTTCATATTTTTTTCATATACTGCCACTCCAATAGGAGGTTGAATCATTGTGAAAGGGCAACGTAGAATTTGAAATAGTACCTTTCTTGGATATGTTATGATATTCTATCTACATCACGAAGCTTTTACTTCATACACCGATTTTGAAATCATATGCATTTTGGGCGTTTTATGGTATCTACATAACGAAAATCTACTTCATTCATTTTCGTCGGTCTGTCTGTCTGTCTGCTCGCGTTCTTCTCGCCTCGTAGTCTCAGTAACCGCTGCATGGATTCTTCTGATGAAATTTGGGCACATAAATATATGCGTTGGAGTAGGTAACGCTGCTATAATTTTGAATGTCGGTGCATTGGTGGCGGAGTAATTAGCAAAAACAAAAAAAATATTCCTCAAAATTTGTTTTTAAGCGATTTAGGGGTTCCTGATCATTTTCTACCTATTTAGTGGGGTTGAAATTGAGGTGGTGGGGGGGTGGGGGCTGTAAAACTCAAAAAATTGTTGTATTCGTAATATGCTGTCCGAGATGCTGACTACCTGTGAAAGAAAGACCTAGCGACATGATACCCTTTTTTATCAAGGACTTACAATTTTTTGACGTATACATACGAATATTGCTTTATATAGTTCTGTATATTGGATAACGTGGAAATTATGGAATTGTTTTGATAAAGCTTTGCCACAGGGTTGCTATCGTGGCGAGGATGGAAACTGCGTATAGTTTTTAGAAAATGTGTCAGTGGCGGCGCAGGAATAAAAAAAACAAAAAATATAAAAAAAATCTGACTTCCTTCATTTTCTACTTTTTCTGGATGGGGGTGAAATTGGAATAATTGGGGGGTGGGAGATCATGAAAAGAGTTTATTCGTAATAGGCTATCCATTGACCGGTAAAAGAAGGACCTAACGGTATAACACACTTATTCTTTTGGTCGGGCGGGTGATGATTTGGTTGCAAGAGGATCTCAGATTATAGCTTCATGCTATGGGAAAATAATAAACTGGTATCACCTTGATGTGTTTGAAGTACTGGGTCAATCAACTTGACTTCGTTTCTTTTATATTCCGTTAATTCATCATTCGAACTGAAGTAAAAGTTTTCATTTCTTTGAGTTTATTCGCCATCAGTATGTGTTCAAAGTAAGCATTAGCATTTTAATGGAAAGTGTTATATGTTATATGTTATATGACATATACGTACAATAAGGTAGCATAGTGTATTACGTATGTATGTAATACAACAAGGAGAATTTGATGACATGTCATGTACCCGTCGAGGTCATCATGACTAAAAATAGGTATAAATGTAATCGACTAAAATGACATTGTTTCTTCATTTAGGTGTTGGGTAAGTAGCTATTAGTTGTCAATTAGATATTGCAAATAAGAGAAATTTATGTAGACAACAGTTGTTTGAACAATGGTCAACTTAATTTTGATAAATGCATAATACTAGGTACCTTTCTCTTGTAAGATGGATGCAGCTGTCGTGTCTGCTGTTACTATTGGATGCTGCTGATGATGGAACAATGCAAAGATGGCGTTTGAAAGCTTGCCATTTGTATACAGTGTATAGCTTTGGAAACCTTTGCTTTTAAAGAATTTCAAGCAACAAAGATTTAAGTCTCTCGATGTTTTCTACGCACTGGATAAAGTTCGAGTTTCGGTACATACCATAAAGACATTTTTGTTAGAACAAAAATTTACTGAAGTTTTAAGAAGTACAAATAATTTTTAGTTGAACCATTCAGTTACAAAAAACAGGAATCACATGGAAACCATATAATATCAAAAGGTATGAAATGATTAAAACAAATATAATACAGTTTGTATAATATATGTATTGTGATGCAGCTAATAGGTAAGTGGTCAATGAAATATAAAACATTTGAATTTTTGTCGAAAAACTGATAAGGAATATTGTTTATATGGCTTTGGTAAAGAATTATGAATAATAGCAAAGTTATATGAAACACTTAGTTTAAATAATGCCGTAGTATCTTGTGGTATTATAATAATTTTATTCCTGAGAGTTTTATTGTATATATGAATGTAGAATCGAATTTTTTCTCTAAGATTAAGAGGCTGTGTCGTTAACAATAATTTATATACACAAAATAACGATACTTACCGATTCATTAATTCTGAGCCATTTAAGTATAGGGTATTTAGCTGAAACATGGTCAAACTTACGCATTCTAAAGATAACTTGAACACAATTGTTTTGTGTAATTTGGATTATTTTCTTAGTGATGTAGTCCAAACAACGAAAGTACAAAATATTACAATAATTTGAGACTGATATCACCAACACCTCACAGAGTTTCTTACGTAATTCATAATATAAAAGAAATCTGCTTGCAATCAGCGTTAGGAGTTTTTTGAGAAAGACCTTAAACATGCTCAATAAACCTCAACTCGGTGTTAATAACTACTCCAAGAATCTATAGTAGTCAAAAAATCCTAAATTTTGATTATTGATCTGAATGTTTAATTTTGAAATAACATAATTCTTATTTCTCTCAGTACAAAGCAACATAATTTTGAATTTTCCTGTATTTATATTCAGGATATGGATTCTTTGTTAAAGCAATGTGAGTGTCGTCTTCAAATGATTGCTCTGTGGAATGATCGACAACTTTGGACAAATCAAAAGTATAGAATAATAATGGGCCCAATACGGAACCTTGGGCCACACCTGAGGGAACCAATGAGATTGGAGAATTTGCGATGTTTGAAACATTTTGCTATGGAATAAAAATGTTGGGAATCATTCAGCAAATGCACTTAACATTTTTTGTCATAATATTCACGAGAGCTTTTTAGCTACACATGTTTGTAGTTTCAAAAAATCACATAATGATGATTCCTTTTGGGCATTAACATACGTGAGAAGTAATATGACTTTCCTTATTCTTATCTCAGTCGGATCAGTTTCAATATTATATGCATTTAGTACAAACGTTGTACACCTTGTTACTTCCGTAAACTTGTTATCTATAAATCGATACACATTATATAATAAACGATATAATCTGAATAAATTTGCTTATACTTAACTGTTTTTGACAGCAGTGAAAGTAAATATTTCTATGTATCCCTCGGCGCCTTTGAAATGCTACTACATTTAATTGACTACGATAGCTATCTTTTATCTAAACTAACACCAAATTTTTAAGGCATTTGGAAGCAGGTTTCTAATTCACATTCTACATATCTGGTTATTACCGTTAATTATGTATTAAAAAGCTATAATTAATAAAATTATTGAACATTGGAACCAAAACTAGCAGGCAAAATCGCCTATCTCACCAGTAAAAGCTTAGTTGTATCAAGCCATGAACTCTTCACCTAACTGTTCAAGGATGTGGCTTATTTCTTAGTTTCATGTATCAAAAAAATCTCTTTCAATGAGGACATTTCTGATTAATCATCAAAATTTGAATGTGCTAAAATGTAAAACCCCACTTTTACATGGAAGTTCGCGATTTACCTACCTTTAGAACAGCCTGGTAATGCAAATAATTTGGTGTAGATTTTGATGGAAAGTTGCCCTTTGTAGAGCACATGAATCAAAAAGTCTGTGAAGCGGGAAAGGCATTAGGACTTGTCGTATTGCGAATACTCTTGCCATAGGTGGTAACAAAACTAAGATATAATCTTTATGACCCCGGCAAAGGAGGGATTAGTTATTATTAGGATCGGACCGTTTTCTGACTCATTTTCTATGAAGAAAATGCTATGTAGTTTGTTCGAGTTACCCCCACCACCCCTCATCATTAAATCATAGATTTGCACCAAAAGTGGACCAAAAGGTAGAGAACAAAAACCTCTTCATGACGAAAGTTTAAAATTATTTGGATCATGTTTGTGATAGTTACTGCCATTTTTAAGTTCAAAAATTTACTACCTTCTAAGAATTTTTATTCTGCCATTTTGAAAATTTTGCGGCATGCACGGTAGCGGTTTCGACATAAGAAAACATGCTCTTTATTGTGGTGGCATTAGAATTTCACATTATGACTATTTTTTGAGTTACCCCACCACTACCCCCTTTTTATCATCGCAGCAGGACCAAAAACTAGATTTCTATTTCTAATGAAAACCTTCTTATAACCAGGTTTGAGGAAGATCGGATATCTTTGGTTTTTTATGTCCGTCTGAGTGTGTCTGTCTTTACGTCCACGATGTCGTTCACCAAGGATTACTCAAAAAACACATCAAGCGATTGCTTCCAAATTTGGCCAACTTAAATTAACAGAGGACCTTTCGAGTTGAAATGGTTTTGGTGCCGATCGGACAATGGGGGTGGAAAAGGATGGAGGGTGCACAAAAAAATTTAGTAAGCCATATAAATTTGATAGCACCAGTTGAAAGAAAATGTGTCTTTATGTCTGAAACGATACATCACATGTTCATTTTTTCTGAAATGATGACTGAAAACATTAAATAAATTGAAGTACTCAAATGTCATTAAATGCTGTATTTCTATTAGGCAGTCATAAATTACTTAAGAATGTCTAGCTCAAAACAATACTACCACAATAGTAAACAACCAGCACAGTATCTCAGGTTGACGGCAATAGGGTACCTGCAGAGGTCGTAAAATCGTCTCAGGAGTATACATAGCGTAAAGAAAACCATATCAAGAAGCAGTAGGAAACAAAAAAAGATATTTGCAAAATAAAAGAAGGTATATTCAAATTTTTCCACGTGACTTAAAACAAGGGCTGACGTCACAGATGTCTTATCGATATCGACAATCGATACTGCTACAGCGCAGGTCAGTGAGATTCAACTGCAAACTAGAGATGATCTGAATTCTTTAACGATGCGACTCAATTTATTGATACTTAAACATATTTGAAACAGGCAATTATCCCACTAGCATTTTCGCTGCAATACATTTTTATACCTGATAGGTATCACAGTTCATCCTGTTTCCTGTTTGTGACCGAGATTCGCAACTAATCGAAGCCATCATTTTATTTCGGCGCATCCCATTATGAATGAATCCAAAGATAGAATCTAATTCAAGCCCATCCCTACAAAGTGAATTAGTAATCTAGCCTAACTTTTATTCTTTTGACTTTTGTACTTTTGTGTGTGACTGTGTTTTGTGGTTATAAGTGGGTTATAATGATCAATGTCAAAATGTTAGGTTAGCACTGGCTATCGATATTGAATATCAATACTTTACATCCTATCACTATAGGATATCGCTGACGTCAGAGGTTGTTTGCGCAGCATTTTCCGGCATTTGAAATAATTTTTGGAATATCTCTCACAGCCGATTCCAAAAGACCAAACAAGTGATTTTGTCATGTTTACTAGGCTCTAAGGAACGCGTAAACGACATAATACTTTTTTCTGCAAGTACCCTAATATCGAGTATTTTTATCTTAGATACTTTTTGAGCGATTCCAAGCTGGTATCGATATTTTTGTAGGGGTATCGGTATCGAACATAATTATATAATTATTGAGGGGTGTAATCAATTGCACAAAATCCGCTGTACGAACCAAACGCGCGCCTATTTGGCTGAGAAATATCGAGTTGGTACTGGTATCAATATTTTCATTTTCGCATCTCTGCCCAAACTTCACAGCCGTAAAATCATCCCAAGGTCAAGTTTTGTGGGAACCATTTTTATATAGGAAATCCTCAGAGTTATTGTGCTGTGTTCACTATGCTGTGATATTACTGTTCGACTGGACTTTTAAGGGTTAAAGGGAGTGGGGGCTATGGCAAAACAAGAACAGAACTACAACCGCTTGAGTCGGGTAAGCTCCTAGATCGAGCTCTATCTCGTTTAACGTCCATATTTTTAAACTGAGCAAAATTCCGTCACATGTTCGTTTTGTATGTGTACAAAATGCTGTCTACGAGGCAACCATTTCGTTTAGTTAACAATCGCATGACACATCACACTATTTACGCGACTGACCAAGGTTGGGAAAAATGTGGGAACGTTTTACTGGGTCAAGCATTGTCTCTACCGGAAAGGAAAAGAAACACATTTGCTATTTTCGGTACAATGTGTTTCAAGAACATCCTTTTGATTACCGCGGAAACGTTTTATGGTATTTTTAAAATATTAATGATGCATGAATAATACTGTTACGTGGCGGTGTTTCACTGTGACAGCGTCAATAATTATTTTCTATTCTTTTAAAAGAAGTTTTATGTTCAACTCAACATTGCTGTTTAAACGGTCTAGTAAGATTAAGGTGATGAGGTAGAACAGTACGTCTAGTTGCTACATGTAAACTTGGGCCTAATTTTCCGAGACCAATACCAATAATATTTATTGACTCTGTCCTTAAGTGAGTATACAATCGGCAGAAACAGAATAAAATAAAATTCAGACCGTTAAGGATATAAGCCTTTTGTCATGTTTGCAGTCATCTATAGGTCATAGGTATGTCTTTGCTACCTGTCTCCAAATCAAAATAGTTGCACTTTCATTTATTCATCGTAAACCAGTTACAGTCGTCTGTACTACCTGTAACCTAAGTCTCTCATATTGTATTTGCACAAATCATGGCTTTGTTCTAAAGAACCCTGCACCAAAATTATTATTAAAATTTGGTTCAGCTTTGACCAAGCTCTAAAGACAAATCGATAATAATCAGATTGCGTAAAGCCCAACATGGTTTAATGTAACGCCTCATATTTTTTTAACTCCATAATAGACGCTGTCAATTAAAACCAGATTTGACCCCAGCATATGTACCAGTACATCAAAAAACTGAGGTTTTCTTTGTTTTGTAAGAATGCAATACTTTTTTCAGACAGAAGGTGCTTTTCTGTATTGCAAAATGTTTGCGTTGCACTTTATATATTGTCTCTTAAACCAGTATCTGTTTCAATGCCGAGGCTTAATCATTTTGATCCATATACCAATACGAAAGTATGGTATAGTTGGATTTCCACAACATACACTTGAATACCATCAGCCATTTATTCTGATTATATATTTAACTTAAGCATGGCACAGCTTAATCTTCATGCACCTGAGACCCGGTGCTGCAAACTAAGAAGATGATAAACATAATTTTTATTGGCGCAGTATAGTTCCCAAGTTGAGTATGATAATACCAAAATACAAATTACAGCTCTGTAAAAATATGTCACCTTTTACTCCATTTTCTCTTGTAACAATTGTGGAATATTTTGAATATAATGAAAAATAGTTCTTAAACCAAAATAATATTAATTACAATAATTACAATAATCACCAAATGCCAGTAATCAATATTCTACTACAATTCTATACCAATAGCGCTCTTAAATTGGGTCCTATCAAAAGTTGTATGCTGTTATCAAGAGACGTTGCTTAGTGTCAAACGATTAGGATTGAATTTTGATTGAGTTACTACTCCTACATGTCAATGTGTTGTGAAGATAATCTTGCTTTAAGCTTATTAGTCAAATGTAGCATAATATTGCACTTCGCTGTTACATTGCAAGCAAATACTTCATCAACAGCAACTATTTCAATATCTAAAATATACAATTTACCATATTACCAAGACCTCAAAAAAGTATATATTTTTTGTCAATGAGCTGTGTTGTTATGTGCATAGTTTCTATAAGAGCATTAGCTTATAAACCAATATGTTTCACTGCCTACTACAATGCCTCCTACCTTCTGGTATATGAGCTCTGACAATCAGGGGGCGCCATATCATTTCGTGCTAAGAACTATCAGGTTTAAAATGTAACTCACTACAGCGAGTCACCCTGTACATTGTGACTAATATACAGAACCAACATCAGCTATTTCAATTTCCAAACAATGTAATTCATCGTGTCACGATCAGGACCTCAAACAATATATCTTTTTCTTCCACGGATCTAAATTGAAAAGTATACGAGCAAAATTGTTGATTTCTTTGTTGTCCACATCAATAACATGTTACCACTGACTGCGAGATCATTTTTTATGAAGTAGCGGATCCCGTTAGGGCGACGTATAGGTAGATACTATCTTACTTATCTCGGATAATTAGATCTTTATTTGCGGTCTATATATTTAATGATAATCTCGGGAATTTTGACATCGGAAACTAATTGCGAAAAGATAAGTCGGAGAAAGCTCCAAACAGTCAGCAGAAGTTTTGCACGCCGATGACATGACGGCTGCAACAGTTTGATGGTATCTCCGGCTGTATTAGAACCATTAATTGGTCGGAATACCGTTGACGCACTATTTGTATAAGGTTGAATGGATACGTGATTCATGGTGTAGTTCCTCAAGTAATATATCAGTTACGTACGGTGACTATTCACGAATGAAGTCTTCGATATTGGAGATATAATACTTCTTTTTCGTATCGGGAGTCTTTCAGATGGAATGCCCGTTAGTACTTCCACAGCATAGTAAACAACCAGCACAATAACTCAGGTTGGCGGTATTTACACGCGCATGCCCCCTTTTGGATGAGTTTTTGTAGGGAGGCTAACGATACTTCGATACTTCTGCACTGAAATCGAGTATTTTTGTCATCGATACATTTTGAGGCATTCCAAGCTGGTATCGATAATTTTTTATCGGTATCGAGAATAATTATGTAATTATTGAGGGGTGTAATCAGTTGCATAAAATGCTCTGTACGAACCAAACGCGCCTATTTGGTTAAAAAATATCAGTTTGGTACCGGTATCGATATTTTCATTTTCGCATCTCTACCCAAACTTCACATCCGTAAAATCATCCCAAGGTCAAATTCTGTGGGAATCATTTATATATGGGAAATCCTCAGAGATATTATGCAGGGGTGGGATTCCATTCTGAATCGAGAAACTCGATCTCGATAGATGATCAACTCGATAGAATTATAAACCCGGATTCTGTTACTCGATCTGTTTTGGCTTCGCAAATCTTCGGGAATTCGATAGTTGAAATGACACATATGAACCAACTATGAAATTAAATCGCTGTTTTTTGGTCCTAACCTCAAATATACCCAGAAAAATTATTTTTTCTCTTTTTTTTTTACTTCTGTGTCATCGGCATTCACTGCTCTGGTCATTAGCCTCATTATTTTGTTTTTGTTTCCATCTTTTTAATAATAATATTCATAGACATAATACTGTTGCCAATTGCGATAGAGCATCTGTTACAGCAACAGAGAGAACAGCAACACTTGATTAATATTCAAATAATGAAAATTAGAGAAAAAAGCAATCCTTTCGAGCTTCCCGACAGTAGGTTTATAGAACTGTTTCGATTAAATAAAAAGTAGGTACATACATGTATATATTTTTATCGAAATTATATAACATAAACAAAAGGCCCTGTAGGCATCTGATTGAGGAAATTCGACCTTTGTTCAGGAAAGATTTTCAAGAAAGAGCATTACTCCGGAGCCTAAGTTCTTTGCTGCCTTGAGATTTTACGCCACAGGTTCATACCAACGATGTATTGGACAAGAATTTACAGCTGGAATGAGTCAGACATCCATAGTGAAATTGAAGTTTATTTTCTAGTTACTGCTGCCACTAATATACCTACTCACAATTACTGCTTAAGTTTCAAAAAACTCAAGTTCAGAGTTCACTATAAAATTTCAATGTTTCTGTAAACAGATGTATAACCTCACTCTTGGGAATCTAAGCATCGAATCGACTGCTCTGCAGCTGTCGAATATAGAGTGATATCGAGTTTATTGTCGAATTGTGACAAACGGAATCGCTACTATCGTTTTTGATATCAAACTCGATATCATTTTTAAAACGAAATCCCATCCCTGGTTATTTACTATGCTGTGGTACTTCGTAACGCTATACCTATGGCAGTAGCAGCAGTAGTGATGAGGAGGCGAAGCCAGGCAAGTAGGCTACCTTTGGTCCTTTCAATCCCACTGAACCGTCACTGAAATTCTAAACGCCTACATCCTAGTAAGTTCCTTGTCGAACCTACCAAACCTCTCGACGGAACTCAGTATGTCCAACCATCTTGCTGAATATAGTGACTGTTCACCGAATGCCGTCGTGCCGAATGTCTGAACACTGAGGTTGTGATACACAACGCATCTGCTCTGGAAGTGGAGCGCTGTCTTGTCCTACTCCCAGCATCTTGACCAGATGGGATCCCCTACCACTCTTGTGAGTGACGAATGTCTATTCTGCCTCTAATGGCCTGTGAGAACTCCCACCAAAAGGTTGGGCGTCGTTCTATCTTTATTCACATAAGCTCACAAAGGACCTCTATGGCATGAAACATCGAAGAAGGTTGGCTGACCTGTCCCTGTTTTACAGATTCTATCACGGAAGGTGTTCGAGTGAGCTCTCCCAAATAATAACACCAAAGGCCGTCCGAACGAGGAACACTAGAAAGGCTCTGCTAGGTCATCCTTACCAGGTCAAGGTCCCTACTCCCCGAACCAGTCTCCTCCAACATTCTTTCTTTTGGAGAACCTCGACGCTGTGGAATGAGCTGCCCGCTATGGATCTTTTAGCTTTCCTGCAGTCATTTCCCTCTAACCAGGCTTTCGCGACTTCCTTGTTAGCCCAGTCGTCCTGGGTAAAATTCACCTGGTGTCTGCTAATTCCTAGCATCGGTTCTAGATTGATGCAGGGACTGCCGGCCCCTATCCAAGCTAGACGGTCTGCTCTCTCATTGTCCGGTACACCAATGTATCTGAGGCCCACAACAGGCTCACGTTCTTGTAGGTTGCTTGTTTTTGTAGGGCGATAGACGGCATTCTTGAGCCAGAGCTAATTTGGACCTCGGAGCTGACACCGCTTTTCGGACTGGCTGCTTTGTGCTGTACACTGTTGGCCTTCCGTCGGGTGTGCCACCATCAATATGGCATATAGCTCTGCCTTGAAGGCAGTACCTATGACAAAGTAAAGGTGTGGATAAAAACGCAAGACTGTGAGATTTGTTAGACTGCAAGATTGTATGGTTTGTTATAGCAGGTACGTAAGTCACACTGAACATTTTTGCAAACCTGATTAGTTAAAAGAGAATAGTGCGAAAAATAACTTTATTGTTTTCCCTCAATATTACTACATATATTCATACCGCAATAACATTCATTGATACAGGATTGTTACTGCTCTTGAAGCACTTCATAAACCAGGTTTGCGTTTGAAGAGCACCCATTACGCATCCTATCTTTCAACTTGGGCAATGAAAAGGTCACATGTTTTGTTTGTTGCGCTGTATGGGATGAAGCATTGTCATGACGCAAAACAATAGGACCTTGTAGACATATTTTCCAATATTTGGGAGAAAAAACTACTGTGATCTATCATTGAGCATTCACTGTTCGTTCATACTTCATCGGGGTAACAAGCCAGATCGTCGAAAAAAAGTACGTGATCAGGTTTTCTCGACACTTCGAGAATGTTCTGCAAAAGTGTTTTGAGTTTTGACCAAATAGAGTCGAAAGCTGCTTGGTTCAATAGGTTGCGCTGCGGTGTTTCAACACAGAGGTCTAGAGATCGATTCCCAATCTAGACGACTTTTTTTCTGATTATACGGAATTATAAGTAAAAAACTCTCAAGAAATAAGTTTGTGATGAGTGATAGGTAAAAAACTTTTAAGAAATGACTGTTTGTGATGCTAGCTAGAAAAACCTTTTAAGAGATCATTGTGGTAACTGAAAACTCGAATTATGTGCATCACACCAAACTCAGGTAGGATTCTCATATAACTAGTTTTTGTATGTTAAATTTGTGCACCCCCGCCCTTTAAAAAAATGCAGGGATCGCCACTGACAAACATATCGCAGCGTTCTTCAAATCTGGTTGTTTATTATTAGTCACTGATGCCAAGTCATCATGACAATTTATAGAATTTGAACAGCGTAAACAAATGATAAAGCTTTATTATCAAAATAAGTGTTCACTAGTTCAAGTGACGCATATTGCGCCCATTTTGCAGAAGTCGACTCTGCACCTTTTAGTGACGAAATCTGGGATTCTCGGTTCAGTTAACAATCAACCAATCGTACGTCAAAGGAGTTCCAGATAAGCCGAGAGCATCGCCGCTGTCTGTGAAAGTGTCCAGGATAACCCAAGACAGTTAATTGCTCGCCGTGCACAAGAACTCGGCGAATTCTGCACTTCAACCTGGCGAATTTTGCACCGAGATTCAGGCCTACATCCATACACAATCCAAATTACCCAAGAACTCAAAGATGGTGACCATAGACAACGCCGTTCTTGCGCTGACTGGGCTTTGGAGCATTTGGAAGAGAACCCCAATTTCGTGACGAGGCTCACCAGGTAACAATGCATTAACAAAGAGTTACTGTTTGGTGAGGATTCTGAGCCGGCGGCGTTATTGGTCCATACTTTTCCAAAACGATGTTGGTGAAGTAATCATGCACCGTCATTAGCGAGCGCTATTGGGCGATGATAGTAAATTTCTTTTGGCCCAAGTTGAACGAATGTAGGTGGATGACATGTGGTTCCAGCAGGATGGCGTTACCTGCCACACAGCGGATGCCACGTTGGACCTTCTGCATGAACGATTTGAGGGTCATATTATGTCACGCATGATGTGAATTGGCCGTTAAGATCGTGCGATTTGACCTCACTAGGAGTTTTTTTGTGGGGTTTTCTAAAGTCACAAGTCTATGGAAGTCAGTCGGAAACTATTGATGGCTTCAAAGTCAATATAATGTAATGGCTCAAATTCAGCGGGATCAATGCGGTAGAGTCATCCAAAATTGGACCACCCGGACCCGTGCCCTTGTGGGAACCCGTGGCGGACATGTGAAGGATGTAATGTTCCATACATAATGGCATACATGGACCTTACAAATAAAATTCTTTGACACCTCAGGCAGAGCTTAGCATTATTTCATTTCAACATCGACTAGTCCTTAATGGGAAATCATTTACTATAGGACCAGTTGCGTTGTTTTCTGATACATCTTCTGCCAAAATAGCAGCCCAATTCGCTAGATAGAACAACCCAACGTTTCCATTTTTTCTTCGTCCGGCATATCTGGAGCGCGACTGAAGGTTGCAGAATACGACTATCATTGGATTAATATATAAATGAATACATTCGTCACTTTTCATTCATTTTCTATTTAAAAATTTCACTTCCATTGAAATAAGTTGAATGACAGACAGATCCGAATAAAAAATGTCATGTCTGAATCAGCCCAAGTAACTGACAAAAATTACATCTCCGGTGCTTCTAATTACGGTTTCTTTCATGACTGTCGATCAAGGCCACCTTATATTTTCTTCATGACCCTGTTAAGGCACGGCACAGCTACTCGTGCGATCAAAGCGTTCACTGCCCAATTTTCTGGCCGTTCTACAATAAACAAGCAACTATTCAGTCGAGCACAAGAGTTAACAGTATCGTTTAAAATTGCATTTCTCTCTTCGATTGTATCCACACACACAACTGTTATGATAACATAGAAAATCAGCATAAAGGCTTGTTGGTGGTAAACAAGAGCCATACATACACTTATAACAGTATATGCTATGTTTATATGCACACAAGAAAATAACCAATATAACTATTCAACCCCGATTTTTGTGTACGGTTTTGATCTATAATAAAAGGTATTCGCAATAATAGTTTACAGTAAGGCTTTTCAACTTGTCAATATACATATACATATAAACGATATTTTTTTGCACTGGCTGTATATACGGGGTATTACATAATGACTGTTATTCCAAAGGCGCATATCTGACCCAAATTAAATTATAAAAAATTGGTTTCTTAGTGACTTCTTGAATACTGTTGAGCTAATTTTACTGTAACTGAACAGAAGATAATGATCATTTCCACTTGTAGCACTTAGAAAATATGTTAATATGAACTATCAGTAGGAAGAAGAAAGTTGACTTGTTTTGTTCTAATCGGGATTTTAATACTCTTTTCGACGGGCTATGAAGTGGATTTGATTTTTTTCCTCGAAAACAAAGTGTGATTTGAAGAGACATTAAGAAAAATAAGGCTTACATCTGTTTTATCTGAAAAATAACATTTGATCTGTTAAGTGCCGATTTATTGTAGTGTTCAGCACTACTAAATTACAGAAAAATCGACTCAATAGTCTTTAGGAAATAATAAAAAGACATTTTTTCCAAGCTTTGACCTTCTATCCATTGAGGTACCACCGAAGATGTGGAAGATATTAATCCGCTCACAGATCAGAAACTGGCTGATGAGGAGCCTTTATAGACAGTGGACTACGCCTACGTCAATAATTATGGATAGAGTAGTTAGGGTAACCGCTCCTCAGATATGAGAGCAATACTCGGGGTCAGGTCTTATTTAGGCTTTGTATAGCATTAGAAGGATACAAAGTATTTTACATAAAAACCAGAGGTCGGACAGAGTTCAACATATTTGCTACATTGAATATTACCATACTCTTGAGTCCAGAGATCATGATCTCCAGGTTATAGAAGAAAACATTTCCCGTGACAGAGAGTCTACGATCGGAGAGACAGTCAGCTACCACCTATCACAAAGCTCAACGGCAATATCATAGGATAGAGATCTATCAGTCTAATGGAAAATTGAATAAGCTAGGACAATTTTTCTGAAACTCCGGAAATTTCTTACCGACAGAAACTTCAACTTCAGTCTCAGATGCAGGACAACGAAACGATCAACTCTATTGTATGGCATGGAAGCATGGACGCTGAAGGCAGCAATTATAAACAAGATCGAAGCGTTCGAAAAGTGCGCTAGGCCTCTGCGATGAATTCTGAGAGATCTAGACATTATAATTTAAGCACCAGTTCAGGTTAAGGGAGCTTTAAATAAAATAAAGCTTAATGAATGACCACACCTTTACTTCAACATTACTTTTACAGCGTATATTTCAACAGTATACGGTTCTATCCAATAAATCAGTGTATACTTACTGCTATTCTGAGTTACAGCCAACAGTATATAATAATTGCACACGCAAGAATACCTTCACCCTCCACATGTAAACATAAACAGCCAACAACTCCTCAAACGGTACGGTACGTCCTGTATGACGTATCCAAACGATCTCCCTGCCGGCGCAACGCGCAATTGCCACCCGATAGCGGGCAGTATACAAAAGAATAGCTCGCCCAAGACGTTAGACGTCAGGAATAGACCACTAAATGACCGAACACCTGGATAAAGCTAACAATAAGGAAGATGAAAATAGCATACCTAGGATATATAATGCGTGGGGAATGCTAACACTTCCTGCGTCTCATTCTTCAAGGAAAGAGGAAAGGAGGGAGAAGAGAAATTAGAAGGAAAAGGCTATCCTGGCTGAGAAATATCCGTCACATGACAGGAATAATCCACCTCCAAGAATTACAAAAGGTTGCAATTAATAGGACCATTTAACAGAAGAAAGAATAGACACTTAAGAACAAGGAGAAACGTATTTAGATGAACTGTATGCAAAAAGTTAAGAAATAAAAGAACTGGAAGATGAGGGTGTGGCTGTTGTCCTGAGTAATAAAGAACAGCTAAACAGAAATAAATAATAATAATAATAAGGATGATATGACAGCACTTTTTTGCGAAGAGCCAACGCCACCTAGCGGTTACCGGCGACAGTCTCGCAGAATTGTCATCGTAACCAACTGCTATAACAACCTGTCATAAATAGAAGCTAGTTCGTTTCTAAATGCTAGACAAAAAAAGAAATTGTTTCGACCCCTAAAGCTCTTTAATAGCTCAATCATCATCCAAACAAGTCAACGGTTATTACTTCCTAATAGACGTTTTTTCTTTCAGGGTTTTTAAACCTCTGTATCGACAATTACAAATAATGAGGAAGTGAAGGCACAAAAAATAAATCAATTTCATGTGATCTAACGTTAATGTTCACGAAATATAAGTGGAGAGATTTTATCTATTATTATTTATATCATTTCAGTTACATAAAAACGTTATTGTTGAAATGAGATCCGTTTACTGGTGTGTATTTTATCCGTATAACCTTTGCCGCAACTGTATTGTCATAAACAAAAGATTGTAAATGATTGCGTGAAGGTTACGCTGCATATTTATCTCAGAAGATAACTATAATAAATAAAATGCCAGGCTTGCAGTTTAAACAAATAAATTCATTCCAATATATTTTGCATATTGCTAGACTTGTCGGGTTTTTTTCAGATTTTATGAATTTTACTGAATAATTTTCATGTGGATTAATTTGATAGCCATAAACGTATTTGGCAAAAAGGATAGTGTTAGATTATTAAGATTTATCCCTATCTTTTATGTAAATTAGATACAGCTGTTAGTCGTATTTCATGTAAACTTGATCCGCAGCGGCTTTGAGTGCTTATACAGGATGGGCCAACAGTGAGTGGATGGAAGATTGTGGGCTTACTAAAACACATTTCAAAAATCTGTCACTTGCTCATGGAGGGGCTATAACAACAGAATATTTTCACCTAAATTTTGACGTTCCTACGGGCTGATCCATATCAAACTTACATTTTTTTATCACTTGATGCTTTAAAAACTACAGCTCGAACAGGTGTAGTATGACGTTATGCATCACATATGGAACTTTAAACCAATCGTTTAGGTGCAAATCACAATTTTTGGTATAAGCAGGTGTTAGAAAAAAACCGGATATCGCAGCGATTATAAAACTTAAAAGGGCTGTGACTTTACGGTGCAACTAAGCATGAAAACCATCCTCACCTTTGTGATGAGGGCTGGACTTGGGAACTAGAGTAAGGAGAGGTGCAAAAGGGCCCGCTTGTGGGCCTGTACACTGGTGACTATTGTTACCAGAAAGCCTGTCTCCCTCCTTCATTCATTCATTCATTTAAGGATAAAACGCGTCACCTTAGGTCGGACAGTCAAGTTTGCATTATTTTTGTACCGGGAGAAATGAGTAGATTAATTAAGGAAACTTCAATCAGAGATAACTTCATTTTTTCGAATGGGAATGCCTATTTTTGTTTATAGAATCAAATGTATAATTTGACTTTCTTTCTAGCGATATAGGATTCTCAATATCATACTTTTTTAGTTTTTATTTTATTTTAAATTTTCGGTCGGAACGGTGTTATTCAATATTCCTATGTATAAGCAAACCAGCAGGCCATGAAAAAAAAAACCAGTTCAGATGGAAGAAGCCATTTAACTTAGTAGACAGATACAAACGAACTAGAGAAATGAGACAAGATTATTAAAATTCCCTACAACATATCAGCTCCACCAGAAACAACAGCGGCAACAAAAATGCTTATTTTCCGCAGCCTACTCCCTACCAGCTATTGATAAACTTCCAAAATCAGTAAACACATTTTAAATGAAAGACAAACTACCAGCGATTGTTGCTGGCCTTAGAATATCTTCACAATAAATTTTCACATTTAATTCCATGAAAAAGTAGTCATTTCCGTAAGTCAAAAGTAACCATACCTCTGACTGGACCCGTTCAAATTCTTCAGTAGATACTTCTATTTAATAGCGAAATCACAGAAATCTAAAACTGAATTGCAGTCTGTTTAGATTATAAAACATAATTTACTTAACAAAAAAGTACATGAAATAAGCGCAGTTACAGCATGGAGTAATAAAAAATTATAATCATGTCAACAGGTGCTCAGAATGCTCCAATGCAGTTATAGATATCGTTACTTTTGACTTAACGGAAATGACTGCTTTTCTATCCCTTAAAGTTTGAAACTTCATACTGAAGATTTTAGACTGTCAGCAACAATCGCTGGCAGTTTTCCTTTTGTTTCAAGATTCTTAATCATTTTGGAAAGCTGTGAAGCTCTAGTAGATCTCAATAGCTAGTAGGCACTGAAAAAGAAAACACTTCTGTCATACTCCAACTTCTCATTGATATTAGATATCTTACCGCTGTGGTCTTCGGTTAGAGCTGATTTGTTGTAAGGGACTTTCATAATATTGCCACGTTACTCTAGCTCGTTTGCCTCTTTCTACTAAGATAGTTAGTTTCTTCCATCTGAACGGGATTTTGTTTTCATAATCTGCTAGGTTGCTTATGCGTAGGAAAATTGAAAAACATCGATTTGACTAAAAATTTAAAATAAAATTAAAACTAAAAAGATTTATATTGAGAATCTAATATCGTTATAAAGGTAATCAAATTTCACATAATGCTATAAACAAAAATAGGCATTCCTATTTGAAAAAATCAAGTTACCTGTGATTGAAGTTTCCTTAATTAATCTACTGATTTCTCCAAGTCCAAAAAGAATTCAAATTTGACCGTCCGACCTAAGGTGGCGCATTTTATGCTTAGCTGGACCGCAAAGTTACGACTGCATCAGGCGCGATGTCCCTAGCCCACGACAGCGCTGTTTCCATCTTTCGGATCTTATCTGGTGGATTCGGTACAGTTCGGTATCAGGCTGATATTAATGTAACGAACCAACAGAAACCACCACTCCGAGGGTAAATCCCTGTACCGGCATTCAGTTACACTACTGGCAACGGTGCTTTCTTTGGGGAAACATGAAGAAAATGATTTCCACCTTACCCAAAGTGAGCTCAAGGATACCACAATCCTTGTTGTAGTACTAATTAGATATTCAATTTCAACCAGAAGTGTAGCTTCCAAAACCTGAACCATAATAGAATATTAAGAGAATAATTGGACTTATTCGGAATATTCTTATAGTATCAGAGAAAAGTATAAACATCTACAGAGATATAATAGTTGTCTTCAAAGGTAATTTATCCTGCTATCAAATCTTTTCATCCAGTCAGCAAGTTTTAAGTAAGCTACTTTATTTCTTATTAGAACTGGAAAAAATTATGCTTTTTTTATATTCATTTTGTGATAATATCCTCTACTCATCTACTGTATGGCAAATTAATTAATGCGCTTCTTGAACTTTAGCATAGCAGATAACACGAGAAGTAGCCTGCTATTCAAGTTTTTTTGCGAGACTTATGTAATATTCTTAAGTCTAAGCAGTGAACACCTATGGGTTATGAGTTCCTTTGCATTTAGCTCCGCTAAAAAAATATAAAGCTTTGCACTATCGTATTCAGCGTGTTATGTAAATGCCCATGTATGATCTCATCGCACTGATGTAACAAAATTCAGAGAAGTAAATTATTATGGCAGTCATAAAAATATATTGTTGTACTATTTACATTTCACAGAATGCGCTTTGTGCTGTTTCTTTCTTCTAAAACCCAACCCAATTGATGCATTAATGGAATGCTTGCTTCAATGCTATGCCATTTTTGTATAATAAATGGGGCATAGTTTTGGCTTATACTAATGCTTGTGATTTCAGGGGTGGTGAAAGCTCCTTTGGTATTCATTTCATATACCTTCAACAAGCCAATGTTGCAGGAAACTTTGATATACTAATATACTTTCGTAAATGAAGGCTGTAGTAAAACAAAACAAATGGACAAAATTGAAGTATTATGTTGCACCTCTCTAGCAGAATAACAAATAGATAGCTAAAAGGCCATCTTCTTAGCATGCTCAAGTTCCTGTTTTTTTTATAGTCAGCTTCCCGCAAAGGCTGAAAGCCAATGGCGCTGTAGAAGCGCTGCAGGAGGATAAGTATCGGTGCACGTTAGATTTGAAACGCTGCAGGTTGCAGCCATCGGGAAACAAATTTCCCGGCAGCTGACTCCACAGCGTCGAAGTTCTCCAAAAAAAGGAATGCTGGAGGAGAGGTGTTTGGAGAGTAGACACCTCGACCTGGTAAGGATGAGCTCGCAAAGCCTCTCTAGTGTTCCTGCTTCGGACGGCCTTTGGTGTTATGCCGCTAAACGAGGAACAGCAAAATTCAAAACTTTGAGGTATACTATGGGATCTTGGATTAGAAACCCTACATGAAGAGATCGATACCAAAATATATCCAAACAATATACTAGATATGCTTGAAGGTAATATTTTTGCATGTAATGGATGTGACCATACGCTACACTGTGATGCCAAAATCCTAAAACTGCAGAAGTGAGATACGATCGTCCTACATTTGGGTGGTAAAATCATCGGTCATGGGCGGTTCCTGGATGATTTTCGAGAGAGGGGAGGGGTAACGGCAAGTTGCAACCCTTCCGGTCAAACCTGCTGCTTATGGCCTGGCCTGCAACAGTGGCTGACTTGAACCACCGATCTCTGTTTGTTGAACTCGGAGGCATCAGATGTATTTTAATAAACCCAAGTGTTCCTCAGGGATCTCTCTTGTCCCCTACAATATTCGTGCTGTACATACGAGCTGCTACATCCAATCTACAACTTCGCAGACGACAGTACATTAATGTCGTTCATGCAACCAGTCAAGCCACTATCATCCCAGGAGACGGTACATCGGCAGCAGCAACTGCCTCACAGATCAACGTAGCTATCAAGACAATTGTCGAGTGGGGGTTAGTAAATAAAGTACAGTTTAAGGTACCAAAGCTCAGGCAACAACACTGACGGTCTCACGTTGGCTTACCAACTGTGGAAATGGAGTCACCTAATAGTTGAGTCAACTTATGTCAAGCTTTTGAGGATCAACATCAACAATAACATGTCCTGGCATGATAACGTCGTCAGTATTGCTAAAACGGCATCCCAGAAGCTTAGAGTTTTGTTCCGCTGTAGAAAGCTGTATACACCACAGCAAGTACTGCTGCTCTACAAGACACATATCCAACAATAGTTGGAGTATTGCTCCCATGTGTGGGGATGCGCTCCGAAGCAGTCTCTGAAACTTCTGGAGACTATCCAGAAGAGAGCAGTTATACTAGTCGATACGCCTAGTCTCACAAAGGACCTCCACAGCCTGGAACAGCGAAGAAGGGTAGCTGACTTGTCCTTGATTTACAGATTCTATCACGGAAGATGTTCAAGTAAGCTCTCCCAGATAATAACAACAAAGGCCGTCAGAAAGAGGAAAACTAGAGAGGCTCTGCGAGCCTTATCAGGTCGAGGTCCCTATACTTTCTGAACCAGTCTCCATCAGCATTCCTTCTTTTGGAGAATTTCGACGCTGTGTACTGACCTAACGGGGAATTTGTTTCTCGAGGATTACAACCTGCAGCGTTTCAAATCTAATGTGCACCGACACTTATCTTCTCCCAGAGCTTCTACAGTGCTAGAAGCTTTCAGCCTTTGCAGGAGGCTGCCCATAAGAGAAATAAAAATTAAAATGACAGAAATATAAATATGTATATTTCTATCGATTGATGGATTAGGATTGATTCACATTTCCCAGTTTTTTTTATATTCAGGCATGGCCCCTAGTATGGGACCGCCCTTGAGATCGACACAAAACATCGAGAGTCGGTCGCTCGGATGTTCTGAAAGGATGGAAGCTTTCCCGCCTTCGCCGCCTCACAATCGTCGTCCTAATGAGGCTGTTAGTTTCACTTCTTTTCAAATATCCTAGATTCTCGGCAACTCTTTCTATCAGCAAATCGGCGCGTTCTCTTCTCGTTCTCGGAGTAAACAAAACTACAGACGACCTTTGAATGTCGGTGGGCAGGTTTCCACCCATTTAAACTGAAATACCAACGCATAAACATCTCCGAGACAATGGAATTATTAATCTCGACACGGGAAAAATTCTATTAGAATGCTGTGTGCGCCGTTCGCCGCCTATTTATAATCTAGTCCAGAGAGACAGTTTGAAAAACATGTCGAGATAACGCCGCCGCATGCCGCTTGGTACTACACGACGCGCCACGCGGCGCCGCGCGCACCGGCCGCCGTGATTCCTTTGTACTGCGTACCACAAAACAGGTAAGGTCAAGAGGTAGTGGCTTTACGTTGACGTTTGTCAGATGGTGGCGCCCCTAGTTTGTAATAAGGCGTTAGAGCTGTTCCAAATTATGGTTCTATCACCGTTCCAGAACTGTTTTCATCATGCCCCGCTCATTTTACAGTTCTAAAAACGATGATTGGTTGGGCCGCCAGCGTCTGGGTCATCGATTCTAGTCACAAAATGGGCGGGGCATGATGAAAACAGCTTTGGGACGGTGATAGAATCGTAACTTGGAACAGCCCTTTTATCAAATCCAAAAGTTGCATGTGCGTGTGTATATTCCGGTCGACTTCTCAGTTGAGACTATTCAAGGGGCCGGAGAAAAATCAAAAATATGTTCGTTCATCCATCAGGCCTGACGTACTCAAAGGCAAGTCTGAACGTGTGTATGGCACAGCCGCCTGTCGGGACATCAGGCTGTCAGGTCATACAGTTCAGTTTAGTACAGAAGTCATTACCATGTCGCGCGAAAAGGAAAATATTTGTTTAGAAGAATTTATCGCGATTTATCACAATGAGCAAGTCTATGGCAAGTAAAATCGAAAGATTATCACGACGGTGGCATATTAGAAACTGATGCTATAAAAATGGAAGGAGGTTCATTCTTCTTGAACAAAGTCGACTGTTCTCAAAAAAATTAATAATCTGAGGAGTAGTTTTCGAAAGGAAGCAAAAAAAGTGAAGGATCAGTAAGGACGGGATCAGGTGCCGATGATGAGACTGATATATTTCAGAGTTGCCTGAACGTGTGGTGGGTCGTAAGTCCATCAGGCGACCGGTCTTCAGGTAGACTGTTCAGTTCGAACTGACAGTCCTGTCGGATCGTGTGCCGGCATCAATAATAACGAAAATAGCATACTAAACTACTGGCGGATCTAGCACATGTTATTCCACTCAACCAGTAGTGGGCAGCAACCCAATGTACATATTATACAGGGTGTCCCACGACGATTAAGACAAGCAGTATATCGGAACTGGGCCGCAGTAGCGAATTATAATTTTGGGGGCTCAAATTAGAGGAAATATAGCATCTTTTCTTATTATTGCGTCACCCAATGAGGTATTTGTTTTTGGTCACGTGACGTCCGATTTAAAATTTTTAATGGGACACCCTGTATCTTTGTGACTTTTTGTGTCCCTCCCGATAGAACAATTCCAACAAACTGGAACACTTGGGGTCTAAAGTGATTAATTCAAGAGCTATATCTACTTAAAGGACTACACCAATACCGTTCTCCCTACAGTTGAATTATTTTGGTAATGTTTCTTAATGGTATTGGTACATTCATTTAAGTACCGGTAGGTCTTGAATTAATCACTTTAGACCCCAGGTGTGCTAGTTTGTTGGAATTGTTTTATCAGGAGGAACACAAAAAGTCACAAATATATAGGGTTTCCCATTAAAAATTTTTAATCGGACGTCACGTGACCAAAAACAAATGCAAATACCTCATTGGGTGTCACAATAATAAGAAAATATACTATATTTGCTCTAAGTTCCGATATATTGCTTGTTTTAATCGTCGTGGGACACCCTGTATAAATAATACTGATACACTGATACACTAATGCACGAAATAGATGTAGTATTTAAATAAAAAACAATGAAATAAGATAATATAAATAAAAGGGACATCCGAAAGTTATATATTGTAGAGAAATCAGAACAGTACCGCCACAAGAACTGTGACAACTACTGAGTCAAACAACTTTACTTTTACTTCCCACACCGATAGGTGATCGCAGAATTTTACGATTTTTAGGTAATACGAGTACGCTTTTTGGGCGTTTTATGATGTCCACGTCACTCATTTCCGTCGGTCTGTCTGTCGGTCTGTCTGTCTGTCTGTCTGTCTGTCTGACTGTCTGTCTGTCTGTCTGCTCTTCTAGTTCTTCCAGCCTCGTAATCTCAGTAACCGCTGCATGGATTGTGACCAAATTTGGGTAGGGATATGCTATGGGGTCGTAGTAGGTAATATTGCTATAATTTTGAAAATCGTTGTAAAGGCGGCAGAGTAATGAGCAAAAAACAAAAAATTTCAAATATTCCTCAAACTTCGTTTCTAGGCATTTTAGAGGTTCCTGATCGTCTTCTACTTTTTCAGATGTAAACATTCGAGTATTGCTTTAGAACGCGTATGGTCTTTAGAAATAGTAACAGTGGCAGCGCAGGAGTAACAGAAAAACTAAACATATAAAAACAGCTCTAACCTCATTTTTAGGCGTTTTAGGGGTTCCTAATCTTTTCAGGAGCCCCTGAAATGCCATTTTCAGATGTAAACGTTCGAGTATTTCTTTAGATCGTTCTGCATTTCTGTATTGTGTAATGTGGAAACTATTAGATCGATTTTAATCAAATATTGCCACAGTATGTTTACCTTGGTGAGGATTAAAAACGCTTATGATTTTTAGAAATCGTGTGAGTAGTGGCGCAGCAATAATTAAAAAACTAAAAATACAAAAAAAGTTCAAACTTCGTTTTAAGGCACTTTAGGGGTATCTGATCATTGTCTACTTTTTTGGGTAGGGGTAAAATTGGTGTGATTAGGGCGTGAGGGGTTGTAAATGTAAAAAAATTGTTATATTTATAACAGGCTGTCCATTGACCTGTGAAAGAAAGACCTCGCGGAACAACATACTTTTTTTGGTGGGCGGTCGAGCGATAATTTGGTTGCAAGCATCTCAGATTATAGCTTCATGCTATGGGAAAATAATAAACTGGTATCACCGTAATGTGTGGAAAGTTAATCAACTCGACTTCATTTTTTGTCTCGTACTGGTTTATATTTCGTTTAGAGACCTTTAGCTACAGCATATCTAAAATTCAACAACGATACATATGCACAGCTACGAAATCAACATACCCGTTTCTTATTTTACATATTTCAAGATATTATCTATGTTATACATATAAAAAAGAAGTTCACCAAAAAAATCATCCAGTCGGGATTGCTATATTATTATGTTAACCTTCAACTTTTACTTCTTTGCCACACTCGGTGGAATGTAAATTCTAAGCTGAGATTCCTGCATGCTGTTTTTTATCAGTATGCAGCACACATATTTCGATATATGGCTATTATTTATTGGCTATTGATGCCGTACATGTAATACATTAACAGGATTTTTAAGAGATTACTAGGAGTTACACTATAGCAGTGGCGTAGCATAACTGCATTCTCCACCACCGTTACTGAAAATGGTCATATTGAGATCATTTTTCTTCCCACAACGATAGGTGAGGGGAGTATTGTGATCGCGGAAATTTTCGATTTTGAGTTAATACGCTTTTTGGGCGTTTCATGATGTCTACATAACAAAAATCTACGTCACCCATTTCCGTCGGTCTGTCTGTCTGTCCGTCTGTCTATCCGTCTGTCTGTCCGTCTGTCTGTCCGTCTGTCTGTCCGTCTGTCTGTCCGTCTGTCCGTCTGTCTGTCCGTCTGTCTGTCCGTCTGTCCTTCTGTCTGTCGGTCTGTCTGTCGGTCTTGTCTGTTGGCGTTTTTCTAACGTCGTAATCTCAGTAACCGCTGCATGGATTGTGATGATATATGGGCAGCGATATGTTATGGGGTCGTAGTAGGTAATGTTCCTAAAATCGTTGTACGGGGGGCGGAGTAATTGGAAAAAGATAAAAAAAATTCAAATATTCCTCAAACTTCGTTTTTAGGCGTTCTAGGGACCCCTGATGATTTTCTACTTTTTTGGGTGGAGGTGAATTTGGGGTGGTTGGGAGGTGGGGGTTGTAAAACTGAAAAATTCACACCTAGCAGCACAATACACTTTTTTAGATTCATCTGAACATATTGCCTTGCTTACTGTGTGGAAACCAACGGACTTAGAATTTGTGATGTATACATACGGGTATTGTTTTAAATCGTTTTATATTGCGTAATGCGAAAATCATTGAATTGATCTTAATGAAATTTTGACACAATATCACTACCACGGCGTGGCGGCGAAGCAATAATAAAAAAAATAAAAATATCGTAGCAGCTCAAACTTTGTTTTTAGGCGCTTTAGGGTTTCCTGATCACTTTCTACTTTCCTTGGGTGGGGGTGAATTTGGGGTCGTCCGGGGGTAGGGGGTTGTAAAACTGATAAATTTGTTTTATTAATAATTGACCTGTGAATGAAAAACATAACACTTTTTTAGATCCATCCGAACATTGCCTTGCTTATTATAGAGATCAAGGGATATACAAGCATTGTTTTAGATCGTTCTGTATTGCGTAACGCAAAAATTATTGAATTGATTCTAATAAAATTTCGGCACAGTACTATGACCGCGGCGAGGATGGAAAGCAGCAATAATAAAAAAACCAAAAATATAAAGACAGCTCAAACTTTGTTTTTAGGCGGGTTGGAGGCTACTGATCGTTTCATATCATCCAATTGAAGCATGCAGAAAAAAACTGTGGCATCCTAGCTTTTAAGGAGGGAGACGCAAGAAACTATATACGAGAATTTTTGTGTTGGATGCTTTTTTGAGGGCGGGTGGGCGATGATTTGGTTGAAAGGCGATTTCAGACTATAGCTTCATGCAATGAGAAGACAATAAAACGGTATCATTATTATGTGTGGGCAGTACTGAGTCAATCAACTTGACTCCATTTTTTAATAATATGAAGTAAACTTTCGTACATATGTGTGTTATTGAACATCTGTCTGTCTGTACTGCATTATTTTTGAGATTGGTTACTAGTCTTGCCTTTCAGAGAGATGCATCCTTTAACGAGAATGTTGTATAGTTCTCCGATAAATCTTCTTTCAAGTTTTTGGTGCTCATGTTTGGGGCTGCTTTCGTGACTATTTTCTTTAGCTTGTCATTCTCGCTCGTATAACTGAGGTATGGAATATTAGTTTTTCCAAACTCTTTTTTTAATGTTTCATAATTTTCGCTATCCGAAGGCATCAGGTTTGCAATATTTTTATAGAATTTGGTAGTAAAATTGTCAGATTTGGTAACTGTTCTAACTTCGTTTTCATCTGTTAATGGTTTATAGTCTTCTGTATGTCTAGTGACGACTATGAGGGGAACCGGGATGTTATTGGCTGAATTTTGCTGTCTACACTGACTTTCATCAATAGCTTCCATGCTTGTTAAAACGCCGAATTTACGTCTGACTTGCACAGCATCTGATGTGGTATTTTCCAAAGTTGTTCTTACCGTTTTTAGTTTTTTGCGTCTCTGCAAATCCTCACCATAATCACTTAAGCATTCCAGTCATTGGGTATAGACGTTCCAGTTGTCTTATCTAATATTACGATATCTTCTGTGTTGCTTGTAGTTTTAAATGATGGTGTGTATTGGTATCAATTTTACTTGACGAGTTATGGTAAATTTTTTGATAATATGTTTAGAATGACTGCTTTCTCAAACTTGCTACTTACGATTTTTGTATGCATTTCCATTCTAACATGTGTGCAACAATAATGAATATCGACAATCGTACGTTGGTCTGTATTTCAGAACTGTGGGAGCACAACGTAAATATGGGGCCCAATTGTTTTGAACTGTATAGTTTTGAGATTTTTTTCTTTATTCATTAGAGGTTTTGAAGGAAACAATCTATTTTCTGGACCTAAGCACGATTTTAACGCGAATACGACTCATATTTCATTTAGATAGGAGTATTTTTTGATCAATGTCTATTTGAATGCTTCTTTCACATTAGAGGAGCACGTAGTTTTTACACAGTTGCGTTTAGAAATCCAAAATGGAGAAATTTTGAAATTGCGCACGGATGTGGGGTACCAAGCAAGGTTCAGTTACTTTACAAAAGAATGTATATTTTTTTCGCTTTGGCTACGACAGTACTAAGTCAAAATATCATAACAATACATTTGACTTCAGGTTGATGGTTCCAAAAAAAAAATGAAACACTGCTTCCAGCATCTTATTAATTATTCTTATTCTACGTAGGAAACAGCTTTGAAATTATGTACACAGATTTGAGAAGTGTTGAGGAATAAAAAAATTACAGCCGATTCAACAAAAAGCATCTTTCTGGTTTTTCAAAAGTATCTCAAAAAGGAACAAAACCATTCTACGTTTCTTATCTAACCATCTTAGTATCTTTTATAGTTTCCGAGATATCCTTACTATCAGCACAAATTTCGGGTACACAGATTTTTTGAAAAAAGGCGCCAACATCATCAATTTCGATACCTCTTGAATATTTATTTTGGATAGATAATTATCGAATCTATTATTGTTGTCTCAAATATTGGCGATGGCCTAATTTTGAAAGTTTCAACAAAATCTTTTCATGCAGCAATATGGGCCATTGGCGTAGGTAAGTCTATTCGAATTAAATAAGTGGCGATGGAATATGTATTAAATACCACCACAGGATCTGCAATGAAGGATCAATCTTTGTAAAGGTTATCACTTTTATATGGGGGGGGGGCGATAGTACGCCTCTTGCATTCTCGTTAGCTGCACCAATGTCTCTTGCAGTGAAGTTGCACTGAGTTCACCTATTTGCAGATCTTCTTGACCAAACGGTAAAATCCTGGTCAGCCGTTGCTTCTGGGCGTGGCGCGATTCACGGAATCATTTCGATTTTTTAATTGTCGGAGAACAATAACAGATACAGAACCGGACTAGGAAATGAAGGGATCGCACGACGTCCTCGGGCGATAATGAATTGTTAGCTGTTATTAACAGCCGCTTGAATTCTGTGTACTGATACCAAAAGTGCTGAGGTCGACCATCCGCTCTATTACTGAATGGAACTGGTCATTAGGACAACTGTACATAATTTTTTTCATTTTATGCCCTTATTTACCGTAAATGACCTTTCCATCATGGTACGCATACAAATATATAGGTTGTTACTTAACGATAGTAGTAGTAACAGCGGCAAGTAAAATGCTACTGAAGCCACGCACAAATATATAGATTGTTACTTAACGATAGTAGTAGTAACAGCGGCAAGTAAAATGCTACTGAAGCCACGCACAAGTGTTCTTTTCATGGCTTAACTTCTTTTAATGCCTAAATGATGCATTTCATATGTTAACTATCTATCATTTATTGTTTTGAATGTTCAGCAAATGAAGTATATTGTAATTCCTAGTGCTCATTTCTGGTCCAAATTTAAGTAGGAAAGTTTATATAAAGATCTGGTTTTCAAGAAACAAGATTGGAAAAAAATTAACTTTTTATTAATCCCTTAAACCATTTAGCCCATTTTTTGTAATTTGGCAGTATTATTTACTGCAATAAGACTATAAATCAGCACTGATAGAAGACAACTATAATTTCCATGACGTCCAGGGGGCAGGGGGACAGTCCTATGATCAAAAAAAAAGCAAAAAAAGTTAACCATTAACTCTAAAATAAGTTAAGTGTTGTTTTTAAGATAAACAGATAAAAACTCAACTTTTGGTCTGTTTATGTTTCATCGCACCTCACTTTGTTTTCGAGGAAAAAAGTAAAAACCACCATCAGAGCCTATCGAAAAAATTTATAAAAACATGTTAACTTTATTTTTATTGTCGTTAAACCGTCATTTTAAGGGCGTACTGCTGAACCAAGTTCAAGTATAAACGTTCTTATAAACATGTGGCCTGAAGTCTTGTTTTCAAAACACATGGTGTTAAAAAACAATTTATTTCCAAACTTCGACACTCTACATTTTCAAAACCAGACTCTTTAGGACACATATTTATATGAAATTTTCTACTTGCATGTGGGTAAGCAATTCGGCTTTGAATTATGGGCTATCATTAACATCTTGTATACTAATGTAATTTCAAGAATACTATCATTTGTTTGTTTCTTTGTTCTATTGGGCTTCACTGATCCTCTAACTCTACTGAGGCTTCGGTCCCCTCTTTGGCGTTTATTGAATTGAAAATATGATGAAACCGTCCGACATGCCAGAAGCCTGCACTATTGAAAAATAAAACGGAAGGTTATGTCGTATCCACATAGTAGCTGATACTTCTGAAACAGACGCAACAGTTTCCATTGACAAAGCCAAAATATTTGTAAAAAGATTAGCAATAAATTCCACAATAGATGTCTAGGTTCAAGACCAAAACATTTCGGAAGATGCTGCAGTCACTTGTCAACAATAAAACTACTGGTCCCAACATAACCCCTGTTGTTGGAAGCTCATTCCTAAAGAAACCTCTTCTATAAGTCTTACAACTCCGGCATTTTCTCAACAGACTAAAAGTCATCTTATATCCAGCGGGTGCCTAAAAACTACAGCTACAACTACAGACCTATAGCTCTACTTTCTCTGACCAGCTAAACGATGGAAAAACGCATCAATCAAGAGCTTATGAAGCAAGACCCTGAGCTACATCATTAAATCAACAGACAGTAGGGCTTTCGACTTCAGTTCTCAACTGCAGATCTACTGGCCTACATTACACATGTATGAAGCAAGCATTCTACTCCTTTTGCGAGGATCACGTCGTTACCCTCAATATTTTAAAAGCATTGAAGCAGCTGTGACAGAGCTCTCCTTAACAAGCTTCCGTCCGAATCTTACAAAATCGCTATCGTGGTAGATGGCTCCTCCTTTACCTTTTTTAACATCAACGTGGGGTTCAGCAGGGATCGAACTTAACTTCGACATTATTTTTGCTTCACGTTACTGATATACTCTCTAGCACTACAAACCCAATCCATAATTTTGCGGACGATAGTGCTTTTCACGCAGGCATCATGAGCAATAGACCGATCTGTGTGGTCGAGCTGGAACTCAGAAATTCAAGAATGGTTTTGTAGATCATCGGTGTGGATTGTCTCTACTTGAATCACTAATTTCAGTAATAATTTGTAATATTGGTTAATCGTCTTCTTCAGTTTTAATTTTGTCTTCATACTCTAAACGACTAAAACTAGGAGCTTATAGAAAGTCAATAGAATTTATATTTGCTCCTAAATAGATCCCCACAGCTAAATCGAAGGGACAGTACCCTTCGCACAGGAGATAAACCAATCAAATTGAATATGTTGGATTGTGTCGCCCTGCAGTCGCATAAATCGCATCGCAAAATATTTCCAGTTTCCACAGTACACACAGACTGTATTAAGTTACAAAAAGACATTGATGATATATACGAATCGAGTATTAAGAACCATTTGCTGTTCAATTTTAAAAAATGTCTGATCGTTAGCTTTACATTGAATAAAACTCAATTATCTTATAGCAAATGTAGACTTAGTTAGATTATGTTGTTATTATTTGGGCAAATCAACCCCAAACATACAGGGTTGGGATAAAGTATGGAACCAAGCAAATAACTTTGGAACGGAAAGAGTGACATTGCTGAAAATTTGCAGGCAAGTGTAGTGACGTCTAATGCATCCGAAGACATTATGTTAACTATTAATGTACTTCCGGTTTAACCGGAAGTACCGTCAACTTTTTTTATTTAAATGAGACACCCTGTATATTTTTGCAGATTTTAATTCATCTTTTTTTTTCCGAATACGTCCATAGTGGGTTTAGTATTTGTTTCTTAAAAAATTTGTCTCACAAATTTGTCCGTGGCGGTCTGCGGTCTTCCCGTTTGAGGTGATTTTTTTGTATTTTTTTTTTTAGTCACCGTCAAACGTGTTATAGGACCCCTGTCGGGACGTAAATCATTAAAAGTTGACACACTTCTTTGTGAGTTCTCACGCGATCGCCAAAACCGACTTTGAATGACCGGCATTTTAAACACCTGAAATGATAAAGAAGCTTTATCTTTCCCGTTTTTACAGAAACTTATGCTAAACCCACTATGGACGTATTCGGAAAAAAAAAGATGAATTAAAATGTGCAAAAATATACAGGGTGTCCCATTTAAATAAAAAAAGTTGACGGTACTTCAGGTTAAACCGGAAGTACATTAATGGCTTACATAATGTCTGCGGATGCACTAGACGTCACTACACTTGCTTGCAAATTTTCAGCAATATCACTCTTTCCGTTCCAAAGTTATTTGCTTGGTTCCTTAATCTATCCCAACCCTGTATATGCAAGGCGTTGAAAAAGTTCAAAACATCCATACCTGTTATCTAAGAACACGTTACATTTTATTACCTATGTGTAGTTGATATAAAATATCTGCGCTTAAGTTTCTTCATAAACTCTTAAATCAAAATATCGCAAGTTCAGAAATTCTGGCCCTAATTAATCTTAATGTACCTCCACGTTTTACACGCTCTCCTCTGTTCTTTAAAGTACCCGCCTCTTCCACTACTTCATCGCGACTTCTATTGATATCGATGTTTAGATTAGCAAACCAAATTAATGTTTTATGTGACTTGGATTTTTCTGTTTGTGAGAATCAGTTTATTAAGAAAGCTGTACACCATATTACACATTTAATGGTTTGAGTTCTTGATGTCTCCTCAGATTCCTCATGCAGTATTTTCTTTTCCTCTTTATATTGTATAGAAATATTGACAGTTCTGTCATATTACTTAGTTTTTTTTTGTAGGTATACATCCATGTAATTAGACTTACGTCTGTTTGGATGATAATAAATAAATAAATAATAAATAAATAAATATCATCAATATATCGTCGACCACTCAGGAGCAATCGGCCTATGGTAAAAATTTGTAGGCCCGGAAACTTAGAATTTTCGACGACTATTCTTGAATATATTTGTTATATGAGAGGTACTTTATAAACACAAATTGCTGTGTTCTGCAACTCCGCAGATTTTATGCACTTGCCGCTATTGGTAGAAGGTAACCAATAGGAGCCTTTCTCCAGAAAGTATGGCGGCTCATCACGACGAAAAATATGTTCATGGTATAGGAACCATCAAACGTATTTTCTTTAATTAACAGGATATAAACAGCACGTATTTGTGAAGGTCTTAAATGTAATATACACTTAAATAACTAATCAAGCTGCATTTCCTATATTGCACTTTCAATTCAATTTAAGACTTTCTCCACAGCAAGTTATTAAACGAGTACCATACATAATTGCAGAGTTCAAATATAGGTAGATGGTATCAAGCAGAATTGTGTTTAAATTACAGTAAGCGAATTAATAAAAAGTAAATGAAAACAGCTTTAGCAGTACAGAAAAGTGAAAACTGTTGACAAACAACAAAATATGGGAAAACAAACACTACACAGTCTTAACGGAAAAAAAGTGGAAAATGATGGTCAAGAACCCCTAAGATGCCTAAAAACGGTTTGAGGAATATCTGGAATTTTTTGTTATTCGCTAATTATTCCGCTGCCTATACAACAATTTCCAAAATTGTAGCACCAATACCTACTATGAGACCACAGCATATCCTAGCCAAATTTTATCGCAATCCATGCAGGAGTTACTGAGATCACGAGGCTAGAAAAACGTCAACAGACAGAAGTGTATTATATCAAAATCTCAAATTTTCGCGATCACAATACTCTTCTCACGTATCGGTATGGGAAGTTACTAAAAAAAAAACATTTTTTTTCGTTACTCATTTGTTTTCTCAGCCAAAAATAACTGGATATTGCCATGTTTTCATTCATTATTTACTAAGATATACACTCTATACGTAATGGGCACATTGTATTTAACGTAATGATTACGACTTAAAATTTAGTCTATTATCTCGAATTTCAAATTGTTTGCAATCGCAACACCTAGTAATAACTGGCTAAAACATCGTTTAGTAAAAGCAGTTATTGATTCAAAACCTGACAACAATAACATCATTAACACTCGTGGAAAATTCAGGAGGCGCGCGTGTAGCGAGTTCACGAAAAATAATTTTCGGTGTTAACGTGACGCCGGTCGTTCGGCATAACTATTGAAGCCATTATATTTCAATTAATTATGGCTTCGGCATTCTTTTCACACTAAAATCCTTCCACTAGGTGTCAGTGATCCCAACACGATGACGTAACAACATTCGGCTGGTAACTGGACAGAAAGATGTATTGAAAAGTGGTTTACGGTATAAATTTAGACAAAAGCGCGGTAGAGGCGTTAAAAATCTTCTCAGGTAGTATGACAAGTTGCGGATCTACACGAGGCCAATCACAGAGAAATAAATAAGAAAATAGATCAGTTAAATATAGTAGAATAGTACAATTCTTTACACCTTACTGTCTTGCACTTCTTGCACGTTACTTTTTCTACTGCTTTTACTTCTTCTTCTCCTTCTCAGCTCCTTCTACTTCTTCTACTTTTTCTACTTCTACTACTTCTTCTACTTCTTCTACTTCTTCTACTTCTTCTACTTCTTCTACATCTTCTACATCTTCTACTTCTTCTACTTCTTCTACTTCTTCTACTTCTTCTACTTCTTCTCCTTCTTCTCCTTCTTCTACTTCTTCTACTTCTTCTACTTCTTCTACCTCTTCTACTTCTTCTACTTCTTCTACTTCTTCTACTTCTTCTACTTCTTCTACTTCTTCTACTTCTTCTACTTCTTCTACTTCTTCTACTTCTTCTACTTCTTCTACTTCTTCTACTTCTTCTACTTCTTCTACTTCTTCTACTTCTTCTACTTCTTCTACTTCTTCTACTTCTTCTACTTCTTCTACTTCTTCTACTTCTTCTACTTCTTCTACTTCTTCTACTTCTTCTACTTCTTCTACTTCTTCTACTTCTTCTACTTCTTCTACTTCTTCTACTTCTTCTACTTCTTCTACTTCTTCTACTTCTTCTACTTCTTCTACTTCTTCTACTTCTTCTACTTCTTCTACTTCTTCTACTTCTTCTACTTCTTCTACTTCTTCTACTTCTTCTACTTCTTCTACTTCTTCTACTTCTTCTACTTCTTCTACTTCTTCTACTTCTTCTACTTCTTCTACTTCTTCTACTTCTTCTACTTCTTCTACTTCTTCTACTTCTTCTACTTCTTCTTCTTCTTCTTCTTCTTCTACTTCTTCTACTTCTTCTACTTCTTCTACTTCTTCTACTTCTTCTACTTCTTCTACTTCTTCTTCTTCTTCTACTTCTTTTACTTCTTCTACTTCTTCTACTTCTTCTACTTCTTCTACTTCTTCTACTTCTTCTACTTCTTCTACTTCTTCTACTTCTTCTACTTCTTCTACTTCTTCTACTTCTTCTACTTCTTCTACTTCTTCTACTTCTTCTACTTCTTCTACTTCTTCTACTTCTTCTACTTCTTCTACTTCTTCTACTTCTTCTACTTCTTCTTCCTCTACTTCTTCTGCTTCTTCCACTGCGTCCACTTTTTCTACTTTTTCCACTTCCTCTACTTCTTCTACGTCTTCTACTTCTTCTTTTTTTAGGTTCAGGTAATATCTTGTTGCGTTATTGCAGTATCCAACATTTTCCTCCAGAATATTATTTATCTTTACATCTATGTCTTCGAGCTTCTATGGGTAAATGGTATCTGCCGTCTCGCTATAAATGCCCCTTTCATTTCCTCTTATTAATTTGTATTATATTTCATTGATAATGTTTTTTATTTCTCCACTTAGTACATTCTATAGCCCTTCCCAGAAATATATTCTTTCGCCTATAATTTATTTTCGTAATAGTGCTGTATAAATTAAACAGAACTAAATAGATATGTGCCGCTAGCAAACTTCTAGCATGTAGATTTCTTGATCAGTTATTTCAAAAAAATGCAAATGAGTAGAAGAAAGCAGGTTTTCTGTTTACTTTGTCTGAAATGTGGTATATGGTTTGTAAGTAAGTTCAATTTTTCACTAAATATTTGGCAAATCTGAAGACCATAAGATTCTGTTACCCTTCCCAAAAATATTTTCTCCTATAATTTATTTTCGTAATAATCTTAGTGCTGTATAAATTGAAGAGAAGTATCAAGACCCAAATAGATATGGGCCACCAGCAAACTTCTAACATGTAGATTTCTTGATCAGTTATTTCAAAAAATGCAAATGAATAGAAGAAAGCAGATATTCTCTTTACTTTGTCTAAAGTATGGTACATGGTGTGTAAATAAGTTAAATTTTTCACTAAATATTTGGCAAATCTGAAGATCGTAAGAACATTCATTCTTAAATTGAATAAAATCATAGACCAATACATTATAGTATCTTTATGATCTGTTTAATCCTCGCAGTTGCTATGGAAATATGGCCAATTAGATATTGTAAAAGTAAATTTTATGTGTAAGAGAAAGGGCAAAAATACTTGAAAGCTAAGACAATAGGATGGGTGTGTCACGCAATTATTTTTATCGTTAATATTCTAAAATGACAATGGAATAAGGAAGCACTCATGAGTCTGTATTTTTCATCACGTTTCTCTTCGAAACAACAGGTCGTAAAATAAAGTTAAAAGTTTTCCTCTTTCAGGATTGCAATAATATTTCTTTTCTATTATTTCTTAAATACTTCTTGTCAATATAGACGAAGGTTAGGTAACTAAAGCAATTTCTCATAAATACAACTATAGCGTTTGATTTTGTTAATCTATCCTCATAACGCTGCATATAACAGTGGACAAGATACTGAGTTTACAAACAATAAAAAACTTTAATTGAAGAACCAGTGATAAATTCGGTGATTTCTGATTATGAAACAAGAACAAGAATTCGTGCATTGATATGACCGCTGGGCAATTACACAGCAGATAGTCAGCACTATCCCCTTTCTGTTCTCATCCCCTACACAGCGGCGTATCACTTAACCTCATTGCACCAGGCAACATCTCTGCATTGTGAATGGTGCTACAACTGGACAGAGGTGTTTCCCTAGGATGATCAGATAGTATTTAGCAACCCTCTCACTAAGAAGAAGAATCATCTCAAGCTGCCTTAAAAGCTTTATGGATCTGCTCTTTTGACAGGCATAGCTCCGGAGAGTAAGAAAAAAGAAACCCACTTTTTTTGGCCTCAGCAACCTTTTTGTCAGCCGGTGCGCTAAGATATTGCTTTTGGAGTGTTTTTTTTTTTTTTTTATCATGGACCGTCGCCGGGCCGCAGCCCGGAGCGAGTGGGTCATATGAAAAGCCCCTTCCCCGGAACTGTCGTGAAGACATAACTTCAGATAGGGGCTGTCTCTCTTCCTTAGCCTTCGTTTGTCTTCATCCTACATCTCCCCTCCCCTGATTTCTCAGGGATTAGGAGTTCGGATTCTTCGTTATCTATCCATATTTATCCCTCACTCGTTATTAGAGCGGTTTTCCTATAGTCGGCATCTCTGCTGTCTTTTTGTTTCTAGAACTTTACGCGTGAACGCAGCTACTGCATTCCAGTTATTATTGGACTCCAGCATTAAGTCAATGACATTGTCCGGGGTCATTTTGTCCTGGAGTAGAGACTCACATTGCTGTCTTTCATGATGCCATGCCCTACAGTGAAAGAAGGTGTGACAGGCATCATCTCTTTCACCGCAATACAGACATGCGTCCTGCTCTGCCACGTGGAAGCGATGGAAGTATGCCTCAAAACATCCATGCCCAGTAAGGAGTTGGGTCAGGAAGAAGTTCACCTCTCCCCATTGCCTATTAACCCACTGCCGAATGTTTTTAATCAGCCGCCAGGTCCAACGGCCTGTATCTGCGGTATCCCAGGCATTTTGCCAACGCTGTAGTAGCTGTTCGCTTGCCTGGGTCTTCGGCATCCCACTCCATCTGTCACAGCGTTCCAGTATCTGGAGCTCAATGGGTGGGAAATCGGCGATGACTGTGACTGCGGCATTCGACACAGTGCGATACGCACTACATACTCGTAATGCCATCTTTCTTCCTGATGACTCCAGGCGTCTACGCAGCTTGCCGTTATTTAAAACGGATTGCCATATAGGCGCTGCGTATAAGAGGCCTGAAAGGGCTGCACTACACAGCACCTTTCTCTTGCTCGGCCTAGGTCCGTCACAGTTCGGCATCAACCTAGCTAAAGCCATTACCATGCTATTTGTCTTCTGTAGCTTTATGTTGACATGGTCTGCAAAAGACAGCTTGGTGTCTAGCCAGACCCCGAGGTACTTCAAAGATCTTTTCGGATTTACCACAGTGCCCGTTACATTGAAGCTAATGGGTAACATTTTCCTTCTAGGGGTCAACATCACCGCCTCTGTTTTCTCAGGAGCAATAGTCAACTGATTTTCCGCCAGCCAGTCGACTATTTCCTCTATGGCACAGTTGGTCTTGCTCATGAGCTCCTCCTCGGTCCTTGCCACAACCACAATGGCTAAATCGTCGGCATATGCAATGCTAGTGACACCATTGGGCAAGGTCAAACGGAGCACCCCGTCATAGAGTACATTCCACAAGGTGGGGCCTAAGACAGACCCTTGAGGGACACCACTATAGACATCAACCTCAACAGTCCTGTCATCCGTGTCCCGCAGCAGAATCTTCCTATTGCTCAGATAATCCACGATTAATCTGAGAGTGTCGTTCCTCACTCCTCTATCTACCAGAGAGTCTATGATTACTTGCCGGGGTGCTGTATTGAAAGCATTCCGTATATCGATGGTGACCAGTGCACAAAGTTGTAACTTCCGGTTCACCACCACGGCTGCATCCTTCGCCAAATTGCAAACGTGATTGATAGCATCCAGTGTCGACATGCCTCGCCTGAAGCCAAACTGCCGGGCGCAAATTGTCTGTTCGACGTCCTCAAGCAGTCGTTCCAGAATCATGTACTCCAGCAGCTTCCCGGTCGTATCCAGTAGGGATATTGGCCGGAAATCTGCTGCATTCATGGCGGGCTGGTTTTTCTTCCGCAGCAGTATAAGGTCTGCCCGTTTCCAAACCTCGGGGGATTTTCCAGTATGGAGTACCTGGTTCATCACCCTCAAAAGTACCTCTGGAAATTGGAGCGTTACCAATTTCACAATCTCAGAAGGTATATTATCAGGACCTGGAGCTCTATTTGGCTTGAGCTTATCCACAGCAGATAAAAGCTCATTGATTGTGAATGGCTCTACCTCAACAGTTGTGGGATTTTCCCATGTAACTGGAGGCATGTCAGGAAATAGGTCCCCAACAATTTCGAGCCGTTTTTCCATGGGAATCGCTAGGTTTGGAGAGGCCAACTTCAACCTGGTAATCGTGATCCGGTATCCGTTACCCCACACATCGTTATTGATGTCCCGGAGCAGCTTTTGCCATCTTCTCTTGGAGGCTTTAATTGCCTGGCGTAAAGTCTTCCTACATGTTTTGTAGTATTCCCTCCGGACTTCGCGCTCTTGTAGGGTTATAGTCTGTCTACAGTAGGCACGCCTTGCGGTTACACAACTTCTACGAAGCTCTGCAATCTCTTGTGTCCACCAGTAGACCGGCTTTCTCCTCCGAGTGTGTCGTCTTACGGGCATGGAGATGTTGCAAACGTCTGTCAGTGATCTGGTCAGCTCCTCCGCGTTGTTTACGAGGTTATTAGAGATCTTCTCGCCAAATAAGGTACTAAAAGTACCTTTGTCCAGCAGTTTCAGCACCCAGCCACGCCCAGAGGCAGAGGAAGTTGAGCGTGAGGGGGAGCTATACTGAAAGCAAATATAGCGGTGTAGGCTAAGGCTTTCATTTTGTAGTACTCTCCAATTTTGGATTCGAGCACAGCATCCCTCAGAGGCAAAGGTCAGGTCCAGAGTACTTGCTGAGGTTCCCCGAACAAAGGTTGGAGTGTTGCCTGCATTCATAACCACCAATGCCAACTCTGAGAGCCATTCAGATAGCATCTCCCCTCGTCTGTCGGATAAATGCGTCCATTCTGTAGACTTGGCGTTAAAGTCTCCACATATAATGGCACTCTTGCTACTAGCGGTCAACACGTCTCTTAGTTGCTGTAGGCCGTTTTCTAAGTCAGTAATATCTTCATTAGGGGAGAAGTAGCAGCTATATATAATAACTGTACCGACATCTATCCACACAGATCCAGGACCAGATCCATGTGCAAATACGGATATTGCTCGGTTTCGGATAGTTATAGCCGCGTTTGTAAGTTGGTCCGTATACCAGTTAGGTGATGATCTGACGATATTTTTATTTGGTTCAGCAACGAGTAGGATATCTGCTTCAGTATCGGCTGCCGTAGCTTCCATTACATCGTGGGCCTGCCTCCCCCTGTCAACGTTGATTTGTAATATGTTGAAGGCTAGGCATTAGTTGTCGTCCTAGGAATGGCTTTACATCCCTTGCGACCGACCTGGTGGGTATCCTCTTGGCACACCGGGCAGAAGGGGCGTCCTGTACAGTCACTTGCCTTGTGACCTGGTTGGGCACATCTCAGGCAAAGTCCTGATCTATCCGTACCAGGGCATTCCTTCTCGCTGTGGCCTACTTCCCAGCATTTACGGCATCTACCCCACGGCTGACGGACCTGTACTCTACACTGAACTAGGCCGATTCTGATCGTTCCCAGTCCAGCGAGCTGCTCCGCTGCTTTGGTGTCCAGGATAATTGTGGCATTTTGAGTTCCACCGTACGCTGGGCGAAGTGATGTTACCCTGCAGCTTTTCACACCCCTCACCGTTTTATTAACCGCTTCCAGTACCTCGTCCTGGGTAGTCACCTCATCGAGTTCCCGTATATGTAGAACTGTCTGTCTAGTCGTCGTTGTCGCTGTGACCCCGTGTACTTTGGTGTTAATAGCCGACTGCAGCTCTGACACCTTCCCTTTCTTAACTTCGAGTAGGACATCGCCGTTTTTAGTCTGCCTTACCTTAGACAGTTCTACATTGATCTTATCGAGGTCCAACTCATTCCTAATGCCTCTGAGCAAATCAGCATAGG
This sequence comes from Callosobruchus maculatus, assembly GCA_951848785.1. NCBI lineage: Eukaryota > Metazoa > Arthropoda > Insecta > Coleoptera > Chrysomelidae > Callosobruchus > Callosobruchus maculatus. The sequence continues at coordinate 113,541 of CATOUR010000214.1, forward strand.
ATTTACCTTGTCCCTTTATGATAACAGCGTCTCTCTTAGGGTGCTTATCCTTCTTCTTTCCAGTGACGCCTTGGGCATCTTGCTTAGCAGGCCGTTTTTCCACAGGTCTATATACATAGATCTGCACGTCGGTGTCCCGGAAGACGAACTCCAAAAGTTTTTCCATCATGTCCCAGTTATAAGTAGGGACATAAGGTATGGCCAGTTGTTTTTTCTCGTGCTTTAGTGCAAGTTCCCTAAGTTTTCCGAGACAGTTGTATATAACTTCTGTGTCGGCTAGCTGCAGGGGGTCGGTTTCCGCAAGCATATGGAAGACATACCTTGTCTTACTTTCCAACTTATCTTGCAAAGGGATTGTAATAGTGTTTGCCATATAGGCTACACCTCCCAAAGCTTGTTCTTGGGCTTTAAGGACATCTAAGCCACCATATTTGTCCCTAAAGCGCCTGGAGATACCTTTGGTCATACTAAGGTCGCACGTTGTTATGTTAACAAGGTCTTGCTCCCATGGTGCCTGCATGATGTCTCCTGTGACGTCCGAGAGTTTTTGAAAGACAGCCCTAGGCCATCGCTTCTCCGCGATTTGTTGAAAATCCGAAAAACTAGTCGCTTTCGATATTTCGGTACGAATTCTTTGGGCCTCTTCTAACTCCGCATCCTTGGCTGCCTGGTCTTCCGGTTGCAGAATATCGGCTTGTATGCCAATGCATACCGATGCAAGTTCTGTCTGCGTCTCTTGGTGAGACTGCTTGACATTTGCGCTAGACCGCAGTCTGTCCCTGTTCAGCCGTTGTAATTTCATGGCCAAAATGAGGATATCCCCTCCCGTTCTTTTTATTTCCGACTTGGTGTTCACCGTGACTTTCAGGTACTCCTCTAGTCGTCTGGCCTTCTGGAGGAGATCCTGGATAGTCTCTCCCAGTTCGTCCCTTCCCATCTTGGCGGTGGGTTCCTCCTGCTCAACTCTCTTCCTCTTAGGGTGAGTTCCCTCAGCAGGCTGTCTCAAACCCTCAACGTCTGGCAAGGACATAGTCCTTGCTCTAGGTGGTGATCTGAGAATCACATCTCTTCTCACAAAAGGGTCTACCGTTTGGCATGCTGCCGTATCTGTGCTCTCTCTCCTACACTCCATCTCCGTTTTTAAATTTTTGTCATCCATCTTCAATCCCACGAGTAGCTAGGGAAATACGAGGTCCGCTACCACAGAGCCCCGCATGCGGTAGTAAGGCAAACTACCCCGACGGGTTGCCTGGCCCGCCGGGCATCGCTCGAGACACACCTTGCCCCCTGTGCCATGCAGCTCCTCGGCACGATGGTGTTACACCTTGAGCTTGGGGGGATTTGTTCTTAGGGTTTACTCCCCAGGACAATAACACAGACACATGAACGCATCACAAAAAACACGTAAAGGATGGGTAAGTTTGGGTGAGGAGAGGTTGTGATAGGATTACTAGGTAATTAGGAAGAAAATAGGTACCGAAGAGGCAGCCGGGAGTTTGCTTTCCCAACCAGCAGGAACACACGGGTCTCCACCTCACCGACGCCAACTCAACGCCGTACGCGTGTAGCCGGCGCCGACACGGCAGGAACCCATGCGCTCTCCGGAGGCCGAGAACCTCTTTGGTTCCACATGATCCGCGAGCAACTATTTGTTATTCATTGCAGTCCCAGAGCGGGGGAACTTATGCTCTGGGGATCCCTATCAGCCATCGGGACGCGCCAGGTAGATCGTGGACAAACCTCCGACGGAACCTTCTCCACAGGATTTGGGCTGAGCCAGGTCCTGCCTCCTGTGGGAAAAGCTCCGCCGCTGGTGCTTTTGGAGTGTGGGTGCCCTTTTACCTATCTAACTGTTATATTATTGAATGCTGAGCTCGTCGTCAACTTAAAGCACTTGAGAGCCAGCAGTGCTTGTCTGCTGTCTGTGCAGATTCTGATATTTTTGCTAATTATTTATAAATATAACGTGCAAATATAACAAAATAAATAACTAGTATCCTGACTGTACTTAGCAATCGAAGAAACTACAGACCAGCCCTCGTATTTGCATATGCATGAATGTGTAACGCGGTTTATGTGGGCTCATGTGCAAACGAGTGGGTTTGACCACAGATCTGCAGCAACCTTAGATTCAGTTTCAGTGTTATGTTGATAGTCATTGCAATTAAATAAATCAGATTACCCTTATATAGGTTGCCAATAGTGAATAGAAATCGTCGTCGATTTCTACAGAAAAAGAAGCTGTAGGATGATGTTGATGGAGCACTCATGTTATGGCTATTTCAGGCTTTGGCGTACTGAGTATGTTATTAGGGGGTCAGCGAAAAGAAATTTTAGAAAACAGGAGACATTTTCCTCCCACATCAAAGTAATAGAAGTATCATTTCTAGAACCATTAGTCTGGTATAGAGTTTCACCGACGCGACGGTAGTACTTTCATACAGCTAAGAAAAATAAAAAACTACATTTCTATAAGTGAGATGTTGCGAAAGCATAACCGAAACGCACCATGATACGGATATAAGTCCAAAGTATTATAACATACTTTATGTGATGTTGACTTTTTATGTGTTATACAGGGTGTCCCACGACGATTAAGGCAAGCAATATATCGGAACTGGGCAGTACTAGCGAATTATAATTTTGGGTTTGTAAATTAGAGCAAATGTAGTATCATTTCTTATTATTGTGTCACCCAACGAGGTATTTGTTTTTGGTCACGTGACGTCCGATTCAAAATTGTTAATGGGATACCCTGTATATTTGTGACTTTTTGTGTTCCTACCGATTGAAAAATTCCAACAAACTAGCACACTTGGGGTCTAAAGTGATTAATTCAAGAGCTACAGGTATTTAAAGGACTGTACCACTACCATTATGATTATGAAACACTACCAAAATAATTTAACTGTATATTTTTTCTATTTTTCTAAATGTAACCCCAATATTTTATTATACCAAAAAATTTCCTTTAATATGCTCTTTTATCTTTGTATAACACTTGTTGTACCTACGTCCACAATTTCCGGGATATTTTGATTTTTCGGTAAATTTAAAATATAGCTTCTATTTATGTATTGAAATTTATTTATTTTGAGAAGGTACTATCTAATTTGTTTTTTATTTAACGAACAGCTAAGTTGTAAGGTCATGATACCATTTGATGAAGTCAAAACCCTAAATCATCGAAATAATAAAGTCAAGCATGCTGAGGAAACAATTTTGTAGGCGTGATGCGTAATTATTAAGCAGATTTATCAGGTAGGCTTTGAAAAATTGACAGTTTTCATAACCATCTCAATAATTCCGTACTGTGTGAAAAACCAGCTTTAAAAATTAATTTTTCCATTGAGGGTATTTAGCAGAATCTTTGAGAAATTGTCTACTTGACTTTAGAATATATCAACTATGAACAGCAACATCCATAACGGAGGCACTCTAAATCTAATGCGTTTGAAATACTGAAGAATCGTTTTATTTGGACTGCGTCGTTTGATATTTCATAGCCTACCTGATAGGTCTGCTTGATAATTATGCATGACGTCTATAAAATTGTTTCCTCAGCACACTTGACCTACATTATCTCGTTAAATCAGTATTTTGACTTGATTAAGTACTATTATTGCCTTATATTTTAGTTGTTTGTTAAGCAAAAATAAAATTTGATAGCATTTTCTCAAAATAAATAAATTTCAGTAAACAAATAGAAAGTATACTTAAGATTTATAGAAAAATCGAAATATCTCAGAAACTAATAAATGCAACCATAACAAGTGCTATACAAAGATAAAAGAGCATATTAAAAGCAATTCTTTGGTATGATAAAATATTGGGGGTTGCATTTAAAAAAAGAGAGAAAATCTAGATTTTGCATTCTACGTCACCCTGTATAGGAATATGCGCCACGGGCTCTTTTTAAAACCGATTTTAAAACTGGAGGATATTTTTAATCTTCTCATGTAAAAAAAATAATTTTTGATTCATTACTTTTTGATATACAGTACGTTCATTTGACCGCGATTTGGATACAGAAGTGGACATAACTTTTGAAATACCCTGTATAATGTAACAAAACCCTATATTGGAAGAACGGAAATCATTAGCAGAATTTGAATATGGAATAATATATAGGGTGTCTCATTTAAAAAAATGCATGTTTGCATCACCACTTAGTTATGGATCACCCTGTATAAATCTAAATATTTTCTGAGCAAGGAGCATATCTGTGGCTACAACTTTTATATACAACTTTCTTCTTCTTGCTATCTTATACAGTAGTGGAGTTATGGACCGAGCCGGTAGTAAAAACTCACCCTGTATAAGGTGCAATTAGGGCGGAGGAGAGAGTAGTCGTGATTGAGACAGGGTTGTGTTTAATTATAAAGTGAGAACGTGAGGGGTATGTCGAGTTTGGAGTAAAGTGATGTGACAGTATTTTGACGTCTATATTGGCAGACTATCTCATGGACGACATATTGGATATAGTTATACAAGTGATCCGTTTTAATTTAGCATTCATCAAGAAATGTATTCATGACACTAGATCTTTTCTATCATCAATTTTCTGATAGTTCGAAACTGGATTGGGGATTGCTTGACAGTGCATGTCTACTCAGATACCTGATAATTTAAAATGGTTTTGGAATCGTCCCTTAGTAGAGCACCCTATTTTCATGTGAAACCATAAATGACGTTTGGCAGCATGTCTTGTGGTTGGCATTTTTTATTTTATCTCCGTTTTTTGCTGTTACTGTTACTTAAACCTAAACTATTATTGGATCTTTCTTTGGAAAAGAAAGTGGTAGAAAGAGAAATTGAAAATATGAGCATTCGTAACAACGACGCAGTATATCTATAATCCCTTCATCATCTGTAGAATCAAAGTAGTCCAATCCGAATCTGAACTGAAAATTTCTGATCTCATTTTTGTAACAAGATTTAGAAATATACAATCGAGCCCTATTATTCAATCAGATGATGAGGTAGAATAATAAATAAAAAGCAAGCCTACTTTATTCTATATTATATTTAGGTACTTCAGCGATGTTTACTCCCCAGAACAGAAACGGTCAGTTCCAATTTGAAACACAGAAGGAAAATCTCCAACTGTGCATGTCCCCAACTCCCAGTCCTACCGAAATCCTGTGTACTGTTTTGACCGTCCAAAACCAGTCCTGAAACTACAAATTGTGGTTGCTCAAATGCACGACAAATAGTTCCAAACTGGAATTTATCTTGCCTTAACATTATTTCGCCATTGCGCACACTCAAACGAATTTCAAACCGTTGGAAACCTAATGCTGGTACACAACTATTATTATTTTCTTATGCTTACCTTTAAACGGTTTCGATGAATTTGTGGAAATTTTCGACAGTTGTGACCCTTACATCCAGTCTACTATTGAAAACTAGAACTGGCTTTAACAGGTAAATTTATTCGCTCTAATAATAATAGACTGGTATACTGGTACAAAAAACACAGATTTCTCAACTTCAGATCATACTATAGGATGAATATGAAGCTAAACCTAGTAAAACAGATGAAGAGCATGGTTTAACAAACTGCCACAACGCAAACCTAATATTCTATAGTAATTATTAATCAACAATGCTTTTGACTGTTCACTCCCAGGTTGCCAATCCTCAATCTAGCAGTATGGTGTTGCAATGAAGTATACAATGCTCTTTTTTATCAGAGCATTAGCTCTTAAACTCCTAAACTCAGGAATTTTGGGGGTTAAAATGCAAATTGCCAAAAATCGTAACTGGGCGATGGCGACTTTTGGCTATTTATGGGATAATTTCAGTTTGATATCTTTCTGCAGTTCCGTAGGTCTGAGGTCACCCTCACCCACAGAATATGTCATACTCAGCGTTTCGGTTTTGACAATTTTGACATTCACAAGTATCCATTTCTGGCGATTTTCATTCATTCATGCCAAATATGTGTATGTAGTGGGTACGTAAGATGTTTGGGAGATTAGGTATCTTTTTTATACCTCCTCTGTTAGCTGCATTGGGGACTTCGCACTCCAGATCCAATCTTGTCAATCGTGAAGAGATATGCTGTAGTATAAAACGACTTGTAAAATGAGGAGATAATTCTTAGTTCTAATTGTACTACCATCTGTCGTCCTAGTTCCCACTTCCCAGTTTCTGAACCTTTGACGGATCTTCGAAAAATACAATTAAAATCGTTCCACCGACGCAACAATCAGAAACTTGGCCATAAACCAATTCTCAATGTCGAATGCCCATAGAGAGATTTTGCACAAATCATCAGTCTGTCAAAAATTACCTTATTAGAAACGACATAAAGTACACATAGAATAACACAGCACCTTATACAAACACATCACGCCAGTGTGCGACCTTCAAAATCATTGATCCAGCTAAACAAACTTCGGCAAAATTGCGGAGGTGTAGGTGATTCCTCAGTGGGTGTGGGTAGTGACAGATATATACCCTTGAGCAATTGTTTATCGAACACCTCGCATCTTCTGTTGGTTATTCGTCCGAACTTTCGCTGCTAAAACGCAAAGTGTGCGATGACCACACGCGATTGCATAACGTAAGCTTGATGTGAATAATTACAGCGCGTCGTTGTTAGTGCGGTAATTATTTACGTTTAAAATTAATTTTAAATAAATGGAAATTTAACAACAAAAATAATTTATTATTGTGCTTCCTGCTGCAACAGCAGATTAATATTACATACCAGAAAAGGTTGTTACAGTTGTAGTTACTCGTACAAAAACAGTTTCACGAGGTAAAGAATAATAATAATTTACTAAATCGATGTTACTATTTATATTGTTTTCGGTAAATGTCGGACATGGAAATTTCCCTGACATTTGCTGTGTAATAAAATGTCAACCTTTGTAGAAAACATAATCAATGGTATCTTTGATATTAGAGTAAATAGAATGAATTCGACGTAAGTGCAGAAAGCTCGATTTTTTGAGGTGCGTAAAAATTCACATCATTTTAAGCGATACTTGCTTAAGTGTTTGCACCTTCTTGATCAATGATGACTATTGTTTCCTCCACTGGCCTATAAATAAGCTACATTCATTGAAACAAAAATGCTTACTAATATTTCTGTGGCTTCTTCTAAAGCACAAAACATATTCTGAAAGTAGCTTCTTTAGCTCATAAAAGTTGTATCAAGTGACACAGTATATAGTTACTTGCCTCTAAGTTTCTTACAGCTAAGACCTACTGATCTATTTTTTAATAGAGTAAGAAATGTATAATGTTCCATTTTTTCTTAATTAATCTACCGATTTCTCAAAGTTCAAAAAATGATTCAAATTTTACCATCTAACCTAAGCTGGAGCATTTCATAATTAGTCATACATCAAAGTCAAAGGCTTCTAAATTTTGTAATCGTTGCCATATCCATTCTTTTCTGATATCTATTTATACCAAAAGGGTCTGTTGCACCTGAACGGTTACATAATGTCTTACTAGAATTGACCAAGAAATTTGGATATGCAATAATATACATGGGTGTTCTAAGTATTTTAAAAAATACAACTTTGATACGTTTGATATTTTGAGGACACCCTGTATACCATGAAAGTTTCCAAATATATGGATAGGGCGAAGAGTACCTGTAGAATGGCCTGCTACGTCTCCTGATTTGATGCCATCAGACTTTTTTCTATGGGAGCATTTAAAATCTATTGTGTTTAGTCCCCAACCTGAAGGTTTGGATGACACATCGTCAAAAGCAGCCACAACATGTTTCTGCAATTGTCTGTCAGGAATTTGAGCATGCCCTATATTATTTGGGCAAGAGCGCGCAACATTTTGTACACTTATTGCAATAAAAAGCAGTGCTTTCGTGTGTTTTGTGTTTCTTATCTGAACAAATTAAGGTACATAAAGATTCATCTAATCTTCTCAAAAATGTATCGATCGATTTTGAAAAATAAAACGTCGAAATAAATGACTTCGACATGTCTTAGAAACAAGTTATTACTCTATACCCCTTGTCATTTAAATAGGGTACAAGGAGCTGAGGTAGCTTTTGGTTGGAAACTTGTCACTTTTGATAAATCTTTTGAAGTGTCTCGGCGTTTTTCCTTTTTATCAGTGGATTTCAATAAATCTGTGTGACAACACGTTCTTGGTGTATGTTGGTGTCAATGGCAACTTTTCTAAAATATTTCAGATACCAATTACGTTCAATAATTGGGGAATTTTACAATTTCAATACGCTGAGGCTCATCTGTGTTTCCACATCGACTGTACTATAGAACAAATTGCCGATTCAGCCGCGAGACCGTCATCATAACCGATAACAGGTAGATATAACAAAGTGAAAGAGTATAACGGTAGAACCGTTTTATTTTTTCTTTGTTAAGATGATGATGGTTGGTGCAACAGCAACAATTTCTCCAATTTTGTGTTTAATGGCCCGGAAAAAGTGCTGCTTTTTTGGTCACCGGTAAATCGGAAACGGATGTTAGCACAGTAAATTTTTATATACTCCAACATTGAGTTATCATGAGTGTAATATTCCTCGTATCTTATCTCCGACACCAAATTCCACTCGATGGTCGATCATAGAATCTGCAAAGCAAACATTTACTTCCAACTACATAACAGTCATACAAATACAACAGGGAGGACATATTTTAAGATACATCGAAATGATATTGCTCGGTTTTCAATTGAGCAACTAGCTATACCACATTAGCTATAATATTGCTCGTTTTAAACCTGGCCAAATATGCTTTTATTTTTGTTCAAAAGGTCTAGTAATTTTTGTACAAGTGCCTGAGCCAGTAGTATAGTTCATTGCCAGTAGTGGTACTAGCCCTTGGAGAAGTTTCTGTTGGCTCGCTGCTTACATACCAGCCTAATACGAAACTTTACCCAGGTCGACCTGATGAGACCCGAAAAACCGAAACAACCCTGTCGTAGTCTAAGGACATCATACCTGAAGTTCTCATGTTAAACAAGGATTGTAATACCCTTGAGCTCACTTTGGGTGATGCGAAAATCACTTTCTTTGTGCTTGCCCAAATGAACCACTTGAGCCAATAGCGTAATTTAATGCCCGCAGGCGTATTAGGCCTCCGAGTAGTGGTTTTTGTTGTTTCGCTGCTTTTTTACTTTTTATATAATTATAATTTGTAACGTTATAAACAAGAAAGTACTAATTTGGTTACAAGTAACTTTGACATTCACGAGAAGCTTAAACTAGCTTTTAAATATCATTCTTCTATTTCGCCTATAATAGGGTACTTGCAGAGATCGTGAAATCTTCTCGGGAGTATACATAGCGTAAAGAAAACTATATCAAGAAGCAGTAGGAAACAAAAAAAAAATGAGTTTACTGACGGCCAAAAAAAGATATTTGCAAAATAAAATAAAGATATATTCAAATTTTTCCACGTGACTTAAAACAAGGGCTGACGTCACATGTATCTTATCGATATCGACAATCGATATACAGCGCAAGTCAGTGAGATTCAACTGCAAACTACAAATGATCTGAATTCTTTAACAATGCGACTCAATTTATTGAGACTTGAACATATTTGAAACAGGCAATTAACCTACTAGCATTTTCGTTGCAATACATTTTTATATCTGATAGGTATTACAGTTCATCCTGTTTATGACCGAGATTCGGAACTAATCGAAGCCATCATTTTATTTCGGCGCATCCCATTATGAATGAATCCAAAGATAGAATCTAATTCAAGTCCATCCCTACAAAGTGAATTAGTAATAGCCTAACTTTTATTCTTTTGACTTTTGTGTGTGACTGTGTTTTGTGGTTATAATGATCAATGTCAAAATGTTAGCACTGGCTATCGTTATCGAATACCAGTACTTTACATGCCATCACTATAGGATATCACTGACGTCAGAGGTTGTTTGCGCGGCATTTTTCGGCATTTGAAATAATTTTTGGAATATCTCTCACAGCCGATTCCAAAAAAACCAAACAAGTGATTTTGTCATGTTTACTAGTCTCTAAGGAAAGCACAAACGACATAACATGTTTTTCTGCAAGTACCCTATTTGATTATATGAAGGAAATTATGAAAATGTAATCCAATGTTCCTTTCTTTTTTTATATTTCTACGTACATTTCCTTGAAAAGTGATATTTTCGTAACAAAAAGATTTTAAATGAAAACTGTGTGGAATTTTTGAAAGACACTATAGGGTCTGCCTAATCGTGTTTTCAAAACATTTGTTTTTGTACGCCAACACTTAAAACACCCCCAACGTTTTTTTTCAAATAGCAGCCCATAGGTCTTCCTACATAAATTATATTCCTATTTTATTCAAAATTTTGTGGTACCTTTAATTTTATACGCAAACTTATTTTTTGCGTAAAATCGTAAGCATAATCTAAATAAAATAAGATTTTTTTTGGAGCAAAAAACGGACTGAAAAGAAAACTAAGTGGGTTTTAAAAGGTATTTGATACAAACTCCCGAAAGCAAATTACTTTTTTGTCCTTTTTTATTACGAAAATATTTCGCTTAAAAATACCTCATTTTATTTACCTTATGCTTATTAAATTGGGAAAAAATTAATCTGTATATGGAATAAAGGCACTACAAGATTTTAATTAAAATAGTTACCTCATCTATATTTAGGAAAAGCTGTGGGGGTGAGAATCAGGGGTTGAAATACAAAAAATATATTTCAAAAGCACAGTATGATAGACCATTCAGTACCCTTAAAAAACCCACTTATTTTTTCTTTTTAACTGTTTCTCTTACGAAAATATGACGCAATTACAAATCCTTATTTCATTTATGTCTTGCTGATGACTTTACGAGAAAAATATATTTGTCTATAAATACAAAGGCAGTTCATGACTTTAAACAAAATAAGAACTCAATTTTTGTAGGAAAAACTATTGGGTGCTATTTGAAAAAAAAAGGTTGGGGTGAGTTATAAGGGTTGAAGTACAAAAAGATACTTTGTACGCATGGTGTGATAGATAGTACTTTCAAAAATTCCACTCAATTTTCGTTTGAACTTTTTTTTGTTACCAGAATATCACATGTCAAGGAAATTCAGGGACACCCTGTAGAATTTGTCGGTTTACTTAATTTTGTGACTTGTCGGTTTTGTACCGACCGATTAGTTACACTACATTAAATCTTTAACAAAACTACGTTTTAACCTTGACGAGGCTTCCAAAACGCGGAGGGATCAGTCCTGTAAATTATTTATGTGGTTACCTTGTATAAACTTGCTGTTAAAATTTAGGGTCGATTAGCTTGTGTAAAGTGAGTAGTAGCGCTGTTTCTGACAGTTCATTTTGAAATACAGGAAGTGCAAGCTCTGAACCACCTAAAAAACAACAAAGTGTTCCGGTAGTTCTTAGAGAAACCTCAGCTTAAACCTATGTTATTTTATAGTGTGTTGGTATAAATCAAAACCAAAGTATTTTACATGAAGCATTGTATTTTATGTTGGGCTTCCAAAAGAAAGAAATAAAAAATAAACCAAATGGGGCGGTGCACTGCCTAAGCCAATTTATAAATACATGCAAATCAGAGCTATATAAAACCAACAAGCCATAAATTTCGACATTTTAGGGTGCCTGGAAATTAAACAGCAGGACCATCGAGTTTTCTACCTTTTCGTATCGAAGCGATGCAAGTATAACGTCAGAATTATTTTTAGCACTAACACCTGCTCAAATTAACTGGGATTTTGAAAAAAGAAAGACCAGGTTTGGGCTGACATTGAGAAATTAGCAAAAAATTAAAGCTGTTTGGGAATGCCCCTTCTACGTTCGAAATCGGTGAAAGTTATAAAGTGGAAACGATTTCAAGACTAATGATATTATGTATAGATATTGAAAGAAGCATCTTCTTTTATGTTTGCTTAAATTGTAAAACGAGATTTTTATTAATCATATTAAGCCCACGCTAGAATGATATTCGGCTACTCAAATGCTATAAGATCATCGATGTAGCTTGTAGCATGTAGTGGCATAATAAGGCAAACTCAAGCACAGGTTGCGTCAAAGTTATACATGTTATACAATGTATTGGCAAATCTTTTTGTTCATTGTTCTGTTAAGGTCTTCGCTAAAATATACAAAAAAGTCTCTTTTGGAACAGCTTTTTTGAGCCAGGTTCTGTCTTCTTATGCTTGGGGTGAAGAATTTGTAAACACCTTCAATTAAATTCTTTTTTAGTCGATACCTCTTCTTATTATAAATAAGACTCAATATGTACACGAATACGTCTATTGTACAAAGCATTGATATATAAAATACTATTGATTTACAAACAACTAGGGACAATGAAAATCCCCTAGCAACTGTGTTCCATTATGGCAAGCCTATTTTGCGACTTTACCATAACATCAGAGCATTACTGTTTTGACTGTCCATTGATATCAGAATTGGGACCTTATTAAAATTTGTTGTCAGGACCGACAGCGGAACATTTCCTAGTTTATAATTGACAAACTAAAAATTATCATTTCTTGGTCCTATAACTACAACTTTTAGATTTTTTGCTTTGTCAATTTCAGACTCAGATTTCTTCTGCTGCACATCACCCTATACTTTCCTTGTTGAGCTGATTGTTCAAGTACTAAACCCAACTTTAAGGTTATCATTTTTTGAAAACACCTAAAAATTATTTTATTAAAATCCCGTAAACCCTTAGAACCTGATGTAATAGAACAAATTATAGCTTAGGGGTAGTAGTAGTTTGGCGTAATTTGAATGAGAAGAAAGTGGGACATAACGCCGGTATTTCTTTACATTTTAACAACAATTAATAATATATTTCTGGGATGTTGGAGGTATAATCTACGTTCTGATGACGTAGCTTACTCATGGCTGCATCCTTGCCATTGCCCTGAAAAGCTGTACAACATTTTTCCAGCGAATTTTCAAATTTGTTTTTCGAAAGTTATTAGTTACCATGAATGCGAAGTCGTTTGACTAACGGTTGCAGCAAAAACCACCCTCATCGTCCCTTAAAGTTTTTTGCAGAATCGGATTTTGCCATTACACAACGTCCATAATATACAGGGTGCCCCAGGATTTCCTTGACACGTGATATTTTCGTAACGAGAAACGGTTCAAGCAGGAACTAAGTTGTAATTCTGAAGGTACCATAGGGTCTATCATACCATGCATTTAAAACGTTTTTTCTTACGTCATCCCCAAAAACTCACCCCCAGCTTTTTGTTTTCAAATACCTTATAGGTTTTCGTACATAATAATATCCCTACTTTACCTAAAATCTTGTAGTAAGTTTGATGTTGTACGCAAACGATTTTTTCGGAAATCATAAGCATAATATATATAAAATAAGAATTTGACTTAAAAAAAAAGATAAAAGGAAGTGGCTTTTTAAATTTAAATAACCTATCATACGGACTTTGGAAAACATATGTATTTTTTATCATTTGGTTTATTCATGAGATCAAAAGCACTACAGGATTTTAAATAAAATAATGACCACGTTTATTTAGGGAAAGCTGTGGGTTGCTATTTCAAAAAGAAGTGTTGGTGAGTACTAGGGATTGTAGTAAGAAAAAAAGTGCTTAAAAGTGTGGCATGATAGGTCAATCAGTGTCCTTGAAAGGCACACTTGGTTTTCTTTTTTGTTCTTTCTCTTTCCTGTTTTCTTACGAAAATATTACGCCTCAAACATATCCTAGTTTTATTTATCTTATGCTTATGACTTTACAAAAGAAATCGGTTTGTGTATAAAATCAAAGTTACTGCAAGATTTTAAACAAAATTAGGACTTCATTTGTGTAAGAAAAACTATTGGATGCTATTTGAAAAGAAGAAGTTGGGGCTACGTTTTAAGGGTTGAAGTACAAAAAAACCTTTTGTAAGTATAGATCCTATGGTACTTTCAAAAATTCCACCCAGCTTTCATTTGAGCTGTTTTTTGTTACGAGAGTATCACGTGTCAAGGATGTTCTGTGACAGCCTGCTTAAACTGAAATTGTTTTAAACGTAAGGCTTACCTTAATGAGTTTAGTTGCATGACACCGCCATCGATTTTGCGACATGGTGCACCTATAAATGATTCTTAAGTCACCAGAGAGTGCCTCAGCAGCCAGATACAAAAGAAAGACACTATAACAGGCGCAAGTCGCCGGCGAGGTGTAGATTATAGAAAAACCGGTGGGCGATCGACTAATTTATATTATTTAAATGTCAGCTGGTTTTGCGCATATTCTACTCCTTATAGACACCTACATTGATATCTGAATGCTTCTTGTTACCCTGTTGCCAATAGTCAATGGTTGCTTCAGCTTCAGCTCTGCGATTGGTATACTCTACTGCTGCTTACTGTGCTGCAGCTTCAAAGAACAGTCCCCTCCCTATACAATGTTATTTTTCAAATTAAACTGAAAAATGAAGATCATGAAAAAGATCTTTTGTTGAACGAGACTGAACCTCAAAACTGTGATAGTACTTGTAATCAACAGTCTGGAATTACTCAAAACACGAGATTTCATCCTAATAGAAAGCCATCTGTCTTTCTTCTTTCAATTTTTTAAGCAAGCCTGAATATCTGAAATATCAGAAATTTTTGATTTACGTCAAACGAGACTGAAGCTCAAAACTGTGGCCAGATTCATAATCAGCATCCTATTATTATCCAAAACACGAGGTTTCATCTGAATAGATGGCCAAATAAAGATTTTAGATTTTCTAGGTAAAGCTGAAGATCTGAGGGATCTAAAATTTTTTATTTTCATCTAATGAGACTGATACTTAAAACTGCAACCTGATTTGTAACCAGCACCCTTAAATTATCCAAAACACGACGCTTCATCTTAATAGAGAGCCAAATAAAGATTTTCGAGGTCTGAAAGACCTGATTTTTTTTTATTTTTGTCAAATGTGAATGAAACTCAAAAATGCGACCAGATTTGTATCCAGCATCGTCACATTATTCAAAACTCTATGTTTCATCTTAACAGAAAACCAATTCATTTTAATTTTTTTAGGCAAACCTAAAGATCTGAAAGATCTGAAATTTTAGATTTTTGTCAAACGATACTGAAACTCAAAATTGCGGTAGGATTTGCAGTCAGCATCCTTAAATTATCCAAAACACAAGGTTTCATCTCTTAGTAGAAAGCCTGATGAAGATTTTAGATTTTTTAGGTACAAACTCTGGTACAAACCTGAAGACCTGAAAAATCTGACATTTTTTATTTTCGTTAACGGAGATTGAAATTCAGAACTGCGACCAGATTTGGAATCAGCACCCTCAAAATTATTCAAAACACGAGGTTTAGTCTTAATAGAAAGCCGAATAGAGATTTCAAATTTTTTAGGCAAACCTGAAAATCAAAAAATCTGAATTTTTTGGTTTTCATCAAGCGACACCGAAACTCAAAACTGCTACCGAATTTATAATCAGCACCTCTAAATTATCCAAAGCACGAGGTTCCATCTAAATAAAAAGCCAAATACATTTTTTTATTTTTTTAGGTAAGGCTGAAGATCTGAAATGTTTGATTTTCATTAAACGAGGCTGAAAAATCTGAGAGATCAGAAGCTTTAAATCTTCGTCAAACCATAGAGGACTCAAAACTGCGACGACTTTGAACTCTGAAGATCTGAAAGATCTGAGGGATTCTACTGTGACCTACTGGCTATAAAATTAATATATATATACCTCAACCAGAGCTACGCAGGTCAAACACCACAACAGATGAGCGTGAGAAAGTTACTAAAAAACATTCTGTATATATGACGACGATATGATGGACATATAAAAATAAATAATTAATAAAATGCAAATAAAGAAATAAGTAAGCAAAAGAATCCTTCATCTTGAAGGGCTCTTCAGCCTTTTACCAAGTATCAATAGAAGTTACATGATGGTTTCTTCTGATTATACCTCCGTTCCTCCTACTATAATGTTGTTGTATTTTGCTGTCCTATAAATAAAACAAGACCTATATCAACACATCATTTATTACTAACGAACGAATAACAAAATAGTATGTGAACTATAGTTGCGTCAACAAAAAATTAAGGACATGCCCTCTGAGCATCTAGTCAAGCAATGTATGTATCTTATTCCAGATCACTGCTATAAAGCTTTATTACTTCTACGTGCATTGTACTCCATTTATTTGCACAGCCATAAACGCTTAACTAACCACTCAGGAAGTTTGAAAATTCTTTCGTAATTTCCCATTATCGATGGCATTGAATCATTTTTGCTCATTTATGTAAGTAAATACAATTATTACGAACGATATTGAAGCAAATGAGCGAATTACAATAATTACGGACGTAGCTCTTCCTGTCTACATTGTAAGGATGAGAGCATTCACAATTATTCTAAATGAAATGAGATATCAAGAAATACGTTTAGTGACTATCTAACTTATTTGAACGTCTAAAACTAGTTCGGAATGACATCATTTTCCATAAAATGTAAACCAATGTTTTGCTTCCTTTTTTCGCATTCAACTTTTCCTTGTCTTAACCTCAAACCTCAAAATTCCAAACAAGAATACCGGGTAGTATTTAAAAATAACTTCTATTCTGAGCTTTTATAATAAAATGGTAGTTTATGGAGGCAGGCGAATGGCCTACTGCTGTTTTTTGTGATACTACGTCGATCACTCAAAGCTACTCTTCATTTTGGAAAGGATATGGATTGAGGGGCATGTCTTTAAAATGGGTTTAGGAGTTTCTGTCATATCGACAGCAATATGTTTCGTTGCTAAGTAGTGAGAGTAGTATTACATCTGACATCTTACCGATAACTGTGGGTTCAAGTCACTGACTGTAACGAATTTTGAAATTCCCATCAGTATTCCATCTTTAGTCGCCATCTTTGCTAGTATGTCGACTGTGTTGTTTTCATGTATACCTGTATGTTCTTTAATCCATACAATTTTTACATTTTTATCCAAATTGTTGTGTTTGTAAATCAATTTCAATATGTTTGAGATGATATGGTTAAAAGTCGGTGACACTCTTAAATGCTCTAATCTCATAGCTGCACTCTTGCTGTCGCTGAAGACTATAACATCTCTAAGGTCGGTATTACCAAAGATTACAGAATAAAATATGGTATTACTGAGAAAACGTTTTAGTGCTTTTTGAATGGCTGTCAACTCAGCTGTATATATTGAACAATGTGGAGGAAGTTTGTATACTTCTTAATTGTTTTTATTTTCATGGTAGAAAGAGCAGCCTACACCGTTTGTCGTCTTTGAACCGTCTCTGTATATGTGTTCACATTGATCCCATTTTTCTGCTGTTTGAACTTGACGTATGTCGTAGGGTCAGCTTGATGAAAATTCGTATATTCTACTCCTAGTTTGAAGTTGTAAGTCTTGTATTCTGTGGTAAGGTAGGGGTGTAATACGTTGGAATATATTTGGTCTCTGATTGGTGATTGGTAATAAGTATTCATAGCTTTCTATAAGTAAAGGGAGTTTTTTATGCTGCCAGTGTTTGCTAGTCATATTGTATTTATATAAATATCAAAAGTTGAAAGCTTTCAACCAATGCTAAATAATAATGTTTAGAATTTTTGTTTCTTTTGAATTTTTATTATTTATAAGGCAACAAAGCAAACGCGAAATCAGAGGCAAATAGGCGAACCTCGGAGGTGAATCGGTTTCTATGTTTGCCCCCCCTCCTAGAATAAATCCTAAATCCGCCCCTAGCATCTTTACATAGTTTCTCAGCTAAACAGAAGAAAATAATGGAGTAAATTAAAAGGCCAAATTATAAAAATTAAGTTTACTTGAATATAAAAGTATGCATTTGATACGATAAGTAAATAAATAAGCTTTAGTTTATTATCCTAAATCTATCCTCTCTCTGCTGGGCATCGTTACCCTACAATGTCTTCTGACCGATAAAGTTGCGACTATGTTTTTACTTCTCACACCGATAGATGAGGGAAGTGTTGTGATCGAGAAAATTTTCGATTTCAAGGTAATATACTCACTTATTTCTGTTGGTCTGTCTGTCTGTTGGCATTCTTCTAGCTTCGTAATCTCAGGAACCGCTGCATGGATTGTAATCAAATTTAGGCAGCAATATGCTGTAGGGTAGAATAGGTAATGCTGTTATAATTTCGAAGATCACTGTATTGGCGGCGGAGAAATTGGTAAAAACAAGAAATTATCCCCTCCAAACTTGAAAACTCAAAAATTCATTTTATTTATAAGGTACATTGCGCTGTAGAAATTGACTTTGATGGTATCGTGTGCTTTTTAGACTTGTCCTTTGAATTTTATATCTGTGAAATAATGTTATACATTATATAATATATAATATGATATACTATAGTCCTATAACGTGTAATTCGGGAACTACGAACTTGATTCTGATGAAATTGTCACACTATATTACTACCTAAAAAAAACTAAAAATTTCAAAATGCTCATACTTCGTTTATAGATGTTTGAAAGATCTTCGATCATTGTTCATTTTTTTGATGGGATAGTATAAGGATAGCGGAATTTCAAATTTCTTGTTAGCATCGACAACGTATGGAAGGTGCTGAGTCAAGACTCTTGACGCCATTTTTTCAAGATTTGGACCATCTGAATAAATCTTATTTTTTTCATAAAAAGTGATTCTTAAACAATACTTTGTTTACAGACAAGGTTATTGACATTTTTGCAACAGATCGAGTTGTCCTCAAACGGTACAGTTTTGTTATCACCCGGTAAGTGAAAACCAGACACGTCGCCAATTAATACTCAGTCTGCGCATTACCTTCTTTGCCCAAAAATGCATATTTCGAAGGTAAACGACGTACGATACACTTGAAAAGACCTCGCATTATTTACAAACGCGACTTGGCAACCCGGCCCGGAGTTCGACGTCAGACTGGAGTGGGACAGTCATTATGCAAATCATATTCGTGTAAAAAATCAGAATACCTCAGTGCTCGTGCTAAGTTCCCAGTCCGCGGTACATATCTAAGATGGCATGACGCCACCGATCGATCGTCATCTGTTTTCGGCGCGCACGGAGTGCCCTTAGCGATTCGCTTCTGTTTCGACGACGGAGTATGTTCCTTAGCAGGCTGTGACGGATATATTCATAAAGTGAGTGTTGTGTGCGTTGCATGTGCGATGTAGAGTGAAATAAAATTTGCGGTTTGACATGATCAAAATATTTGCTTTACCATGACCATCCACGAAAGCTGTAATTAGTGTAGTTTTCTGTTTTTTCTTTTTTTTTTGAAGAACAACAGAAATCACATACAGCAACCCAGCATATGAGCTATAATAGCATCCTAGAGTTTTATGACCCGGATTAATTCTTTTGCTGATAATTTATACAGGGTGTTTATTTGAAAACTTCCCACCCTGGATTTCTGGAAAAGCGTCGACTAAAAACAAAAACGCCGAGACATGTAAAAAGATTTGTCAAGGGGGACAACTTTTAAACCAAAAACTGCTTCCCTTCCTTTCGCACACTTGTCTGTAGGACGATTGCCTTAAAAATTTTAAATCACAAGGGGTATCGAGTATTCAATAGCTTGTTTGGAACTTATTTCGAAGTCTATTTTTGACGTTTGATTTTTTTAAAATTGGTCGATTCGTTTTAGATAAAATTAGAATCTTTATGTATCCTAACTTGTTCAAATAGAATACAAAAACACACGAAAATATCACTTTTTATTGCAATAAGTGTTCAAATGTTGCACGTTATTGGCCAAATAATGATATAGGCCATTTTCAAGTTCCTGACGGACTGTTGCAAAAACACGTTGTGGGATATCATGGCAGCTTTCGATAATGCGGTTACGAAGGTCTGCAAACTGCCCTTCAGCAATTTTAAAATTGCCTTTGTCATTGTTTGGCCAATAATAGGTAACATTTGAACACTTGTTTCAATAAAAAGTGATATTTTCGTATGTTTTTGTAATCCATTTGAACAGGTTGATATATAAGGATTCTAATTTTTTCGAAAACGATCCGATTTAAAAAAATAAAACGTCCAAATAGAGTACTTCGACATACCTTTGAAACAAGATATTACTCGATACCCCTTGTCATTTGAAAAGTTTAATGGGATGATCCTGGGGGGCAGAGGATACAAGAGGGTGAAGCAGTTTTTGGTTAAAAAGTTGTCTCCGTTGACAAATCTTTTGACGTGTCTCGGCATCTTTTCTTTGAATCAGCGTTTTTCGAGAAATCTGGGGTGGGAAGTTTTCAAATTAACACCCTGTGAGACGGATGTGATATAATATCACCCTAGTAATATGACTGATATGATGTTACTCCGGTCTCTGTAAAAGAATTATTCGAATTCTGTAAAGATTGCTGCATTTTGGATAGTAGCATACTGAAACACATTGATAAGCGCTTTTTTTGCGGCCCATAGACGCTCCGGATATCCTCAGAGGAATACCTGCACAGTCCTGGCTTGAGGGCCCTTGCACTTTGGTCTGAATACACCCTCTTTCACAGACGCTCAGAAAACCTTTCAGTTCAGTTCACTTTTAGCAACCATGGCATCAAAAGACGGCCTGCACAGGCGATCGAATGGTTTTCCAATTCCATATCCGGCGGCCTCTACAGTCCAGCGAATCTCCACATACGCTCCTATAATCCTTGAGGCCAGGATTGTGCAGTTTTTCCTCTGAGGATTTCCGGAGCGTCTGTGGGCCGCTTTACCTTTCTGCGCCTGCAGCTATGCGGTTAAACTTTAATCGTGCGAAACTTACCACCTTATCACTTGTTAGGTAATATATTACGATTGCTGTTGTTTTCGCAGCAGTTAGTGTAACTGCCCAATAACTACGGTTTTTCATTAAGACAAAAAAACGTCTAGTCGAGTTTTAAAAGTTTAAAAATATTATGTACATGTTTTCAATAGTAATAGGTACGACATACAGGCACGTATTTAGAGGGGGGGTCCAGGGGGTCCAGACCCCCCGAAACGTTATATAATGCCGTCTAAAGAATGGAATACACAAATTTTTGCAACCCCCCCCCCCCGGACGAGGGCTAATTTAAGGTTGAAACTCTAATCTGGATCCCCTCCCTGAAATGTCAGGCAAGTGACACCCATAATCTGGACCCCCCCCCCAAAACCAAATGCTGGATATGTGCCTGACGACATACGTGTGAAAAACAAAAATTAGGCATTATATTTTATAAGCATATTTTTGTTGTAGGTAATTTTCAAGAACATACTCCTAAACGCACAGAAAATAAGTTAATTTGACTTAATGTAAGTCCTGAAACATTTTCAGTGGTAATCTTCTTCATTTAACGCGCTTCGATGGTCAATAATTACAATTAAATCTGTTGAAACTTAACTTTTTCCTAATAGTTTGGCTACCTTTTGAGCTTCTGAAGAACAAATTGTTAATTTGTATTAAGTTACATGATGCACCGCAAAGGAGCTTCCTTTCTTTTAGATCTAAGTTGATGATTGCAAAAACTTAATGCATTATTTGTGTTTTATAGCTGCATTATTGATAAATTCATATTTGAAAACCCTCAAAGTATTGGTATTACAAGATCATAACGTTGCCCTTTTTGTCAAGGAAGAATGTCATACACAATATTGTAGCTTAAGATGAGACAAAATCGCATGTTTTTCAGGATCGAAGTTTAAGAGAAAACACTCCTCCAAAGCCGAATGTGGGACAAATTCCATCCTATATCTGTTGTGGAGAACAGCTTTATTTTTTAATTATATTCAATTATGCTGGATCACAGTTCTCTGACGAATCACAAAACAAGTTCTTCGTCATTGAAAAGCTCTAGAGAACCACCCTTAAGTTATATCTGAGTAGATAATAGTTTGTTCAAATGTTTTAAGAGGTATTGCTCTAACTGGGCCAAAATGGTACAATCTCTAGCATAACCGTGAGGAGGTGTGAAAAGGTATCAATACTTTGATGATTTTATTTGCAATATTAGATGGCAACTCGACACCAATATGAATGCACCTTTCATTTGGAGGTCACGAATATTATAAAATCAGAGTGAAAATTCTATAGGATAATTATTATTTATTCATAAAACTCCAAATTCAATTTTTTTAAATGAATGTTCGGTAATTATTTACTACGACTGTGGACTGTGGACAGACTATCAGCGTAACTCGTTCGAAAATGGTAGATCAATTATTGTTTTAAACTGAATTTAGAATGTTTTTTACTAGTGACCGTAAATGATACAGTCTGTTGCCCAGTTACTAGCTTAGTTACACTGGCAAGTTGGCCTTTAGGCTTTATCATATGTTGTCCTAACCTGAAAGTCATATGTATACCTCCCACACAGTGGGAGGGTAGTTAATTAGCTAACACCAAGACTTCTGCACAAATAAGAATATATTCTTAGATGAAGTGAGATACTCGTACCATATGTTCCTTTATGCACAAAGCTATAATAATCTTAAACCAAGAATGTGATACTTTTGATCATTGAATTAAGTAAATATTTTCAGTTAAAAACTGAGAGTGTAGGAGGAATAGGATATCCGTACTAAAGTTTCATTAAATACTTGGTCGAAGAGAACTGAAATTTTAGTGAAAGAAGTTATATTCTTAGTCAAAGTATATTTCTTAAGAATGAGATGGAAATCAAAGTATATTTATATTGGATCAAATTGACCAATTTGCTGATCAACTAAATTTTCCTAGAGTGAAAATATGATCAGAATTCTTGAATTGAGCATTTCTCTTTTTGTGTGTGTTATTACCGACAATATTTGGGAAATATTGAGTCAAATTACTTGACGAAATTTCAGTTTAGTACCTACCGCTGTTCTATAACCCCAAGTAAACACACTGTGTGAAGATGATGCGTTTTCCATTTTATATTACATACATAATGTTCAAGAATTACATCCATAGTTTTACGAACATCACGACTTTACAGGCAGTTGCGCAACACATGGTTATTAAAACCCATTTTACGTTCCAAGCACATAATTTTCAGATATATTCAAACATCTGAATTATGTAATGTGGTAAGTACCACAAGTATACCTCTAATCCCGATAGTTGGTCTGCAGATATGAAACTAATTTACACACGTAAATAAATAATCTAATGAAAGTTGGCCAAGTATTAGCAATAATAATATTCTTAATGATGACAAGTAATGCACTTTTGCTTTCGCTTTGCATAACATTATGTGGCTATTGGAACAAGCTATGTGCATCGCAGGACGCAATTAATGGTTCGAGAAGCAAGAAGACTTAGATCTTCAGTAAGCGGTGTGCGGCTAGAACTTGGCGCGAACTGGGCGAGAACCCAGCTGTCTTCTATCTTCTTATTGACATGCCACCCCCATTCTAGTGGTTGGCAATAATAAAGGCAATTCTAACTTTAGAGTGTAATTATCATACCAATCCCTAAGATGTTTCAGTCACGAATGTCTTCTCCTTCCTATCATTCTTTTTCTCACGATTTTCTCTTCTATTATGAGTTTAAGTGGATGATAATATTTCTTCCCTCTCATAACGTATTCCAGGTTTTTTTTATGGTCGACCTCCCGCAAAGGCTTAAAGCCTATGGCGCTGTAGAAGCGCTGCGAGAGGATAAGTATCGGTTCACGTTAGATCTGAAACGCTGCAGGTTGTAACTGTCGGGAAACAAATTCCCCGGCAGCTGATTCCACAGCGTCGAAGTTCTCCAAAAGAAGGAATGCTGGAGGAGACTAGTTCGGGGAGTAAGGACCTCGACCTGGTAAGGATGAGCTCGCAGAGCTTCTCTAGTTTTCCCGGTTCGGACGGCCTGTGGTGTTATTATCTGAGAGAGCTCAATCGAACATCTTCCGTGATAGAATCTGTAAAACAGGGATAGGTCAGACACCCTCCTTCGATGCTCCAGGCTCTGGAGGTCCTTTGTGAGGTTTGGCGTATCGATTAGTCTAATCGCTCTTTTCCGGATAGTGTCCAGAGGCTTTAGAGAGTGCTTCGGAGCGCATCCCCACACATGGGAGCAATACTCCAGCGATGGTCGGATCTGTGCCTTGTACAGCAGCAGCAGTTGCTCTGGTGTATACAACTTCCTACAGCGGAACACAACTCCAAGCTTCTGGGATGCCGTTTTAGCAATACTGACGACGTGGTCGTGCCAGGACATGTTATTGTTGATGTTGATTCCCAAAAGCTTGACAGAAGGTGATTCGACTATGGGGTGACCCTCCATTTCCACGGTTGGTAAGCCATCGTGAGACTTCTTTGTAAGTGTTATTGCCTGAGCTTTTTGTACGTTGAACTGTACTTTATTTGCTAATCCCCACTCGACAATTGTTTTGATATCAGCGTTGATCCGTGAGGCATGCTGCTGTCGCTGACGTACCGTCTCCTGGGATGATAGTGGCTTGCCTAGTTCCATGCACGACACTAATATACTGTCATCTGCGAAGCTGTAGATTGGATTGGATGTTATTAGGTACTGAGGTACTGTAATGTTCTTCTGTTTATCAATACTTTTATGTTTGTAACTTTTGCTACTCATGTATTCTCAAAGTTCGACGGTATATCCACATTTCAAAGCTTTCGAGGTGTTGGGTCAACATTTTCGTCCCATAATATAGAACAGAAAATACGTAGCATCTCATCAGTGGTATTTTTAATTCCAGACTTATATCCCGACTATTCAACAATGTATTTCTGGCATTCTCTATGCGTATTCTTATTTCAACAAATCTATGGTTGTTCTCATTTGTACATATTCCAAGATAAGTATATCGCGTCATACGTCCAACCGCCAGGTCGTGAATGTAAAAATTCCCAATGTTTTGTGTTTTAATGAGAGCCCACAATCTACTCAGTACTTTCCACCACTTCATCTGTATGCCATCTAGGGTTTCTGCCAACAAAACGATATCATCAGCATATCGTATATTTCTTATTGGTGCTCCATTGATTATTGATTTTAATACCTATATTCCGATTTTCTATTTTTTTCTGAGGCCCTGCTGATTATATCTTCTGAGTGTAGATGAAATAGAGTCGCCAAAGGGATGCAACCCTGCCTGGCTCCTTTCTTTATTTCAATGGCGTTCGATATGTTCTGCTCTGCAATTATCTTAGCTTTTTGGTTGTAATATAGTATTGATATTCATCTAACATCTCTGCAGTCTAGTCCCTTGTCTTTTAGTAATTTTATTAGATGATCATCAGAATCGGTACGCTTAAAGAAAATAGTGCCTCTCTTGTACATAGATCATTTCTGAAGCTAAACTGAGTTTCAGTCACATCGTGCTCCAGTTTTTTATACACTCTGTTATGTATAACTTTAAATACAGAACATCAAGGGTCATGTTTGCTTACAAGCGTTGCCTACGAGACCCCAATCATCGTTAAGATCTTGAGCTTCCATTTAAGTAAGGGCTATAGGCAAGACCGAGCAGGGCACAGGAGCGGGAATCTTTGGAAGGTAAACTAGACAGGGCATTCCGCTCGGAAGATACGCTTCGGTATTTCAGTGAGAGGTACACGCCATCCTGCATTGTGCAAGGATAAATAATAAGCGATCCTACAGAAACAAGAGGATTCCGATACTTATAGCCACACTTAGGGCACTAGAAGGTCCCAAAATTACGTCTGTTCTAGTCTGGGAACGTCTACAAGAACTGGGAAGGCTGGCAGAACACAACAAAGTAACTTTGGAGAGGGTGTCAGGATACTCAGGCATAAGTGGCAATGAAAGGGCGGATGAGTTAGCAAGACTGGTTTGCTCTATACCTTGGAGCAGATCCCGCCCTGGGGGTGCCTAAGATTACAATCAGACACCACGTCGTAGAATGGATGAAACATTAGCACAAGGAGCAGTGGAACTTGTTGCTAGGATGTGTTCAAGGAAAAACATTCATAAAAGCTCCATGCAGGAAAACATATGAAACACTGCTCTCCTTGAGTAGGAATCAGCTCCGAATAACGACGGGCCTCCTCACAAGACATTGTGGCGTGAAGGAACACCTGAATAAAATGGGACTCTACAATGGAGACCTCAACTGCAAACTGTGTGGAAGAGGGACTGAGTCAGCCCTACGACATGTACTGTGTGAGTGCGAAGCGCTAGATCACAAGAGACAACAGCTCTTTAGGAAGCCCAAGCTAGAACCAATAGAGCAGTAGAGTTATAATACAATATGCCTTAAGGCTTCAGTACTGACGGAGACAGCATGGTCGGACGGCTCCTGAAAAAAAAGGGCCAAAGGCTAAATTGTTAAGAGTTAATCTGGTAGGAGTCCTGGATAGTGGTAGTGAGGAAGGGGCTATTTCTTAGCAGAAGATGCTGACCAGTAACGTAGGAGAAGAGCCAAAAAAAAACAAGAGGCTAGTCGTGAGGACGGTAGCTCTGAAGCGATATCTGCACTAAAACAAGCTGTTCTAAAGCAGCCAGTTAAGGCAATTCAAAAGAAGCAAGAGAGCAGTTATGATGACTCATCGGATGATGGCAAAATGTTCAATATTTTATTCTAATTCTTTTTCAAGAAATGGGAACAACCTTGTTCAAGAGATGGTGTAATCTAAAGCTGCCTTTATACCTTAATTCTCGTCTGTCCGAAGCCATAATTTCAGATAGAGCGCATGTACTCGTTAGCTGCGGTTATAGAGAGAAAAAAATCTGTCAGGGCCCACATGCTCCAAGTGGGGACCTTATACAGTAGACGATAAGCGGCTGGACAGAACCCGGCAAAGCCCATAAAACTGGCGAGTATTTCCATTATCGCGCTGCTCTTTATTTTACATGTCAACGCGACCTGGTTGGGCAAAAATCCTCGGCCAACTATAAACTGACGCTTTATCTAGAGCATTGGCGTACACCAATAATAGCACGGGCTTGGGAGTATTTGCTGCTTTGTTAATAATCGTCGAATAAGAATCAAAGCCAAATATTCAAATTACTCATCCTATATTTTAGAGACACATACATCAATGTTCCTCTAGACGATAACTGGAGTACTCGAAGGGATATAGTAAACTATGGCTGTGAATTTCGTTGATAATCTAAACCACTACTCTTCGTCACAATGCTTTGGTTTATTATACTTAAACCATCATCAGGTGTAATTATATGAGGTGTCAGTTATGAAAATTTGTTTTAATGAAACAGCCTCTACGAGTTGGAAGATCTGAAAGAAGAGGTGAAAAAATAAGTTTAAGGATATGGTAAAGAGATAATCGTCATGATATTATTCAGGAAAGTCTACATGGCAAGAATGCTACAGTTTTAGGGGGTTCTGTGGCTAATTCGCCTCTATGGGAAGTAAACTTTATTCTGCAGTATTTGTAATTAGAAAACTATAAACCTTAGTCAGCCCACCTTCACCTTTGGCTGTAAACTACTCTCAGTTCTGCGCTCAGTTACCTTATGCAATTATTTTATGCATACTTCCTATGTTTAGGCTGCCGAAAGATGCTGTAAGGCTGATTGCTGGCGTTGGATTTCGAGAGCATTGTAAAGCACACTTTACATTCATTTAAGTCATGACATTATCATCCCTGTACCTATTTCATTAGTTGGTAGATATTCACAAACACAAACAGGACTTTAATTTGAATTCAAATTTTCATTCTTATGAGACTCGCTCATATGGTCTGATTAGAAAACCCAAACTTCGACTAGTCAAGTCCAGAAAAAACTCTCTTTAACTTGGTCCATACAACCTCCTTCCAGAAGTTGCCAAAGCTCTCTCTCTCTCTCAGTCTTTAAAAAGCATATAAAAGCTTTTGTTCTTTGAAATGCGTTTTATTCAGTTGATATTTAGCCTTCCAGAACCCCGAAATGAATGTGCTGCAGCTTTTTAGCTAATTTTCTGCATATGTATACTTTGATGTATGTATTACTATTTATTCAATGATTCTTTGATTAATAATATTTTGCTATACTCTGACTTTCACAATTGATATGCTTATCAAAATGTGATGAGTTAAACTATCTATCTACAGGGTGGCCAATCGGGTGACGATAATAATTTTTTTTTAGATAGCCCATACCGAGACCTATCCAAAACACCCCCATGAATGTGTACCGATTATTGATAGTTTTCGAGTTATGATTATTTTTTTGAAAACTTAGAGATTTTCCAGTTTTTCCAAGAAATCGTCAAAAACAAAAACAAGAATGCTTTTTGGCTTTCATTTTTTTCTGCAATTATACTCACTATTAAGCCTATTTTAATATCCGATAAAGAGAACCTGTACATCCGAACAATAATTAAGTACATTTTGGGGCCAAAGTTTGAAATCTGTTTTTAGTCAGGAGACCAAAAGCTTCAAAATAAGATTAAAAATATTTATGCCTAGTTCGGGAGCTTCAAACTAATCTTAAAAACCTTGCGAGACATTGCACCTTCGAAATAATAATGAAAAAGTAGCACTTATGGGGACATTTTGCGCCGCACGTGAGTGTTAAAGGTAAAAAGGTGATAATTCACGAATTTCCATAATGACTTAAAAAACTATTGTTTTGCTTTCTTATGACAAACTAAAGAAAAAAACTCGTAACAACTAATAAACCCGATAATCATTGATGTTTTGATGACTTTAATTAAAGAAACTAATACCCAAATTGTGATTTTTGAAGTGCTCTTGCTATGTACCATTGAACTTCTGCTAAATTAAGTTGTATGGAGAGTTAACAAAGGAAAGGAATAATAAACAATAATCTGACTTCCAATTGCATCGCAGAATTACCTGGGGAGCGATGTCGTAGCATACGCCATCCCTTTCTTTCAGAGCGAGCTCATGTCGGCGAAGCGTAGTTGTGTTGATTAGTTTTCGGTAATAGGCAAGGCAATGTTCGGATGGAACTAAAAAGGTGATTTATATCGCTAGGTCTTCTTTGACAGGTCAGTAGACAGCCTATTATGGATACAACAAGCTTTTTAGTTTTTCAACCCCCCACCCCCAAACACCCAAATTCCACCTCCACCCAAAAAAACGCAGAAAATTATCAAGAACCTCTAAAACGCCTAAAAACGAAGTTTGAGGAGTATTTGAAATTTTTGTTTTAATTACTCCGCCGCCCATGTACCGATTTCCAAAATTATAGCAGCATTACCTACTAAGACCCCACAGCATATTGCTGCCCAAATTTCATCACAGTCCATGCAGCGGTTACTGAGACTACAAGGCTAGAAAAACGCGTACAGACAGACAGACCGACAGACAGTCACCGACAGACAGTCACCGACAGACAGACCGACAGGTAGACCGACAGACAGAACGACGGAAATAAGTGACGCGGATTTTCGTTATGTAAACATTATAAAACGCCCAAAAACCCTATTATCTCAAAATCGAAAATTTTCACGATCACAATCCTCCCCTCACCTAACGGTGTGTGAAGTCAAAGGGATGGCGTATGCTACGATAACGCTTCCCAGGTGATTCCGGCATGGAATTAAAAGTCAGATTGTTGTTTTATTATTCTTTTCCTTTGTTAACCTTCCATACAAATTAATTTAGCAGAAGTTCAATAGTACACAGCAAAAAGCACAGGTATTAATTTTTTTTATTAAAAGTGATTAAAACATCAATGATTATCATGTGTATTAGTTTTTATAAGTTTATTTTCTTTAATTTGTCATAATAAAGTAAAATAATAGTTTTTTAAATCATTTTGGAAATTCGTGAATTATCACCTTTGACAGTCACGTACTGCGCAAAATGCCCCCATAAGTGCTATGTTTTCATTATTACTTCGAAAGTGCAATGTCTTGCCGAGTTTTTAAGATAAGATTGGAGCTCCAGAACCAGGCATAAGTGTTTTTAATTTTATTTTGAAAATTTTGGTCTCCTGATTAAAAACAGAGATTTCAAACTTTGGGCCCAAAATGTACTTAATTATTGTTCGGATGTACAGGTTCTCTTTATTGGATATTAAAACACGCTTAATAGTGAGGATAATTGCAGAAAAAAATAAAAGCCAAAAAGCATTCTTGTTTTTGTTTCTGACGATTCCTTGGAAAAACTGGAAAATCTCTAAGTTTTCAAAAAAAAATCATATCTCGAAAACTATCAATAATCGGTACACATACATGGGGGTGTTTTGGATAGGTCTCGGTACGGGCTATCTAAAAAAAAATTATTATCGTCACCCGATTGGCCACCCTGTATAGATGTTACTATTACTAAGTGATGCAGAATAGAATGAATGATTTTTAAGCTCAGAGGACTGGTCGACTGTTTTAACTTTTGGATTAATTTATATGTGATATTTATTTATTATATAAGATATTTAGTACCCTGTACAGAAATGTTCGAGTATACCATGTTCTGTATTCCTCAATTTATCACTGTTATT
The DNA here is from genome assembly GCA_951848785.1 of Callosobruchus maculatus. NCBI lineage: Eukaryota > Metazoa > Arthropoda > Insecta > Coleoptera > Chrysomelidae > Callosobruchus > Callosobruchus maculatus. Next base: position 143,809 of record CATOUR010000214.1, read on the forward strand.
ACTGGTTATTCATTTACAATACTTTCTAATATTCAAATATTACTGTATTACAGCTTAAAAGAGACAAAATGTAAAGTTTAATCAGAGTAAGTAGGTCATAATTATGTCAGTAGATGATGGGCTCAGAAATCTCAGTACAAAGGTCAGGGATACCAGTGGGTAGGGAGAACAGAGGTCCCGAAGATATAAAAAATATTGTACCTTCTGTCGTGGAGGCTTTTGAAAGATTGTCGCGTCATTTATGTTACCGTATTCTAAGTAGCTTTTTGTGAAATATCAATAGAATTGCTGAACATAAAACCCAGAGGTGTCAACAGACAGTGAGCAGGAGCAAAACTCAGAAATAAATTTATGTTCCTCTTTGTAACATAACAGCGATTTTCAGTGCCATTTGCGATATATTCATATCTAGGTATCTAAATTGATTTTTAACGATCACCTCAATAAATGTAAGATATCAATACACTAAGGGCCGGTTGTACAATGCAAGCTTAAGCTTCGGCTTAAGGTAAGCCGACGTTGAACCACGTCAGTGGCAAAATGTCCGTTGTACAATGCTAGCTTAACCCCCCACTCCAAGCTTAACGACCTTACGTTAGCCGATGCTCAACGCGAGCTTAGCTGAGGTTTAAACCTAACCTGGTATAAAAATGACATGACTTGTCAAGGATGAACCTTTAAATTGCTTGTCACTTTATTAGGTCAAATTTTCTGGAAGATTTGTGTCCAATTTAACAAAGAGAGCGAATGAGAGAACAGAGACAAAAACGGTCGTTGCCAAAATTTGACACAAACTGTCATAATTACCTAACCAAAAAAGGTAATTTTTCAGATCATTATATCAGTACGTATATAGGTTTAACTAAGCCGACGATTGTACAACGGGTGTCGACTTTAAGCCTGAGCTTAGCTAAGCTTGGGCTTAACAAAGCTCGTGCTAAACCCGCATTTGTACAACCGGCCCTCAGTCACAACCCAAGAGATAGCAACAGGCAGTCAGAACAGAAGCCCCGAGATATGAGTTTATTGTCCTTTTTGTAGCAGCGGTTTTTTTAGTAGCATTTGCGTTGTAGTTATATCGACATATCTTAATTGGATTCTAATTACCTCAATAAAAATATTTATGTAGTATGAATGCAAAACCCTTAACAGCAAACGAAGAGACTGACGTAAACAGTTGACTAAGGCTAAATAGTTTAAGAGCTCGGTACGTAAAAAGGGTCATTCGGTAAAGTAAGAATTTTGTCATTTACAGGTTCGGTAGGTATCAACATAGGAATAGGTGGGTCGTCAGAATATGCCGTGGATGTCTAAGGGTGGGGGGTTAAATATGAATTTTTTTCGCATGATAAATGGTGAAGTACAGTTACTTCTTCTTCTACTTACGATGTCTTGCAGATTCCTGCGTAGGCGTCCATCCTTTCTCTCATCAGATGATACTATTCATTGCAGCCCTCTGTAATTCTTGAAAGTCGCTTCTTCGTCCAGTGACAGATATTTCTCAGACATGATAGCTTTCTTCTTCCAATTCCTCTTTGCCCTCCTTCGATCTTTTCTTGAAGTATGAGACGCAGGAGGTGATAGCGTTCCTCACCCTAGGCAAGCTATTTTCATCTATTTTATAACCTCAAAGAGTCATCATTCTGCTAAACCGGCTATCTGGAGGAAATTTTTATTTCTCACATGATCGACCCAGGACACTCTCAGCATTCGTCGCAAAGTCTACATTTCGAACGCTTCGATCTTATTTATAAATGCTGCGCATAATAGCGTCTATGCTTCCACGCCATATCTTAGAGTAGACCAGAGATAACATTCCATTATCCTGTATACCTATAAGACCGAAGTTCCAGTTTTTTTTTGTAAGAAATTTTTGAAGTTTCAGGAAAGTTGTCCTAGCTTATTCAATTCTACACCTTATTTCCTGATCTGGGTTTCATTTTTCGTTAATTATGTATCATTCATATGCAGATTTGTTGACCCATCCGATATCTTCTAACTTCAAGTGTATTCGGGCGTTTGATATATGGTTTCTGCTATATAAGGCCCGTTTTTGGCTTTTCCCCGCGACTTAGTAGAGTCTGAAGGTAACTCACATTTTCTGTTAGTATGGCAGTGTCATCTGCATATCGAATTTTGTTGATAGGTAATCCGTTTATTTAAATGCCATTAGAGCTATCCAAGATTGTCTCAGCAAATGCTCTCTCCACATATAGGTTGAAGAACATTAGCGACAAAATACAACCTTGTCTAACAATCTTTTCGTATTTCAACATAATTTGTTGATTTTGCGGGACGAGTATACAAAAAATAAACATTTCAACGTTATGCTATAGTATGAGTCTCGTTAATTTTTATATATCCTCGTATCTAGCAAAGCCATCTTAATAAAGCATTGTAAAAGTGGTGTACTTGCAGCAGAATACTTACGTAACTAAAGAAACTTAACAAGCTTAGTAATCCTTAATAATGTTCAAATATTTTGAAAGGTGTCAAACATGTTCAAATATATATTTTTAGAGTTTCTATATTATTGGTCATTGATCCGCTTTTGGTAACATCTATCATATTTTTTTAATAACCGCCATTATGATTTTGTACATTAATATAGTTACAAATAATGTTGTGGCGAGTTCTATAGAGAAAAGCACGTACGCCATTTCGTATTAAAAAAATGGATAATATAATTCTGACGTAAATCGTGTCTCACCCAACTACGCAAAATTGGTAACAGACCAGACCTTGGTAGCTTTTATTCCAGGTTATACGAGTCAGCTTGAAGGTAATCATTATTATTGTTGCTATATATACTGTCGACGTCTAACCGTCTACAAACGCAGCGTTGGTGAATGCTGATAACAAACGTCGAGTCAGTATTTTTGCTTGCGAAATAATTACGAGCGGAAATTAAAGATTAAGCGATATTACATAGTCTAATACTCCCGATACACTGTAGATTACTTTTTGAGGTGCTAATAATATACTCTGCTGTATCTGTCTAAGCCTTTACAACCATAGATCATAGACGTGTTATAAACTTGTAGGAAGTTTTACTAGAGTTTAGTTGTTAACGTTTAATTTACCTTTGGGTTATTGTTAGAAAATTGGAAGAACCAAATTACCTTAACGTTTTTAAGATTCGATAATTTTTTTAGAGAGTTGTCAGTGGTCAAGTGACACCAACCCATTCAGGAGATTGTAATTTCTATGGACATGTGGTTATTGTCCACTGGTGCGAGAGTATTATTTATGATATCATCATTCATCACGCATAAAAAAATATTCTAAATCTACTTTTAGTTGCCTGTGAAGTGATTACAAAAAACGTGTTGCTAACACCATAGCTAATACAATGTATGGAATCATTTAAATAAGGAAAGCAAGACTCACATGCAAACGTTCAAATTAAGAAGGCAGTTACAGAAAAAAACAATAAAAAATAGGTTAATGGAATGTAACAGCTTTAAAAACAGTTTGACAGAAAGACCTATGTTGGTTATAAAGAAACATAAATCTTCTTGATGATGATGCTCACAGCATCTGACTCAATTATAAACAATTTTCTGAGAATGATTAAGAAGACAAAACGCTTACAGTTTTTTAATGTTATTTTTAGAATGCTTCTAATTTCTAATTCTAAATAAGTTACTATTCCGTCTTAAAGGGTCTTCTTACGTGATATGTAAGGTGACAGAAAAGATATCATGGAATAAATTACTTTTGAAGTATAAAATTGCCTTCCTTCGCTGACAGGTTTCTTGAGAAAAAAGAATAAATCAGAGTCTCAGGTATGGTAAGAATTTTGTGAGAAGTTTCAAAACGCTAAACACTAAACGATGAATTGATTACCTACAAAATGATTTTATATTATTTCTATTACTTCATTAAAAAGTAGACTTTTAGTACATGACTAATTTTAATTTTTTGTACGGAGGGCTATTAAGATTTAAACATAAACTAAGTTGATGAAATAAAATCCTTACAAGTCACTTTTTCAAGCTCAATATATTTCAAAATTACTTCACTGGTACAATTGACAGGTTTCTCAGGATTTAAATTTCACTGTCATCCGGTCAAGACCTTTAATAGTTAGAATGTATAGCAACATATATAGATATTGGGAAGCAGTACTTTAAAAAAGTATTGGTTGGCCATCTATCTACCAAAGCCGGTACCTGCGCGTTTAATCTGAGGAACCGAGTACTATTTATGTGGCCCGTTTAAAAGCATCAGGTATAAGAACCTGCGGGATACGACAATAAACAGACTCTTTTTTGTGGAACACTCATTTAACACTCCCGACATTCGGTTTATGCTAAAAAGCAGCTTAACTCAATTAAAGAGTAGCAATTTCATTCATTCATCCGAAAACCAATCACAGATGACGTCGTTTCGCTTTTGGGCAGTTCTACAAATAGAGGAATTTTGGTGCGCTCAGCTCGTAGGTTCTCCAATTTTAAAAATTTTCTACTTACAAAGTATATAAAATAAGTATCTGATCTATTTCAAAGTGGGCACTGAAAATCACTTCAATTGAATAAATACTTGTTATTCAGAATCACCACTTTATAGCAAAAATTATCACTTCCCTGTGGGGCGACATGCCTGAGTTGAAAATCTAAGGACTAATTATAACCGTAACGGGCTCCTCATGCAGAACTATAATATCTTCGAGATTACCACTATTATTTAACTGATTCCAGAAACCTATCGGCGTCATACTGGTTCAAACATTTCTTCATAACTTCCTTGATTGAATAAAGGCGACACGAATTCCATATCACTTCCCTGCCAGCTGAAAGTTCGTTAAAATCACACAGAAATCAAATAATAAGCGATGTTGCCATTAGGGCAACTGGAAGCACCGGGTGAAGTTAACATAATGTTGCCGTTTTGTTTTAATCGGTTAGCGGTTTGTTGTAATAACGCTGTGTATGAGAGCTATTGCGCTCGAGAGGACAGTCAATTTCTCACCCACCTGGTATGTGTTTATACTAATATTTTCAACTAATTCAAAATTTTTATCAGTTGAGTACATTAACATTGATTACCAGAAGTATTTGCGTATAAGCTATCGGCAGCAAAATATATAGTCTATGAGACATTGAGGTAATAGCCTAAAAATCTCACTTTCCTGTGTATCACTTCCCTGAAGTTGCGTCGACAGGGAAGTGAGATCCTATCAGGGAAGTGAGAATTCTTCCATGAACACAGTACTTCAAATAATATAGTCATCCTTCAAGCTTCATATCAAAAACCTCAGCTCTTCAAGATCCTTTATACTCACTTTTCAGTATAATATAACATGCATTGGTGGCGTGAAAAGGCGTTTTGTATGAATCATTGTTGTGAAAGCAGATATGGCTAAATCAAAGAGGAAGGCTCAAACCAGAGAGGAAATGTTAAAGAAAAAGGGAGAAAATGAAAGAAAACAGCAGATAGTGTTGGGGTATCAGGAGGCGATGTTGCGAACTTAACTCAGTTTGTAGCGCCATTCAGAATCGTTGTCCAGACATAATGTTCTTCACGGTAATTGCCAACGGCATTGAACAAATGGACGCCTTGATCTCCAAGAAACAACCTAGGCTGCTTCCTTTCAAGGGAACTTTGCAAGTCCATCAGATACAAGGAAATGCGTATATGCCACAGACAGTCGTAATGAAGTCTCTAAGTTGCTTCTGTAGTAGCGATCACTACCGTTTGGGTACTGCAGAATAATCCACAATATCAAAAGTGAGAGCCGACGATATCTTGGGCGAATCAGATTCTGAGAGAGATGATAGCGAAAACAAATGCAAAATTGATCTACCAAAAAATATGACTGATGATGATCTACTTGGTGATCTCCCACCGAGTCTCCCACTAACTGTAGATGACCCTGATTGTTGGTTGATTATTCCTGATGTAAGCATCGATCCTCAAGAACCTTTTCCGGAAGACGATAAGGAAATGGGCAAACATAATACATTGAATGGTGATGTCAAGGAAGATAAGAAGGTCCCAATAGTAGAAACGAGACTGAAAAGAAAAGAAATGCAGCGATGAGCAAAAAAAAAGAATAAATCGGGCAACAAAGTGAAGGCAAATGAAAAAAAAAAGAAACGAAGGGAATAGGATGCTTGTCGTTGTATTATTTTTGGAGATTTCTATAGCGAAAATAATAGTGGACAAGATTGGTTTCAGTGTGTCTGTCGTACGTCGTGAATCGGCGCAGATCAGTTGTATTACAACCGATCCTATCTTCTTTACATGCCCAGAGTGTTCACCAGATAGTGACTATGAACCATGAGCCTTTGGAGAGAGAGAAAACTTTGGATATGTTTAAGCTGTCATGAGTTCAATTCTGTTTTTCACAAAACATTCTGTTAAAGTTTTGATTTTGCTACACAGTGAGTCCTCTAGTTATATTTGGTTGTACAGTAATTAAGGAATTCCTAATTTTTTTTGTTTTCAATCAAAGAGAACTTGTGCAGTCATTGCATTTTCTTTCTTACTGTAGCAATCTTATTTTGTACAGTAAATAAAAGTTTATATACTGTGTGTTTCTTATACTTACATCACTATATAGACTAGATTTAGATTATACACACATACTAACATACTATTTTTTAAGCTATTAAGTTGAATTTATGACAAACATACCATGGACTAGTCTAACAGTTAATAACAGATTCATCTTTAATTCAAAATTCAGCTCCATTATCACATTCCTGTGACTATCCTCACTTCCCTGTCCTCCAAAAATTGAAAAAGGACTACAAAATGTATAATTCTGTATATATTGTCTGGCCAGCTTATAAACAAATTATTCGTAGCGAAACCATACAGAAAAACCCACTTTTGAGTCAAAATACCTTAAAAAAGGTTAAGGTTAAAAAGCACTCCATTTTATTCCACCGTTTGTAGAATCAGCCTTTTATCAAAGCTCGTCAGTGTGATTTAGGTCTCAGACGAATAAGCGAAATTGCCTGTTAGTGCCTAGCTGGCGAAACTCGAACTAGTAGTAGCAACATATAGATATTGGGAAGCAGTACATTAAAAAAGTATTGGTTCGCCATCTATCTGCCAAATCCGGTACCTGAGCGTTTAATCTGAGGAACCGAGTACTGTTTATGCTTTTAAGTGGGTCACATAAACAACTACAAACAAGAAATAAGGTATCGCAGAACTTCAGTTAGCTGTATTCCAACTTATACGAAATACAGTACTCTGGAATATGAGGCAAGTATTTCTATTAATCCTACGTACTTAGGTATATGTCTCTATTGGGTATAGCAGAACAACAAAAAAATATTTGAATAACAAATGCAACCTTCAATCAGGATATGAAAAGACTCGAACCTTTGGTTGGAAGAATCGAATTCCCTTGCAACAACCAAATTAGTATTTCCTAGGTCTCGACCTCAATATTCCTAGACATTGGATAGCGTAATAAGGCTAATCAAAATTGTAGTATTCTGTGTTAAGTATTAGAAGGCAGGGATGTGCTAAAGTCGCAGCATTTAAACCCCATTGCGCCCTTGTACAGCCTTCCATGGAACCCTCAGAACCAGGCACGTATTTAGAGGGGGGGTCCAGGGGGTCTGGACCGTTATATAATGCCATCTAAAAAATAGAATCCACAAATTTTTGCACCCCCCCCCCCCCCCCCTTGACGAGAGCAAATTTAAGGTGGCAACTCTAATCTGGATCCCCCCCCCCAAACCAAATCCTGGATACGTGCCTGCTCAGAATTGAGCGTTCGGAGTGTTCAGCGATCACTAGTAAGAAAAGTGGTAATGCATCTCAACAAGATTACCCTTAACCTGTAAAAGGAAGGCCACCATTCCTCTAGAATCAAATTTCACATTGATCAGACACCTGATCATTTGCATAGTAGGTATAGGTGTTCAACAATCTCATCTTCCTCTCCTCATCTTCTGTACAAGGGTACATCACTAAACCTTATTGATCACTAATTTGTGATATTGACAAAGCCTTAAACTCCAATAGCAAGACTCTTAGCACTCTAAAATGAACTAATAGGCATCAGTTACTGTTGGAATGAAAGAGAAAGACATTTTTATTGAGTGACTTTGATGCCAAGTGAGAAGCGTAACCTCAAAATAATAACATCCTCATTTCTGATTGAAGAATACGAGACGCAGTTCCAAATATTACTAAAGAGATAATATGCTAAGTTGGAAGCTGATACAACTAAAATAAAAAAACATGCATATGATTTTGTTTAGCTATCATGAACTACTTTAGCTCAAAATGCAAAATATCTGTAAAATTCTATCGCGATTTGAGAAACCTTTCATCTATGATTGGATTTCGGTTACCAAATTAATGTAGCCGTGGTCTTCCTTTCATTTATCAAAAACAGCTTCCTTATATTGTCATTGAAAAATGAAGTTTGTGTCGCATCGCGCAACAAGAAGTTTTTGAACATTATCAGAAGTAACTAGTGGTGGTAGAACCTTAACATATGTCTTCTGTACATAAATAAGAAAAGACGACTAAGTTCAAATAGTCCTATTTTTTCCAATGTCAGTTGCATCAACCAATGTTTCTTTACAGTGCCGCGGGGCAAGGTAGGGACACCATCAAGCACCGGCATTGGGGAGGGGCCGGGGGCCGTATCCCCAGTCAGGAAAAAACCGATCAACAAGTCCCAAGAGGAGCTCGAAGAGGAGGCTGCCAGGGTACTGCAGCAGGTCGATGAAGTGGACTGTGTTGTTGCTGGGAACGGTAAGTTACTATATATTATTATTATCTTACTACAAAATGTCTCCATACTCCTATTCATATCCATCTAGGTAATAGTGAAGACTGCCTTCCATCTGCTGAAAAAATAGAATCAATTTAGTTTACAAATCTATATTATAGAAGATCCAGTTATAAGGCATTCAAAGAATGAATGAAAGAATAAGAGAGGCATTCAGGTGACCAGAATCACCAGTGCATAGACCTACAAGCGGGCTCTTATGTACCTCTTCTTACCCTAGTTCCCAAGTCCAGTCCTCATCGCAAAGGTGAGGTCGGCTCTGGGACCTGCCCATCTTACATCCTATAAGGTTCAAGAACAAGTGAACCCTCTCCTTCTTCCTCCACACGGCAGCTTGTACACGTTAGCTTGCAACCCCAATCACATACAAGTGACGTTTGGAGGTGTTAAGGCCAGATAGCAGGCCAACAAGTACCCGTAGCCGGCTTCTATCCAGTAAGAAACAGAACCACCCCCAACTTAACCAGATGTCCCAAAATAAGTTCTCTAGCTTGACGGAAATGTCCAGAGGTTCCTCTCCATCTCGTAAGATGTTGATTTTGCAGTCACAGTTCTGTTTTTCTTCTAACGGTACCTGCTACCAGCCCCAAAGCCGGTTCAGGACCCAGGAAATTACTGCTCAACCCTGACTTGGCATCCACATAAGTGACACCTAATATCTTGCCGAAATGTCGTTCAAGTCCTTTCTACATTGCAGAACGGGCCTTGCGTAAACCTACAAGCACTCAATGCTTTTAATGCACCTGAATGTCAGAGCAGATGGTAATCTACCTCCTGGCCCCTGAATTTCGTAAATTCGAGAGGCACAAGCTAAAATCGCATATATTTTGGCTTGGAATACCGTGGTGTATCTCTCAAGAGAGAAGAGAACTTCGTTTTTGGCCCACAGACCCCAGAGCCAGAGCCTTCGTCGGCACGTGAGTCGTCTGTGTACCAGATTAGCCCTCTTTCCTCAAAAGGCTGCCTGCCGCTTTAACCCCATTCTTCCCTAGTAGGATCATCATCATCATGGTCATAATGTCTTAACAGACATGTTTTGAACGCGTAAAATGATTTTATTGCCGACACGAATATTATCAAAAGTTTTGAGAACTGTAGCTCGCCATTGTTTGCGATTTATTGTCAGTTCAGTGGCGCTCTTGTTACTCATATCCAGCAACTGTCTCGTCGAATCCTAGTAGGATACTCCACAGTAAATTTGCAAGCAATATAAGCAATATGTAGGAGGAATTATGCCACCCCTCATATTACGTAGGATAGGGTCATCTCTTTCTAGTTCGAAGAGGATGAAGGAGTGTCCCCCGCCAGGATTCACAAAGAGCCAACTGCCCTGACTCTACAATCGGAATGAAGATGCCCTTGCCTTCCCTTGAACTACCAAGTCTCGCTCAACGGAGTTGTGCGTACTGCACTTGTTATACTAATACAAGCCAGGCATTGAATTTTATTTAGCTTTGCTTCAGTTGTTTTTATCCCTAGACATGGCCACCACACTAGTGATCCATACAATAAGGACTGACTAGCGGTTGCAGTATAGAGCCAGGACATTACTTTGGGAGTCAGCCTCCAATTCACTCCTACAGCCCTTCTACATAGGTACTCATAAAGAATCATGTGCCTTATTGACTTTATGTTCTGCATGTTGTCTACAACTCAGCTTCGAGTCTATTAGTTTCCTTCTTCTGGTGAACATAACTAGCTCAGTCTTCTCGGCATTTACCGATAGATCTACCTAGTTGCACCACGATTCCACAATATGCAAAGCGCCTTGCACTATCTCTGAGACAGTAACCACGAATCAACCCCTGATTACTATGCTCACATGCTAAAATCATTTGCATAGGCCTGCACGTACACGCCTATATTGCTCAGCTTGATCACAGGTTCATTCACCACCTGACACCGCAATAAGGGAGATAAGACTCCGCCTTTTGGGCAGCCCCGCGCTACTACCCACATAACAAAAGTATATACAGTGTACATACATTGGATGTCGAATCAATGGATATGTATATCCACAAAAGGAGCAAGAATGTCCAATGGATGTCAAATAGACATCAAAAAAATGTACATTGCATGTACGTTTGTCGCGAACTTTCACATCCATGGCATATCCATAGAATGTACATATGTACGTCTAATGTACATGCATAGTATATGTAACATAGTCCAGGTATGAACATGTATATTCATAATATAACCAAAGTATATACACTCTACATACATTGAATATGTATATCCACAAATGGAGCACAACGTCTAGTGGATGCAAAATAGACATAAACAAATTTACATTTCATGTAGGTTTGTCGCGAATTTACACATCCATGGTATATCCATTATATGTACATTCATGTACTTTTAATGCACATGCATAGTGTATGAAAGTTCAATATAGAGGCAGAAAGATAAACAAACCTTATACTTTCATTATGTATTGTTATAAAGTCAATTTCTAGTTACAATAATAATACTTGGCAAAATCGATTATTATGATTGTCATCTCTTTCTTGTTGAATGGCATGTCTAAAATCACAAAAAAATCAAGGTCATACAATTTTATAGGTGGTTTGTTCCAGTTAAGACTTACCGTCAAACGCTGGATGCGAGTGTTATCAGTACTCAGTATCCAGAAGATAAATAACATTGCACAATATTTCACTCGATCAGGTAATCGGGCACAACCAGCACCAGCTCGCACACACGCTAACTACGACGAATGGCTAGAAATCAGCAATGGCGGCACTAGCTGTCCTTCGCGCAGGCGTAAACTACTAGATGTATATAGGATACATAGACCAACATCTTATGCATATCCACATACTCGTATGTATATACCTACGTGAATATACATAGTATATTACACTAGTGTATATCATTTTTCATAATATATGTACATTTAGCGCCCTATGAATATTCAAAATATACATGTTCAAACTGGAATATCTAATGTACGTTCTGTGGATGTACATAGCCATATAGTGTTATGCGGGTTCAATGCTATGCGAAATGTCATTCAGCGTAGCAATAGTCACTCTCACGTAGTTATAAGGTATTGGGTGAGAGGGTTTTTTGAAGATTTGCTTGGATTACAAATGCTAGAAAACAAAAATGTGGTTGATAATGTTTCAATGTAACGCGTCGCCGTTGTGAATACACCTTTAGTAATCGACAAACTAATAATAAAGTCGATGGTATCATGTACAAGCAGAGCGATGACTCATTGTCTATAAAGCAAAGACTGAAATTTTGATCTGTGAAAGAGTGTGTATTTTTGTTGGAAAGCAGGCTAGGATGTGGGCGCCTAAAGAATCGCAGAGACGAAAATGGCAGCAAGTTGGAGCTAACCGGGCGTCACCGCCGCGGCGTGTAGGCAGCCGTCCTTCCATATACACGTCCACTTGATATTTGAAAACAAACAACCAAGACTGTTGCGCAAATCAATGCCCATTTGCATAACTATTGGAAACTGGACTGACGCACGGCTCTTCTTGTTTCACTGCGAGATACAGGGTGTCGTATTTATATACGGGTATAGGGTAAACTACCCAGTTATTGGCACTTTAAGAGGTTCCTTACATTTGGATGTACTTTTGAAAGGTTTATATACCAAACCTGTCATGGAAACAATGGAAGTTGTATAACTTCAACATTGTACTTGCATAAAACATAGTAATAAATATGAAGTAGTTCCATGGAAATCAGTTTGAAATGAAAAGTAGCTAAAGTTTCAGTTATTGGCACTCATCTCTAGATATCAAGATATCAGGTAGTTTGATTTTACTTGATATCAAGTCAAGTCGAGGCAAGTATTTAAGAATGAGATCAGATGAGATCAGTATTACTAGACCTAAGGGAGTGAAAATATGTGATGAAGTAATAAGCGAGCGTGCTATGATGAACTTTCCATTGACAAACGAGAATGAGATCAGCGAAATCATACTGGGCCTAAATCAAAATTCATCACCTGGTTCTGACGGAATTACAGTTCGAGATATTTGCAACTTGAAAGAAAATCTTATTGGAATTTTGACAAAATTGATAAACAATGTTATTTCCACAGGTATTTTTCCAAATGAGTTAAAAATAAGTAAAATAAGTCCAATCTTTAAATCAGGTAGTAAAACAAAAATGGACAATTACAGACCAATATCGGTGTTGACCATTTTTTCCAAAATTTTTGAAAAACTAATTAAAAACCGAATGTTAGAACATATTTCAGAGACAAATCTAGTAGATGAATTCCAGTATGGTTTCCTCAGAAACGGCGGCACTTTAAGTACTACGGTAGATTTTGTAGATGTTTCGAAAGCATTAGATAACAAGAACATAGCTATTGTAGTATATATAGATTTGAAAAAAGCATTTGACGTAGTTAGTTTTGATATATTGATACAAAAATTGGAGAAATTGTGGTTTAAAGGAAAAATGCTTAATCTAATTAAAAAATTCATTGAAGGCAGAAATCAAATTGTGAAGGTAGGAAACGCAACAAGTCAAATAAAATCGAACTCTTATGGAGTGCCTCAAGGCTCAGTTCTGGGGCTGTTGTTGTACTCCTTATATGTTCTAAGCCTGAAAACTGCTAATCTTAAAGCTCGCTATTTTACACTCGCAGATGACACTGCTCTGGTTTATACAGGCATAAATGAAAATGTGCTGTGTGAGGAGATCAACAGAGACATCCAGAGCTATGTACATAGATTGGCTTTACTGTAATAAATTAAAAATAAATATGCTCAGTTCTGGGGCCGTTGTTGTACTCCTTATATGTTCTAAGCCTGAAAACTGCTAATCTTAAAGCTCGCTATTTTACATTCGCAGATGACACTGCTCTGGTTTATACAGGCATAAATGAAAATGTGCTGTGTGAGGAGATCAACAGAGACATCCAGAGCTATGTACATAGATTGACTTTACTGTAATAAATTAAAAATAAATATGAACAAAACAAAGTATATGGTATTCAAACAAAAAACAAAATTGTGCAAAATATAAATATTCACATAAATAATACACCTATAGACCAAGTGCATGAAATTAAATATTTAGGATTAATTGTCGATGATACGTTGAGTTGGACTGAACACACAAATAAGATAAATAATAAAATCCTGCCGATAATCCATATAATATTCAAGTGTAGAAATTATTTAACGAAAAAAACTAAAGACATGATCCTCGATGCTTTTTTCATATCTCATTTCAGGTATTTACTCCCTGTATGGGGAACTTGTGGTAAATCAAATTTTCAAAAGATGCAATTACTACAAAATAAGGTATTAAAGGTATTATATAACTATGACAGACTCACTAGCACAAGTAAACTATATCAAGATCTTAATGCCTTCAATCTAACCTCATTATTACAAATTGAACAATGTAAATTTATATACAAAGTACTCAACAACCAACAAAAATTAAATACTAGTATAATATTAGCTAACCAAGTTCATAATTATGAGACTAGGATCATAAACAACATTTACCAAATTAGTACAAGAACTAACACCGGTCTTAACAATCCTGTAGTAAATGCATCTAAAACATTTAATAACTTACCTATAGACATAAAGACTACAAATAGTTTCAGTTCCTTTGTAAAGAAATTAAAGAACTACTTAACTAGGATACAAATATAAGCTAATTATACCTCACACTAAGTTTAAATCTTGTCTTCTCGAGGCCAGTGCTTGAAGCACTGTTTAGAGTTACTGTTAAAATTGTTGTTATAATATTTAATTTAATAATAAAATTGTTTCAAAAAAAAGAAAAACTCAAGCTACTTGGCTTGATGAATCCCTAACCAGCTCTGATACTCAGTTTGCGCTGGCTGCCTAATCACCATCGTAAACTGCGCTGGTTAGCACCTATCGTCACTACAAGACGGAAGAGGTCTTCGGCAACCTCTGGGTGCAGAAACACGTGCAAAAACACACATCGGCGCTCGGGCACTGTCGACCCTGAAATCCATCATCTTAATTGCCTTGAGAGCACATTAGCAGCAACGTGTGCACTTGTGGGCCTAATTGCTGAGTTTTCTTCAAACAGTCGCGCCGCCATTAAAGGAACGAAGGCAGAAGCGGCGAATATCGAGACGCTAATTAAATAATTAGCTGCCTTTGTGCAGATGATTTATGTACACCACCTCATTAAAAGTTATGTCGCCACCGTAGTATCATGATTTTTTTTTTTGGTTGCATATGATAGAGTACGTCATAAAAAGCCTCTCATTCTTTTCTCCGATTTATTTGGGCACAGGAAAATAAGGAAAATATTTGAATTCTTCCAGGGTAGTGACGTCACTGCCCTAAAGGCGAACAGCCAATCAAAAGACAGATATGTGTGCTGTGTTGCCGCATTCTGATGGCGCGCGAAATGCGGGCTCGCTCATCTATCTTGTCTTCTTTTGCCGCCTGATATGTTTTGTGGTTTTAGTATCCCGTGATCCGAAATTCCGAAAGCTAGGTTAAGGTTCCTGATCCGTCAATCCTGTCAATCGTCATTTGGTCATTGTCATTTCCAATTTCCATTGGGCTGTGGCTGTAATTTTCAACAATTTTAAAGTTATCATTATTTGTTTGCGTTTATTTGTACAGGATATTCTTTTATTCCATTTTACTAGGTTTCAAGTTATTTTATCAAAAGATAACCAAAAAGTGTGAGTAAAATCGATAGTCGATTCACAAAAACCGATTCACACCCGTATGCACCGTAAGTCAATTGCGCGATTAGTTACGTAAACCTGGATTAGATTACTTGTTTACTGTGCACCGCAAACTGACAATTTTGACACTGTCACTGTCAAAACAATCTTGCGAACACAACCTTGCTGTATCACCAATCTGGATTAGTTAATCTCTTGACGGTGAATGGCTAGATGCCAAAGATTAGCAAAACGCGATTAGGGAACTAGGACTAGAATCGCCAAACGGTGCATATGGGTGTCTGATAACCTGCGAGTCGGAGCTGTTCTTGGCAATAACGCACTCCTTATGATTCGCGCGGTTCGCACTGATTGGCTGAATTTGAATTTCTTTCTTCAAACTTTGGAATGGAATTACTAAAAAACAAAATGATGTAGAAGGTAACGAAATGCAGCAGTACGTTTATTTTTGTATGTACTAAGCGGTTATAACAATTAAATCATTGTTCTTAACCTCGTGATACAAGTCCATTAGGCATCTTCGGTAAAGCCAAACAAAAAATAAGGAATCGATGGTATAGCAAATATAAATCAGGATATTCGTCTAGCAAGAATATTAATTAATATGTTTGTATTATACTTTATAATCCATTTTATACCCATACATTCGCTGGTAGTTTTCTTTCATTTCAAAATTTTTTAATGAATTTGGAAACTTTCAATCTCTAGTGCATTGCAGTAGCTCATAGGCTGTGAAAAATATCTATTTTACCGCTGTTTCCGATTAGAGTTGATTTATTTTAATTTTTACAATAATCTCGTCTCTTCACTCTAGTTTGTCTATCTTTTAGCTAAGTTAGTTGCTTTCTTTCATCTGAGCAGATTTTTGTTTTTTTTTGTTCATATGTTGTGGTCTGGTAGGTTGCTTATAGGTGGAAAAACTGAATGACATCCATTTGATTGAAAATGGTTAATTAAATGAAAACTACGAGAGAATGATATTTACAACCTTATATCATTAGAACAGCTATCAAAATTTACACTCGATTACATGAACAAAATTGGGCATTCCCATCTGAAAAATCTAGTTTAGCTTAATTAATCTACCTATTTCAAGTACAAGAGCAATTTTGAGGCATTCCAAGTTTTATAATTGCTGCGATGTTCAATCTTTTTCTGATATCTACTTATAGCAAAAATGGTGTTTTGCACCTAAACGGTTCGCTTTATGTATGTAATACAAAAAGTCACACTAAAATTGGCCAATAAATCTAAATATATGTATATTCGACATACACTCACATACCTAGCTATTTTCCAAAAAGAGATATCGTTTGGTCACAAGAGTTCGAGGCGTTGAGCTTGACGCAACCTGTACAGCTAGTCAATAAACGCTAAATAAGTATTCTAAGCTGACGCAATAACATTAACTAGGTGTCATATGAGACGATAGGAGGTTTGCGCTGAAATTGCATATTAGATTTGTGAACAAATTTGCTATGGAATTTCTTAACAAGTCTCAGGGGTTTTAAATGAAATTGGATATGCAATTTTATGTCAAACTATTTGGAAAGTGTTTTCTAAGTACTAGCAAATTCTATATCAAAACTGAGCGTAAAAATCTATCAGACTTGATCATGCATAGGGCGGCTACATTGCTACAACAGCTCCATACTAAAGGACCTCTATATTTGGTATAATTGCATAATTCTTCAACATATTAATAGTGTATACAAAAGAGCCAAGAGTCACAAGACAAACTGATGATTCAATGCTAACATAACCTATCAAACGTTTTCTATAGCCCTATACGAAAACTATGATGGGGTCAACCAGATTACAAGAGTCACTGATCCTGACGTTGGGAAGGTGATCTAGGATCAGTCACTATTAAGCCAACTTTTTCGTTGTTCGATATCCCTTAAATCCATGGAATCATAAATTCCACTTGACAGCTATTTGACATGATTCTGATCGAACCGGATCCAGATCACTGTTTTGGTAAAGGCCTTTTAGTGTAATTGTCAACTGTCGTACTAATCCAAATTCTCTGCAATTTTTGATTTTTTGTTAAGAAATTTCATAACAAATTCGTTCACAAATTGTATATGAAATTTTAGTGCAAATTTCGTATCATATCATACGGTCCTAACTGAACAGCTTCAAAGTGAGCATCTCAAAGTATGCATACAGTTGGGAACTTTGAAGAAATCAATCCAAGTATAAAGCACACTAATCAGGTATGGCCTTCATTATATCATCAATTGTCAATCTGCATATAGACATGCTCGAAAATATTGAGCTGCCTGCCAGCGTCTGAGAAATTCTACAAAATGTGGTCTTAATTCAATTGATTCAAAGTGGTGCAAAGGCAATAGTATGTATTTCAAAGTACAGAGCACATATACTAAAGCGCGGAGTTAAGCTTTCATAGCTATGCTATCACTCAAACCCAAGAGTACCCAATGGTAATAGCACCAAGTTATGGCAGTATTACGTTACGAAGGTGTTGCAATCCTTCCCACAGAAAAGACGTAAAATTTAAATAATTGGGTGAAGAGGAAAGACAAAACTTGATACAAAGATATTGGGCTATCTGTCAACATACATTATATACCAGTTTCGGCCTTTGAAACAATTCACCGTGATTATAATGGTGAGCAATCATAGGAGACTCGTGGTGACGCTTAGTGTTTTCACACTTCGATGATGGTGGTGAATCTTTTTCTCACCGAAATGTTAAGTGTCATCTCTGTCAATGCCTTTGTACCCAATAATCTTCCTTTCCACATGCTCACGATGCGATAATTCGGTTAACATTTGCGGAGGACTGGGGGGATAGGTAAGTAGAGGCCCTGTTGAATGCAATTACATTAACAGTTATGGGAAAATTCATCACATCTGGGCATTATAAAAGAACGATGCAAGTTTCTAGTAGCTGAGTGAAACTGATGATCAAACTCGCATGAAAAATTTTGCAACTTTAATTTTGGGGCACCTAGTGATTCTAAAGTCTGGTCCAAACGCTACGTTTTTCACGTCACGTTTTTGCGTGTCCAGTTTTAAAACAAAATGCAAAGGTTGCAAAAATAGAGCGTGAACATGGTGCCATTTCGTATTCATTTTTACGCAGTCTCAATTTTTGCATGTTGTCTTGTGGAGAAGAGGAAATCAATGGGATATTTAAAAAAGTATCCGGCGTTTGAGAACAGGAACTTTTAACCACAATAAGTCGGAGAAAAGCAGCATATTTTGGCCATGTTTTTAGAAATAGTAAGTACGAGTTGATCGTTGAGGGAAAGATCGAAGGACGACGAGAGATCGGGTGAAAAAAGTTCTCCTAGCTTCGGAACTTACGCCAGTGGTTTAATATCACAGAGGCCTGCACAATCATTCGTTTAGCCCAAGACAGAGAAAAGTTCCAAATGATGCTCGCCAACCTCCGCTGAGGAGATGGTACTGAAGGAAGAAGAGTTTAAGGTGGTCGACGAAATGGCTTCTTAAGAATACAAAACTTTACCACGTCAGATTAGTGCGAGACTTACAAGATGAACCTAATGATTGTCGAAACTAGTTATTCGTTTAAGAAGTACAACAAAACGAAATAGCACAAAGATAGCTGGTAGATATTGTACTGACAAGCCCCAAATTGACGAGATTTATTTTTTCTAACTTTTTTATGAAAACACTCCTTTAAGAATTAATTTTCTATCTGAGGTCAACGTTTCCTTTGAATTTCTCTACCAAAATCTAATATGCCTGCCTCTTTTTGTCTTTATTACTATATTCGTTGGATTTGATACGCCAAATTCAGTGAAAACTTCCATGTAACGTGATAAGGTCAGTCAAAAGCTCATAGGAAATTGTCGCCATTCTCATTAAATTAGCGAACAAAGTGTATCGAGAGACCAAGCCACATGGATAACTATGCTCACCAGTTCAGTTATCGCTGCAACTGTACCGTCTCCCCGCAGTTCTCAAAAATGCACCGTTTTGACATTCAGGCGCAACCTTTTGTCTGCAACGTTTTGAATCGCACAGACAAAACGTTGTGCAAAACATAGCATCTAAACCAGGCTTAAGAGTCATATCAGCGGCAGATTTTACCATATCCTGAAGCCGTTTAAACTATCGTTGAACGAAAAACCAGGACTACGGTCTTGTTTAAGCCTTAGCTTGATTGAGGTAATACTAGGTAAAGTGACAAAAACAGCATCCAAAATAAATGACGCTTGAATTAGTTTACTTCTAAAGTCATATCAAGAATAGAGTCAATCTCCTTGACTGCTCTTCTTCTATTGCAAAAAGGCGCTCCTACCTCGAAAATCTAATAACAAGTGCACTGCCTCACCCAAACAGGTAGTTACTAAGAAATTGATAAATGACTACCATAATTATAGTAAAACAAGGTAGCGAAGAAGAGCAAATCGTGCAAATTACATAATCACCTTCCATTGACCTTGAACTTGAAATCTACCTACGCCGCGCCGTGTATTCCAAATTCGTCTCAGTAATGCGTGACGTAAAAGGATTGGCCAATTTTTGCAGGCAAAAAATAACAATGAAAGCGCTAGCCCATGAAATCATGGCTTGTCCACAGAGACGTAATAGGATGACCGTGCAAAGATCTCGAACGAAATTGAAAGAGTCGTCTACTTGACGAAACGGCGTTCCTTTTTTTATCCCCAAAATTATCATTCGAAGTATAAAAATTGCGGCAGTATCACTCCAGACTGTCCAGTCATAAAAAATTGTACCTACCAAGTGGATTGAGTCAGTTGAGGCAGTATTTCGCGGGCATTCTGGGTACTAACGGTATTCAAAATTTCTTCGCAATCAAGTTAGACGTTTCAACGTTACAGGTTGTACAAATATAAATACAATTATTTGGAAAGCCCTACCAGCCCTTCCTACTATACTAAATTGACTTCCCAAAAAAGAAAAAAATTACCAGGAACTGCTGAACCGTGGCTTTTCCCTTCACCGTCAATGCACAGAATGCCAAAAACCATACATTATTTTCAATTCGGTCACATTAGAAAACCGGTAATAAAGAGTCCATTACAATTGAATTAGTAGTTTCAGAATTATAGATTATGTCAACTATAATATGTATCAAAAAGTACCATAGGTACGAGTACCTCTTTGGATAGGTCTGAAAACTATCGAATATCACTAGGATGACTCTCATTTTGGGAAATAGAAAACCTTCTATGACTACGACATATTGTAGAATTTCCGCTTTCTTGCTCCGCCACTAGTCCAGTTTATCACCCTAAAAAAAAATAAGTATATTTATTGCATTGAAGTCAGATTTCCTTATTTATAAATATAATTCCAAACAGAGCAGTAATTACAGTTCCTAGAATGCACTTATTTTTGTTGTCCTCATATAAAAACAATTAACCATTAAGGTCATTCTTACGACAAAACGTTAATATACATATAGGCTTTCACATATGAAAATATTGGAAAATAGTTTTGGCTAATTCTCATACCCGTTTTACATCGACGACTTCATCGCGTATTTATTTAAGGATTAATCCATGGTATTTTCTTCTCAATCTCAAACTGCTTGTGTTTCACATGTGAATAAAAGTATGGATTTTGTGACAGCATGCAGTGCTGCCAACGCTGTTGCTGTCATATGGGTCTTTTGTATTAGTATTTTTTTGTGACCTTTTGGCAGTTAAACTCTTAATTTGTTTACGAATTTTTATTTACAAAATGTGCAGTAATATACAGAGACGGGTATGCAACCTGCATGACATGCATCATATGATTTAATGGTTGGCACTACCGAATTTGACGTCAAACACAACACAAATTAGAGCAGGTTCTAAATCCGTGAAGAAATCTATGGACTTATTTGATGTCAAATTCCTGTTTTACCCCTGTCAAATTTGACCACGAACTGAATCCACAAATAAAGCCATGGATTTGTTGTTGATGTAAAGCGGGTATAAGAACTAAATAATGCCTTTAGAATTTATTACACCAACATTTGACAAAAACAATCAAAACAAGCAAGCCCAGCATTGCAAAATGTGTTTCACCTGTGTCTACATTTTCTTGGAGACATATTCACCAGTTAAAAATCCTTAATGCTAAAGTCTAATTGTTCCAAGAAAGACATAAAGGTACTAGAATCGTATTTACCCCTTGTATCAGTAAAACTGCAAAACAGAGGGATTAAAAGCTAGAAAAATGATTGTAGGATCCCGTGGAAGCCAGACCTTGAAATTTTATAAAAGCTAGTAGCTACACGCAGAAAAATCTGTCGTTCTGTCAAAGACTTACGCTTGAATTCAATGGGACGTTACACTCAGCATTCCTCAAATACAGCGATGTTTTATCCAATGGGAAGTGTATAGTTGGATGGAAGCGTATTGGATTCCAATAAATAATTCAATCGCAGCCTGTCGTTGAATCGAATCTGTGTTTGGTAATTGATTCTAAACTACTTTCTTTTCCTTGGACCAACAGATTTTATCGCGAGGACAGCTGATCGATTCGTTTGGATGTTTAATTGTGTGATTTTGTACGAAGTTATAAGGAGCATGATATAAGAATTAGACATAAGCCTGCACCAGCTGTTGAATTTTTACCTAAAATATAACTGTCTGACTAATCTAAATACATACATTCAAATGTGGGTGTTAGCTCTTCTAAGCCGCAATTTCTTAGTAGGTCCTCCATTTAATATATAACTGGACACATTTAAATCACACAATTGCTGATGCAATACGCAAAACCACGAGATGACACAACACACGGCTAACACCAAAACAACACAGCGAAACAACCTCGTCCATGTTGGCCAGTTGGCATCGATAATAACACTGAGATGACCCCCCTGTTCTTTCTTTTTACGTTCATTTAATCGGAACATCAGTCCCGCCGAATACTGATTATATAGTTCAGCGAACAACAAGGGCCATTGAAACAAAATTAATTTTTATCAGATGAATTATCACGAACTGCTGTTGCAGTAATAATTTTTGTACATTTAATAGATTGTATGCTTTGCATAAATGAAACATAGGGTCAATTTCGAAAACGAAAGTGTGTTTTGATTGCATTATATGTCAATACTGGTATTGAAGGATCATACATATCGTTAGAACGAGTATAAAATTATTCTGAATTTATTGGCGTACCTGTGATTACTTTGAATATAAGAATTGAATTCTTTCAATGACATGGATTTGAAACAACGATAAATATATTTAAAGCGATGGAAAAACATCCAAATACTACTAGTATTTTTTTCTGTGTATGTGTATTCCAATCAAAGTAAGATCCCCACTTATTAAACCTGGGTAGTGGTGGCTTCGGCAGATCGATTACAAGTAGTAACTATTAATAATAAACTCTCTGACCCTGCTTTAGTTACTTCAGGGGTTCCTCAAGGTTCCGTTCTTGGACCCATTCTTTACTTGATATATACGTCAGATATTCGTAGCAGTATTTCTCATTCTTCAATAGTAGTGTACGCTGATGATACTCAGTTGCTCAATTCCTTTAAACCAGAAAATGTCTCACAAGCAGTTAAAAATATGAACGATGATATTCAAAATTTATTTCATTACTCAAAAAGAAACAATTTGAAATTAAATTCATCCAAGTGTTCTATGATGCTGTTTTGTCCCCATGGCAAACGTGAACTTCTAATACCTCAGCTTGATATCAACATTAATGGAACAATGTTACCTATTGTAGATACGGCTAAAAATTTAGGCTTAAAATTTGATTCTCTTATGCGTTTCAAGGAACACGTTTCTATAACTTTGGGGAAATGCTATTTTGTTTTGAAGCGCTTATACAACAACAAACATATTTTGAATTACAAAACACGCAAAAAGCTATGTGAAACACTCATATTTCCCATTATCAGCTATGGTATTGTTGTTTACTTTCCTTGCCTTGATGCTGCGACAAAGAGTAGAGTTCAAAAGTTTCAGAATAGCTGTTGCCGATTTGTGTTTGGTCTCAAGAAATACGACTCAACTTCTGCAAAAATAATAGAGCTTAATTGGCTACGCATAGAAGATATTTATAGGTATTCAGTTGCTACTATGACACATAAAATACTTAATACTGAGTGTCCCTCCTATATTTTCAAAGAATTCTCATCTCGCAGAAGACAGGACGGCATTAATTTTCGCTTTAAAAGGCGTCTGGAAATTCCATCATATAATACTACAATGTTTCGGCGCTCATTCATGTACAATTCGATCAAGATATATAATCAGATAGACGATAATTTAAAATCCCTTCCTTTGAGTAGCTTTAAGAGACATGTAAAATCATGGTTGTTATGCGCAAATACTGGCTCTGGCACTAAATGTTAGTTTTTTGTGTTTCTGTGTTTTTATATTATCTGTAAGTTTTTAACCCTAGTTGGGAAGATGCCTTTCAGTATTTTTATATTTGATGTCATTCTTCACATTTCTTTGCTCATCATGTATGACTGGCTTTCTTTTTTTCTTAAATATGTCGCGTCTCGGAATATAGTTATTTTATACTCGTTTATATGTATATTACTTTTTTAGTTAAATAGGTTGAGTAGAATAGATTTTATCTAGACTCCGCCTATAGAAGGAAGATGTGCATTTTATTATACATATTTTACTTCCTTAATAAAGACCATTTATTATTATTATTATTATTTATTATGACAGGTAGCAAAGGTGTAGAAAATCCCATCTCAGGTTTATTGAAGTATAGAGCTTATTTTTCCATATCCTATTCTTAACAATACAAATACCCGCGCTACTCCATGCCAGACACTTAGCATTGTTCCAACCTCCCAGTTGACACCCCTAATAATTGTACTTTCGTACTAAATTTCATATGTTTTTTGGGAACCTATAAAATGATGAAGCCAGACAGTTTCGAGGATTCCAGACGCATTGTCTGCAATTTTGCAACAGGTGCGAGTGCAAGAAGTGTATGTATACGTTAACTGGTGTGAGTGAAATAGAGCTACTTTGCGGCCTAGATCGGTCTCCATTCGCCTTTTAAAACATTACCTAGCACTATTAATTTATAGAGTTTCAAAAGCTAGTCCCCTTAGGAATTTTCTCTTTACGTTTGTACCTAGGAGCACAGTTGACAATATCTATCCGACATCCAGGTATGCTAACTGCGTAATGACAATAAATTCATTACCACCAAATTTGATACATACATTGACTGACAATGGATTCAAATAAGAAACATTCAATATCTGCAACAAATATCATAACTATATACTTAGGATTAAGTTATGCTCTAGTTAGTGCCTAAACGGGAACGGCCTAAGGTCATACCCATTAAAACGTTATATATTTATTTTATTTAAATATTAATATTAAACTTTATTTAACCAGTAAGTTTTAAATTTATAGAAAAGAAAATTACATCCTTAGACTATACTAATCTACTGGAAAGACCTCAAGGAGGAGTTCACTTAAATAGTGGTCTTCCACTCAGTCCTTGTTCTTAGTAAATAAAAAAAAGTATGCATGGAAATATGAGAACTAAAAAACTAAATCTACAAACTAAGCACATCGATACTGTTTGTGGAAGCTCTAAACTTACAAATACTTATGATTTGCTCATGAAATGATCTTTGACTTTTTCACGGAAAGTAACTAAGCTACAAGATTTTAAGGAAAGGGGGAGGTTGTTGTATAACTTACTTATATTCACGGCACATCTAACAAATTCATGTATCTAGTATTAACACTATGTATACTCGACCTAAATCTAATTTTACGAAAAAAATATTGCGGCTCTTTGAGAACGATTAACTTATGATACAGTGACCAAGCATTGACGAGGAACAATTTTTTTATTGACAACCATCTAAGTTATTATTTTTGTTCCAGGTTTATCCCCTTCGAGATTCTATACCCTCCCCACTCGAAAGAAGAAGACTTACGAGTATCCTTCACTAGACCGTCGCACACTCCACAGAGGATCTCAAGAGCTCCTTCCTCCCAAGAAGCCTCCCAGAACCTTTGCTGCTGCTCCAAAATCCTCCATTTTTGACATCTTCAAGAGGGATAAACGCACCGAGCCAAAGAAATCGAACTTAAGACGAAGTGTCAGTGACGTATCTAGCCAAAAGTCAAAAGTCAACGTCAAGCTACACGGAAACGATACTGAAACCAAGAAACAACTTTCTCCGATTATCGAAGTGACTGCAAGAGAAGACTACTTCGATCCACTGGTCGAAGGTAACAGAGAAGACGATGAGATTGATGTGAAGGCTCCCGCAAGGAAGAAGAAGAGACAGAGCATCACCGAAAAGCTCAAACAATTCATCGACGAGGTAGACGAAGAGCTATACAAAGAGACTGGCGTTAGACCTTTACCAGCTGACGAACCAAAAGAAGTAAAAGAACCACAACCTATAATCATAGATGTAGACAAGGCGGAAAAGATATCCGGAAGAAAGAAGAAATTCAAAGCATCGCTATTGGGAAAGAAATTCAAAGTTGGCAAGAGCAAAAAGAACAAAACAAATGAGGCTGCCAAGCTCAAAAAGACCATCCTCGAGAAACCAGAATCTGCCAAGGAGACAGAAGAAGAAACCATAGACAAACGGGCTGCAGAGTGTCTTCCTAGCACTCCTTCGCCGAGAATCAAGGAAGCCATAGAGACGTTGGAGCACTCCAACACCTCGTCAGCCATGATTCACAGCAGCCAGAAGCCGGTTGATAAGCTGCCTCTGACTAAAGGTCGAACCGTTGACCCGATGGTCAAGAGATTGAGTAGAGATGCTGGCTCATCCCCACCACCAAAGCCTAACGTTATGGTGTCACCGCATGCGTCCGTACAGCACAACAACAACCAGCCATTCTCTTACACCCGAGGATTGAGCCCGGAAAAGTACACCGAAAACGTACAAAATCCGGGGAGTCCGATAATATACGCTCAAGTTGTTTGTGGGAACAACACCAGCGGGCCAAAAAAGCAAACTATCCATACGGCGTACACTAATGGGAAGAAGCATCCCCACTCAGACTCCGATGAAGGTCTTGGTGGTGAAGAGCATCGTAGGAGCCATGATTATTATGATGAAGGGGATAAGTTCGAGGAGGAAAGTCCTATTACTCCGAAGTTTAGGAACCCCGCATTTATCAACGGCTATACAAGCTTTGAAAGAAAAGAGTTTGGGCAGAATGGATACATAGAGAGAGGAAGGGGAGATGGAATGGACGCGAAGAGAAGGGAAAGTCTTACTGAACAAATGGATAATGATTTTCCTACCAAGCATCCAATGGCCAATGGTGAGTAGTCATTGTAATGGTCATTAAGTTAAACCCATATCAATGTGCCGTTTTCATTTAATTTCAAATGTTCAATCATAGCCTTGCTTTTCAATTTTCTTACCTTTAAACAACCTAGTAGGCTATGAAAGATAAACAAAAACTTGTTGATATACGAAAGAAAATAACTAACTTAGCAGAAAGGTACAGTAAAGGGACAACATGAAAATTTCATCCAACATGTCAAATCCAACCAGTTGTAATGTGAAAGAGAAGCTAGAGTACGACAGAAATGGATACCTTTCACAGCCTAGTAGCTTCTGCAATGCATTAAAGATTAAACATTTCCAAAACCATTGAAAGCTTCGAAATGAAAATAAAACTATCAGCGATTGTTGCTGGCAGTCCAATATCTTTAGCACGCAATTTCACATGCAATGGTATAAAAAGTAGTAATTTCCATCAAGTCAAAGTAACGACGCCTCTGACTGTAGTCCTTAAATTTTTTCAGTATCTGTTAGCAAGATTTCAAAAATTGCCAGATAAGATTATATTTCATAATTTCAACAGATTTTAATTCATTCTTCATTTTCTGCGATCTGACTAATAGATACGGAAGAATTTTAAGAGTTCTTCAGAGAACTCTTGTCTACTTTTGACTTGATAGAAATGAATACTTTTTTATATCAGTGAATATAAAATTTATTCTGAAGGGATTAAACTGCCAGCAACACTCACTGGTAGTTGTTCTTTCATTTATTCAGAATCTTTAAGGTTTTGGAAAAATATTTCTCTCGTTCTCCAGCCCCTCTTTTATCTTACCGCTGTTGTTTTAGGTTAGAGTTGATATAGTTTACTCCAGTTCATCTGTATTTTTTTGCTAAGTTTGTAGTTTTCATCTATCTGAACAAGATTTTCTATATTTCATGGTCTGCTAGGTTTCTTATAGTTGAGAAAATTGAATAGCACCGATTTGTTTGAAGATTTGAAGCTAAATTAAAACTACCAGAGACTGATATTCCACCCTTATACTATTAGAAAGGTTATAAAACTTTACATTTAACTCCATGAAGAAAATTAGGTATTCCTATTTGGAATGATCATGTTACCTCTGATTGAATTTTCCTTAATTGATCTACCGATTTCTCCAAGAACAACGCATTTCATGCTTAGTCATACAGCAAAGTATGTTTTATAATTGCTGCAATATTCAATACATTTCTGATACCTTCTGATACCAAAAATGGTGATTTGCACCAAAACGGTTCATTTAAAGTCCAATGTGTGATACACAAAATCACTCTGGATTTAACCCAGGAATCTAACTAGGGAATTATACACTCTTTTATTAGACACCCTGTATAAAAGTAATTATTTCTAAAATGTATTCCAACTCGAGTTAGATAATATACTCGTAAAGTAAATTTTCTGAAAAGGGATATTGTTCGGTCACAAGAGACCTAGGCGTTGAGCTTGACTCACCATGTATAATCAAAGTGAGAAGTAAACAACTTCGTACTTTTATTATACTTTATATATACTTTATTATACTTTTTTATTATACTTTTTATTTAAATTCGTACCAGAAAATGTTGGAAAAAGCTCGGCGGCCAGCGGGAATCAAAACCACGACCTCTAGATGGGTCGAATTTAAATTGAGAAAATAGAACCCAATTCGTACTTCTTGTTACAGGTAGAAGCGATCTTAGTGCCAGAAGGGACTTACTAGAGTCCAGAATAGCTCGTAGGGTGAACGACAGCGTAATTCGTACCTCGCCAGTCACAAACACCGTTTATATCACAGAGTCTACCTCAAAGTACTACAGGGAGAGATCCACTAGTCCGGTTGGGTACTCGAAAAAGTACTCTCCAGATCCGAAACCTGATAGGTACTCAAAACCGGCGACGACTGAGACAAGAAACAAGAAGTACTACGGAGAGTCTTCTCACCGCTATGAGTACGACAACAGTCGGACAAAAACCAACGGTTACACCTACAATGGATTCGACAGTGAGCCAAAAAGCTTCGATTCGCAGATCAGCGATTACAGATCCTCCCCAGAGAACAGACATTTCGATGCTAGTCCAAGATACAATCCAAAAATGGAGAAGAAGACTTTATACAAAGACAGAGCGATGTATAAGTCCACGCCGGAGATCCATCTGAGGTCGTACCAAGACCAGAACCTCAGCGATTCTTACCATGATTCTTTAAGGAGGGAGAAAGTGGATAGCAGAGTTACCAGCTCCTCAAAGTACAGATCGGAGAGGTTTTTGGATGAGAGTGAAAGGAAGGAGAAGTTTGTTGACTCCGGGATCGAAAACGACTTTAGGAGGGACTCGGGAGACAATTTCCGGGTGACGCGGCCTCCAAGGAGAAAGGAGCAGTACTGCAACGAAAGTGAAGATGAGGGTTTCGCTAGCTCGTTATTGATCGCTAGTGAGAAGCAGCACACGGAGGAAAATGCAAGCCAGGTATGTGATATGATAGGGTAAACTACGCAGTTATTAGCACTTTAGGGGGTTCCTCACATTTGAATGTACTTTTGGAAGGTTTATATACCAAACGTGTTATTGAAGCCATGGAAGTTGTATATCATCAACATTATACTTCCACAAAACAGTAAGAAATATGTGACTCATTTCCATAGAGAGCGGTTTAAAATGAGAAGCTGCTAATGTACCACTCTTGGTCAGTTGTCGGCACTCACTATTTGGCAGTTATTGGTACTCGTGGGCTAGTATAATATTTATCCCTAGATACCTCTCTAGGTGCTTCTAACTACCTATATGTTACTACATTTGATAGCTGTTTCGATCACGGATAACATTGTTTATACAGGGTGTCCCACGACGATTAAGACAAGCAACATATCGGAACTGGGCAGTAGTAGGAAATTATAATTTCGGGGGTGTACGTTAGAGCAAATATAGTATCTTTTCTTATTATTGTGTTACCCAATGAGGTATTCGTTTTTGGTCACGTGACGTCCGATTCAAAGTTTTTAATGGGACACCCTGTATATTTGTGACTTTTTGTGTTCCTCCTGATAAAGCAATTCCTCCAACAAACTAGCACACTTGGGGTCCACAGTGATTAATTCAAGAGCTACAGGTACTTAAAGGATGGTACCATTGCCATTGATTATAACATGTACCCCTACAGTTAAATTACTTTGGTAGTGTTTCATAATAGTAGTGGTACAGTCCTTCAGGTACCTGTAGCTCTTGAATTCATCAAGACCCCAAGTGTGCTAGTTTGTTGGAATTGTTTTATCAGGAGGAATACAAAAAGTCACAAATATATAGTGTGTCCCATTAAACATTTTGAATCGGACGTCACGTGACCAAAAATAAATACCTCATTGGGTGACGCAATAATAAGAAAAGATACTATATTTGCTCTAATTTACACCCCCAAAATTATTATTTCCTGCTACGGCCCAGTTCCGATATATTGCTTGTCTTAATCGTCGTGGGACACCCTGTATAAAAGTTTCACAGGTATCTATTTTATTTCGTAAATCATGATTTTTCAATTCAGTTGTGTAAATTGATAAACCTGTAGACCAAATACTGAGCAGCTTCTTAAAAGAATTTATTGCAAGAATAACAAATGTGTTGATAATAATATGCAAAAAGGTATATAACACCCAAAGATTAGAAAAAAATTGCCTTTGTTTCTTACTTATAAAATATTATGGTGTCCCATAAGCCCTGGATAAGCATAAAAGTATTAAGCTTGCCTACACAGGTAAACATTGGATATTTCTGTATAAATCAATATTAAATTAAGTCTAAAAACTATCACAACCAATATCAAAACCAAAAATTTTGTTGCGGAAATAATCTTATCTAAAATGATATAGGTTTCTTCCTGGCAAGAATATTGTTGAACGAAAGAACAAATTAAACAAGAATTAACACTCATTGCAAAAAAAATCGCATTTCGTTCTGAAGAAATTATTATTCTATCTGGGCCCAGTTTCTACACTCATGCTAGGTATTTTTAACACAAGAAAGGTTTTTGAAGACATATTGACCATATTGTACTTTACATACCAATACCATGTTACAACAAGGTACAACCTCCGAGGTGGTAATATTTGTACCTTAACTAGTAAAAGAAATTATGATGATAGGTACTATAACATCATTTCGTTCAGTGGTATGGGTTTGTGGTAGAGACATTATAATTAGATGCAGACTGAAAATAATAATGATTATAATTTATTCTTAGTCGCGTGCCAAGTAATGGACAACCGGCATTTATGAGTTACCAGTAGTTGGCACTTAATATTTTCTACAAAGCCTTAAAAAAGAAATTTCCAAATTGAATAGAAGTAGCGGTGATTGTATTTAATTATTCCTGATTACTACTAGTGTGAAAAAATAAGCATATTTTCTAAGACAATGCCCACAAAATGATATCAGTGTTGCGAGTAGCAACTAGTTTTACTACAGCTAATGGAAAGCAACAAACTGGCATAAAATATCCCTTAATGAGCACTCTTTTTCCAATCAATGATTACTTCCTTTTGAACAGTTTTTGTAAACTAAGTAGGTAAAAAAAGGTAAAAATTATGAAGGTGCCGGCATTAGGTAGGTTTATTTCTACCAGGTACCAGTAGTTGGCACAGGGGTGTCGATCGCACATTTTACATGACCAGTTATTGTCACCTATTTTTTCAAATAAATGTACACTTATCAAAGGAAAAATTGGTAGACATAGAACCTACGATTTTACTTCAAGGGGTATGGTATTGGAAATAGATTTGTTCAGTAAATATTTGTTTAATTCCAATAACGCTCCGATAGTACGTCTTAACAAAACGGTGCCGACAATAGACCGGTTTACCCTATGTGTTAGTTGGGATTTGCTTCAGGTTATTTATAGTAAATACGTACAAACCCTGATTTCTGTTGACAGAAAAAACGAAGAGATTACGACTCGGATCGAACTTACTCTCGCGAAGATGATCCATACAGACACTTGGAGGCGATGGAGTACAAGAGCAAGTTCAGGTCCAACGAATACATTCCGAGAGAGCGAAGTATCGACGATGGCTCTCACTACGACCCGAGGATAGACAAGGACGAAGACAGGTCCACGCTGAAAAGGGTGGATACGAAGCCACCCAAGCCAGAGAAGAAGAGCGGGCTTGAAAAGGCGAGTACTGTTGTCTCGATTATACTGTAGGGAAAAATACACATGAAAAAATCTGTCGTTTTGTTGAAGACTTACGCTAGGATTCAATGGGACGGTACACTAAGCATTCCTCAAATACAGCGATGTTTTATCCGATGGGAAGTGTATAGTTGGTAACGAATTATATGGTATTGTCGATTCAACAACATGTCATTGGATTCCAATGAATGATTCAATCGAAGCCTGTCGTTGAATCGAATCTGTGTTTGGTAATAGATTCCAAACTTCTTTCTCTTCCTTGGACCAACAGATTTTACTGCGAGGACAGCTGATCGATTCTTTTGGATGTTTAGTGGTGTGATTTTGTATGAAGTTATAAGGAGTATGATATAAGAATTAGACATAAGGCTGCACCAGTTGCTGCATTTTCACCTGAAACATAACATTCAAATGTGGGTGTTAGCTCTTCTAAGCCCCAATTTCTCAGTAGGTCCTCCATTTAATATATAACTGGACACATTTAAATCACACAATTGCTCATGCAAAAAGCAGAAATACGAGATGACATAACAAGGCTAACACCGAAACAGCACAATGAAACACAACGAAACAACCTCGTCCATTTTGGCGGGTTGGCGACGATAATAATACTAAGATGACCCCCCTGTTCTTTCTTTTTACGTTTATTGAATCGGGACATCAGTCCCGCCGAATACTGGGTATAGGTCAGCGAACAACAAGGGCCATTGAATTCGATATATGATGTTGTTATGAATACTACTTTCCAATTTCTTTAACAGCATACACAATGTTTTGAAATCATGGGTTATTCTTCGCGTAGTAGTTACCTTTTGAAACAAAATTAATTTTTATCAGATGAATTATCACGAACTGTCGTTGCAGTAATAATTTTTGTACATCGAATACATTGTATGCTTTGCTTAAATGAAACATAGGGTAAATTTCGAAAGCAAAAGGATGTTTTGATTGCATTATATGTCAATACTGGTATAAGAAGGATTATACATATCGTTAGAACGAATATAAAATTATTTTGAATTTATTGGCGTACCTGTGGTTACTTCGAATATAAGGATTGAATTCTTTCAATGACATAGATTTGAAACAACTGTAAATATATTTAAAGCGATGGAAAAACATCCAAATACTAACAATTAATTGGAAACGCAACCGTATTTTTTTCTATGTGGCTAGCAAAATTACCAGTTGATTGATTTAATATGCCTTTGAAACACTGATCTCAATATTTTTAGGTTATAGCCCTCAAGGGTTCCTATCATTATCTTCCGTCCGCTCACTATTGGCCCACCCAGTATAAAATCTGTGATCTTTTTTGCATTTAGGTTGGGACTCTTCGGGATGTGCAGAACTTGTTGCATAAGTACCTTACATGACAATGCTTCGCAAAATATGGAGGCAGTCTACGTAACGTTTTTTTTTTAACCTCGCCCTATGTTCAGAGCTACCTCTTCTGGAAGTCTAGCAGAGCTGTTAGGCAATATCAGTATAGAAAAATACACAATCCTTGTACGTCTTAAAATGCAACAACAATAACATGAATCCTCAACATAGAAAAAGAGTTGTCCTTTAATAAAGTTTTTACAGCGTTTCAGCTATTTTTTTAGACTTACATTACTTCATTGGTTTAATAATGTTAAATAAGAAAGTTGCTAATATAAGTAAATCTTTTATATTTGATTAAAAGTATGCATATCCCTGAGATATAGAAATCGCTCATTCTCTCTTTTTTATACCTAAAAGCACTGTTGCGTACAGAATTCTTCACTTTAGGTGAAACTTTCTACTCTAAATTAAGTCTCATTGGGCATATAAGCTCAATTTTATCAAACTCTTCTAAAGTATTGGATTGTCTTCATGGCATCGTACGTATTATGTCAGATGCTCTATGCTACAGCGTAGCACTAATTGTATATACAACAATTACGTCAGTGAGTCTTTGTTGATTGTTCTACATCATACGCTCGCTATTCTAGGTCAAGTCCTTATTTACCCGAAAGAAGGATAAGCAGCTACCGGGGCTTGTCAGTCAAGACAGTCTCAGAGCGAGATATGTCGAGTACAAGGGCAGAGAATCCGTAGAACCAAAATATAAGAAGAAGGAAGTCAACGATGTACATCTGGTGAGTCATCTTAGCTTTCACTAAAATTGTAAATTTTATGTTCCTAAATTATGATTGAGGCGACAATAAAAAGGACGCTACGTGCTACGAAGTATGGTCTAACCTTCAAACATTCTTCCAGGACATGTATTCTATAAACCAATATCGATCACTTCCATCCTTTTAACATAAAGGTAGCGTTATCTTATCTTCTAACTTTTCACCAAATACTGGACTTCGTTGTATTTGAAAAGCGGCGAAGTACTAACATCATACAAAGTATTGTATGAACGTTGTAGTTAATGTGATCTAATATATTCTGTATATTTTGTCAAAGAGGCGAAATCATTGAAAATCGTTGCGTCATTGAACATCCCAATTGCATAGAAAATTTTGTTTGACAGGTTTACCTTTATAGTCGACAGAAAATTCGGGCTGCCAAAAGTAAATCTTTCATTAAATTGAATCTAATACAGACATAAAATGATTTGAAGTATCCAAAGTATCTCAAAAACAAAATTGGAGCGTCTTTATGTTATCTGGTGAATCGTTAGCATCTATCGGCACAATTTACAAAAATAATAGTGTTTCCGCTTCCGTTGTACTAGAAAAAATATTGGTGTTCTTCCAACTCCTTATGCTTATCTACCCCCTATTTGATTTTCAAAAACTGTACAATGTTCAGTCTCCGTCATAACGGTAATAACAATCAAAATTTTATAACAGCCAAGCTAATATCTTCCAAGTTACAGGCTATAGGATATATCAAAAGGTCCCGCATATACATATGTAGGCCTCCAAAGGCACTGTTCGAATAGGTCTATAAAGATCATTTTTGATGTAATTACTGGTTTTTTATACATACAAAAAATTTTGGAACTCCGCCATTCAATTCTCCTCCTTCCCACCTTTCCAAGTCTAATCCCCTTCTCAAAAATTGAACATCTTCAGGAACCTATAAAACGGCTAGGTTTTCTGGGATCCTAAGTATTTTTGACTTTTGTTTATTACTCAGCCGCCAATGCACCAGCAATTATCAAAAATGTAGCAGCATTACCAGCTGTGACCCCATAATATTTTCTTCTTCTTAAGGTACCAACTCTATGCAATGAAGATCGGCAACAATTTTAGCAAATACTTTTCTACCTTCTGCTCTTCTGGGTGGTGTATGAGATTCCAGTCCCGTCCAATCTTCAACATTTTTCAAGCATCAGTTTGATCTTTGCCCCGACTCTCTTTTGCCTTCTATTTTGCCTTCTGTTATTAGTTTAGAATGGCACATTTCTTTTTCCTCGTGATATGTCTAAAAGGCAGTTTTGATCTTTTTTATGATGGTTAAGAGATCACATTCCTTGTTCATTCAGGGCTTGTCCACCCTCAGACTCAATGCTTTTGCTTCACAAATATCTAAATTTCTGAACTCTGGATAAACTCTCATATTTATCAGCAGATTTGGATTTCTGCTTATCACCATGGTCTGTTCTTTGTCTTTTGTTTATTAATTTGTAGTCCGATCTGATCACCTACTGAAGCTTTTCTCTCAATTAGTCTTTGAACTGTCCGCGAAAAAAGGCGTTATTATCCATATACCTGAAGTTATTTATCAGTTTGCTGTTAATTTTCATACCGTCTTCGGACCCGTGAGGTGCACAGTGAATCCTGAATTTCATTGAAGTCAGTGAGAGTTGTTGAGATTATGCTGTTAGAAGAATAGCAACTGACAGACATACAGATAGACAGACAGACCGATAGAAGGGAGTGACACAGATTTTCATGATACAGACGTCATCAAACATCGAAAACACGTATCTCCAAATGTGTGCTTCCTAAATTGGAAAGATATCTCCTCACCACATGTAGTGTACAAATCACATATTCTCAATAGCACCTGCTTCAAATTCACAACTCATTAACTTGCAAATAATTGAATCAATTATGCAAAAATTTATCACGCCACCCTCGTAAGTGCGTACCTGTAACACGATGCAAATGAGAGTGAATAGGACGGCAAGAACTAACACAAGGACACATACTCTTGCTCAACCCACTCGCCATATGGCCAAAGGCTGAGCAACAGGTTAGAATATTCTTCGCCAATGGCGTAGTTCATAGATTCGGTGTCAATAACAGTACTATCCATGAAGATAATGGTTCGCTAGTATCATTCTTCCAATCTCGTCTCACACATAAGGGTACGCTCAATAAGATTAGATAATCAGTAACACTTGGACTTTCTCATGAATACACATAGCCAGGGTTATTATACGGTCATAAAATGGTTATAGAGATAAGTCAGGGTAGCGTTTTGTATACGTAATTAACATGAGAAGCCATTTTACTATGGTCAAAGATTATGGCAGAGGTTGTCATGGCTCCATTAAAATGAATTGGCATCAATAGCTTTATTAAGGCAATGATGAAGAAAATGATGTCCACCCTAGATAAAGTGAGCTCAAGGATAACAAAATCCTTGTTTGGAACATATCCCTAATCCACGCAGCGCTGTTTCGATCTTTTGGATCTGATCAGGAAGACCTGGGTAAAACCCGGTCTCAAGCTGATATGAATATGATGAGTGATGTTATAAATATAAAAAAATACTCCTAGCGGCACTGAATTACGCTACTGGCCCAGATACTTCCTTTGATCAGGGTATCGTGTAGTTCAACCGGTTGATCTATAAAACTACAATAATTCTTGAGAAGTATCTGTAATGCCCTCAGTAAAACATTCTCATTCTGAAAAATTCTGTCATCAATATTGTTAGCAAGACAAAACACGAGTATGCTATCTGGCTTCATTTGCATTTTATGAATTAATTAGACCATTTAATGCAGACTTAGCTGAATTTATTTTTGTACTATTTATTACAAGTATATTGGTTCTATTTAAGTCTTCCAAGTATGGACCAAGATAGGCAGCCTGTGGTTCTTTGTCGCATTATTTGCGGTCCTATATTTTGCGTAAAAGTCCTTTTAAGTAACAATTACGTATTTAAAGCTTGGCTATAAGAAACTCACGAAGCTAATTTATGTTCAAAGAAAGCAGTCTATTAGCTATTTTTGGATAATGATATTGTGAAGATTTGTCACCAAGTCTGTCATCAGATTCTAAGACAACTTGTGTGCATCATTCATTCCTTACCTTGATTCCTAACTGTGTCTTTGGATACCTGCGAATCTCAAGGCGCAGATGATACTGTGCAGCTTTCCAATGCCATAAGTCACACATAGCTGTCCGTAAATATAGTTTTACTACCTTCAAAACTTGTTTATAATCAATATCATAGTTACTACCTACTGACACTCAAACATAAAATTTAATATAACAGTTCCCAATCTTTGGGAGCTCAAATTTGCCTATCCGTCCGGGTGTCTATATGCTCTGACGCTCAAAAATCGTTGCTGAAAAATACGCTAACAGTTAAATGTTCTGGCACAAAAATATCCTTACTTGTGGCCATTTGTTCTGACATCCTAATGTCCTCGCGCCCAAACACCTCGTTGCTCAAATATTCATCATCATAGTCACAATGTTTTAACAGACATGTTGTGAACTCGTAAAATGCATTAAGTCGGAGCTGGAGTATTGCCGACACGAATATTATCAATAGTTTTGAGATCTGTAGTTCGCGATTTACTGTCAGTTCAGTGGCGCTCTTGATACTTATATCTAGCAACTTTTTCGTCGTATCTACTTAGCGTGTAGGGGAACGGACACGGCGCGGCCCACTCGGGGCGCGACCCTCAACTACAAGTTTCTTCATATTATCGCTTCTGTGAATATGTCTGAAGAATGTAAGCATTCTCATCGACACAATGGAGGATAGTCTCTTTGGATTACCGAGCTCATCCAATATGGAAACATTAGTTCGATGGGCGGTATAAAGAATTCTCAGCATTCTCCTCCACGTCCTCATTACAAAAGCATCTATGCGAGCTTGATCTGCCTTTTTAACAGTTTCCGAGGCATACAAAAATATGGAGAAAACAAGAGACTGAACCAGTGACATTTTGGTAGCTTTAGTGATGTTATGGTCACGCCATATTTTAGTAAGCTTTGTCATGGCCACCCGTGCCTGTTGAATGCGCCGTCGAATCTCATTCTCACAGCTACCTGAATTGTCGATCAAAGAACAGAGGTACACAAAACTTTGAACTACCTCACAACGGCCTATTGACTTTATTTCTCGATGATTGTCATGTTCTCTGTCTACGATAATAACCTTGGTCTTGTTGTAGTTGATACCAAGACCATATGCTGCACTATGAGCTTCTAGTCCTTCCTGAGAAGCAGCAATAAGTGTTGTATCGTCAGCAAATCTTAAGTTAGATATTTTGCTTCCGCAAATAGTTATACCGCCATTCCAGTTGTCCAATACCTGTCTTATCACAAATTCAGAGTACCTAAATGTTAAATAACATAGGAGATAATACGCATCCCTGACGAACTCCTTTTCTGGTTGCTGTTTGACCAGACAGGTTACCATCAATTCTTACACGAGCTGAGCTAGACTCATAGAGTTGCTGTATGAGAAATACTAAGTGGTAAGGGACTCCCATGGAGATAAGGATTTCCCACAGTTTAGGCCACTTTAACGATCAAACGCCTTAGAATAGTCCACAAAGCAGATAAAAACGGGAAAATAATGCTCTCTAGCTTTTTCAAATATTACGAAGATTTTCTCGATCTCAAATTTCTATGTGTTTTAAAAAATTATTAAAAGTTAAGGTAATGATAATAACATACATCATTTTCATTCTTGCTAAAATACCGTAACTTTTCATGGCGAAGACCAACAAGGGGTTGGGTGCCGAGACACATTGGAGTAGGTGGAAATGAGAGGGCTCACAGGTATACCAAGAAAGGTGCAGAACTCCTTCTCATCGGACCAGAACCAGCATGTGGTACATTACACCACGTGGTACGGACAGCTATCAGCAGTTGAGTGTCAAATGAGCACGAAAGGCGCTGGGACAGAGTAATGAAGAATGCTCAGTCTAAGAGGATTCTGAGGGGACCTTTGTGTTCGAACACCGCAGACGCTCTCAGACTGAGCAGGAAGGAACTGCGAAAGGTGGTCAGATTTATAACTGCCTTGAGTGAAACCAGGAGCTTCTAACTGATCAGCAGGGAGGACAGGAGAGCATAGTTCAATGCATCTCAAGGTTAGCATGATCCCTTTGACCGGGGGTCCACAATAAGTCTTAAGGCTAAGTGGTAACCATTACGGTATCTGAACCCTAACCCCCTCACGGCTAAAAAAAGTGTGGCCGCCCAAACACAGGGGAAGAGACCTTCTTCAATACAGATTATACTACAGTCATCTAAAGGTGGGATAGCGTTCCTGCAACGTTGAAATACGCAGCTGTCTCATTCTAATGTTGGTCAGTATCTGCGAAACTGATGCTAACACCATCTCATGCATATTCGTTGCAGCTGGCCTTGTGGTGTATGCTAGCGTGTTCGTAAACATCGTAAAGCCGAGTGGTTATGGGAATTCGCGCGATATATGAAAGTCTGACGATTCGTGATCGGCAATTTCATTGAATGGAACATTCAAGCTGCACTGTCTAGGAACGCGACGCATATGGACAAGCGACAGGCCGTTGCGTATCGATAAGCGCTCGCTGGTAAATAGCGGATAAATGTTTCTAGGGATACGAGGGTGTTACGAGTTTTTCATGGCTGAGTAGCCGCGAGGGCTAAGCCTAAATGTCACTGTACCGTTCTATAAGAATGTTATCTTGCGGGAAGTGTGTTGACGCGAGCTTTGAATAGGTTAACACCAGCAACAGTACTCTGTAACTTATAGCGTTTTCGAAATGCTGCACTGATTTTAACCACGATTGCACTACAGTGCATATTGAACACTCGTCTGGTTGCCAGAGGTGCAATAAATCTGGACTAATAAGTAGAACATACAGTAAATTTCAGTGCAATTGGAGTAACTGTTCTGTCAGCCAACTGATAAAAGTTTGATGTCTTTTTGCATCCTAAGGGTTCAATTCTTTCTGTGGTGATTTTCGAATTTCAATAGTTTGAATCTGCCTTGATCAATCGTCTATTAACTTATCGACATAAAACCTAACAGCATTTTTTGCAATATGGCTTTTACACGAAATGCTGCCCACTAAAAATGAATATCATATTGAGATTTCTGTATCAGTAAATACTAATATCTTGTTACACTTCTTCTTCCATCAGTTTATGAGCAACATCTTATTACCTTCGTATTTTTGGGACACACGCAGCAGTTGTTTGCAATTTGACTAGAAGATATGCTTTAATTTCCTCATAGCCCGAAGATGACGATGTTCACAGTTCTTTCAACTACGCTTCCCATACCTTCCGTAACCTATTCTATCATCTATGCTACTATGTATACTACCCAGTACTTGATTCAAAAGATTATTTTCTTTGACAAAGACCCAGTACTGTGCTATATCAGACAAGAAGTACCCAAGTGCAATCGGTTGTAATGAACAATCAGGCTCTGCCAATAGGTCACTCATTTGAACTTTTTGCATTTGAAATTAATGAAACACCTATCGTGACTCGCAACAGCTGCTGAGAAAAAGTGTCTTATGCCTGCAGAGCTGCTTCCTATACTGCCCTAACTGTACTTGATGCAGTAGAGCTAAAAACAGCTCCACTTATCGGTAAGGCGACCTTAACGCGTCAGCTACAAACAGCCCTTTCCTCACCGGCGGCGTGGGGTTGGAGCCCTCTCACTGTCCAGAGCCTGCTCGTCTGAGCTATTATATTCACCAACGGAATTGCTGCATCTCATCCTAAGCGGTGACTACCCATACATCAAAACCTAGACGAAAAAATGGAGTCAAGTTGATTGACTCAGTACTTCCCACAGATAATAATGATAACATTTTATTGTTTTCCTATTGCATGAAGCTATAGTCTGAAATTCACTTGCAACCAAATCATCGCCCACCCGCCCGCAAAAAAACATCTAACACAAAAACTCTCGTAAATATTTTCTTGCGTCTCCCTCCTTAGAAACTAGGATGCCACAATTTTCATTCTGCATGCTTCAACTGAACGATGCAAAACGATCAGGAGCCTCTATACCATCTAAAAGCGAAGTATGAGCTGTTTCTATATGTTTAGCTTTCTAATTATTGTTGCGCCGCCACTGACGCAATTTTTCAGACACTGGCGCGTTTTCCACCCTCGCCGCGATAGTCAACTCTGTGTCAAAATTTCATTAAAATCAATTTAATAATTTTTGCTTTCGCAATATAGGTACATAAAACGAAATTAAGCAATACTCATATATGTATACATCACAAATTCTAAGTCCCCTGGTTTCTATAATGATCAAGACAGTGGTCGAATGGACCTAAGAGAGTGTATTATGCCAGTCCAATACAAAACATTTTTCAGTTTTCCAACACCCAACCACCCCAAATTCACCTCTACCCAAAAAAAAGTAGAAAATAATCAGGAATCCCTAAAATGCCTAAAAACAAAGTTTGAGGCGTTTTTATTTATTTTTTTTTTTCGTTTTTTTTTAATATTGCTGCGCCGCCACTGACACGATTTTTCCAAAACATACGCGTTTTCCATCCTCGCCGCGATAGTAATAGTGTGACAAAGTTTCATTAAAATCCATTCCATAACTTTTACGTTATTCAATAGAGAACGATCTAAAGCAATGTTCGCCTATGTATTTATCCCTTAAGTCCCTTGGATTCTGTAATAGGCAAGGCAACGTCCGGATGGACCTAAAAAAGCTATTTATGGCGCTAGGTCTTCCTTCATAGGTCAGTGGGCAGTCTATTACGAATACAACAAATTTTTCAATTTTACAACCCCCCAACCCCCAACCACCCCAATTTCCACTCCCACCCAAAAAAAAGTAGAAAATGATCAGGAACACCTAAAACGCCTAAAAACGAAGTTTGGGGAATATTTGAAATTTTTAGTTTTTTGCTAATTACTCCGCCGCCAATGCACCGATTTTCAAAATTATAGCAGCATTACCTACTACGACCCCACAGCATGTCGCTGCCCAAATTTCATCAAAATCCATGCAGCGGTTACTGAGATCACGAGGACAGACCGACAGACAGACCGACAGACAGACAGACAGACCGACAGACAGACCGACGGAAATGAGTGACGTGGATTTTCGTTATGTAGACATCATGAAACGCCCAAAAAGTATATTATCTCAAAATCGAAAATTTTCGCGATCACAATACTCCCCTCACCTATCGGTGTGGGAAGTAAAAGCTTGAGCATGGGCGATAGCTGGTTCCAATGAATATAGCATTTTTCGTTCGCTACAAAAGACTCTATATCCCTTAGGGCTCATTATTATTTTTATGACTAGTGTGATTATTTTCAGTGATCTCGGGTGTCTTTTT
This sequence comes from Callosobruchus maculatus, assembly GCA_951848785.1. Classification (NCBI taxonomy): domain Eukaryota; kingdom Metazoa; phylum Arthropoda; class Insecta; order Coleoptera; family Chrysomelidae; genus Callosobruchus; species Callosobruchus maculatus. The sequence continues at coordinate 186,166 of CATOUR010000214.1, forward strand.
AGTGATGCGTTATGAGTTCGTGTTGACTTATCAATCGTCGTACTATTCAGCTAGTACGTAGAATAACAGTTTTCTATAATATTTTGAAGTTTCGTGTTGTACCCCTAACTCCTTGAGTATAACTCTTCTGGTAAATGAGACCACTGGTCCAATAGTTATCCTGATCAGGTTTCACAATACCCGTATTTTGCTTTCTCTGCCAATTCTATATATTCCATGCATTTCCTGCCTATGCTGTTACTATTATCATGTACATTACAGCCTTTAACTTTATGAATTACTGTCATGAAGCATTGCTCTACGGCACTGTGAGCTTGGCGTATGCTATAATCCTTCATAACGTGATAATAGTAGCGATGTTTGGCTCAGCAAATAACAGTTTTTGCCACCTGCTTCTCTACAACTTCGAAAGAAAGTGGCAGAGAACGATGTGCTAGCGGCCGGTGCATTGCTTCAGAAGTACGGTATGATGATATCCTCGTACCAAGTACTTTCTAACCTATAATTACCGGGTTACGTATCTAATAAGTAAAAGTACAATACCGTTTAGAAGTTGAGAAACAACAACGTTAGGTCAAGTAACGCCGCAGACTAAACATCAGTTTATTTCTTTAACATTTGGCTAATGGAACATCAAAATACTTAAGCTGACCCCAAACAAACTGTATATGTACAGCCTGTTCATTTTGAGAAAAACCCAGTGGCTGAGCAGTATGTTGTATTGATGAGTTTTATTTTATTTATTTTTATTTATTACAATACACAACAGTACAAATACCACTTACAGGGTAAAATTATAATGCCACCAGAAATAAAGATATATAATACCTATTATGAATTAGTTACAAAAATATGCTTATTTCAGGAGGTTTTTTATCCTTAATATCTTACAGTGAAATATGTAAAGCTAGCTAGTTATGAGGTTAAAGCTTCTGCAAATTGATGTGAACAATGGAGTTAAATACAAGAGTAGTTTGTACGTGCAGAAGTAATGTAAAATGTTATGTTTTGTCGAGTTTCTATTTTATGAACATTGAACATTAGTTGACTAGAAATAATACAATTATCATCTAAGTTATTGATTAATTGAGGGCCGGTTTCTCAATGTCCAGTTAAAGTGTCAGATAGGTATCTGCCAGATAGCGTTGCTATGGATACAACTGTCAGATAAGATTTACGTGACTTCGTAAGTTTAGCCTTCAATTGTTTAAACAATTTATCTAACAGTTGCTGTTATCTTGCAGATAAATATTAACTGGACATTGAGAAACCGGTCCTTAATCAACAACATTAAAGGCTGGATTGTACATCTAGCTTCCAAGCTACTAACGTGATGTCTCTAAAGTAGTGACTCACGGGATATACCAACAGGTGGATATTTACCATCGACTTCTAATGACAAATACTTCAAAAAACGTCTTTGAATGCACCGTGTTCTATTTATATGAGTGATGTGGTGGGAATTCCAAACCAGACAGGCATACTTGAGCTTACATCTAACATATGATGTGTAGAACAGCGTATTCAATGTTACGGTGAAGTGAAGTCTTTGCAGTTCCCTACAATAAAACCATACATACCATACAACCAAGTCATTAATTACTTATGATGGTACCTACCGCTATTTGGGTACAATTTTTGGTTACTGCGAAATATAATTATGTTAATGTAATTAATAATATGAAGCGCAAGTATTGACTTTACTGGCCTTTTCTTAAAATTAACCCATTGATGGTTGGTTGCCTCTGTAGGCAGAGCTAAGGGCTCGTGAGCGGACATTTATTTCTGGTTTTTTCAACCACAAATTAATTTGCATAAAAAATATCTGCGAGAATTCCCACCTGGGTCTTCACTATGGCGCCGGGAAACAGTAACAAAGCCTACACAAAACATGAGGCTAATGATCAAAGTAGTTGACACAGAAGTAAAAAAAACCTTTATACTTTTGTAGGTTTGAAATTTTTGTATATATGGATGCTATTGCTGTTGAGAGCATAATTCTGGTTGATGTTTATTAAAATTTTTGAGAAATATAGTGGATTTTTTCGGATTTTCGTCCTTTCTGACAAATAGAAAGAAAATACTTAAACTAACTCAAAAAAAGAATGGCAACATGACTTATAGTCCACTACCCTTTGATGACACTCTTACAAGTATTTTTGGCCATTTTCCGAAAGACAGAAAGCAGGAATGCCGTATAATGCTGAAAATTGTCATTATTTATTTTATTATATTACGTCTTGTCTCTGGATATCTGTATTCAAGAGCTATATTTTAATCAGAAGTATAAAAAAGACGAAAATTACTAATAACCGAAATTACTATATTCAAATGTATAATAAGTTGTTCACTAGTCATATATTTGTATATCTTATAGGCTTGTTAATGCTAATTAGCAATAAAATTCGATGATTTAGCTCTGAGTTACGAATTTTGATTTAAGTCTTACATCTGTTATTTCTATAGAAAACAATATAATTTAGTGCAGTAAAAAATCCTAAATTGTATGTGTGTAGGATTTTATTGCATATTGAAATGGATAGGAGAAAAACGCAAAAGCTAGAAAATCACCGAATTATGTTAGTAGTAACAGCAAGCACAATAATACAATTCCCATTGAATAATTGTTTGCAAGAAGCTTGTAGAAGCAACAATTTACTTGAACTCTACCAAAAGAAATGTAGGTCAGCACAAACACTACACTAGAAATTAATGTCGGATGTGATGTAGCGATCAGAAATAAGAACTGTATGTATGGAATGCCATGCAAATCCAGCAAAATACAGGTTAGAGTAACGAAAAACCTCTAAGTTGCCAGCACCAAAATTATTTAGAACAACGCTAAGGTAGCCAGCAGGCGACAGAAAAGATCTGCTGGTCCGCCATCTGGTACCCGAAGGTAACGGCAAACCAAAGAAATCGCTGCTAAACAGCAGCAGACTTCTTGGTGGAACGCCACGGTGCGTCCGCTTGGCTACCAGAGGAGCGCGGGTTCTATATGCTGCTGCATATGAAAGTCGATATACGACGGAGATATAAAGCAACCCTCGTAACGCTAAGGTAATTGAGAAGCAACCGCAGTGGTACCTATTGGAAGTAGGGGGATCCGCCACTTAGGTCCCACTGGACCTCTTGTACATCCTATCAATGGTCCCTCAGGTCTGGGTATTCCCTTTGCGACCCAGTTATAAGAATGTGCCCCTGTTGGGGGTCCCCGGACACATTGGTGCACCGGGTAGCGAGAGAGCGAAGAACCGTTTAGCTAGGATAAGGGCTGGCAGCTCCTACATCGGCCCAGCAAACTGGAAAAATCCTGGTTGGAGAGAGACGACTGCAGCTACGACTTCTGAATAGAGGCAGAGAGACACTCAACCTTCTGGTGTACCTTCTCAAAGGCCATTTCCGGTTGAATAAACATTTATCACTCATGAAATGCTGGGAGAAACAGCGTTCCACTTTCTGGGCCGATGTGCTGTGCATTGCAGCCATAGGGCTCAGATATGTGGCATGCCAGAGTTCGGGGAAGAGTCACTATATTCAGCGAGATAGTCGGGCATACTGACTTCTGTTGAGAGGTCTGGCAGGTCCGACAAGAAGCATACTAGGACGTAGGAATCTATTGTTTTCAGTGCTAGTTCAATGGGGTTGGCAAAAAGGGTCAAAGGTAGCATACTTCCCTGGCTTTGCCTTTGTATCACAACTACTACTATCTGCCGTGTACCACCGTGAGATAGCAGTCGTATGTAAACCTTTTTAGGGTTGCTTACATACGTTGTGTATAAAAACATCGATAATTAGGAGTTTTTAGTCTAAACCTCCCATGAAGATGTTAACATAGATACCTAAACAAGTGTTTAATTTGAACAAAAACAGTTTAGCGAGTGGTTAGTAGTGTTAAAAATTTTATAGACAACGGAAGTGCTATAATAGTCCTTTACTTCCATTATATTGTGTAAGTACTTCGCCACTTTTGGCTGATATTATAGAGAGTATCGTTGAACGGATTCAAGCTTTGACGCGTCGAAATGTCCGAAGTAGTGTTATTATGGTTCAAATGCGGAGAACGTGCCGTAACGTAACGTCTTCACAAAGCCATAATACACGTCTGCACGTTCCATTAACGCCATTCACGTACTCCGCATTATAATAGGGAGGTCGATTCGCTTACGATATTTCCCTGTGTGTTGTTCGATTGCGCTCGCGAATATTGTCATTGTTTTCAAATCGGGATATGTCGATGCGATGTACGATGCTTTATCTTCTACAATATCGGAATACTTAAAGTAACTACAAGTGAATCTAAAATACGAGAGGCGTTAAATATTATGTCCTTAGAAAGTCAAAGGGGTACCGCTCTTACTGAAAGAAAGCGAAAAAATTCACCATTTATCAATAGCGCCTGAAACAATCTCACAGGCTGTGGCTGAATAACAATGCGAACAACACCGGTGTTCCGTGCAGTGGCGAAGATTTTGACCACAAGAACGCAGAAGGTATATGGTACGATATAAGAAGCAGCTTATACCGCCAACAACACGAACGTGTACAGCAAGTGTAGTGTGGAAATTAGATCAATATGGCAGCCTCTCATAAAAAATATAAAAAAACTAAAATTGTACAGAACAAACTTGGGTACAAACGTTGAGAGAACGACGAAATTAGCAAGAACCACGCCATTGAACCAGAAAACCGCGGTGACGCATTCAAAAGAACGCGGTTGACCAACCAAAATAAGTCACGGAAGAACGACAGGTAGACGAGAATAAACAGCAATGAAAGGAACACATCCGACAGTTCACCTGAAGACGATTGAAGATGAACCAAAACGTTGTATTCAAATTGTATAGACACAGACCGAAACAGACCTTTCGATACATACTTACCTCGTCTGCTTGGACTCCCTAAGCCTTCCATAGTCCATTGGTTCAAGAAATTCTTCATTTATACCATTCACTCCAGCGATAGTGCAAAATAACTATATTTGTCTGGACCCCTGGTCATGCTGGAATTGCTGAAAACCGTATAGAAGGCAAAAGTGTACGCAACACAGTTCAATGAAACTACCCAGAGGGACTCCCTATCAAAGCCTCAAAAGTTCACTGAAAGGAAAAATATACAAATGCGCGATATACAATTATTTAGACGTAGACGTATGTCCAACTGTTCAGAACCCTAAAGTACTTAAAGATGTCACAATCAAAGAACAGGTTTTAAACTCTAAGTTATCTATCTGCAATGTAGAAAGTTCTTGGATGGCATTTCTGCAAGACTTCAGGTGTCATAATTTTCTGGGTTCTGTGTTGGTTGTTGAGCTGGCAGCAGATATCGTTAGTATCTGTACATCTCCATCAAGCTAGATAACTTATTTTAGGACATTCTGGTCCAGGTGAAGTTCTTGACAGAAGCCCGCTAAGGTTACTTCTGGCCCAACTATTGGGCATAATGCCTTCAGGTGTCACTTGTATGTGTTGTGGGAGGCAAGCGATCCGACATATGCACGCTGTGACGAGGAGGAGTCCTTGGCACACATTTTGTGTCACTGTGAAGCCCGCTAAGGTTACTTCTGGCCCAACTATTGGGCATAATGCTTTCAGGTGTCACTTGTATGTATTGGGGGAGGCAAGGGACCCGACATGTGCAGGCTATGGCGAGGAGGAGTCCTTGGCACACATTTTATGTCACTGTGAAGCCCTTGGGTATCACAGGCAGACTATTCTAGGTTCAAAGGTCCTTGAACTAAGATATAAGATTGGCAGGACCCAAAACCGTCCTCACTTTTACGATGAGGACTGCAGAAGGGCCCGCTTTTAGCCTTATAGGCTAGTGACCCTTGTCACCAAAAATCTTCTCTCCTTTCTTTCATTCATTCATTTAACTCGCACCTATCGCTAGGGCAGAGAAGGCCATTTGTGAGCCATGAAAGGAGCTTCTCTTGATAAATCAGGAGTACCCTGAACTCCAGTAATCCCGTAGGAATAAGAAACGTTATTCAATATCTAAAAGACACACATGTGCTTTATAGTACTTGAACTCAATAAAATTAATACCACAATACTTATTGATACTTACCGTGACTATATGAAAGAAAGTCACATCATATAATAGTACCTAAAAGAGAAAACAGGCGAAGGTAGACGTGGTAAATGACCATGGCAGTTGAAGCCACAAATAAAAAAATAGTAATAATGTAAATAGATGCGCTACCCATTTCAGCACTTCTGTAGAATGCAAAGCTTCTTGACTTCCTGGCATGTAATATCTCTATCAAAAACTAAGTCTTGAGTAGCCACGGTTAACCTAAGTGACAGATCGGAATGGGCTCTAGAATACCCTCAACATATGTCAAATGGTATCACCTGGTACACTAATGGCTCCAAAAGTTCATCAGATACAGGAGGAGGCATATACGGTATGAGCCTGAGCGGAACGTAGGTACCAGCCTTGGTAAACTGGCTACCATTCTCCAGAAAGAAATAGCCGCAACTTTGGAATGCGGCAGAATATGCACAGATAAAGGATACATCACAAAGACTACTTATGTAAACATAGATAGCCGAGTTAAAACCAGTATGGGGCTGGCATAATACCCTGAAGATACTGGCGAAGACCAACAAGACAAAGATAAAATTATCTTAGGTGTCTCGTCACATATGGTAATAAGAAGTTTGGCAGGTGTGCCAAGGAAGGTACAGAACTCCCTCTCATTGGGCCAGAACCAGCATGTGGTATATCATACAACATTGTACGGGCAGCTGTCATCGAGTTGGTGTCAAATCAGTACCAGAAGCGCTGGGACCAAGAGGAGGACCTAAAAGATGCTGATGTGACCCTCATGTTCTAATACCGCAGACGCTCTCAGATTGAGCAGGAAGGAACTATAAAAGGTGGTTATAACCATTGGATGTTTAGTGCAAACCTGCAAAAGCTCGGGATTGAAGTGACAGCAGGAGGTGTGGTGAGGCAGAGGAAACATCTAAGCATGTTATCTTCGACTGTCCTGCTTTGAGTGATAGCAGGAACTCCTGCCTGTATCTTCGCAAGGAACTTAGAATGGGACTCTGTTTGATCCATTTGACTACGCACAGTAAGTACACAGTAAGCCTGCTAACTATTAGGGAAACTAACCCTAACACCCACACTATCAAAAAAAAGCCACGGTAAGCTCTATTCGCGAATTGGTATTCTTCAAGAGACTCGGCAACATTGGTTACAAGGCGGTCATTGCGATCGTCCGTCCTTATATGGCTGTGCAGACCTAGCTAGGCCACGGAGCCAATGATGACGGTGACGCAATCGATCGTGGCAGCCACGACTGGAGCCCACTTTCCATTATTTGCTTTTCGTTGCCGCTGACGGTGCCGATGCCGGTGGCGGACGTTTTTCTATATATAGGATGAAGAATGTGGTGACCTGTCAGCCGATGACATGTAAATAAGAAGTATGGAAATGGCCTTGAGCTGAGGAACGCGACCATGACGGAGAATAATGGAAAAAATCCGAATGATTGATCGATAACAGGCACCTGTTGGGATAACGACCTAGCGAGGTTCAGAGGTCGATGTGCATAGAACAGAAGTAGGTTTGGTTTCTTTAGCGAGGTGGGTTTGCCAAAAGTTTGGTTTAAAATATCATCCTAATCTTTTGTGATACAAAAAATATCAGAAAATCCGATAAGACTCTCGGATCAGAGACATTTGTCGCTCAGTGTACGCAAAAAAATCCTCATAAAGGAGAATGTACTGGGTAATATCGTAGATGCTTTTTGTATAAACTTTATAAAGCTTAAGTCCTCATGTTTTACAATCTCTGTGGCATCTACCAAAATATAGAATTTGAGAAAAAATAATTTTGAACGACAGTTAGACAGCTTTTAATTTTTTAATTCCTTTTGACTGACCTTACAACTTACTAACGGTGTGACATAAGATCACGATATTGTCTAACTTATGTATACGAGAAGGGTTGTATGTGGAAAATTGAGGAGTACGAGAGAGTTACTCTTTAGGCACGAACACTACGATTTTCAAAATAGAAGTATATGCAATACTTTCTGCTGCATGCAATCAGGAGGCGAGAAAGGGCACGGAGCAGAACTTTTGTATCTGCTCTGATAGTCAGCCGGCTCTGAAAGCTATCTGCGGGCCCAAAACTAGGGCACCCCTGGTTGAGGAGTAAGGGGAGACACTGCATGAGCTGACGAGCCTAAAGGAAGTTACCTTGATGTGGATTCCGGGTCATACGGGGGTTCCTGGTAATAAGCAAGCCGATAGGCTGACCAGACGTGGCACTATGGCTATAAAATAATGGGAAGAAAATGATTCCCAACTTACCCAGAGTGATCACAATACTTATTCGGAACATGCCCTGAGTTGTGTCAGGTATAATATCCCTAGTCCACGACAGCGCTGTTTCAATGTTACAGATCTCATCAGGTGAACCTGGGTAAAGCCTGATATTAGGTACCAGATATGAAAACAGTGAACCAACAGAGACAACTGCTACTCCTGCTACTAGGCCCAGTTACGTAATCGTTAGTTAAATAGTGGTTAAAATAAAACTAGTGGTTAGCAAAAAAAATTAATTTTATGATCGGTGGTTTTGGGTCAAAAGCTCTGGTTAACGAGTAAATAGAGTTAACGCAAAGATAAAGTGTGGGTTATATTGACGTTTGGGATCAACCGATGATGATGATCACGACGATTAAGACAAGCAATATTTCGGAACTGGGCAGTCGTAGCGAATTATAATTTTGGGAGTGTAAATTAGAGCAAGTATAGTACCTTTTCTTATTATTGTGTCGTCAAATGAGGTATTTGTGTTTGATCACGTAACGTCAGATTCAAAATTTTTAATGGGATACCCTGTATATTTGTGACTTGTTGTATTTCTCCCGATAAAACAATTCCAATGGACTAGCTCACTTGGGGTCTAAGTGATTAATTCAACAGCTACAGGTACTTAAAGGATGGTACCATTACCACTGATTATAACATGTACCCTTACAGTTAAATTACTTTGGTAGTGTTTCATAATGGTAGTGGTACAGTCCTTTAAATACCTGTAGCTCTTGATTTAGTCACTTTAGACCCCAAGTGTGCTAGTTTGTTGGAATTGTTTGGAACACAAAAGGTCACAAATATACAGGGTGTCCCATTAAAAATTTTGAATCGGACGTCACGTGACCAAAGACACCTCATTGGGTGACACAATAATAAAAAAAGATACTATATTTGCTCTAATTTGCACCCACAAAATTATAATTCGCTACTACTGCTCAATTCCGATATATTGCTTGTTTTAATCGTCGTGGGACACCCTGTATAAGCTTGCGTTGGAGGTTATAAAACATGGATTTTGACATTGAAACAAAATCTCAGATAATCTCAGCTGACTTAACTTTACGGTGTCAGATAACGCCATATAAATAACATGGGCCTATCTGATGGACAGGCAATCTGACACTTATCGAGGACTGGTGAAATCGGCCCTTAGCTCAATAGTGTTCTTTTTATCCAAACTCAATACAAATGTACGACCCAAAGACCAACATCACCTTTGACTTCAACTAAAACTGTTAATTTGAGGTCATAATCTGGTAAACTGTGCTCAGCTGTTCTTTTTGAATGCCTAGTAGAATTGATATATACTGATTTGAGACTCTCACCTCAATTTTAAATATCCCACTTTACTCGCAAAACGAATACAGCTAATGTCTGTGGTGACATAAATCAAAAGCAGAAATAGGGTCATTTCACTCTTGCCAGTAAGTGATTACGATCGGATGATTCGAATCAGTAGCTGTTTTCCTTAACCATCTGTGTTGTATTCTCAAACCAACTTTTTCGTTATTAGATATTCGTTAAATTCATGGAATCGTAAATTCCACTTGACAGCTGTTTGCCGTATAACTGATCGATCCGGATCCAGATCACTGTTTCCGTAAAGGCCTAAGATGTTTCTTTGCCAAAAGGCTAGGTTGTATTCACAGAACGCAATTATGGCAGTGCTCTGAAACCCATCCGTGGTGCCAACTTAAAGACAAATAAGCTTAAGGGTCTAGGGTATAGCGAACGAAATTGAGAATCCCAGAAAAGACGTATTCCCGTGTTAGCGAGGAAGCGTGACCGCCTGTTCCCTTTCTCCAGTGTGTGTGTCTAAGATGAGGGGAGATAAGTCCAAAAATCCAAAGGTAGGGTCAAAAGGTCCAAAGGTAAGGTTCAAAGGTCACCATAAATATGAATTTCGGATTTCCAAGCCCCTGACGTTACCTTTAAACCTACATTAATGACTCAAAGTGCAAATTGAAGAAGAAAGCTTGCGCTTGTGCACCTATTTAGCCTTTTTTTGATATCGTGTTTGGTTGTTAAATTACAGGCATTTATAGAATGTATGATTTTGTATTGCTAGTTTTTTTGCACATTAAAAAACTTTTTTGAGAAAATCGAAAATAGTTGTCATTCATTGAGGTCTTAACTATTGCCTTCTCAAATATTATATATGTAGTTTGAAAATAAAGTGAGTTGTGCGGGAAATTGTGAGTCCGTGTTTTACATGGCAAATACGTACGTATAAATGTGTCTACCCAGGCCCCTTAACCATTGGTTTTCTTTGTGAAACTGATCATCTGATAACTACTGGTTACTTTCCATCTGTCTGTGAAATGACTACCAGAGGTTACCAATGATTCCGATACTGAGCCTCTGATTTTGCCTTAATACGGGCTTAGACGTAAGATTAGCATGTGCTGAATATCATCCCACAGAATGTTCCCTTATTTGTAAGGCCAATAAATACGTATATTGTCATTTAATCCTATTCTTCATCTGCGCACGTTTTATTGAAGACCAGCCACTGTCAACTTGAACGACCGGTGTGATCATGCGTAAACAAAACGTAAATAAACGTTTTTATAGCTGCGCTTCAAGACAGTCCACCTGTTTGCAAGGTCTCGTGAACCTTTCCTGAATCAAATCATTGAGTATTACGGCCGTAACTGCGCCAAGAAAAAACCCGCAGCAGTCGTGCAGGATTCTTTCCCGCACATACCGAACTATGTGCTACAAAGTTACTCATCTATCATAAAGTTTTATGGCGAGTTGTAAAGGTTACGGTAAGCTTCGTCCGAAGAGCGGTGAGGTAAATTGTAACAATCCCATAAAAGTCAATCAATTAACTAATTAGCGAACGCAATTAGCTATGTTTTAGTTCCTATTCAGCTCAGCGGTGTATCTAAGGGTGCAATTGTGGTCAAAAGGGGATTTTAGAAACATAAAAATGCTTCAATCATTTATTTTGGTTCACAGAGAAATCGGAAAAATTAAGGGTACCGGCTGGATTCGAACCAGCATCTCCGACATTCTAGGCCGACGCATTACCAACTATACCACGGTTATATCCTATTCAGCTCAGCGGTGTATCTAAGGGTGCAATAGTGGTCAAAAGGGGATATTAGAAACATAAAATGCTTCAATCATTTGGTTCACAGAAAAATCGGAAAAATTAAGTTTACCGGCTGGATTCAAACCAGCGTCTCCGGAATTCTAGGCCGACGCGTTACCAACTATACCACGGTTCCCCGTAATATAGCCGATGTACTGCGCCGACGATACGACTCCCCCGTATCTCTCCGCGAACCATGTATAGCACTCATCCAGAGAGATCTGTCGGCTGTTGGGTGAGTGTGAATCTCCCACCGCTATTTGAACGACAGCTCTCTTTCTTACTGAAGTACGACTCCTCAGTCGGTCAGGACTTCATGGAATGAAAGCTGCTTGCTTGCTTCGTAAGAGGAAGATAATTCCAATCATTTAGATCACAGAAAAATTGGAAAAATGAAGGGTACCGGCTAAGTTTGAACCAGTGTCTCCGGCATTCTAGGCCGACTTGCTACCAACTATACCACGGTTCCCCTTAATATAGCCGATATACAGCGTTGACAACACTCCCCCGTATCTCTCTGCGAACCATGTATTTCAGTCATCCAGAGAGATCTGTCGGCTGTGGGGTCGACACCATGTCGTCGGCGCTGCATATCGGCTATATCGCGGGGAACCGTGGTATACCCTTCATTTTTCCGATTTTTCTGTGAACAGAATGATTGGAATTATTTACCTCTTGTGGAGTAAACAAGCACCTCAAGTACCTTCCATTCCATAAAACTGCTATTTTGCGCGTAACATTGGTCGCTTCTCCCCACTTCAAAAAAAAATCCATATCGTGATGTCAGTCGTATAACGATAAGTATCTTAAGGTTTTCAATATTGGTACTTATATCACAGATAAAGCTAAGGATTTGATAGCTAAACACATCTGCGACGGTACTCTCTAACTTAAGAGATAGAAACATGTTTCTATCACCATGACGACCATGACGATCGGGCAGTTTCGGGTGCCTATCACGTGTCTACTATGCTGTCACGGCACGCTGTCATATTTACGAGACCACCCGATCCCATAGTACATAGTGCATAGAAACACGTTTCTAAGTTACAGAGTACCGGCACAGGATTAGCATGGCTACGGAACCAAGACCGATGGGAAATTAGAAATTTGGTTGATGTTCTGACGGGACACAGCAGGCTCAGGTGCCATCTATCACTATTAGGAATTGAAGAAGACTTCCTATGAGTTGTGGCGAGGCCGACGAAAAACCTGCGACTTCCTTGAGGAATGTGAGTTGCTGAGGTACGCCAGAGGAATTACCCTCTCTAAACTGAGCCTAGATACTGGCCTTTGTTAGAAAGTCGGGAAGGTTTGGCAGGGAGGGGAGGCATAGGGTAATATATTTTTTATGGTCAGCCTCCCTCAAAGGTTGAAAACCTACGGCGCTGCAGAAGCGCTGCGAGAGAATGTGTCGGAGCACGTTGGATTTGAAACGCCGCAGGTTGTAATCGTCGGAAAACAAATTCCCCGGCAGCTCATTCCACTTCGTCGAAGTTCTCCAAAAGAAGGAATGCTAGAGAAGACTAGTTTTGGGCGTAGGGATCTCGACCTGGTAGGCATAAGCTCTCAGAGCCTCTCTAGTGTTCCTCGTTCGGACGGCCTTTGGTGTTATGATCTGGGAGACCTCACTCAAACATCTTCCGTGATAGAATCTGTAAAACAGGAATAGGTCAGCCACCCTTCTTCGATGTTCTGGGCTGTGGAGGTCCTTTATGAGGTTAGGCGTATCGATTAGTCTGATTGATCTCTTCTGGGAAGTGTCCAAAAGCTTATAGAGTACTTCGAAGTGCATCCCCACACATGGGGACAATACTCAAACGATGGTCGGATCTATGCCTTATAGAGCAGCAGTAGTTGCTCTGGTGTATACAGCTTCCTACAGCGGAACAAAACTCCAGGCTTCTGGGATGCCATTTTAGCAACATTGACAATGGGGTTGTGCCAGGACATGTTAGTGTTGATGTTGATGCTACTACTTGCCAGGCACGATCGCCTCACAGCTACTACTGGTGTATCACAGATGTACAAATGAAGTGACTGTGATTGTTGTTCAGACAAACGTGCATCAGTTTCCATTGGTCGCTTTTATAACTTGCCGTTGCACGGCACAGTACGGCACGTTTTTATCGTTACGTTAAAATGATAGCGCAAAATGTACAGAATTATATGGAGATGCTTTTAATTTACCGTCGACGGTAACGGCATGCCGTGAATGTCAATGTTATGCCGTGCCGTTGTCGTACACCGGTAGCAGTGTACCGACGTCAGCCGGGAGATACGGGACGGCGCAAAGTAGAGGTTGAATGTGTTTAACGCGTAGTCTCAAAAACATCGGATTTTGTTATCTCGGATTTGTTTGCAGGAAATGGATAATCTTTTTAGAAGTTTGAGAGTAATCAGTTTTGCGAGAAAAGATATTACCAATAAATTTAAATTTATTAACGGATGGAGAATGACAATCAGATCCATCCTTATTTTGTGGTAAACCTTGAAATGTAAGGGATATAAACACAGGGTATTCCAGGACGATTAAGACAAGAAATATGTCGGAACTGGGCAGTAGTAGAGAATTATAATTTTGGGCATGTAAATTAGAGCAAATATTGCGTCTTTTTTTGTCATTGTACTACCCAACGAGGTATTTGTTTTTGGTCACGTGACATTCGATTCAAAATTATTAATGGGACACCCTGGACATTTGAGCCTGTGTTTCTCCCGATAAAACAATTCTAACAAACTAGCACACTTGGTGTCTAAAGTGATTAGTTCAAGAGCTCAGGCTAAAGGCGTATAGTGAGACAAAATATTCATTCGATGGTCTTACCATACCACCTAGAGATATTCTAAATTATATTTTAGAGCTCGAAAATATTTTTATTGATAACTTTAACAATTTAGTTTCTGCAGTAGCAATTGGAATGACACTGAAAAGCAAAATGTCAAAAATAATTTATTCATATCCATGTAAAGCATTTCCACATGATTATCTTTCAAAATTGTACATACGAGTTCGTATACACTATACCATAAAATGTATAAACTGTGATCTCAAAAATAATCCAAATAAACAAAACATTAAGGTAAAAATACTATACAGCACCTTTATTGAACCATCAGTTTTTACTTATCTACGAAATAGCTACAATATGTGAAATCATTTGAGATTCATTAGTAATAGTTTTACTAGGTTTTATTTTTGATATCCATTTATGTAACTTAGTGCATTAGCAAAATAAACGTTATATTTGTATTTGTATGTCTAAATCGGCCGTCAATACATAGTTTTGCAATGACCCTCGTATATACGTACAACCCAGGCGTTAGCAAGTTTCCGCTAAAAGACCCTCGTACTTGAGCTAAAACCAACGCAAAAACTAACTGGCGCGTGCGGCCGCGGCAACGTTTTCATGTGAGTTCTTCAAAGCGCCGACGGAGAGTGATCCAACTTATATGTATTCCGTAAACTTTGATACAGTATAAGTACACTAATCACTGACCTTCAGACATTGTGATATATGAGAAAATGGTAATAAATTACAATTTCAATGTTTTGACTGTGGTATAAGCTGTAGCTGTAAATATTGACGATATTGACCTCTAGATTAGTAGATATCAATAGCCAGTAAGAACAGAAACCCTCTCAAATATGGTGGATGTGCACGTATTTTAAGCCTGAATTATTATGATACATGTACATCTCAATACCAATTTTTTTGAAATTTTGTGCCACCGTTGATGTTTACGCATCAAAAAGCTGACCTACTATACTCTCAGTTGAATGCAACACATAATGCTACTACACTAAATAGGTACTATACACATAATAATGGCCCCTAAGTAATGGCAGTTGTTTGGAGTAATTAAATTTATAGGTATTTAATGTAGAGCTGTCAACGTATATACGTATGTCATAAAATATCTAGCAATTATCACCAGGAAATGAGTTAAATTGAAGCATGAAATGCAACGATATGTCTTGTGCAACCAGTATAGACGTTATGGTTCAACAATAGGTAATAATAAGGTGGTAACTGCAAATATAAAAACTACTACAATAAGTAATCAATTTCATCTAATGTTTGAGTCCCAAGTAAGAATTTATTCTACGTCACTGTGTCCATTAATGCTTTTTTCACTATACTAAGAAGGAAGCGAAGGCTAGGAATACTTTCCCATGGTTTTTTATAATACAGTACCACACTGTTGCCTTTGATTTGTATTTATTTTAATGACACGTGACGTCCAGTTAAGGAATGCGACATAATGTAGTTTATTTTTTAATTATCTGTATCATTTTAGAATCCCACATAGAAGGAAAGAAGAAATGTGACTTGAAAAATGTATACAATTACACATATTTTCGGTTTGTCTGACTGTTGATCACCTCGCCACAGTTTTTGATTTGATAACCTCAGTAAGCGCTAAATTTATCTCAAATATATTGTATCATCTTTAAAAGTCGATTCGTTTTTTGAAATCGGCACAGTAAATGATAAATAACACAAAAATTCCATTACATCGTTCGAATCACTTTAGATGCTTCTTAAATATTCCTGTATGTCTCGAAATGCCTTAAAGCTTTAAAGCACTAGTTATTTTTGTAGATTACTTATCACTGCATAATCTCAGTAACCGACAAGCCAGTTATAACTAAATACTTATGTAGTGGACACGTTTGCACGAAGTTTGTGAAGATATAATAAAAATATTCCTTAAACGTCTGAGGGACCTCAAAAGAGTATTCTATTTTTTAAACCAGCTTCTACTTGCGCATGAGAATATGATATAATAACAGGTTGAGTACAAATAAATCTAAGTCGTAACAGAGCATTTCTCAATTCAACGCATTGTCAATTGCCAGATCTAGGAATGATGCACAATCTGTCTTATCGACCTGTTGTTTAATATAAATGACTCTAATGACAATTGTCGTACTAGGCCTAAAATTTATGAATAGTTTTTTGCTACATTAATACATTTCCGGAAACCAACCAATACATTTATCAATAATGTTTTGGAGCATATGCATACATTGATAGAGTGATGTTATCAATTTTGGAACAAAACGAGTCCTAATATGGATCCTTGTCGAACACCGATACACATAACTCAGATGCAGTTTCTCTCCAATATCTACAACATGTCTTCTGCGTAAAAGGTAAGGCGTCATCCAATCCAGGTGTGTAAGGCTTTTGCACTTTACTAGTCCGTATCATCGCCTGTCGAACAGATCGAGAAATCACCTTTTTATCATCACCATCGTCTTAAAAAAAAGAGCAATTTAACTTATCTGAACAGTAATTGAGCCGAAATATTCTTTTTACATGAACTAATTGAAGATAATACCAGAAAAATATTTTTCATTTCGTCTTGACCTGCACGACATTACAGTGCTTTAACCACTTATATCACTATAATAATAAATTTCATATTTAAGGGTCTAAGGTATAGCGCGCCAAATTGAGAATACAAGAAAACACGTATTTCCGTGTTTTGTCCAGTATGTGTGTCTAAAATGAGGGGAGGTAAGTCCAAAAGTCCAAAGGTAAGGTCTAAAGGTCACCATAAAAATGAATTTCGCATTTCGAAGCTTCTGAGCGTTAATTATAAACTTACAGTAATGATTGAAAAAGCAAATTGAAGAAGAAAGCTTGCGCTATATCACTTCTGTGGCCTTGTTTTGATATCGTGTTTGGTTGTTAAATTACAGACATTTGAAGAATGTATGATTTTACATTGCGAGATTTTTTTGCACACTAAAAAACTTTGTTGAAAAAATTGCTCTGGGATGTCATTCATTACGGTCTTAACTATCACCTTCTGAAATACTGTGTATGCAGTTTGGTGTAGTTTGGAAAACAAGTAAGTTCTGTTCGAAATGGAAATCCGAGTTTTAACATGGCAAATACATATGTATAAGTGTATATACCCAAGCCCATCAAGACATCCCAATGTATGCATTAATTCGATACCCATCTTAGGTTGTAAGGTTTGAAGACTTGAAGACATATTTCTTTCAGGCACAGCCCTATAGTTTCTATAAGCGGGATTCTGTCCATACTTGTTAACAATGGAAATAGTTTTGTTGAGTGTAT
The DNA here is from genome assembly GCA_951848785.1 of Callosobruchus maculatus. Classification (NCBI taxonomy): domain Eukaryota; kingdom Metazoa; phylum Arthropoda; class Insecta; order Coleoptera; family Chrysomelidae; genus Callosobruchus; species Callosobruchus maculatus. The sequence continues at coordinate 203,703 of CATOUR010000214.1, forward strand.
GTCTGTATGTCTGAAAACTTATCATTGTCATCTGCAGATCATGTTTTCTGTAATGCTGACTCCTAAAATGCTTGAATAAGTGACTTCTTGTCAGCATCTGATTGTTCGTAACAATCTGGTGCTTGCTTGGGCACCTTTTAAGTAGTTCATCAATCAGCTTGTTCGCTATGAATTATTTTCAAGAATTTTGGTAAATTCTCATTCTATTATTATTGTACACATATTACTTATTATTATCTTGTTTATGTAGACTGCTTTGTTAGGGGTCGCTCGACATAACAGGCATCTTTGCCTAGGTTGGGCACCCCTTATGGAGCAGGTAACTATTTGTGCAGTACCTATATCTTACCGGCGTTGAAACAAATTTGATTTGATTTAAAAAAAAGTATACAGTACTGTGTCCACTCACTTCGATCCTATCCTTTTGCAGAGGTATAAAAGACAATATGCGCCGTCTGGCATGCTCTCTATGTTAATAAGTCAATGACATACATAAACCATTCGATTGAATGCAGTAAAGCACGCGAACAGCGAAGTGCGGAATTTTCGCTGGTACAAAAGAATACCTCACGTAAGGTGACAATAACCAGAATACCCGACGATCTTCAAATATAAAGTATTAAAATTCCCAGGATGTTTCCTATTCCCGATAGAACACGAATTAATAATTCCACAGCGGCACGGAACAATGCTGTTGTAAATTGTATTCACAATACTGATTAAAGCCGGAGATTGTAGAAAAATATCGGAAACTAACGCACTCTATTCCATTGTTCCCTAATTTTTTCGCTGGGCTCGTAGGCCGGTCTTGGTGAGATTCCTGAGGGTTGCGCTGCACACTACGAGGAAATTCGCGGCTCTGATCGCGTTATCTCTTTCTAATTAAATGCAATTCGCCGCATCGACCAAAAACTAATTAACTTGGAGCGGAGCATAGGCGACTGAACTTCCTGTTTGTCTTCGCAAATACAGAACTGCGTCAATACGCAACAGAGGTGATGAAATAATAATAATAATAGGATGCAGACGCACATAATCACATACAATCACAACAAGGAAAAATAAATATCTGGTCACAGGAGGCACTTCATTGCAAACATAGATACCGTGTAACATCATCATCATAGTCACAATGTCTTAACAGGCATGTTGTGAGCTCGTAAAATGTACTAATTTTATGAGTTTCTCTTGGAATATCTCCAAGATCTTTAATGCAGCAGTTTCCCATTTGCTTTCTGCATCCTCATGCCGTTGAGCAGATGTACCTTCTGGTTCATCCGCCTTTAGGGACAATTTCTCACCCCAAGAACCAGAAGGTGTCCTCACTGTTCTCAACTCGTCCACCCAAAGCTGTTGGTTGAGAAGAGGTTACTGCTTATACCGACAGTAGTTCGGGTCCTTCTAGTCGCCTTTTACGACACGCAGGATATACGATGGGCGATAATACTCTAACCCGCTCCCACACGGGTTGACAACCATCTCTAAATTTCTTATAGGTACCACTCAAGGACGCAACATTGTGCTAACAAATTGTCACTCAATTTGCTTTCTCTTCATCGGTCATCATCATTTTTCATCATCTTCCGGTACTCTATACTTCATGAATAGTTCTGTCCTCCGATCATTTATGTCGATAATTTCTGCATTTTTTTGACATTTCGCTAGCTTGTGTTCGATCGGGACGAGGTTCGTCTTCAACTGATTGAGATCATCATCATCATAGTCACAATGTCTTAACAGACATGTTGTGAACTCGTAAAATGTACCCATTGTACCCATTTTACGAGCTTCTCTTGAGACATCTCTAAGATCTTTAATGCAGCAGCTTCCCATTTGCTTTCTGCATCCTCATGCCGTTGACCAGATGTGTCTGCTGGTTCATCCGCCTCTAGGGACAATTTCTCACGCCAAGGACAAGAAGGTGTCCTGACTCTTCTCAACTCGTCCACCCAAAGCTGTTGGTTGAGAAGAGGTTGCTGCTTATACCGACAGTAGTTCGGTTCCTTTTAGTCGCATTTTACGACACGCAGGATATACGATGGAAGATATTCTAACCCGCCCCCACACGGGGGACCATGTAACATAAGACCACATTAATGAAACACCTGGCTGCAAGATGACCAGCTCTTTCCAGAAACGGAGGGTTTTATGCTTGCTATCCAGGACGAAGTGATTGCGACACGAAACCACATAAAGTATGAAAAAATCGATACAAACTGTACTAGCACGTTTAAATACACATACTGACCATGCTATCCCAGCAAATAGGCCAGATACAGTTTATCAGTCAAAGGCAGACAATGTTACGTATTGTATTATTATTGCTATTCTTAATGATATGAATATCCAGAACACCTACGCTGGGAAGACATCTGAATACACTGACTTTGCCATAGGAAATTACTCTGGAAACAAAACAAAGTTACTATTGTTCCCCTATTATGCCGCTATCAGGCCTTACACCACACCTACAACAGTTATGATGACCTGCTATATTACGATCCTCTTCAAATTCAGATCAATAATAATTCTGGTGTTGACTTGGCACAGCCCGTCTACATTGTTGCAACCCCAGTTATTAAACTTATATTCGAAGGGATAAGAATATAAGTCCTGACCCATGTGTTACACAGGCAAACAAGCACGACACAGTCATCTCCGACTGCTGGTTATAGTCATTGGGTCTCTAGGGGAAATGAGAGGGATACTGTTAGTCTGCTGGTTATAGTCATTAGATCTCTATAGGTTGAATGAGGAATATGCTGTTCTCTGCATGGCACATAATGCCAGTGTGCCGTGCGACGGCGCAGATCTTAGCCACCAAAATGCAGTCCACTTAAGGCACACGACTTGCAGACTCAATTATTGCTCACCTCACGATGTGAGTAGTCATTGGGTAATGGAACACCAGCTCGGTGTGTCAGAGCTCGGGCTGCAGTTTTTTGTCTTTATTGAAGCACAAAATAAATATATACTCCAATTGACGGTATTCACTACATTAGTGCTCTTCCACTCAAGCATTCTAACCTAACCTAGTCCTACTATCTACTAACTCATTCTGTGAATAACAGCTGCATGTAGCAAAAAAAATAAAGAGAAAAAGAGAAGCTCAAAATAGATTAGCATTTACATAAGAATACCCTACGGTTAAGAAATGTCATTTCCCACTATAAACAATCGAACACGATGTGTAAAAGTTTCGAATGAAAATCTCTTAAATTCTGATGGCATATTTTATATCCTGTTACCCGATACTTTAAACTGTAATCCGTGTCAACAGCGAACAGATGTTGGGCTAGTGATAACTAAAAATCCCCCAGAATGAATCTTGACACATGCTTTGTTGGCATACGTACAGGGCTGCACTCGGTGGTCGTACAGCTACTGACAAGTAATTAACTTTTAACAATATATAAACGAAAAAATGTATTTTCTTCAGTCAAGCGTTTTTGATGTAACTTTTTAGATAGATGAATCAATTTCTTTATCACAAAAATTGGCAATAAGATATTCAGTAAAAATCTAACTAAGACAGTCCTGACTTGCAGAATTGCCAATTCAGACCACTACTAAAAAATTTAATCTGAGATGCACTTCTTCGTCAGCTGATATCTATCAAATAGACGCCAAGCCAGTTTAAAGTATCAGGTATCACTGTATATAGAATATGTGAATAAATATTATGCTGGGCTGGACTTAACTCTTTTCCCCATACGTTAACACTGTGTAAATCATGAAAAATTCTAAACGTCAGAGAGTAAATGTTAATGTAACACGCCAATAGGCAGAAGAAGTATTGTAATCGCGAATAATTTCTAGTCTTAAATTGACTGTTGACGTTTGCGTCATTAAAAATTATGATCCTCATTTTTGTATGTCTAACAAATCGATCCAGTGGCGACGGAGAAATATAAAAAAACAAAATATGCATTTTTAAGTTTCCTGATCAATCTTCAAATACTTTGTATTCAGATCAAAGATCAAAGCTGAGCTACTTGCCTGTCATCGTTAGTCACTACTACAAAGACTGCCACTACACCGGTACTACTACCACTATGACCTGTTCTCTGAAACATCCTATATGATGGGATATTGGAGCTACAGCTACCATGTAGCATTGGAATGGTAAGTTTCGCAGATGATGAAGCCTTGATCGCTACAACCAAGGACGAGATACCTCTGTCATACAAGCTAACCCTAGCCCGAAGATTGACGACTGGATCAGTGATCATTACCTCCAGAAATTTCTAATTAAGTGGTACTACGAATATATAGGATAAATAGAAAGGGCGTGTACCTCCAGGTTAGAGGTAGGAGGATAGACCCCAGTGAATCCGAGCCGTAGCAACGGACCATAGAGAAGTGGCAGCAAATATGGTCTCAAACGACGGAGATTGCGCAGGGCATAAAAAGACTGATACCAGCAATGAGAGAACGTATGAGCTACGAGCGCACGACCATTTTCTGCTTCAGGCTCTAACGGCATATGACCTGTTTTTCGTCTGTCGGAAAAGGGCAGGAAGAGCTGTCAATAACCAGTGCCGCCATTGCGGACACGTAGACATGGCGGAACATATGCTTCGAGTGTGAGAGACGGCTCACATATAGCAGGCAGCCTGTGGAAACCTACGGAAAGATCTGAATGCAGGTGGCATGGGGAGACTAATGATCTGTCATAAAATTTTTTGGAAGACCATGCACTGTATGTTGAGAAAAATGTATATTGAGAAAAATCTTGGGTGCGAAAGAATGCTAAGAACGCAGAAGCGACAATTAAACCACAAGCTCGGAATAGCCCTACACTCATGCTGTTACGGTGTTCGACTAAGGTACCGTGAGTGGTAAAAGGGCTTGGAGATAAAAAAAGGGAGTGGGTCTTAACCAGTCAGGCTGTAGTGGCATGTCAGATAGTCGCAATTGAGCCCGTTGGACATGATATCAGAGGACTCAAACTGGTACAACGTCGGGTGGGCATCCTTTCTCTATCTCACTTCCGGGTATGCGAGTGCTTCTCTCTTTGCGATCAAACCAATTTCCTAAACCCTCTATAATAAAAAAAACTGCTTCTACTAATTCGATGCAGATTTTTAATCTTAAGAATACCTTAAGTGTTCGAAGTAATAGGCACACTATGATCCTAGCTATCGATACTTGCATTTGCCACAAGACCTGAACTATATTCATGAGCTGAACTAAAGCATCCGTTCAAAAGGCATCCATTCAACTTCTGCAGCGCACCGAATTTATGATCGTCGAGCTGGAATTTCAGAGATTATAAATATCAGCGCGAGTACTCCTGACATGATTGTCCTTTGAAGGCACGGCCGCCAATAAAATAAACAAATCGGCCGCAGCTTATAATTTAATGGCGCACTAAACGGACAGCTGAGGTCAGCGATGCCATTGTGTACCGCATAAATCATCCGAAGTTATGTGCATTGTACAACAAATTTCGTCCTACTACACTAAATAAACGTTAAATTGTGGCTGTGCGCTGCTTCCACAGCAGACTACCACGATTGACTTGTTTACGGCTCCCGCTTCTTTATCATTTTTCAATTCCTGCATAAAGGCGCCTTTATATTGTGCTGTGTCTGTACGGTATTGGAGGGAGGTGGATCTGTCAAGATGGCAGCCTCCTAAGGATTTCCCAGAGCTAGTGAATGGCATTAACACAGCTCAGCGGAGGAAGAATGTATACTTGTGTTTTATAGATTATTCAAAAGCATTTGACTGTGTTCAATGTAAAAACTGCAAAAAATACTAGTAAATAAAGGTATATACCCATCAAAAACTCATACAGTTTATACGAACACCATCATCATCATCATAGTCACAATGTCTTAACAGACATGTGGTGAACTCGTAAAATTCATTAAGTCGGAGCTAGAGTACTGCCAACACGAATATTATCAATAGTTTTGAGAACTGTTAGCTCGCCATCGTTCGCGATTTTCTGTCAGTTCAGTGGCGCTCTTGATACTCATATCTAGCAACTGTTTCGTCGTATCCACCCAGCGTGTAGGCGAACGGCCACGTCGCCGCCCACTCGAGGCATGACCCTGAACTACACCAAGTTGCTTGAATAATACTAGAAAGTATCGAGACAAGAGCTGTATCTGTAAAGCGTGGAGTCAAACAGGGATGCATGATCATCCCCATGCTCTTCAGTATGTATTCCGAGGTTCCAAGTTGAAGACTTGTCACATATCTTCTTTGAATGTCCCATAAATTCAAGGTTTTAATCTATACGAGGAATCACACAAAAGTAGACTTACTTACTATACGAGGAATCACACAAAAGTAGACTTACTTCCCCTTCCAACCTTCAATATGCTTCAGCCCATTCAACCTTAAATCGCATTATTCTATTCATAGAATACATTAATCACAACAGAATTGTTATATACATCCCATGGATACATTATCTGTGATATATCCCTTTTCTATATTTTATGAACTTGGTTTCTATTGATCTCATGTATATCTTATATGTTTTTCTAACCTATCTTCCTATCAATCACAACACAATCGCAGATTAGACGTCAACTGTCAATGACTACCCCACTTTTAACCACACTTAAGCTTGCCTCCGTTTGTATACATGCTGTTTGTTTTGAATGTTGAATTTTTGTAAAATTAGTGAATCAAAATAAGTGACACTTTACTTTCTGGATTGTAACATGGCCAAGAGCCAGACTCCGTTACAGTCCGTCTAATGAGCTAGCTGGTTGATTGCGCAGACGCGCAGAAACCATAAGGATAGAAGAAGAAGATATTCGAGCACGCATTTGATGGATCTGAGGATGTTATAAAAGATAACGGCAGACTAATAAATAACGATAAGGCTCTTCAAAGATTGATCAACAGAATAGCTTCAGTAGGTGATGAGATGGAACTACAAATAAATAAAATTATACAAAGGCAATAGTGATAAGCAGAAATCCAAATCAACTAATTGGTATAAAAGTTGAAGGAACGTTTAAATCAATTTAGATATTTGGGTAGCTAGACTATAGAGGACTTCAGATGTGGAAATAAAAACAAGAATCGGGATAGCCAAAGTAACATTCTTGAAAGTGCGTAGTCTGCTGAGCGGTAAAAGACTGGATGCCCAAATAAGATAAGTTTCGTCAAATGCAATGAATATAATGGATTTTTTTGAGATGTAGTTGTACCGCCAATGTTAAATTACAAATATCGCCTGCGATGAATGAACAAGGAACGTGATCCCTTAACCACCATAAAACAGGGAAAACCGCTTATCATGGATAGATCATGAAAGATGATGAATATATTGTTCTGAAATTAATAATAATAGCCAGAAGCCAAAATCGAAGACAAAAGGGGGCAGGGACGCAGATAAAACTCATGGTTGAAAAACGTCCGAGACTGGACGGGACTGGATTCTCATACTTAACTCATAAGAGCACAAGATAGAGAAGCATTTTCCAAAATTGTTGCCGATCCTCATTGAATGGAGTTGGTACCTTGAGAAGAAGAAGTGTGGAAAATCGTCCCATCCGTTAACCTTACTAAAGACGGTAAACGTCTTCTGGAGTGGGCTCTCGAAATTTCAGGATAGATGGACATTTATAAAATACTTGCTTAACTATCTTTTTCTCTGTTCACATGTTTTTGAGGGAGATGTATCCCTTTACCTCATATGATGCAGCGTTTCCTTAGCTGACAGCATTTATGTTAATATCGGTTATGTTAAACGATTGTATTGCCTGGTTAAGGACCGGTAGCAATTGGGTAGGCAAACGTATCATTCTACATTTCCCTAAAGATTTTGTGAAAGTATTTTTCAAAGGGTTCTTATATTTCCGACCGTTATCACACAAAGAGGCTAGGATCGCAGGGTTTCGATATTGGCCTTTTACTCAGCTAGTAGTTGCTGGAAAATTAATTCTCAAGTGCATGTTGATAATAATAAATTACTTAACTCATCGTTATCTTGAAGCTTTTGACGTCTGTTGTGACTAATTTGAAATTTGTGCCATAAAAACTGCTCACCTTAATTTGGAACTATGAAATGTTCAACAGCGACTTATTAACTAGGAGGCGTTACTTGAAGTGGCAAGAAATCAGCAAATAGATAAACTGGTTGAAACAAGACATAGGTGAAGAACCAGATTCATGAAATCGAGATACGCACATATACGACGATAATGCCTGCATACAAGAGGTTTGTTTACAAAATGACAAGAGCTCTGACAAACAAATTATTAGACGTTGTCGTGGATCACATCCCGGAAAGGTTCGGGAATCGGGACCGTTTCAAATCAAGTGCATCCGAAGTATGCTTAAGATCGTTCGTTCGCGGTATGTACCTAAATCTTGTATGTAAACCGATTATGTTTACATCACAGAATAAGTTTACATAAACATTCACATACCGCGAATGCCCATAATCATCCTGCGCATGCGCTTTTCAGCCATCTATAGTCTAATTATTGATTGATTTTGTCAGTCAGTTGTGCATGTTTGCTGTCCGTGTAGATCCTGATTATTTTGCTTGTAATACTCCTTAAACAACTTGTTAGGATGCTATGGATACGCCAGCTATCTATATATCTATCTCTATAACAATGCTGCTACTATTACTACCAATGAGTCGTTGAAGGCTATTAAAGAACGCTTAGTTCATAATTTCAAACCTTCCTAATCTCCAAATCATATAGTATTGGATACGTTGTGATACATAACGGTCTCACCCTTATCTACAAGCTGTACAGAAGCAATGCAGTTCATCAGTAAACAAAATGCGACAAAACTTGGGTACCTGTTTAAAGCCAGAAGGTACTTCTCACCATGTAACCTCCTCATGCTATATAAAGCCCAGATAGGACCTGGCCTGGAAGATTGCTCGCATGTCTGCGGAGTTGCTGCCCCTAGTATCCTGTCTATACTAGATGCCATCCAGAGAAGGGCAATTCGACTAATTGGCGACTCGGCCTTGACACGCCACCTCCAGCCACTTTCCCACCGGCCGGCGTGTTGTTGGTGACCCCTCACTCTTCTACCGATATTCAAATGAAATCTGCTCCTCTGAGCTATCCTCTATCGTTCCGCCGCTCACCGCTCCTTTCAGATGTACCCACGTGACCGCTGCATCTCATCCTCGGTCGTTTTTCGTACATCAAGAACCGAGAGGTACAACCGCACATTTGTTCCCAGGGTGTCCAAGGCTTGGAATGAACGGTTAGGAGATTGCACCTGCGGGCCCATTCCAGTCCCGCGTTAACAAAGTTCCCCTAACATAACCCTTTCACAGCAGCCGAGGTACTCTGATATTTAGGCTCTGCCTACGCGGTCTGCTCAGTTATATAAAAAAAATCGCGTTAAATGAGTCATAATCGGTCACCAATGCTGGTAACGCAGTCATTGAGATTGTTTGCAAGTTGATATTTGGTTCGAAATTTCAAAGTTTCCTAACCTCCAAATGATCATTGGCTGCAGTCTTAGTCGTAAGATCTAAAAACTGTTCAGGACAAAATGGGTCATCAAAGCTTCCCAACATCCAAATCGCATTGGATAGTTTGCGATGCCCCGCGGTGTCAGCCTTAAGATCTGCAAACTGCATTATGCAGCTGAGGAGTGTTTGTGCGCTCATGCGCGTACATACGTTGGCACGGGTTCTTTTGACGTGGCGGTAGCTTATTACAATTTATTAATCTTATAAAGAAGCGCGGATAACATCTCCTCTCTCTTGCACCGGTCGCGACCGCCAGTTTTCTTTATTTAAATGTAAAACTTTAAACGTCGCATTAAGGTGAGCGCATGTAAATTCGCCTACTTATCATAACAGTCCCTCAGACTTGCCGACAGTGATGAGACCAGTGGCGTAGGCAACATAATGCTGTTGATACATATGGTCTCAATTAAGTAGAGCTTGTTGCTTGCTCAACACGAAGCATGATTGAAGTACGTAAAGTTGCTGAAATGAATATGAAGTGTTTCACATTTATTTTAAATAGTGATAGGTTATAATAGAGTGTGATGGCTTTCCTATGAACTATCTTATCTCCTGGTGGATTTCTATTAACGAGCTAACAACTTCCCAGAATGCAAATAAAAGAAGACCTTTAACCTTGGCTAATTTAAATAGCAAAATGTCAGTCGTGTACCATGTTAATAGTAGGCATAGAGGAAGTGAAAAGATACTCAAATTCACTACATCATACGGTAAGCCAGGATATAAGAAAAACAAACAATTTTTTGCAGTTGAAGAACAAAAGCAAAGAGAGCAGTACCGTAAAGCATTTTGTATATTCGTTTCATTCACTGAAACTATATACGCTTTTCCAAACACAACAAGTGTTTAGCTATCGTCTTAGCATCTTAAGGGAAGGATTTAGGGTAAATTCTAGCTTCCAATTGTTGCTACTTTATAACTATGTGCAGCCAACTGTCTACCTAAGGGTAGAGTAAAGAAGAGGTATGTACCAAAGGGAAATAGTTTCTGCCTTTACTCATCCAGGTCTAGTCTCTCTAGCAGTTTCTGTTTTCTCCATGGAACTAATCTACCTAAACCTCAACTAGGGAAGTAGAAAATATAACAGTCAAATTTTTGCAAGATATTTTCGAGTGACAATAAAATGTAACGGTTAAGTTTTTGCAAACCGTTTTCGTCACAGTACATTTTTAATCATATTTCATCTTAACATTTCTGGAGGCTTCTGAATATCAGGCACAAAAATCGACGTGTCGAATAGTTTGTATAGAATTTTCAGAATAATAGAAAGCAAAAGGTTAGCTTCTCAAGTAACGTTTGTAAATATGTTTCATACAACAGCGCTATTTGACAAAGACAAAAATATGAAAAACTAGACAGTTGGTGGCGCATCATTCCGTCACATGTCAAAGTTGCAACAAGAACTATAGTCTCAAATACTGTTGAAATTGGATATTAATATTTATTTTGTTCCAGAACATTTAAATAACCAAGACGGTTCTAAATATTGTACGCTTGCACAGTACGACAATTAATTTTATGTCTAAGAAGAGTTTCACTGGCCCTCTAATGAAAACCACATACACTTGAGATAAAGTTTACTGACATTTCGGTTACCACTATGGACTTCGTCATAGGAAGAAACTTGATAGAAATCAATTTTAAATAAAAGACATTGTTTGACAGCTGTTCCAATAGGTATCTTTGGCTATTTTTTAAATTAGTCAAATTAGTCTCCTACCTCCTACGACTAGCGGTGATTCAAAGTTGCACCTTCACCACCACCCCCCCCCTTTTCGAAAATTATCCCTGCAGTCGCCAGGTGCCAAGCGTTTTGAGTTGATACGGCAGCAAAGAGAGGGTTTACCCAACCTCTCTTTGGGTCGTTTTCTCAATGCTCAGATAAACCTATCAGTTTGGAAGCTTCCAGTTTACGACAACTGCCAGTTAAATTGTTTTGCGTTTCTTTAGCGATAAATGCGTCTTGCGGTACAGATTGCTATAGATAGTAAAGTTTGGAAATTCATGTTTTATTTTCCTAATACCTCAGACTTTGAGTAAACAACAGTTGAGTAATATTGGACTGATCGAGTGATTTCTGGAATATAATTTCAATATGGAAAATTTCCATCATGACTTTTGCTTTTGTAAGGTGTACCTAATTATTTCATACAGATACAGATACACCCCCAAAACTATAATTCTCTACTACTGCCCAGTTCCGATATATTGCTTGTCTCAATCGTCGTGGGACACCCTGTATAAGTACATCTTTTTCTTGACTATAGACTTTTTTTAACAGTTGGTCCGTTTAACCTTCGAGGTGGTAATATTTGTATTTTTCTAGTACAAATAAAAAAATAAAAAAATGTTTAACATAAAAATTTAGCTTCATTTTTCAATTATGTTAGTCCTTTCCAACTTTCAACATTTTCAAAGTACACATCAATCCTGCAGCCAGCGTTTTCCATACCTGTCTGTAACGGTTCCAATATAGTTCGATAATGGACAAAATACACAATAACGTGGTCTTCCTCGGCCTAAACCGTATCACAAAATCTCTTTGCTCCCACTTTTGCAACCATTCTCGCTTTCTATTACAAAAATCCTACAATTTCATTATCATCCTCGCTAAACAAACTAAGATCTTGTAACTTCATTGTCAGTATGTGAGCCAGTCAGGCTAGAAAAATAGGAATAGAAAAACATTAACAATATTCCTAATCTATAACCTATGATCATTCTCGAAAATGACATGGAACAACACATAAAACTAACACAGCCTAACTGATGGTCTGTTTTGTGTATTTAACTTTCAGTTACCATTTTAACTGCAGGTTGGAAGTTTCAGTCAAAATATCCTCTAGTTTTTTTTGAGATGAAGTTTAATGTTCGATTGAGAAACACTCTGTCTTACAGTTAACGGGCCCTTAGACGTTAAGTCTTATACCAAACCCTCTTTGACGATGCAAAGTTAGACCAATGGCTTCTTAGGAAACATTTGCAGGTGCGTCTATGGTTGCGTATGTGGACAGCCTGCAGCGGCCTTGGGTACAAATGTTTGTACTATTGGGAGGTCGAGGAAATGGTAATTTGCCTCGCATCCATTTGCAATATCAAGCAAATCAGATAGTGGCAAAGTTCTCTGTTAGTCGAGCAGAAACAAGGAAGTATACCGCAACCGAATTAATAATGTCAGATGAACGGCGGATTCCTAATATTTCCTGAAGCCATTTACGTAGTCCTTCTTAGAATCGTGCACAACAATTATCATCTATTTTGCTTTAGCTTGTTAATACGCCGAATCCGGATATGATCCACGTGACACTATCTGAAGTTACACTAAAATCTTAAAGTACAGCAGAGTTTAATGAACTCTTTCAGTCACAAGGTAAACAATCCCACGGATCCCTTTCAAAAACATTTTAGGAAAAGAAAAAATGATTTTTATAATTAAAAAGTACTTTTATTGGTAGTTTCATTATACTTAGGTGATTGAGAGGGATGCTGCTTTTTGTCCTCACTGACTCAATCAATGCTTCAAAAAAAATATATAAGGACTATTATCTAATCCAAGAAGTATATCATAAGTCCAGAGCTCCTAAAAGCTTGTTACTAGATCCAAAATAAGATAGGTTTCATTATATATTATCTTAGAGGTATCCTTTGAGTTGCCAATAATATCAATGAAGGTTAGTTTTGATAATAAAAATTGTCTTTGGGCAGTTAATCAATCTATATATATGTCACTGTTGCTCCAAACTCTGAAATGCATACCTAGTACAGGATCCCACTGCTTCATCCTGGAGAGACGTTTTTTTTTGATAAAGTTAATTTTAATGGAATCTTGAAAAATTATAGAATGGATGAGCCGTAGCTTGTCTTTTAAGTATTATCCGCAATTACCTGTAATTAATTTCAGAGTAGTTAATTCGCTAATATAACATGCAACTGAACTGTATGTTTTTTAGTAAATTTTACATCATTTCAAAGCAAAATTTTGGGAAGAATTAAAAAAAATGGTTGCCAGCCCTATGTCAGCCAAAGCGTAAGGGTTGCCAGGTGTCAACAGGTATATTACTATTAATTATCTGACCTCACCTGTTTTTTTTTCTAATACAAAATTAATGTCTCATCCTTATTAATTACAAAATTCCATGGGTGCTAATTGGAAAATGGCCGCAAACAGAGGTTGCCATGATTTTTATGAGCGATTCATGCTCGCAGAAATACGCATACTATCCACAAACTGACGCTATATTATAAGTGTCACAGCTGTCATGCTTCGACCGTATTTATCGACAAAACAATGCGTGCAATCTTTTCCCTTGCGCTTCCGCCTACCTGGAAGAAAAATCGCTCGTAAAAATCATGGCAGCCTGTTTCTGTAATTAATATTAACGAAACTTTTGTAAAAAAAAATAAAATTTTGTATAAAATTTAAAAAAAGTATGTGAGTGAAGATAATTAACAGTAATATACCTGTTCACACCTGACAACCCTAATCCTGCGGTTGATTGAAAGCTGGCAATCTTTTTTTCAATTCCTTACATTATTTACTTCGGATAACATAAAATTAAGTAAGTAACAATCATATAGTTGCAAATTACGTCAGCGAACTAATTACTCTAAAATTAATTATAGGTAATTGCGGCCAATTTTTAAAAGGTAACCTACCGATAATCCATTCTATTCATTCTCAAGATTCATTTAAAATTAATTTTCATTACCAGATACCTACAGTTTTGATTTCCAATTAATTTGGTTTAATTTTTGACCAGTGTATCTATTTTTATTACTTTCAAACGTGTAAGACAAAACAATTCTGGTACTTTAGTTCTCATAGCAAAGCAACATTGAAACTATGGTAAAAGTGGTATTCAATTATATAAGCAGAAACCCTACTGCGCTCTTAGGGTATAGCGCGCCAAGTTGAAAATCCAAGAAAAGACGTATTCCCGTGTAAGCGAGGAGGCGTGGCCGCCTATTCCCTTTGTCTAGTGTGTATGTCTAAGATGAGGGGAGATAAGTTCAAAAATCCAGCTAGCTAAGGTCCAAAGGTCACCATAAAAATGAATTTCGCATTTCAAAGCTCCTGACGTTACTTTTATACTTACAGTAATAATTCAAAAAGCAAATTGAAGAAGAAAGCTTGCGCTTTGTCACTTATTTAGTCTTTTTCTGATATCATGTTTGGTGTTAAATTACAGACATTTGAAGAATGTATGTTTTTGCATTGAAAGTTTTTTGCACACTAAAAAGCTTTTTTGAGAAAATCGCAAGTAGTTGTCATTCATGAAGGTCTTAACTATTGCCTGAAATACTGTGTATGTAGTTTGAAAAACAAGTGAGTTCTGTTCGAAATAGTAATCCGTGTTTTCACGGCAAATACATAATATGTATAACTGAGTATACCCAGGCCCCTCAAGTTAGTATAAAGAAAATATTCACCATATCTGCTCCAAGTGCCTGTCACAACTGACTGTTGTGACGATTTTCAACATTCAATTTATGAAAATATCAGCATATTTGGATATTCCATTGTTAGTGGGTATACATCCATTTATCTTCTATACGAAGGTTGTTCCCACACTTCCTTGACGATGAGAAATCCAGCGTATCTTTCTGTATATATTAACAATACTTCTTCCTAGGATAGTCAATAATAAATCTTGTAACCATAGGCGCAGAAATGGTTGGAGTAATTGATCAAAAGCAAATAAAAATCAATGATGTTCATTCATTTTTGTCAACTGCCAATTTTCATTAGTTCAAGAAGAATAAGCTGTTTGTAAGGGAGCCAATCACCTTCATCTTTAATGTAGAGTCAACTAAACTGCTCTCTGACTGACTCTACAGAGTGTATTTATTATACAGTAAAAAAATAGTCAACAAACCAGTAACTGAAACATTTGATATAAAAGAAGAAGAGGAGAAGATATAACCTTAAAATTCATAATTCGTATATTCTTGTTCGGAAGAAAAGCATTCTCTAAAAGTATTTTTCTTAGCTTTCAGGAATGCCAAGAGAGAACTAATTGTTCTAAATAACTACATGCAGCTTATTTTTTTATTTCACTTCACGTATAAATCTTATTGAAAGGCCAGAGAGCATTATTTTTCCGTTTTTATCTGCTTTGTGGACTATTCTAAGGCGTTTGATAACGTAAAGTGGCCTAAACTGTGGGAAATCCTTATCTCCATGGGAGTCCCTTACCACTAAGTATTTATCATACAGCAACTCTACGAGTCTAGCTCAGCTTGTGTAAGAATTGATGGTAACTTGTCTGGTCAAACAGCAACCAGAAAAGGAGTTCGTCAGGGATGCGTATTATCTCCAATGTTATTTAACATTTACTCTGAATTTGTGATGAGACAGGTGTTGGACAACTGAAATGGCGGTATAACTATTGGCGTGGGCAAAATATCTAACTTAAGATTTGCTGACGATACAACCCTTATTGCTGCTTCTCAGGAAGAACTAGTAGCTCTATTGAACGCTTTAGAACAACACAGTGCAGCATATGGTCTTGGTATCAACTACAACAAGACCAGGGTTATTATCGTAGATAGAGAGCATGACAGTCATCGAGAAATAAAGTCAATAGGCCGTCTTGTGTACCTCGGTTCTTTGATCGACAATTCAGGTAGCTGTGATAATGAAATTCGAAGGCGCATTCAACAGGCACGGGTGGCCATGACAAAGCTTGCTAGAATATGGCGTGACCATAACATCACTAAAGCTACCAAAATGTCACTGGTTCAATCTCTTGTGTTCTCCATATTTTTGTATGCCACGGAAACTTGGCCTATTAAAAAGGCAGATCGAACTCGCATATAGATGCTTCTGAAATGTGGATGTGGAGGAGAATGCTCAGAACTCCTTATACCGCCCATCGAACTAATGTTTCCATACTGGATGAGCTTGGTAATCCAAAGAGACTGTCCTCCATTGTGTCGATGAGAATGCTTACATTCTTCGAACATATTCACAGAAGCGATAATATGGAGAAACTTGTAGTTAGGGTCACGCCCCAAGTGGGCGGCGCCGTGGCCGTTCCCCTACACGCTGGGTAGATACGATGAAACAGTTGCTAGATATGAGTATCAAGAGCGCCACTGAACTGACAGTAAATCGCGAACGATGGCGAGCTACAGTTCTCAAAACTATTGATAATATTCGTGTCGGCAATACTCTAGCTCCGACTTAATGCATTTTACGAGTTCACAAAATGTCTGTTAAGACATTGTGACTATGATGATGATAAATGTAGGATTGACAGGATCGATTAGGATAGAAGACCCCTGGAATCAGAAGAGATAATAAATGCTCGGATCTAGGCTATCTAAGTAATTATACCTCGTATCACTGTCCAGTGGCTTAAGACGATCGTCTTAGGCCAGTGACATACACAAGGGGTGATCACTCCTCCAGGCTAGACACTTATCGTCTACACAATTCACTCACGTATCAGTTGATCGTTCCCTACTTTTGCTTTCCAAAGACTATTACCTCCTTATATAAAAACCTGAATCCACTTGTGACCAAAATAATTGGGAGATATAGGTTTAGTATCCTCTGACATCATTTTTTCCGATATCAAATGTAATTGTTCTTACTCGTATTCTATCTAGCAAGGAATATTTTTGATTTGGCACGGCGAATCATCTGAAAACGCGACCCCAACTACGTCCATGCTTTCGCCAATCGTGTAATGTTCCACAAGATGATTTAGGGAAAATAATTATATACACTAGATAATACGTGGCTATACCGATAAATAATCAATTAGGCGCATCTTGTTAGAAGCGATTATTAAAAAAGCCTTATTAATTCTAATAATAGGGGACGACTAGCAATTAGGGATATTTATGAGTACCTATGGATGATCTACTTTACTGTTATAGCTTGGTATGAATTTATGGAGCGATCGTCCTATTATCCAAATATTGTACGCAGATTACCTATTTTTGATATCTTCAGAATTTTTGGCACTAGAACTTAAGAAAAACATCTTCTCTTGTATGGTATAGTTATTACTGTAGTCAATGTAGACACATTAATAATTAGAGGCTATAAAGGTACCGTAATTGGGTGTGTTTGAGCTGCTATTTCAATATGTGTCCTTATTTGATACGACGCTTGATAGTTTGGTAAACTTGATCACAAATATTTTTCAAAAATTTACTCTTTAAAGCTTGAGTTATGTTCATGGCTGAAAAAAAGTATACAGTAACTGCCCATCTTATTTCCTCAGGTTCAAGTACCCTTGAACCTACCATTGTGTATAACATGTACCCCTACAGTTAAATTACTTTGGTAGTGTTTCATAATAGTAGTGGTACAGTTCTTTAAGTACCTGTAGCTCTTAAATTATTCACTTTATACCCCAAGTTTGTTGGAATTGTTTTATCGGGAGGAACACAAAAAGTCACAAATATACAGGGTGTCCTATTAAAATTGTTGAATCGGACGTCACGTGGCCAAAAACAAATACCTCATTGGGTGACACAACAATAGGAAAAGATACTATATTTGCTCTAATTTACACCCCCAAAGTTATAATTCGCTACTACTGCCCTGTTCTGATAAATTGCTTGTCTTAATTGTCGTGGGACACCCTGTATTATCAAAAAAATACAGATACAGATAGAACAGCCACTCTATCTATGAAAATGTAGTAACAGTTTCAAAGTGTAGGCAACATGTCACCGTTAGTGGTATAAAAATTTGTTGTATGCCTCAACGGAAAACCGTAAATCAAACAGAATCACCAGGCTTACAAGGTTTTACTATTCAAAGCCATTAAACACAGATTTCTTTACATTTATGTTGACATAGACAAGAGAATCTTTCCTAAACGCTCATGTTTACCCGCCCATTATATCTCGATTTAGATGACTCATGCCTATCAAATGCAATTTGCGAATACGAGGGTGCATCATATATTATTTACTAGCCTATATGGCACATTCCCCCGATTCAAATAAATATAATGACCGTGACTGGATAAGAGGACTTGGCTGTATAAACTATACTTACGCACAGGGTGAAGCTTCAGTGATTGGTTTTATATTTATTTGTCAATTCATTGTGTATATGACAAACGAAGCATGATATGGTATATGTACACTGTACAGTCTGTTATTTGGTTTTGAGTGAAAATTCAACAGACCTACAACTTAACAAGTTCAAAACGTAATTTTTACCAAAACAATGTAGAAGTCCCGCTTCACTCATCATACCCTTCGAGTCTTTTTCATCGTACGGTCAAAATTGAGTTTTAGGATCATTATTTGAAGGTTCTCGAACTTATAATTTTAGAACAGGCAAACTACTATATTACTGCTATTAGATTGTTTATGCCACTAATACGACAACGATATAATCAACGCATGTTTTGCAGGCAATGCATATCTTAATATCTGTGTCTTGTTTATGTATTAGAAAAAGTCCTACAGAGACAATGGTCCCGAATTTCTTTCTAAGAACCTACATTCTTCTGAAGTGGGGCACTAGAAGAGCAAGTAGCTAAGAAAAGGCTACTAATTTTCAAGTGACTTAGACATAAAAATAGAAAAACCCTTTAGTTTTCAGAAAAAATTGATGGTTGAAACTTGAGGCGTAATCCCAATTTGAAACAAAAGTGGGGGAATTAGAATAGGCAGGCAGGGATCAGATTTCACATATCCACAGATCTATTCAGTATCATAAGGCATAGTGCAATAAAAAAGTTAACAATCAATATATGTGAATAGATAAACGTAGTTTGCTTTAGTCAGTTTACTAACAGTGGTGCTGGTATAAACGCAAAGCAGTGATAATAATGATTAAGTCCCTATAAGTCTGTATATATGTTATAGAGCCACAAAAAAGGGATTGTATGAGTGAGACCAGAATATGAACATAAGAGTGATAAAATAAAGTCGATCATGAGTAGGGTATATATACTCGTAACAGAGAAATATTCATCCAAATCTATGTCAAACTAAACATACCTGCATCCCTAAAATATATCTAACCTGAAACTGTGTTTGATAGTTTGACAATATTGTAAAACATATGAGAGCCTTCCATAACAATTTCATGCGTTTCTATTTTGCACTTTTTCAAATTGTTCAATTGCTTTATGTGTGAAGCGAGACAATTACATAACTTTGGTCAAAGTATAAAAATGTTCTTTGTATTAAGGTTTTTTTAAATAGCGAAACTGCGACATCTCTATTAGCGCTAGATCTACCAGTACTGAAATATTTAGTTTCAATACCTCTTACATCTATATACTTTACTTTTCTTATACTTTGTAGAATATAACCTATTTCTCTCATTTAATACTTCCGAAATCATATTCTGCGTAGTATTCTGAATTAGAATTTTGGTACTACACCAATATTTGCATAGAAGGTACCACTTTCATTCAAAAAGGGATCGTGCACATACACAGGAGTCTAGTTTGTTTTTCAACTCTTTCTTCTTTCAAGATTAGAGGCGTGCCCCAACAACAAAATTATTCTTTCCCCAAAAACCATTCTACTAAGAACACCTTTCCAAAAAAATCCCTGGAAACAAACATATAAATTGATAGCTTTTTTAAATCGTATAGGGTAGTATACCCACATAACACTATATGGATATGTACATCCATAGAATGTACATCAGACATTTCAGTTTGAACATGTATATTTTGAATATTCATAGGACGTTAAATGTACATATGAAAAATGATATACACTAGTATAATATACTATGTATATTCACGTAGGTATATACATATGTGAATATACATAAGATGTTGATCTGTGTATCATATATACATCTAGTAGTTTACGCCTGCACTAGTACCGCCATTGCTGATTTCTAGCTACTCGTCGCAGTTAGCGTGTGTGTGCTTGTTCTGGTTGTGCCTGATTACCTGATCGAGAGTGTAATATTGTGCAATGTTACTTATCTTCTGGCTACTGATAACACTCGCATCCAGCGTTTGACGGTAAGTGGTAAGCGGAACAAACCACCTACAAAATTTTATAACCTTGATTTCTTTGTGACTTTAGACATGCCATACAACAGGAAAGAGATGACAATCATAGTAATCGATTTTGCCAAGTACCATTATTGTAACTAGAAATTGAATTAATAACAATACATAACGAAAGTATAAAGTTTGTTTATCTTTCTGCCTCTACATTGAACTTTCATACACTATGCATGTGCGTTAAAAGTACATGAATGTACATTTAATGGATATACCATGGTTGTGTAAATTCGCGACAAACGTACATAAAATGTAAATTTGTTTAAGTCTATTTTACGTCCATTAGACGTTCATGCTCCATTTGTGGATATACATATCCATTGTATGTACATTGTATATACTTTGGTATGTAAGTATATACATGGTATATATTATGAATATGTATATTCATACCTGGACTATGTATATACTATGCACGTACATTAGACGTACATATGTACATTCTATGGATATGCCATGGATGTGAAAGTTCGCGACAAACGTACATGCAATGTATATTTTTTTGATGTCTATTTGACATCCATTGGACATTCTTGCTACATTTGTGAATATACATATCCATTGATTCGATAACCAATGTATGTACATGCGTCGATTAACCATGTTTAATTCAGGCAGCTAATAAGTCAAGATAACACGAGCAGTGTGAGGGGCAATCAATGATAATATATTTTTAACCTTTTACCTTAGAGCCTCTAAGCTTCTAGTTATATGTAGTTTTCTGGCTTTTTTGGAATGTAGATTAAATTAGATTTTGAAACCTGAGAACATGATTTCCGGATACCTAGTATCCTACCTCTGGAGCTGTGCAACTCTTCCCTGTAGGCCAAAACGGTATTCTGACATCGTTAGTCGGTTGGTCGCATAAAACTATAAATAATAACTGTTTAAGTGACCCGTTTTATGCATACACATAGAAGATATTCAAGGAAGAGTTTCTATTTCAAAGAACGCCAGATGACTGTTGCCAACCGTGGTTCGACTAATAGCTGTACATTTATTTGCCCATCCGTCACGATGCAAGTGCGAGATTTTTTCGATTTGCCTCGTTCTGGTTTCAAAGGTTCGACGTAGAGATGGGTAATTTCGAGATATTTGCATACTTGATATATTGTTAAACTTCTTTCATCACTAGAAGATATAGCTGTGGATATTCACAGTCATTGTATTACTCTGAAGATGTCTCGTATAGACGCATGTTCTAGGTATTTAGGAATTAAGCATTTTCTACTAACTATAAGCTACTATTTTTCATGTAATTCCTTAAGGTGATGATGTGGTTGTATCTCTGATACATTATTTTTTCCTGGTCCATAGTTAGAAGCGAATCGGTTAAAATAGACAATTTACTAAAGTTTTGGCTAGCTTTGTAGCCTTTCACAAGGTAAAAAAGGTTTGTCAAAATACAGGGTGAGTTTTTAGTAGAGGCTCGGTCGATAACTCCACTACTGTAGAAGATAGCGAAAAAAGTTGTATATAAAAGTTGTAGCCACGGATACGCTCCTTACTAAGAAAATATTTAGATTTATACAGGGTGATCCATAACTACGTGGTGAGGCAAACATGCATTTTGTTAAGTGAGATACCCCGAGAGATACCCTATATATTATTCCATACTCAAATTCTACTAATGATTATCCAATCTATTTTCTTCAGTGCAACTTTTAGCTATATCGGAAACATTAATGGAGGCTAAAAACTCAACGAATCACTCTAAGTAATACTTGGTTTCTAGTTATTTTGTGTATATTACGAGGTACCTACTTTTACTTCCCACACCGATAGGTGAGGAGAGTATTGTGATCGCGAAAATTTTCGATTTTGAGATAATACACTTTTTGGGCGTTTCATGATGTCTACATAACGAAAATTCACGTCAGTCATTTCCGTCGGTCTGTCTGTCTGGCTGTCTGTCGGTCTGTCTGTCTGTTGGCGTTCTTAAAAACGTCGTAATCTAAGTAACCGCTGCATAGCTTGTGATTAAATTTGGGCAGCGATAAGCTGTAGGGTCGTAGTAGGTAATATTCCTATAATTTTGGAAATCGTTGTACGGGGGGCCAAGTAATTAGCCAAAAACAAAAAATTTCAAATATTCCTCAAACTTCGTTTTTAGGCGTTTCAGGGGTCCCTGATCATTTTCTACTTTTTTTGGGTGGGGGTGAATTTAGGGTGGTTGGATGGGTTGTAAAACTGAAAAATTTTTTGTATTCATAATGGGCTGTCCATTGACCTGTAAATGAGAAACCTAGCGGCATAATACACTTTTTTAGGCTCATCCGAACATTGCCTTGCTTATTATAGAAACCAAGGGACTTAGAATTTGTGATGTATACATACGAGTATTGTTTTAGATCGTTCTGTATTGCGTGTCGCGAAAATAATTTAATAGATTTTAATGAAATTTTGACCTGGTATTACTACCGCGGCGAGGATGGAAAACGCGTATGCTTTGGAAAAATCGTGTCAGTGGCGGCGCAGCTGTAATAAAAAAAACTAAAAATATAAAAGAGCTCAAACTTCATTTTTAGATGGTTTGGAGGCTACTGATCGTTTAGCGTCATCCAGTTGAAGCAGGCAAAAAAACTGTGACGTCCTAGCTTCTAAGAAGGGAGACGCAAGAAACTATTTACGAGAGCTTTTGCGTTGGATGCTTTTTTGCGGGCAGGTGGGCGATAATTTGGTTGCAAGGGGATTTCAGACTATAGCTTCATGCAACGGGAAGATAATAAACTGGTATCACCGTCATGTGTGGGAAGTACTGAGTCAATCAACTTGTCTCCATTTTTTCGTTTTTGGTGAGAATGATTCATTTGATAATATTATCACCATTCTTGAATATATGTGAAGCACCTTTCGTAGCACAAAGCACTCAAGTCCTGCCCCCCCCCTTTCCACCGAAACTCTTGTCATGTGACTGCTAATAATGCAGCTGCGTCTCTGCAGGGAGTACGATCTAATATGTCGGCGACTGAAACATGGAAAGTATTGGAAACATCTGGTAATGACGTTTAAATTAGAAGGCAATGACGTGCACTTACCTATACCGTTTTCGAATGATTTATTATGAAGTCGATCACAGCCGCATGTGAGGTGTCGATGTGATCATTGTCAAGTTGCTTAGTTGCAATTTTTGCTGTTGTCATTACTGCAACAGCGCTGGTGAGCGGCAGATGACAAGCGTAACCAAACAGTTTGCGTTTTTATCCACTTCGTGAGCCTTGCATATTTGTATGGGACGCAATAATATTGATGATAACTCGGTGTCCGTAGAAGAGCTGCACGGAAAAAATGCTAAGTTAATTTAGAAGGTCTACAATGTCCGTGGAGTTTATGCCTAGGTGGTCCTTTGATGGTAGTAGTAGTAGTAGCAGTAGTAGTTTATTGTGATAAACAGTAAACACTATACACAGATATACATTAAATGGAATATTTGCACAACAAACTTGGAGAAGCCCAAAAAGTATAAACTTGTGCTGGGAGTAAACCAATGACTGAATAGCATAATAACTGTTGTAAAAAGAATCTCAAACTTACGATAGGTACTGATTAAAACAAAGTAAATAAAAAAAAAGTTCCAGATGAGTAAAAATCTTAATTAATTATTTGATATGACGCGCTACATAAAACTGAAACAAAAACTGCAAGATATCAGGGGACAATAGAATAAACATGGTGTCCGACTATTACAACTTCAATAAAAAACTCTTTATGGACGAGTATTGGAAAAAAGTAACAGAGAGAGTAATTTCTAAACATACACATAATAATATTATATACAAACCTCTGTCCGTGATAATAACCTCCATCTATATTATTATTTTAATTTCGCTATTATATGGAGATTGGATACATTTGTAAAAATAGGCGACAATAAAGTGGTCTGTCCTGAGATGATCCTGTGTCGCTAAGAAGACATCTGTATCTTCATAATCAATTTCACGAGAGTGTAGTGAAGTATTTTGAATAGAGCGCGCCAAATTTTAATAAAGACTGCAAGTTATTTTTCCGATTTTTAACACTGAATGCTGCGAAAGTTGTAGCCGATCCAACTTAGTAAATGTGTATGAATTGTAGTCCGTATAGATGATGAGGAAGTTGTAGCAGGAGTAGGTAGTTCAAAAAATAAATATTTTAACGGTAGGTTCTGTTTGTTCTTTTGAAGGGTGGATATACAGGGTGTCCCACGACGATTAAGACAAGCAATATATCGGAACTGGACAGTAGCAGCGAATTATAATTTTGGGGGTTTAAATCAGAGGAAATATAGTATCCTTTCTTATTACTGTGTCACCCAATGAGGTATTTGTTTTTGACCACGTGACGTTCGACTCAAAAATTTTAATGGAACACCCTGTATATTTGTGAATTTTTGTATTGCTACCGATAAAACAATTCCAACAAATTAGCACACTTGGGGTCTAAAGAGCTACAGGTACTTGAAGGATGGTACCACTTCCATTGATTATAACATGTACCCCTACAGTTAAATTACTTTGGTAGTGTTTCATAATGGTATAGTGGTACAGTCCTTTAAGTACCTGTAGCTCTTGAATTAATTACTTTAGACCCAAGGTGTGCTAGTTTGTTGGAATTGTTTTACCGGGAGGAATACAAAAAGTCACAAATATACAGGGTGTCCCGTTAAAAATGATGAATCGAACGTCACGTGACCAAAAACTAATACCTCATTTGGTGACACAATAATAAGAAAAGATACTATATCTGCTCTAATTTACACCCCCAAAACTATAATTCGCTACTACCGCCCAGTTCCGATATATTGCTTGTCTTAATCGTCGTGGGACACCCTGTATTTATTTGAATAAATATTATGTGTTTATTTGACGGCTAGCTGGATACTGTAAAAAAATTATTGATATAATTTTTTTTATGAAAATAGGTTGCTGTTATCAGCTCGTAAAATTGCTTTAGTCCAAAATGCAAAAAGAACTTCTGGAATCATCAACATTTATGATATTCGTATACTGTAACAGTGAATATTTCAATACCAAGAATTCTGAAGGTGACACCCCGAATCAATTATGAATAGGATAGCATATTCCAAAGTTTAAATTTATTATCAGAATATGGTGGATACCCTTATAAGAGGTCCTTCATGGGTGACCATAAATTGAATGAGATACAAACAAATAAGTAAAAGAAGGGTCCACAACGTTATAATATTTGATCAGCTTCCAAATTCTGTATTCTTAAAAAGCATTTAAGAAGCACCTAAAGCAGACTGTACTGATATCTGTCATGTTAATGACTTGAAGTTGACGGTATGCATCCTTTTGTTGGACCAAGTACTTCAACATGTTACTGCCTGATGCTTTGTAGTGTTGTACTTATCTTTTAGTTCCTACATAAGGAGAATGTTGTAATACCAAAAACCTTCGATATATAAACAGTACCTTCTGTAGACGTTTTATATCTGCATCCCGAATACACATACAACTCCTTGGATCTGTTTGTTGGTCTGTTATTTATTGTTATTTTATATGCCTAGTCTCAGTAACTACTTTTAATGTTGTAAGGTCCTCATAGGTAATGCTACTATATTTATAAAAATTGATGAATTGGTGCAAAGCAATTAACCAAAAGAAAGTTAGTAACTATGCCTAGCTCATCCTTTGGCATTTTGTGGGTTCATGGCTGTTTTTTACTTTTTCGCGTAAAGGGGTAACACTCAGCACAGTAAAGAGAAGTAAAATAGGAAAACAAATACTTTTGTATTTATACAGAAAGCACCAACTTTGATTTACTGAAGTTGCAATATAGTATTACTACTATAGGGACAATAGTCGAATTGTACAATGTACTTAGCAATTGGAGACCACGGAAAACGTTAATTATCGCTAGAAACTTGATCCTGATCATTTTTTACTTTTACTGAGGTGCTCATTTTGAGTTAAGATAGGATATTCAGTTGGAAGAACCTTGAACTTGTTACTAATGAAATTTAAATACCAGAAATGTATGGAAGATCGAACTACTTCACGCAATTTTTTGCGCTGACGTTTAGTTTGATTGTTTTAATATATTTAAATGTACATATAAAATAAAAACCTAAATAAAGTTATTATTACTACCACCTGAAATATATGTATAAGCCTATTTAACTGCAAAAAGCTTTTGATTCTCTGTAATCCCAAATTTCAGTAAATAATGAGTGATTTCCTTGTGAAAAATCCAAATAAGTTATTAAGTAACTATACTTCAGCCTTAAAAAATGAATTTCTAATGTACTGAGATAAAGCAACTCTTATTTGAAGATGAAGAACATGATCATGAGCAAGATTTTAACTTTTTTTATTGCATAAATATTGAACTAATGTTCTCTATGTTCCAAAGCCGAGAGAACTAGGATTTTGTTGTATTAAATATCCAAATCAGTTACAATCGACTAGACACATTTTATTTAAAGATCAACAATAATTGATAAACAAGCTTCTAACCTGTCAAATGAAAAAAGCCTTTAGCTCTCTATGATCCAAAATCCGAATGCGTTGTACTCATATATCCAAATCAGTTATTAACCAACTAAACCTAGCTTAAAAAAATAAATTCCTGGAATTATCCGGTGGATGAATCAAAATGATCAGAGTAATCTGGTGTGAGCAAAACGTGGAAATACCTTTAATACCGGTCTAAGAGCAGACAACCTTCATTTTTAACTTGCAAGTATCTATCATATCACTTAACATTTCTATTCGGAGCCTGGTATTCGAATGAAATTAATAACGTTGTTTGGCGTTGTTGGTTGTTTTTGCGTTGGCAGCGATATTCAATTTACAGGGGCGTACTCATCACTTGACCTATCCCAATCTGTCATTGATTCAATTACTATGTTTCCATGTACCTTGGAACACCTTTTGAACCATTATATAAAGGCTAAATATACTTGCTAGAGAACTAAATTAATTCGTTTTTACAACAACATTAAAATTACAGTGGCGCACCTGGCGTATGGCTTGACCCATCCCCTAGCTGTCATTGGCTCAATTACATGTTTCCATGGACTTTGAAAGGATTTTTAACATAGTCGATGTTCCGTATTTGTTTGCAGAAGAACTAAATTAATTCTTTTTTAATACGGTATTTAACTTACATGGCTGTACTTATTATTTGACCTATCTAGAGCTGCCACTGATTCAATTACTATAAATATATATCCATTGACGTTGAAACAGCTTTTGAAATGTTCTAGGTTTTTAAAGGGATATTTAGTTTACAAGGCGGACTTATCATTTCACTTATTCCAATCTGTAACTAATCCTACTACGTTTCGGTGGCTTTAGAATAGCTTTTGAGCTTTTGATGTTATTTTTAGTTCCGAATATACTTGCGCGGAAACTACATTAAGTAATTTTAAATGTTGATTGTCAGATTTTCGGAGTCGTATAGAGGTCAAAATTCTACGGGAATGTCAAGTCTTAAAATAGAGCTGCATTTTTCGCTTTACTTTTTGTGCCAGAGTGTTTTCGCGTGAAATTCGTAGTGTGAACAACTGGGGTCTACTTGATTGTTACAATACTTCGCACCTGTATTTCGATTGTAGCTAGATTTAGAAATGCTCTTGGAACCCAGAGAACACTTAAAAATGAAGTTTGGTGATTCTCATACCAGCCTCCTGTTTCTTTTCTACTCCTACAATGCGCCGATTTCAAAAAATTATGCACGTTTTGCGTCTCTGTTTGGATAGCAGGACAGCATCAAACTTTTATTGGAATCAAGGGAGTAGTTTTCAAGTTACAGATTACAGAATTATCAAGTAAATATGTATATCAAAATTACAAGCCGATTGGTATTCCTTATAGTACAGTATATTCCTTATATTCCTATAATATATTCCTTATATTATATTCCTTATACTACGAGTATAATAAAAGTCCCACCCAACTCAATATTCTAGTGCCAGGACTACTTATCAGTACAACTGGAGCGACGTCCAATGCTGTTCAGGCCAGACAGTACTCTCAAAAGAGACTCCTGTCTAGACAGAGAGTTTTGTCTCTTGGCAAAGGCCAACTATATGAGTTTTCGAACTTGACCTTTATAACCAGAGCACTAACTACTTTATCTTAGAAAATGATGTTTCACAATCTGGTATGCTTATGGAACTCACACTAGTGTTGTGAAAAAGGACCTGGTCAAGCCCACAGGAACTGGCTTAGCCCACTATTAAGTACGGGGCACACAATAAGCTTCGGTTGACGTGTGATTTAATGTAATCTAGTGCTCGATTCCAGTGATAGATGTGTTTGACTTATAGAGATTTTAGTTATACAGGGTGAGTCTAAAGTTGATTTTTTTAAACTGTGTATAGAAGTCTGGGCTTGTGTATCAAGGCCTACCTAGTCTGTTAATGTTTATTTTTTCGCTCAGATTTTTGTTTTATCAGGCATTATGTCTGTCAATTAGTGTACTAGTCACTTACAGTTTATCACAGTCAATTTTAAATTGACTAATCCTGAAGGTTGTTTCATAATAATGTGCCACTTTCAGGATTTACCAATTTAAAATTAACAACGATAAACAAAATGTGACTAATGCACTATCTAACAGGTACAATGCCTAATCGATATGACAAAACTCCGAGCAAAAAACTAAACATAAACAGATTAGGTACGTCTTGATACACAAGCCTAGATATACCTTTTTTATTCCCAAACCTCACTTATTTTTCAGTTTTATGAAAATAGTTATTTGAAAAAGTTGCTTATTTTAACGACCCCTATGCACGGTTTTAAGAAAAAAGTATCAACTTAGGACTCACCCTGTAGATAAAAATATTGAAAAATATATGACAGCTAAGAAAGTCCGAAGTTCGAATTAAAGTGTGGTTCCAGTTATAGAGGTTCAAATATAATCGATTTTCGGATTGCTTTTTTTCTATATGGGTAAGACATTTTATGAGCTTAAGGTTTCCTGTAACCAGTGCGGGACTGTGGTATGTCAAAACTGATCCAGACTAACCTAATATCAGGCGATATTTCACACGTCTATGTACTGAAAATAAGTGAGGTTAGTTCGGTTTAGCGGTCCGAAATGATCCGCGGGACCGCGTGGACCGCGGGAAAAATAGTCGCTGCGAACCATCGGGCTGGCTATCGCAACAGTGTGTATGCTTGTACTTCTCACCTTTGTTTATTGTAGCGTAGAATCACAGCGTAGTAAACAACCAGCACAATAACTCAGGTTGGCGGAAATTACACGCGCATCCCCACTTTTGGATGATTTTTTGTAGTGATGCTAACGATACTTCGATACTTGTATTTCTGAACTAATATCGAGTATTTTTGTCATCGATACCTTTTGAGGCATTCCAAGCTGGTATCGATACGTTTGTATCGGTAACGAAAATAATTATATAATTATCGAGGGGTGTAGTCAATTACACAAAATGCTCTGTACGAACCTAACGCGCCTATTTGGCTGAAAAATATCGAGTTGGTACCGGTATCGATATTTTCATTTTCGCATTTCTACCCAAACTTCACATCCGTAAAATCATCCCAAGGTCAAATTCTGTGGGAACCATTTTTATATAGGAAATCCTCAGAGATATTATGCTTCTTGTTTACTATGCTGTGGTAGAATAAGCAAGGTTCGTATTTTAGGCTGTCTGTGTTTTTTCATTGTTCTTATAGCCTTTGTATTGCAAACGCTCATAATCGGACAAGCCTTGGACATCGTTTTGAAGCGTCGCCGTCGGCTGCATATTGGACGTGATTATAAACAAATAAACACCTAACAATATAGGTTTTGCAGGACCACCGAAGCATGACATTCCACTCTCCTGGTTCAGTTCCGTGATGGTAACTCGCTGTTGCCGCAGACGCGTAATTTTGGAGCTTTTATTGGAAAATACTGTCAAATAAAACTGATGTAAGAAAACCTGATTCTTTTCTGCAATGATAAGCCAAATAATAACTATTGTTACTATCAAATTTATCATGGTTCTGTTCTTACTGCGGCATAGCGTTTTAGACCTGGCAATACTGCCCATAATCATACGTACCGCAATCTTCCATAGATAACGTACAACTTTATCGGTTA
This sequence comes from Callosobruchus maculatus, assembly GCA_951848785.1. Classification (NCBI taxonomy): domain Eukaryota; kingdom Metazoa; phylum Arthropoda; class Insecta; order Coleoptera; family Chrysomelidae; genus Callosobruchus; species Callosobruchus maculatus. Next base: position 234,258 of record CATOUR010000214.1, read on the forward strand.
TTGGCCGATTCGATTATTTCGGGAGAACTGCGCATGTCACAATTAGCCGATAACGTCAAATAATGTCAGACAACTGACTTGCAAAAGGTCTCTGTTATGTCCCATTCGAATCCCGCTCCCGTTCCCACAGTTATCCCGGATTGGTTTGGTAGACACATCTTCCCGACCATCGGACAATGGCTATCAATTTACTAGTGTTGCATGTATGCACGCACCTTTAAGCTAAATTCAGATGCACACGACATCCAACAATACGACGGTACGAAACTGTTCCCATTGGTTGAAATATTCAAAATGATGTCAAATCAACATATGTCAACCAATAGGAATAGTTTCGCACCGTCGTATCGTCGGATGTCGTGTGCATCTGAATTTAGCTTTAGAGCTACTATCGCGCACGCCACTGTCCATTTGTCATTACAGATGATTAATTAGAGATTGTCGTGTACGTACGCAGCATGTATTCGTCGAGGGCTAGTTGAGAGAGGGGCAATAAGAAAAAGGAAGACTCCGCGAGACTACGACCAAGAACGAGAGGAGAGAAAAAACGAGCAAATTCTATGTTTATTTCTGAGAAGCTAAACGTGGAAAAAGCGCGATATTTATGATCGGCGGCTCTCGCAGATAATCAGATATGAACACCTGGAAAAATAATTAACATCGGCGAGTTATGAGCTTCTATTTTATGTACAGCTATTTCGTGGTCGGCAGCGGAGCTCTTCTTTCTTCTCGCTGAGCAACGGCAGCGAAATGTTTACCGGTAATTTGAGATCGTGAAGTAACACCATCTCGCGAAACAGGTGTTAGGTCGTCTTAGCGCTCCTTTATGGTTGGTTTCCTTGTGCGTAAACAGTTATAATGTCAACACCGTGTCACTAGTGTATATTTGCAGTAATATGGCGTGTCCTCGGGTAATTGTGTTAACATCTTACTGCAGGCAAATTACGGTTTAAGGTGCTTGTTTTTTACTTCTGTTCGGATAATAAAAGAAGAAATGTAGAGGATTTGTTACATTTGACGCTTGATGGGTTGGCGTACTCAAACAGCTAAGATATTGGGAGTATAAATTGATGAGAAACTAAGATTCATGAACCACATAGCCAATTGATGAAGAAGACATATCTCCGCATTGGAGCTCTCTATTCTAACCGATATTTAGTAAATTTTAAAGTGAGGAGAAACTTTGCGAATTCTTTGTGTTGTCTCTGTTCAACTACTGTGATGTCTGTGATGTTGTTTACTACCCGGGTTTGGATCAGTTAATTGAAAACAGAATTTAATTCATACAAAGTCCTATTTATATTTGGGCTAATATGATCATGTCAGTCAGAAATACAAAGATTTGACGTGGTTTAGCTTGAGCAGTATTGTCGAATATAAGTATTTAATTTTAGTTCACGAAACTTTATCCTCATCAAAATCGGAATAAAAAAATGATTTTTAGTTTTGAAGTTTCTAATAGAACTGTTAGAAATCGAAACATCGGATCTACTCCACATACCGCAACTTTATTCCGCAAAAGTTTATCGTACAATAAGCCACATTTTAAAATCGATCAAATAATTATTTTAAAACAGACACTGTCATGTTTTTGTACATCTGCTAAAAACACACTACGTACTTGCTAGAGACTGACTATTGAAGCTTTTTGTTATAACTTCCTTATAGTATCTTTTTACCAAATTGAAAAACGTTTTTCTTTTTCTACGTTAGTTGAAGCACTTTTGTGTCATCGTGTTAATATTTTATGTAACTTTTTTACCTTAACCTTTGTGTATATTACATCGAACATCTTTGTCCTAACCTACATGAGAAGTTAGGTATAAGAGTAGCCAAGTCTAAACTTCGCTGCACGTGTTTCTTTTTTGTTTTTTTTTTTTCGAAATAAAGATGATATTATTATTATTACGTCGGCACTTCACTTGGCGTAGCATATTCGTGTATTTGTTTGCCAAAAGACAGCGATGTGTGGATAACCTATTTTTTTCATCTGTCTTACTTGCGCAAATCTACGACAAATAATGCAGATAAATACGCTTTTCCGTTCACCTGTGGGTTTTAAATAAAATAAATATTTATGCCAATAATGCGACAATAAGGTAAGGCATATTTGTGATAGGTATTTGCGAATACATCAAATGTTCGGGCAAACACAGCGATGCTGCTGCATCGTTATGCTATGCTACACCAATTGTAGTGTCGGCATTAGATATTTTAATCGCGAAAATGTTCAGTTTTGATGTCTTTTGGACTTTCTATCAATCTAGAACATGAATATAATATACAGGGTGTTTGGTGGAGGTTTAGCGAAACTTTGTGAGCGTATAGATAAGCCTATCTCGAAGGTATTTTACTAACGGACCTATGTCCTAAACGTCCTTGATTTTTTATATCTTTGCTTGTGTAATATTTTCAAGAAATTACAAAAGTGAACGTTTTCATTTTTGTATTTTTTTAAATATTTCTTAAACTCGTTTTTTCTCATTTCTTATTTTAACCGTCTTTGTACCTTTTATAGTTTTCAAGATACCTATATTGTCGGCACTAATTTTGGACACACTTTATACCATTGTCTGCTTGCTTTTTCTTCTCATAAGTATGTCAAGGTGAGTACTTTTGCACGATGAGGATAATCGCTCCTGAAAAGGAGTGTCCCTGTTCCTGAAGCTTCAGAAATCTGAAACTATATTTGCTTACAAAAGAAATCCGTCCTTCTCTATTTTCTCAGGAAGTTGAAAGAAATTCTTACATATAACCATAAGTGTCTCCAAAGGTAGGCTGGCACCAAAAATCAAAAGCTTCATGTTTTCATGATTTGATACAGAAAATACGAATTATAATTTTTGAAGTGACCTATTTAAATCAATGGTTGAGTAGTTGAAGTTCTTAGTGATGCTGTGTTCCTTTTCTTTTTGTGTCTAAGCAATTTAAAAAACTTGTATACTGACCATTTTGGACAAAACGTTTAAAGGGGAACCAAATTTAGCAAACATTTCAAAATATGGTGAATGCGCCTCCAAATTCCAAATTGCATCTTGACTTTGTTGAACCTTTATATATATTGAGTATAGTACACCATTAATACGTTTCTATGTGATTATGGTATGTCAAATAGAAAGCTACTTGCTTTTAATATACAATAGGCCTCTATAAGGTATAGTATGGCAACCGAGGTATGTCATTATTAAAGAAGGATTATTAGATGCATACTTTGCAGTTTTCCATTTTCATCTCATTTATACTTTGGAGGAGCTCTGGTCATGCCAAACGGGTATTCAGATTTCAGAAAAAAGCAGTAAGGATCACAACTAACTACAAGTTTAATGATCACTGTAAAACTTTATTCAGGTTTCGAAGGATAATGTCCTCAATTTACATGTTTTATAATCCTTTGCATATCCATGAAAACATCAAAAAATACAATATCCATTCTGATATTTATAATCACTACACTAAAGGCGCTGGATCACTTGCAACTCCTATAGGTTCCGACTAGCAGCCTCCTCACGCAGTTCCGTAAATATTCACCTAGATAATATATTACCAAAGGTTTTAAAGGTATTATGCCAGTGTTGTTCCAGTTCTGAGTTTACCTATTTTGAGTTATTTATTTAATCTTTTAATGTTTTTTCATTTTGTAATTTTATTTTATATTCAATGTTCTTCTTATAACTTACCAATACTCAAATATATTGAACAATCAATAAACTTACTACTACCACCACGATAAGAAGTTCTAGAATTGAGGTGATGCTTAGCGTTCATCCCATAGTTCCAAAAGTTATCGATGTTTCTATAAACTTTAATATGATTAACTCAAAAATCAAAAAAGTAATGACGGTAATGTTTTTAAGTAACCTAGCTTGATGCTACGCCAAATATATTTACTTCATTGATTTTTACTGGCACTTCAAAAAAAACATTCAGGAAATATAATGTATTGTGTACCTTAGTAAAATAAAATTTTCCAACCGAATGAATATATGGTTTCTGGGACTGTCCCACAAAATATTTGTTTACCTAGGTCGAAAGAATTATAATTAACAGTTTTTAAAAGTGAATATTTATAGCCCCATTATCAAAACCTATCACACATAAAAATAAACTTTGGACGCAGAATATATACTTTTATGCAAGTATACCGTATCCTCTTATATGCGCCAAGCTGTAATAATCTTAAACAAATAGTGCGACATTTTTATCATATAGAGTTTCAATTCTGGAAAAGAAGGAATACTGTATTCTCAAATCAAGCATATGATTACCTTCGAAACAGATTTTGGTCTTTTTGGAAGAATCATCTAGGTATCTGCATAAGCATTCCACAAATTTACGTTATATATTATTTTTCCAAATTCATGCTGAATATGTGCCTGTGCCTTTGAACTAGAAGAATATGTTACGCCCACCTGTCCGCCATTGTTTATGTTCCATTCACAAATAAATACATCAATATAATGCATATCATATACTTATTACTTACATAAGAACATCCGTATGAGGTCCCCAAAATCCCAACTGCGCAACGGTCCTTTCATGAGAGTATAACAATATAACACACAGACACAAGTAATATGAATTTTTAACAAATTACTAGGAGTCATGTGTCACCATCTATCGATATGCATGAACCAGGAATAATCCTGGTACTCACAATTCTCAAGCTGCTTGCATTCTTGATCAGAGTAATAGGAGCTCAGTTGGAATATAGAGTATTGAAACTTAAGTTGTAAAAAATTATATTCTTGGTCAGAGCATATTTCTCTAGAATGAGTATTGAAATCAAAAATATATTTGTCTCGGTTCAAATTAGCCATAACTTCCTGATCAATTAAATTTTCTTAGAGAAAGAGGAGATGTTCTTGTCGCAAGTATATCTTTACGAGATTATCAGAATTCTCGAAGCGATAATTTCTTTATATGTGTTTGCTCTTATATGAAATAATTCCCATTAAATAGGTCAATACCATCGATACAACATCAAAATTCTTGTAGATGTAAAAGCCTGTAAAGTAACAGAGAATGTTATTAGATATATACAGAAACCATGAAAAACATTTTCCTTTCACACATTTATTTCAGATAAAAGTTACGCAAACCTAGGTGATCCAAGTTGTATTCAAATCCAAATGTGATTAATCTCCTAGCATTCATCTCATTTACCAAACATGTTAGCGAATAATTTATTTAATTACGATATTATGCATCTAAACATTAACTTAATCGCTACTGGCTGGTTTTATGTGTAGAGAGACCCAGAACCAGTGCTACTTGGTGAGGCAATATAGTATTGATATTCATTTAAAATCACCTCCTGACATAACAGCTCATTATTTATAATTAGGTAAGACTTTGTATCGGAAGGTTCAGTTTTACAAACTTTTGATTGATTTGGAGTAATTCGGAAGTAGTTGTTTATCAAAATTGTGGAACTACCATTCGTTAAGCGTATGTCAAGGTATAATAATTTGATTTCTGGATCAAAATGGAGAATAGTCGATTCGTAAAATTCAAGTTAGTTAATTGCTGTTATCTTGAAAATACGCGAAAAAGAATATTTTCAGCGACCCATTCCAGCGGGCTCTAACTCGCTAAGGAAGTATCTTCGGACCAATTATCTGAGGTACATAAGTATTCTTGTCCATTTTAACTAATGGTTGTGGCTTTCTTAGAAAATACTTCCACAAGCCTGCTAAATGAGACATGTTTATAGTCCACGTCATAAAATGGTCAACAGAATTCGGAACCGACAAAAACCCGTCTGTCAGGAACACGTTTCTCATCTATTTTAACAACTTAGTGCAGTTATTATGGTAACTACCTTCACTACTAAACTGTTAGAAATTTAAACACCTTACATAATTTTAGGCCGTATCGTATGAATTACATTTTAAAATATCTGCACTAAGGACTATACCTAGTCATATTTTATGAAAAAATATGGTTACGTTTTTCTGCATTTCTTACGCTAGTGACAACAGAAAAAGCAGTAACCGAAACTAACCAAAAATTATATATTAGAGCATAGTATCTCTTGGGCGGTAGTGTACTAAAAAGCTATATGCCTAAATTTATAATTATTTTATAAAATACTATGCGACAAATACCAGAAGCAGTCTATCCAATTATGCTGTTTTATCTAATAACTATCAAATGTCTTAAGCTATGCTGATTGCACACAAAGTTGGTTTTAGAGGTTATGAAGAAATGTGTGCAGTGGCTGAATTTCTTGTATCTGCTGTTATGCGTTTCTTAAATTCAATTCAAATACCTACAGGAGCAACGACAATCTTTTTTTTGCGAGGTGATCAAAACCATATACCTTTTATCAATATTTTTGGTACATTTCTAAAGAAGTAGTGATTAGACTCTCGAAAACTATGTACCTAGAAACCTTTTCTGCGTGGTTATGGATACTTTGGAATATAGTTCGAAAATTCATAGAAGTATAAAATTGTATTTGCTTTGTTTGTCAGTTCACCAGACATTTTCAGGCATAGCCAGATAAAAATCATCATGTCAACGCATGCAAGGTGTTGAATCAATATATTTGAATATTTCTTTCCACGCCACAATATGGTATTATAATTTTCCGTTAGTTTATGTAGTATATGTCACAAAGCCATTTGCTATTTATCATTTATATCAGTGATTGGTCCCAATGCAACATTCAAAAGGCTTGACTTAATTACGAACACTGCCAAAACCTGCTTTCGATTAACTCTCCAAATCGTTTATTTTCTATTTTCTAATACTTATAGTATCTCTTGGGAGGGTTAAAAGATAGTCATGGAGTGGTAGTAAAAAAAACTGATCAGATGTATAATTTTCAATGCATAATTTGTTAATGGCTATTACGGGTATATATATCTTTTCACCTTTTCACTTTTTTTATTATATTTATAAACCATTACTGACAGATTTTTACTACATACAAGGACAAATTATTATTTCTTTTAATATCCAAGTCATAATAAAATTGAACCATTTTACCCAGTTCACTAAGATTCCTACGTTTATATAGTATCATTTCATAAAAATCGTGCATTGATTTTAGCATGAGTTATAAGATTTTATTTACTTGTGTCATACTATAATAGTTTCGACTAAAGACCTTTTTTTATTCTTTTATCTTATTTATGTATTTGTTTGTATAAAACTAAAATTTTAGTTTTTCGAATTCCTTGGAAACAGATTGAAGCCACAGGGACTGAACTACTGATTAGAAATTCGGACTTTCTGAGAACGTTATCCTGTTTATGCCGTAAAAAAGCAGATCATTAAAGAGTTATTGTTTGGCTGAAGGCTGGTTTGGTATATTCGGAAAGAGTTTTTTCCCATCCAATCTAACACCTTGATTAAAACTACTGGTCGACGAAAGATTATAGATTAACGTGGGCTGAAGTAATAATGTTCAACTTCCGCATATACCCTTGCGTAATATTTTTGCAAATTTTAGGTAGGTGTAAAAATCGCGTGATCTTCCAATTTAGGAGGCCAGCGTATATCTTAACATAACTAATACGTTTACGTCATTATTGTAACAATATTAGCTAAGCATAGGTGGGTTTACTTGTCATTTTCCAATTACAAATTCTTTGGTATCAATAAAACAGGTGGACCGCAAGCTGCTCAGGTGTATGACAAGCTGTTACATGTTTCTCATTTATACTGTTAGGCGGAGATCTTTGCAGTGACTGTTAATTTATTGATAAAAGCATATAGTCTCTTATTAAATACTCTATAGCTTATCCTATAATACAGCGTTTGAGAGGTGCCCATATAGCGTCAGAGCTGAATTTGATGAAGGGATATGAAACGAAAATGTACATGAGAAAATTTTTGAATGAATGAACGATATGTTTAAGAAATGACAAATTAAATCTACGCAAATTTCACAAATTTTCAAAGTGTAAAAATAAACTGTGAGTTTCTTTGAGAACGAATATAAATATAACTTTCAGTACGAGAATATGTAGTATATGGTAGAAGAAGAATATGGGCTTCCATGCCAAAACCCATGTTAAAATAAATATATTGATCAGAAATATAGGTACTGTAAAGAATTATTTCGGTCTGAAGTATTGGCTTGAGCGGTTGAGAGTATTATAATTTACAAGTAAAGAAAATATTTTAAATTGAGCGACCATGCATTAAATGGATAAATATTACTTATGTTATTTTTGCTGCTTTTAATATTTTTTGTTTAGAACGCTAGGAAGACTGCTAAATTTATCGCCGCAAAGAAGCAAACCTTGAAGGTACAGATACACATGCTTAAAAAGCATGCTATTAATGAGCGTGTGTATCTGTAGCTTGAGGATCTTTCGGAAACAAATGACTTGCTTATAATGTATGCATGTTTTTGCAAAAAAATTATCATATCCGTACAAGTAAAAGTAAAATATACAGGGTGTCCCACGACGATTGAGACAAGCAATATATCGGAACTAGGCAGTAGTAGCAAATTATAATTCTGGGGGTGGAAATTGGACCAAATATAGTATCTTCTTTTATTATTGTGTCACCAATGAGGGATTTGTTTTTGGTCACGTGACGTCCGATTCAAAATTTTCAATTGGACACCTTGTATATTGGTGACTTTTTGTGTTTCTCCAGAAAAAACAATTCCAACAAACTAGCACACTTGGGGTCTGAAGTGATTAATTCAAGAGCTACAGGTACTTAACGGATGGTAGCACTACCTTTGATTATAACATGTACCCCTACAGTTAAATTATTTTGGTAGTGTTTCATAATGGTAGCGGTACATTTTTTTTAAGTACCCGTAGCTCTTGTTTTAATCAATTTGGACTCCAAGTGTGCTAGTTTGTTGGAATTGTTTTATCGGGAGGAACACAAAAAATCACAAATATAAAGGGTGTCCCATTAAAAATTTTGAATCGGATGTCACGTGACCAAAAACAAATACCTTATCGGGTGTCACAATAATAAGAAAAGATACTATATTTGCTCTAATTTACACCTACAAAATTATAATTCGCTACTGCTGCCCAGTTCCGATATATTGCTTGTCTTAATCGTCGTGCGACACCCTGTATATAGTGATATACTATTAGTTCCAAATCAAATATTGATATTTAACGTTTAGTATGTTTCTTATAGTCATAACTTCTTCTCAAGTTACTAACTGAATGAAAATCGGCAACAATTTTGGCTTCTCTATCTTGAGCTCTCCTGAGTAGGGTAGAGCGAATCCACTTCCATCCAGTCTCTGACGTTTTTTAGCCATGAGTTTTATCAGCGCCCCGGCCCTCTTTTTCCTTATATTATTAGCTTGGTTTAGTTTAGTTTATTGTGCTATATACAAATATTTATGCAAAGCAAGTAGGGCTATCGTTTGTGGAAGGTATGGTAACACCTTGTGTACGGCCATTAACCAAGTGACATACATGTTGGAATTGGTGTTGAATATATCCCTTGACTACTTTCCTTCAAAATCCTTCATCTGCTACACAGTCTTCATTTACACTGGTAGGCAGGATGTTTGCACACTCCTTAAACAGGTCGTAACGAATTTTTGCCGTAAATTTCTAAATCTTTTGTGCAACTCTATCAGAACTGAAATTTTGACAGGTTGTTTGACAGTGACTGTAAGGGCTTCTTTATTATTCCTTATGATATATCCAAGGAAGGCGGTCTTTCTCATCTTTATGGTGGTTAAGAGATCACGTTTCTTGTTCATTCGTTGCAGGACTTTGATGTTTGTAAAGCGGTCTGTCCCAGATAAGGTTAACGTTCGCGGATACATTTTAATCTAAGAAGGCTCCACTCTACTCATTGTACTGATGTCTATTGTCCACGCTTCGAACCCATACTCACTCCCATACTGAAGTACCTGGGAAACATTTGACGAAACTTTATCTCATTTGGGCATTCAAACCTTTATCGTTCAGCAGACTATGCATTTTCAGGGTGCTGTTCTAGCCATCTCATTATTATTTCTATATCTACGGGGTATAAAAGTTGGGTTTTTCCCCTTTAGAAGCCACGGCCCTTGAAACGGCAAAGCTAATGCACGGTGAACCAGCAGCAAAACAGTAAAAAAGAATTTCAAGCAAGTACTCACCATTTGATTGCTAAGAAGTTGTAAGTGCGGTCCTGACGCAGGCGTCTTATAGGTAAAAGTACGATTTACGATGTCTCCTTCAATTTGGACCATAAGAGGTTGTCTAGGTCTCCCAGCGTCTCCACCACGATGTGGATTCAGACATCCTGTGTCTCTAGCTCTTTGCACGAGCGAGACAAGTCGACGAGGTGCAGGGTGAATACGGTTAGGGAAATGATCGGCATACACTCGCGAAGCCGCAGCGGTATTTTGACCACACTCACCGTACATTACAATCATGTCCACCAGTTCATTATTGTTATCAGAGTGCGCCATTGTTGTTGTTTTTAATGTCCGATCGTCATAGATGTAACAAGTCAAGCACTCTCGTACACTATGCCACAGCAGCGCGACGTATGACGAACTGCCTGTTTTAGTGTTTTCTCACCGGCATCGGCACCGCTAGCGCTGCCTTGTTTGTAGTGACATTATGACATGGTGGCCATTGCCCAGGGATGGACTTGGAATTGAGGATTTCTTTAATGGTCAGTATCTTGTTTTCTCTAAATATTTCGTTTATATAATATTACTCATTTTGGCGAGTACTATTCGCTGTAAGAAAAAAGTCCTAAGTTATGAAACACCCTGTATATTTAAGTCTATAATCCAGCTACCCAAATACCTAAATTTCTGAATCCTTGATAAAGAGGTGCCGTGAAATTTTATATCTATCCGCAGATATGGCTTTCAGCTTAACACCATAGTCTTTTTCTTTTGTTTATTCATTTGTAGTCCTATCTGATGATATATTGAAGCTATTCTGTCTATTAGTTTTGGAAAACATTCATTAAAGCCACATAATAAAATAAAACTATGCTTTTCTGCGTCAACAAGATATTACTTCTTCTTTATCCGTTAGTTGTTTTTAGGGTTTTGATTAATTAAATCCCCTTATGAATGGTATTACCTGGAGACCTTAGTAACCACTCCTCCGATTCTGATGAAAAAACGAATATAGAAGTCACAGGGGAAGGGCAACTGTATTAGTCTACATTAATTATAGAATCGGATTAACAGAAAAATACTGTTAAGTTCTTTAATATGAAAAGTCATACGCGTAGTATTTACTAAAATGTCTATATTTTTCTTATAATGACACAGTTTGTTGAAGGTCACCATTGAAACTCGCTAAAGCGTGTAAATGGTACGCAATTTTCGCACGTAAAAAGCCACCTGATCCTTTTTATGCTCAGACTTGCACCCGAAGGTGTGATTTAAAACGTATATACTACCTTTTCGTCAGTAGCGTACAAGCATTTCTCACTTGTAGAAATACCATTTTCTATCATTTAGTCGTTGATGATTTAACATTGAATTAAATTGCCTTCTTTTACCGAGCAAGGCGAATTACTTAAATGTCTTATAGATTTTTTACTTCACACACTGCAAGTGATGGAAGTATTAATTTTATATCTTCAGATAATGCTTTTTTGAACGTTCTGTGCTGTCCTGGTCACGAAAACCTGTCACTGATTTCCGTCGGTTAGTCTGTCTGTCTGTTGTAATTTCTCCAATAGCATTATCTCAGGAATTTGTGGTTCTTGGGTTTTTAGGCCGGCGTCATTTAGCGCTAAAGCTTGACGTTTCGCCACCACGAGTGGATGGCATCTTCTGAAGCTATTTCACTTCGACGACTTCCAAAATACTCGCGCGAAAGCCTTCTACGGTACATAATCTCAGTGACCACTTTACAGATTTTGATAAAATTTTCGGTATAACACTAGGTCACATTTTCCGAAATTTTGGCTGCAGAAAATGAGGACTGTGTCATATATTTTCAGAAACACGTGATCTTGGTGATAGCTGCGCAGATTTTGATTTGGGTGGATCATAATAGATGAATATACCGGTGGTTTGGCGACCCTCTTCTTAGACCTTTTAGGAGTGTTTTGTTCATTTTTAATTTTTGAAGGGAGAAGGTACAATTGAGGTGGCAGGATGAGCGGGAGATAGAGAAATTGCAAAATTTATTTGTAATTGTGACAAACTAATCATCAGGAGGCGAATAATTTTGAAACCATTCAAACGTCGTGGTGAGATGTTTTCTAGGGATAGATTTGGAGGAGGGGTTTTGGAGTTTGTGTATTTTTTTCAGGGCTTAGATAAATATATATGAGGAGAAAATACGGAATTAAATAACTGTTTTCATTGGAAATATCCTCAAACTCTTTTATACAACATAGAAAAGCTAAGAAAAGGTTTAATCGTGTAATACTGCAGAAACATAAAAATTGAAAGAACGTGAGTCACTGCATAAAAGAGACTCTGATGTGAACATCGGCAATATTTATTCCCATATTTAGGACTTTAACGTTGAGGTTTATAAGCTAATTAGTAAAAATATGGTCGAAAAGTTGTAGTTCCCAAAGCTTCGTGTCTTCAAAACACAAGTCCCATAAACAAACATAGATCAGTGTCAAGTGAACCGTACAATAAGGCACATTTTCCTTGATTATTAGGTTTACAGAAACCTAAAAAACATTATGCAACTACTGAGTGATGTGAATACCTTAACCACCGTTCCGGCTGAAATAAAAAAATTAATCACATTCCTTAAAATAGCTTTTTTAAAGTGAAAAACTTCCAGTAAACCAACAAACACGAGCTCTATAAGTTACATTTCCTAATATTGGTTAGTGGCCATGTAGTCCATGCAACAAAAACCAAGAAAATGAAGAACTTGAAAAAATATAACTGATTTTTACTTCATGTAATTTAGAAACTATAATTACTAATAATATTGTCATTTAATGCGAAAAAATAAAAAATATTATTTTCTCAATTAATTGTAAACAACTAAAAATTGATAATATTCGAAATAAATCAAAAGCTAGATCCTTACTAAATGCTTATCGAAGAGATAATTTTATATAATGTAGAAATTAATATAGGTTGAAGAGCACATTCTCTGTGAATATTTGTATATAGAAGTTGACAACATGAATACATTCAGCAGGTTGAATTATCTTTATAAAAGTATGTATGTATGTACATATGTATGATATGTATTAAATACATAACTTATTTAGTTTATAAATTTTATATTCAATTTCTGACTAACTGCGGAGGGATACTGAGTTTCTAATTTCATAATTTTGATACAAACTATCGCAATTGATAACTATACATTCATTTAAATCTCAACTTTTTTCATTCATTATAAATTGATTTTCTGCTATAATTTTGAAACATAAATCCAAAAACCTTTTTGGCAAATGTGTCACCCAGTTTTGACGTTTTATGCTCAACAATGATAAAATACCATTGGATGATACTTAACTATGGCCCTCAGTATTCAATAGAATCCTCATCAAATTATTCATTTTAATAAAATTGGTGAAAAACTGGTGATACAAGATCCCTACTTACATCGAAATGGTCTTCACAACAACAAATAAATTGATTTTGTTTTTGGACTATCTCGGTGAACTACTTGAAACCACTTCTTTAGACGTTTTTTCACAAGAGAACAACGATAACTTTTGAGGTTATAGATATTTTCAATATACACTTAAATATTTAACAATGGCAACAGAATTTAATAGATCAAAACACTGTACTTATTTCTGTATAAAATAAACTGTAAGGACTGAGAACTAACATTATGACTAGTTTAAAAAAATAATTTTTATTTCATGTAACTTTTAAATTATAGCCAAAAGAAAATAATTTTATTAAAGAGCCTATGTATGATCTTTCCATTTATCTCTTTTCAAAACTCAATGGTGTAAAATATGTTCAACCTTATAACGATTGTAACATGTTTAAGGTTATACCCGACTCTCTAACGTTTACCTTTCCCATACCTGTTTGATTTGCTTTTCTCTTATAGCTTCTAAAGCTTGATATCATCCAGACACTAGCCACAAAGACAGATAGTGTAAAATACAAACTTGTAATGTGTGTAAGGTTGTAGCCAACTCCCTAACATGAGGCTCACTCTCATACCTGTTTGATTTGCTTTTCTCTTGATCTACCACTGCTATCCAAAGGTGTGATTTAAAAGTTATATGCTACCTAACAGTTCGGCGGGGCATAATTGCCACTTACGGCCACCCCAATTAAAACAACTCTTGGATGGCTGGGTGTAAAATTGAAAGCTTCGGCCGAGACTGAAAAATCGCGCTAATAATATGTGCCGGCTGCCGTAATGAGCATGATCGAGCTTTACATTCACTTAAAAGGTGCTTTTTTGCCGGACCCCGACCCAAGACAATGTTTGCATCAGACCTTCATCAACAGATATGCTGGGATAATCAATGGGGTATTCCATTACAATCGTGACGTAAAAATGTTCAATCTGGATTTTTATATCGCAAATAATGTTCTGAGAACGAAATTGTATGAGAATACAGGGTGTATCGTTGGACGATAGCTGCTTCCATACTCCAAGTTACTCGGTTGCTTACAGGTAGAATAATTTGGAAAAAACCGATTTGACTGAAAATTTGAAATAAAATGAAAACTGCAAGAGATTAAATCGTTAGAAAAGCTATCAAAATTTACATTTAATCTTATAAATAAAATTAGGTATTTTCGTTTAAAAATATCAAAAAAAAATCTAATTTGGCAGTACTATCTAAGCTGACACACTTTATGCTTAGTTACAGTCTTTTGTTTTATAGACGCTGTAATATTAGTTTTTTTCTAACATCTACTTGTAACAAAAATGGAGTCAAGTTGATTGAGTCAGCACTTCTCACACATTACGGTGATACCAGCTTATTGTTTTTCCATTGCATGAAGCTATAGTCTGAAATCCCCTTGCAACCAAATCATTGCCCACCCGCCCGCAAAAAAACATGCAACACAAAAACTCTCGTAAATAGTTTCTTGCGTTTCCCTCCTTAGAAACTAGCAGGCCACAATTTTCATTCTGCATACTTTAACTGAACGATGCGAAACGATCAGCCTCCAAACTATCTAAAACTATGAGCCGTTTTTATATTTTTAGTTTTTTGATTATTGTTGCGCCGCCACTATAACACGATTTGTCAGAAACTGGCGCGTTTTCAATTCTCGCCGTAATAGTAAATTCTGTATCGAAATTTCATTAAAATCAATTCAATAATTTTCGCTTTACGCATTATACATACACGTTATGCCGCCAAAAATGTTTTCAGTTCTACAACCCCCCACCCTCCAACCACCCAAAATTCACCTCTACCAAAAAAAAGTAGAAAACGATCAGAAAACCTAAAACGCCTAAAAACAAAATTTGAGCTGTTTTTATATTTTTGTTTTTTTATTAGTGTTGCGCCGCCACTGACACGATTTTTCCAAAACATACGTGTTTCCGTCCTCGGTCGTAATACTGCCTCAAAATTTCATTAAAATCAATTCAATAATTTTCGCGTTACGCAATATAGAACGATCTAAAACAATACTCGTATGTATACATCACAAATTCCAAGTCCCTTGGTGTCCTTAATAAGCAAGGCAATGTTCGGATGGACCTTAAAAATTGTATTGTGCCGCTAGGTTTGTCATTCACAGGTCAATGGACAGCCCATTATGAATACAACAATTTTTTCGGTTTTACAACCCCCCCTCCCCTTTTAAGGTTTGAGACTACATTAGCTGGTTTCTCTTCCTAGGTATGCACCATAGATATTAAATAACAATATTTCAGAAATCTCTGAATTTTCTCATATTGCGGCTTTGACCAATCAAGAGCTGATAGAGTGTTGTAGAGTCTTAATAGTAAAGGACTTGCTTTATTGAATGTTACACCTAGTTCCTTTATTTCATTACATCTAGTGACAGAAACAGTATTTGCTTTGTAATTAAAAGTCAAATGAAATTAACCAGAAATTGAAGACTAGTAACCACGTCAATTTATTTCCCTACATTTCTTTTTTTTTTGCTTCTAGCTTCTTCCTTTGACTTTACGCTATGCTATAAAAACTTGAGTTGGGTGATTTCTTTCCTATACATTTAAGCTTACCCAGATATAGCCTAGATTATATTTCAGAGAAACCGCCTAGTTTTCAAACGCTGTAGATTTACACTTTGCATAGTTACAACGTAACCAATATAAATTACTATCTTGATTGTAGTATTACTTTAGAACCTAGAATACTAAATGTACTGAGTTTTCTGAGGATACTTCTATCCAAAAGATTAACACCACATGAATTAAAAAATGTTTATATGTACTTTGCTTCTGAGCATTTCTTACAATACTTATCATTTTACAAGGTGAATGTGGAAAAATATAGAGCGACACAATTTGCTTCTGAGCTGACATTTGTTTTCGAGCATACATACCTTTTACGTAAAATTGTACATTTTTCTTATCGTTCATGGAATTCACAGTAACCGCCATTCATATTTTTTGTAACTTGAAAATGTGTAAACAATACCAAATCAATCAGTATTTGGTGTCCTGTAGCAACAACAAGTATACTTGAAATAAATTGGATTCGCGTAGGAAAATACTTCACACAAGCTTTATTCATAAAATTATAGTATCCGGTGTTCCGCAGTATCCAAACAGAAATATAGTTTTTGCTGCAGATATACAATACCGGAGTAGAAGAGACCAATGTTTGCTACAAATCTCAAGACACAACACTAGCTATTTTCAACGTTCCTTTTCTTACCTCTCTGCAGTTCTTTATAATCCTCTTCCCGTACATATGAAAAGTTTGAAGAACATAGCATCGTTTATGTATAACATTAAATCTTGTTATTCCTTTTATATTGTTGGAATATACAAGAAGTTTTTCATGTAATATAAATAATTTACTTGCAAATTGTACGCTGTTTTAAAGTTGGGCTAAGGCAGTCAGTAACTGAGCCCCGCCTAATAAAGTCATATTATTATTGTTATTAAATAGGTTAGAGCACACGATTTATAGCAATTTCCTTAACAGTCCTTCCACCTATACTTCTCAGTGTGGCAAAGCTAAAACGAATACTTTAGCATATTCGCTATGGAAAATAGAATTGATGAAAACGAACAGAATATAATAACCTACATTTCAAATGATAATTTCTAGCGAACTACCAAATTATACATCGAGCTCCATCTTCCAAATCACATACTTTATCGGTTCTGTTTAGCAGTCCCGTTTTTTTCGATAAACTTTATTAATCCGCTAAACCAGTCTGGATACATAACAAGTTTTTAAATATGTTTACATAAAACATCAGCAGCTTTTTCTCGACACGTATGTTAATTGGCAAGCAAAAAACTGTGGGATTAGTTTTTTGAACGTTTTCGTAAAAGGTCTTATCAATATACCAACACATCCAACATCAAGTCTGTATAAGTGAATGTCCTTGCTAGTTCATAATTTCTAGTTTCTTTCAGAACCGTACATGCCGCATTGTATTACACAAGGCCGAACAAGTTGGTTTTAAATAAAATGCAGTTTGTTTAATATATACGCAAGTAAAAAATTAAGTGACTGTCATACATGTGGTCGGCATATATGGTTAAGTGGACCATATATTAAGAGAACTGAATAATTGGAAATACCAGCGGCATTTTAGTTTCGAAACAACTTTTTTATTTAACATTTTAAATACCAGAAATAAACGTTTTTAGTTCCATTGTAATAATACCATTCAGGTTTAAAATGTGTGCACTTCCACCATTTCTGATAGGGCTTGTGTTCTTTGTGCCTATTGATATCTCCTACGACAGCGGCTAATGTTTGAACAAGTTTATTAATTATTCGAAGCATGGCCGACTCTACACTAGGCCGGAGCCTTAGATGTGGCAACGTGGCTTAGCTGTCAAATAGTGTTCCGGTTACC
The DNA here is from genome assembly GCA_951848785.1 of Callosobruchus maculatus. Taxonomy (NCBI): domain Eukaryota; kingdom Metazoa; phylum Arthropoda; class Insecta; order Coleoptera; family Chrysomelidae; genus Callosobruchus; species Callosobruchus maculatus. The sequence continues at coordinate 252,154 of CATOUR010000214.1, forward strand.
GTAAATTGTTGTATAGTTTCAGAATAACAATTATTACATTTTATATGTATTAAGAGTTCATCTCGGTTGATAAATTAAGAAAAATACTTTTTAGACCTACTACTACTAATACCACTTACATCTGATGTCTGGTTCATCGTAGTCAAACACTACAAAATAAAAATAAACGCAACCTGTTTCCTGCTGCCACTTCCACTTCCATTTAAATGAACACTCAATTAACTTTGTAAATTTTCACTTGAGCTAGAAAAATTCACTATTAGGTCACTTTGAAGCCATTCTTGCTGGTCTTGATTCCCTTTCACTATCAAATCTTTTCGTAGGTATGCCCAGATGCATGCCCAGATGAGTTCTATTAACTCTATTTTTTTGTGAGATTTGGGAGGTCCAGGAAACACTGTAGGTACCACATTGTGCTTTAAAATAGGTCTTATCCTTTTAAATGTTTGTAAATTATTGTCTCTACTCTTACAAATATAACCAGCCATTGCGAGGAATACCTTTCACCCACTTCTGTTTATGTCCTTTATTGGAAGCATAATTGCTAGTGCAACGTGGTACTACACACTTTGCAGGCATCTTTTTATCTTTATAGTTTCGTTTGTGCAGGTAAATAATTAGAGACACATTAAAAATCACCTTCCAATCTTCGTTTTACTCTGTAAGGTTATGCTTGTTATGGTCCTTTATTGGAAGCACTGTTGCTAGTGCAACCTGGTACTGCACACTTTGCAGGCATCTTTTTATCTTTATAGTTTCGTTTGTGCAGGTAAATAATTAGAAACACATTAAAAATCACCTTCCAAACTTATTTTTTACTCTGGAAGAATTACACTAATGACAAAAGCTCGGCCGACTATTTGGTGTTGCCATATTTCAATGCTCCGGCCTAGTGAGTAGAGTTGGCCATATTCGAAGCCAAATCAAATGCATTCAAATGATGTGTTCATACCATGCAATTGTGTGACCACTTACAGAAGTATTTTAGGATGTTCAATCTTAATCCAGGTGGTGTTTGTGCCATTTCTTTACCGTAGATAAAACATCAGAGACCAAGCAATAATCGATTTTGTTTCTACGGGTGAACGTTCATCAAAGGAGGCTAAGATTGGTCTGTCGGTCAATAATGTGGTTTCCATATTTTTTAGGATTCTCGAGATGTCATTTGTACAGATTTCCTTGAAATGGTTGAAACGATCATCGACGAATATTAAGGCTGATCCAGACGCTACGTTTTGTATAACGTTTTGTCAACACAGTTCAATATTATGTTCACAACGTAGCATGTAGATAGGAAAATTGTGCTTTTTTGATAACTGCGCAGAGACGCTACAGTTACAGCGATAACTAAGCTGACAGGGCTTATACGGGTGCCAGATGTCACCTGCTCTGACAGGGCTTAGTTATCCATGAACTTCATGAACAAATCAGTACATACAGGGTGAGTTTTTAGTACCGGCTCGGTCGATAACTCCACTACTGTAGAAGATAGCAAAAAAACTTGTATATAAAAGTTGTAGCCACGGATATGCTCGTTGCCCAGAAAATATTTAGATTTATACAGGGTGATTCATAACTACGTGGTGATGCAAACATGCATTTTTTTAAATGAGACACCCTATATATTATTCCATATTCAAATTCTACTAATAAATTCCGTTTTTCCAATATAGGGTTTTGTTACATTAAACAGGGTAATTCAAAAGTTATGTCCAATCTTATATTCAAATCGCGGTCAAATGAACGTACTGTATATCAAAAAGTAATGAATCAAAAATTATTTTTTTTACATGAAAATATTAAAAATATCCTCTAGTTTTAAAATCGGCTATAAAAAAAGCCCATGGCGCATACTTGTATACAGGGTGATGTAGAATGCAAAATCTAAATTTTCTCTCTTTTTTTAAATGTAACCCCCAATATTTTATTATACCAAAGAATTGCTTTTAATATGCTCTTTCATCTTTGCATAACACTTGTTGTACCTACGTCCATCAGTTTCCGAGATATTTCGATTTTTCGGTAAATTTAAAATATAGCTTCTATTTGTGTAATGAAATTTATTTATTTTGAGACGGTACTATCTGATTTGTTTTTTGTTTAACGAACAACTAAGTTATAAGGTCATGATGCTATTTGATGAAGTCAGAACCCTAAATCATCGAGATAATAAAGTCAAGTATGCTGAGGAAACAAGTTTGTAGGCGTGATGCATAATTATCAAGCAGACTTATCAGGTAGGCTTTGAAAAATTGACACTTTTCATAACTGGCTCAATAATTCCGTACTGTGAGAAAAACCAGCTTTAAAAACTAATTTTTCCATTGAGTGTATTTAGGTCGAATCTTTGAGAAATTGTCTACTTGCCTCTAGAATATATCAACTATGAACAGCAATATCCAGAACGGAGGCACTCTAAAACTAATGCGTTTGAAAGATTGAAGAATCGTTTTGTTTGGACCGTGTCGTTCAATATTTCATAGCCTACCTGGTATATCTGCTTGATAATTATGCATGACGTCTATAAAATTGTTTCCTCAGCACACTTGACCTATATTATCTCGTTAAATCAGTGTTTTGACTTGATCAAGTACTATCATTGCCTTATATTTTAGTTATTTGTTAAGCAGGCATAAAATTTGATAGTATTTTCTCAAAATAAATAAATTTCAGTAAACAAATAGAAGGTATATTTTAAATTTGTAGAAAATTCGAAATATCTCAAAAACTAATGGATGCAGACATAACAAGTGCTATACAAAGATGAAAGAGCATATTAAAGGCAATTCTTTGACATAATAAAATATTGGGGGTCACATTTAAAAAAAAAGAGAAAATCTAGATTTTGCATTCTACATCACCCTGTATAGGAATATGCGTCACGGGCATTTTTCATAGCCGATTTTTAAACTAGAGTATATTTTTAATCTTTCCATGTAAAAAAATAATTTTTGATTCATTACTTTTTGATATACAGTACGTTCATTTAACCGCGATTTGAATATAAAAATGGTCATAACTTTTGAAATACCCTGTATATTGTAACAATATCCTATATTGGAAGAACGGAAATGATTAATAGAATTTGAATATGGAATAGTATATAGGGTGTCTCATTCAAAAAAATGCATGTTTGCATCACCACGTAGTTATGGATCACCCTGTATAAATCTAAATATTTTCTGAGCAAGGAGCATATCCGTGGCTACAACTTTTATATACAACTTTTTTTGCTATCTTCCACAGTAGTGGAGTTATCGACCGAGCCGGTACTAAAAACTCACCCTGTATATAGACGTTGACTCCGTCTTTCGATACATTTTGTACGCTAATTTAACGATAACGACACACCTTCGACAAAGTTTTTACTGACTTTATCAGTTACATGAAAGTTTCCAATTAATTTGGCGTAATAAACCCAAGAAATATTATGACAGAGAAAAAAGAAGCAGGCGTATTAAATTTTGGCAGTTAAATTTAAAGAAATTGATGACCACAGAGATCGAAGTGCGGATATCCTCTAAACCGCGATCTATGACTTAGGCCTATGTTCTTAACCTGCGAAATCGTACAAAGTACGTCCTTGCCGTTTTAATGGATACACGACGTCCATCACAGTGACTGTCTTCGTTTTGGCGTGCTCCGTGTAGGTGACAGCATCCCTGATAATATTCTCCAGGAAAACTTTCAGAACACCTCTTGCTAATCTTCTTATGGCTGGCTTCGTGATTCCTTGGATGTTATTCCTAAGAACCTTACGTTGCCTTTTGGCGCTTCCTTTGCCTAAACCTTTTGTTGATGTAAGGAAAGTAACCCTTAAATGAGTGTTTTCCGAAAAGAGCAAAAATGAATCTCGTCGATCTGGGACTGAATAGTACGATATCTACAAGCCATCTTTGTGGTACTTCGTTTTGTTGTACTTCTTAAACGATTTAATAGTTTTGTCAATCATTTGATTCGTCAAACAATTCACGCAGTAGTCTGACATGGGTAACGTATAATATCTATGGGAGCCATTTCCTCGACCTCTTGAATTCCAGAAACTTTTTAAACATTCTATTTGTTTTTTTCTCTTGACATGCAAAAATTAAATATTACTTTCGCCATGATCAATGTAACGAAGACTGCATAGAAGTAAATACAAAAATCCACCATGTGAACGCTCTATTTGTGCAACGTTTTCATTCAGCTTTGAAGATGCATAGACAAAACATACAGCCCAGTGGACCTATCGTCAGTAGTTCAGCCCACTGTACAGCCTTTACTCATATCTAACGGACCTGATGCCGTCTTGAAGCAGAAGCTACGTTCTACTGCATTGATCATAAGAGAAGGATTCGTTTCATATACCTCAATATTCTCCATACCTATAGCCACTTCTGGCTATTTCCTGTTTCTAAACGTGAAGTAATGGCTAAATGATAGAAAACTCGGGATCGACTTGAGCAAATATTTTTTTGAAGGTTTTAAAAAGCCTTATTATTTTGAGGGAATAAAAAATTAGAGGCATTTTGGGCCACATGCGTCAAACTGAAAAGAGGTGATGAAGAAGAGCATAACGATTTGGCTTAAACAAACATCCTCATATATGTGTATCTGGTAAAATTAAAAATACTTTTCAGTAGTGTGAGTGCTTCAGGCTACATTAATTCTTCCGAATAAAGTTTGGATTTGAGTTGGGAAGTATTTGCATAAACCTTATACTGGGAACAGATTCTTTAAGCTGGTTACATGATGGTGTGTCGGAATAGCAAACAGCAAACTATATTACTGAGCCTTTGGTTTTACCCATTCTTTACGTTCTATTTGAATTTTTTGACAAAAAACACACTTTATTATGGATATAATCGCTGAATTCTAACTCCGTCCGCCATATCTGGTGGATGGCATCCTGAACTGTTCCCTATTAGACGACTTTTGAGGAATAGTTTCTACCAGCCAAGGTAGCTGATCATATCAACGCCGCCCGAGTAACCCAAGAGCAACAATCGACCGATGAAATACTAATACAATACGTCCATATTTGTTCGAAATAAAATCTTTTGATCCGAACGTGTTTTGCAGGTGATATATGTCCATATAATCATCATCTTTTTTGTTCCAGGGCTACACTAGCAGTGGAAGTAGTCGGAGGAGATCATCGCCCAGCGGTAGTACTACAAGAGACCATCATCGAGCCACAAAATCTCAGATTTCGTCAAACGGTCATAGCAATTGGTTCAAATCCCTTGACAGGCTCGCTCACAGGAAGAAAAGCAAAAAGGTAAAAATAATTACACCGAATAAACCTACACACTAGCGTCAAAAGGTATCTGGAATCCATTTAACATTAATCTTATAGCTTGTTGAAGAAATAGTCGTATAAAGAGCGATCACAAACTACAGTTTAAATTCCAATAACAAGGTTTGGATCCTGCTGTTTATATCCAAAATAAACTGCTAAACCATCAAACGTAATCATCACTTTCCATAATAAAACTCATGTATACTTAAAGTGAAAGATTGAAGTTTCAGGCCAACCAATTTTATAGAAAGAATTTAGGTTGAAATTTTAAGAATCGAAAACAATTGTAAATGTCTTGAACATAGTGTTGAAATTTGTACGTAAAATACGAGAAATGAACTTAAACTGCTGTGTTTACTGGCTTAGGTAGAAACTGAACTCAAGTACTTTAGGTGATGAAATCAAATCAAATACAGTTAAAAGATTTCGCTTGATGCAGATCAGGAAGGTCTTTGTGCCAACAGAGTTATTATTTGGTACAACGTCAGGTCTAGTTTTATCACTGGATCAAATATTTTCAAGAAGTTGCAAAATGGAGATGCCGCATCTGTTATCGATGCCAGCGAACGGTATATCAGCAGATGTTAAGAGAATGGCATTCTGTAGCTATAAAACAGGCATGAATATATTTTGGTTTATCTTTAAAAAAGTGGTTTTAACCCACTTTCCGCGACCGCCATTTTATTGATTCGAGATGGCTTTTTGCCTTTCTTTCTAGCATTGGTATAATTGAAACTGGGTGTGGTGCTCATAGCAAAACCACAGCATAGCGAACAACCAGCACAATATCTCAAGTTGGCGGAAATTACACGCGCATCCCCACTTTCGGATGATTTTTTGTAGGGATGCTAACGATACTTCGATACTTGTACTTCTGCACTAATATCGAGTATTAGTTGCTTTTTGGGTGATTCCAAGCTGGTATCCATACTTAGGTAGGGGTATCGGTATCAAAAATGATTATATAATTATTGACGGGTGTAATCAATGGCACAAAATCCTCTGTACGAACCAAACACGCCTATTTGGCTAAAAAATATCGAGTTGGTACCGGTATCGATATTTTCATTTTCACATCTCTACCCAAACTTCACAGCCATAAAATCATCCCAAGGTCAAATTCTGTGGGAATCATTTTTATATAGGAAATCCTCAGAGATATTGTGCTGGTTGTTTACTATGCTGTGGCAAAACATCCATTTTTACTTAGCATGTCATGTCAGTCGCTAAGAAGTTCGAATTAATTTGGGATAATAATTTTTCTGGACGTGTGAGATCTGCCTAACAGAAAACATGTTGCGTATTTTCTTCGTTTTGGTGGTTAGCTCCTCTGTAACTCGTGAAGCACTTATCTCATGTTGAAGAACTTTTCACAGTAGGTACGTTGGTACTGAGAAATTAAAGATCTGAAAATATAAGACTACGTCGTAATTTTGTACCACCTCTTCATATGTATTTACTTCTGAATTTTAGAAGCAGTTAAATCAGGTTTAAGGAAATTGGGTGAACTATAGAATCTTTTGTTCACAGGAGGACCCGATTTTGACCAGTGGCACAGAATCCGACCATCCTTCCCCTTCAAAGCCAGCATGCAAGAACCTGCGCTTCTTCGGGGACACCGACCTCGAATCCAATGACAGCGTCCGTCACAGAGGCCCTCCTCAAAGATCTAAAATGAACGGGTTGAGAGGCAGGAGTCAAAGCTCCAAAGACTTGCACAACATCTCCGAAGAGATGAGGGGTACGGATATGCTGAGGAGACGAGAGGGACATCGGTCTATGGTGGACATCCTGGAAGAGGACAGGGACATCAAAGGGTTAGTACAAGTAAATTCTAACAATTTCCACTTCTTTTTGACGCAAGGGAATCAGCTTGACGTATTTTTAGCTTTTTTGGTTCACAACTAAACACAAAATCAGTTAACTTTAGGGCTGTTCCAACCTACGCTACGGTTCTATTCCCATCCCAGAACCGTTTTTATAATGCCCCGCCCATTTTACAGTTCTAAAAACGGTGATTGGTTGGTCCACCAGCAAACCAACCAATCATCGATTCTAGAATCGCAAAATAGGCGGGGCATTATGAAAACGGTTCTGGGATGGTAATAGAACCGTAGGTTGGAACAGTCCTTTCTCAATCTCAACTAATTTGTTAACCAACAAATAATTAAATAAGTATTTAAATGGCAGTTTCTATCTCGACTATAATGTCCAAATAAGCCATTGCTATCGTTTCTCATCATTATTTTAGTAGAAAACTATTATTAGGGTATATCCAGAATATATACCGGGTGATGTCCGGATATTCGACCGACAACGCTTGACAGGTGACACGTCACTTTTCTATTAACATTAAGATCGGAACATGAAGCCTTAAAAGCCTTTTCAAGATACAGGGCGTCAGACTTTTACTTTTCTTTTTTCTCAAATATTCAACAACAAATTTTTTAAGGCAAGAAATCTAAATTCTACAACGGTTTTGTGATCATGAATAGAGGGCACATTGAACTCATTTAAATTATAAAAACTTTTTTCTGGTTTGGAGCATCAATGTGAGTATCAAAAAATGTTTCCTCAATATGTTTAACGTGAAAAAGGTATACTTTGTTCAAGTCCCTAGAGGTAACCGTTTCCGAGATAACCTTCACTGGAATTTCCAAAGCGACTGAATTATCGGTATTTCCGTGCAAATGAATATTGGGCTCATACCTTTACATACCATTAACAAAGTATTCTTAAACTGCAACACCACCTATTTTGAAACTAAATATATTTGAAACATGTTTCTTGATCTAACATTATTCGTTCAACAATACCAATAATTCTTTTGATCACATCTTACCACTAATTGAGGTGTCCGGGAAACTTCAATAAAGGTTACCTCGAAAACGGTTCCCTTTAGCGACTTAAACAATATATACCTTTTTTACGTAAAAAATATTGCGAAAACAATTTTTTTAATATTCACATTGATGCACCATACCGGAAAGAGCTTTTATTAATTTAAAATAGTTTGATGTGCCATAGGTCATGACAGCAAAACCGTGGTTGAATTTGAATTTCTCGCCTTAGAAAATCCCCTAATACGTAATTTTAGATCGTTGTGCCATTTTATTGCAGAATAATTGAGAAAAAACTAAAATAAAAGTAAAACTTTGATATCCTGTATCTTGAAAATTAGGCATGTGTATGTTATTGAAAGTAAAATAGTGATTATTATACGTATTTTTATTTTGTGTTACCGATATCAAAATCCATTGGCAAGCATTTTATACTAATAAAATACTAACACTAAAATAATTTTGAGCCTGAAATGCGGACTGATTATCATTAACATAAATTTACAGATCAAGGTCAAGCTTGAAACCTCCCATGTCACCTGTTCACAGGCCAAGGGAAATGAGTCGAGAAAGGGAAAGAGCAAGGAGAAGGAAAAATGAGGTGAGCTCAGTAGAGAGCTCAACTGAAGGGGACAGTAGCCAGCAATCACAAAGGAGCATAGTTTACCTCCATGCGGCAACTGGTAAGATATCGTTTATTACTAACTTATTAGACACACTAGTGGCCGACGATGTTTAAAGTTTTGGTTAGCAATCAATCGATTGAGGTTGGTTTATTGTTTTGGGATTAGAGGAATGTATCCTTTTTTCAGAGCTCGTTGTATTAAAAATGGTGTGGCCTGTACATACAGACTAGATATAGAGTCACACACAGAATATAGTCAATATTATGCATGAGTGTCTCCCTATATCTCGTATGTATGTATGTACAACTCCATCCATAGCTAGACCAATACTACTTTTGGTACAAAGTAACTCTGACGAAAGGAGTGCATTACAGGAAGCGTCTGTGATTTTGATCAAGGTTCATGTTTTTACCCATAATCCACCATCATGTATTAATGTTAAGAAAATATATCTTGATAATCATGAGAATACAGAACGAAGGCATTTCAAATTGAGGTAATGTTTCGACTAGACGGTGACACAACAATTTCTTTGCCAATTATTTTAAGAGGAGGAAAAAGGCTAGTTTGAGATTGATTTGAACAATTGCAACAACGTTTGTATTCCAACAACGATAAGTAATATAAAAATCGCTCACTTTTTCATGTTAAATAAAAAAATGGAGTCACATTTATTGACTGCCACACATCTTTGTGTTTTCGTAATCTGTTCTGTTTTATTAGGATGAAATATTTTTCCATACTCCGCCTCCAATGCACCGTTCTACAAAAATAGTATGACTATCTCCTACTACCCCTCAGCATGCTATATCACAAATTTTATCAAAATTGATGAAGTGGTTACATCAGTAAATAGTTTCAAGACACTTCATGACAAATGTGGCAACAGACAGACATATCGATAGAAAGACTGACAGGTAGACAGACATACCGACGGAATGTATGGCAAATTTTCATTGCACTAGCCTTCTTATAGGAAAACCACATATGTTTGAAACAGAGTTTACTTGCGTTCGGCCACCTCTGTGACCTTTTGCAAAGTATACATTTTTTTGTCGTGTAGACATACGAAACACCGAAAAACTAAGCACTACCATGATAAGATATGGCGAGTAGGTTTTAGTGAATGTGCCGGTTGGAGAATCTCACACTCCATGTTCAAAAGGCTCTCAAGCTCTTCCCAGATAGGTCTGTACAGTATAAATTGTCACCAAGGTCATTTTGTCAAGGTAGTGGTAAACCCTTTATCGATAAGATTTCGGGGTTCCCTCATCCACCTTCCTCCCTTCAGCCCCCTCATCTTTCTGAAAAATCAACAGAATCGCTCAAAAACGGAGTTTATAGTATTTCCGAAAATGTGTGATTACTGATAATTTTTCCCCACACGATGCACCTAGATTCCAAACTATTATTAATAGCATTACCTGCTATGACCCTACAGCAATTTATACCCGAAGATTAATGAAAATAGGTGCATTAGTTACTGAGATTGTGTTATGACTACAATAGCAATGCCTCAAACGGATAAACAGACCGACCAAGATGAGTGACATAAATCTTCGGTACGTATAGTGTTGTAAAATTTATATGTCCTGAAACATCTAAACTAAGCACTAGCATGCTGAGATACATAACGGATGATCGAGGAGTTTTACTTACTGTATGCAAGTTGGAGAGTAGCTTATTAGTAAAAAAGCAGTCGAAAAATTGTAGATCCCAAATATTTCAGAAGGCGATAGTTAAGACCTTAATGAATGACAACTATTTTCGATTTTCTCAAAAAAGTTTTTTAATGTGCAAGAAAACTCGCAATGAAAAATCATACATTCTATAAATGCCTGTAATTTAACAACCAAACACGACATCAAAAAAAGGCTAAATAGTTGCACAAGCGCAAGCTGCCTTCTTCAATTTGCTCTTTGAGTCATTACTATAAGTTTAAAGGTAACTTCAGGGGCTTGGAAATGCGAAATTCATTTTTATAGTGACCTTTGGACCTTACCTTTGGACCTTTTGACCTTACCTTTGAATTTTGGACTTATCTGCCCTCATCCTAGACACACATACTGGAGAAAGGGAACAGGTGGCCACGCCTCCTGCTAACATGGGAATACGTCTTTTCTTGGATTCTCAATTTCGCGCGCTATACCCTAGACCCTTAAGTAAGACTAAAACAATAATGAACGAAAAATATTAGTTTTATTGTGAAAAAAGCGTCGGACGCTCGGTTTACGAATAATATGGAACAAAGCGACCACGCTTTTTTCATAATCATACTAGTATTTTGCGTTCATTATTATTTTAAGCTTATTTTAAATATTATGTTCAACTTTTTAGTCCAATGTTCTTTAAAAGCGTTTTTTAGTTTTTTTTTAAACTACCTATTTATTTTTAATTTTTTAGTTAACTTTATCATTAAGCGTGATTTTTTAACTGTGTATTAATACTCTGTGTAATAATGGTGAACAGTTGTTTTTGATCAATATTCATTATTATCATCATTACCACTACTGCATAAACGATAAACGTGTAATATTAAAAAATTTTGAGGTGTCTCTGCAATCTCTCCAGCCAGTACGACCGCTGTGCTGGTCCGACAGATTTGAAGCCGTCAAAATAATTTTTGAGGCAAAGTTCATTTAAGCTCATTTAATCCAAAGAAACGTTCAATGTTCGGCCCGACCTCTTAATCCAAAGGAGAGTTATAAGCTCACAAACATACAGACGAAGCAAATAAAGGCGTGTAAATCAAAAAAATAATTCCATAACTAAAACAATTGTTGAATCTTTCGCTCTTCCGCAGTTGGTGATATTCCCGGCCCCTCAAACCTCCGCAATGGCCGGCGAGCGGCGTCCAGAGAGGAGTTAGCCTCGAACTCGTCCAGTCGCATCCAGCCTCAAGTGAAGACGTTGAGCAGGTCCTTTTCGGTGCTGGCGCCTTGGCGACCCCGACACCCCAAAGAAGCCATGGACATAGATTACGCCCAACAACCGAGGAAGAACGGCAAGTACGAACAGAGGGTGACCAGGAATGGCGGCAGGAAGGATAGTTCGTCTACGCTCAAAAAGGTAACAATACAGAACTAACAGAAACGTGTACTCATAATTCTTATAATTTTGAATACAATGTCTTCTCAATAATGCTGTAACAACATCTGTAATCCACCTATAAAGGACCACATCTCAGCTTTGTAAAATTTAAGGAATAATTCAACAAATAGCCTCATGAAGCAATAAGCTTGTTTGGCCGTATTCAAAGTCGATACTTAAGGGTCCCTTAATACAGGGTGGCCCAGAAAGGTATGCATTTTTTAAAATTGCGTAGAAAAAAAGCTGATATATTTAAAAGCGTTTGATTTTCGACAATATAGAGTCGATTAAATGCAATTTTATGTCCTAAAAATTACATCATCAAAGATGATGATTCTTCTAATCGAACACGAAAACTGAAAAACTTTCATAAAGTTTTTTCTTGAAATGGACGTCATTTTTTGTTAAATATTCAGCTTTAGTTGTGTCAAAGTCATTGGATTATTATTAATATTATTAAAATAAATCTACTAGACTTAAATCAGGGCTTCTGGGAGGCCAGGACATGTCACCTCTCTGTGAAATCAGTGTATGAGGAAACATATCCCTTACCATGCGAATGCTCTAATTTGAAGTGTGATACGTAGCTCTATATCCTGCTGAAACCAAGTGTTTTCATTGTAGCTTCGCGATTCTTTCAGTTTTGCAGCCATAAAATCTCTTAACATAGCAATGTATCACTCTGAATTTACGGTTAGTGTTCGGCCACGATTGTCTTCAAAGAAAAACAGCCCAATAACACCCCCCCTTTCCCGTCCAAACTGTGACCTTTGGTGAGTGAGGTGGCCTCTGGTGCTTTAGACGGGGATTGTCTGCAGCCCAATATCAGCGGTTTTGTTTGCTCACGTAACTGTTCACGTGAAAATGTACTCCATTGGAGAAGAAGACAATGTTATTGAAGTCAGTAAGGGCGGCAAACATTTCATTTGCAAAATTTAATCTGGTTTCAAAGTCTGCTGGCATTAATTCCTGTACTATTTGAACTTATAGCAATTTCCTATCAAAATTCTCTGCAGCGTTAATTTAGACAAACCTAGAGCATCCGAGCGTTTATGAGTTGGTATTGTCGGATTCGCGCGTACAGATTCTCGAACGCGCTCATGGTTTCGTCGGTACGTGTAACTCTTTTGCGACCTTGAGGCCGTGTGTTTAGTGTCGATACTGATGTTCTTTCGAGTCTCTCCATCCACTAGTTAATTAAATTAGAGCTTGGACACTCACTGATATGCTGTAGGTCGACTCTAACACGAAAATGCCGTCGAACAGTCACGTAAGAACGGAGGTTCCCATAATAGGCCCGGATACAGAACGCACGCTGTTCTTCCGTGTAGCGATTCATGGTTACCAAAATTAAAATAACCGGGCGACCTACTGATACTTATCCTGCGCCCCTCCCTTCTGGCGTCTAGAAATTAGCGCGGTTTCAAAAATGAATTTCTTTCTGGGCCACCCTGTACTTGAGGGTCCTTACGTAAGGCTCAAGTAACGAAATGTCAACATGACATGTCAATATGACATTTCGTTGCTGTCAAGGCGTCTTTGTAGGTTAATTTTGCAGTAAGGTGTTGTCAGTTTCTGTCACATCCGGAAAAATCTCCGTCACAAAACACGAAAGACTGACACAAAACAAAAATAGATAAAAGAAAACATAGAAATACGTAGTCATTACAACTGTGCCAAATGAATCCCGCCGCATCGTAGAGATGTATAAGAAACAGAAGAAAGAGATACACAAGGAAAACCACACTTTACTTAAAGAAACCTCAAGTTTTACCCAAGAGACGACTATGAATACGGCCCTATAACTTTTCTCTTCCAGGTACCTGAACAATTATTATAATTTTGGGGGTGTAAATTAGATCAAATATAGTATCTTTTCTTATTATTGTGTTACTCAGTAAGGTATTTGTTTTTAGTCACGTGACGCCCGATTCAAAATTTTTAATGGGAAACCCTGTATATTTTTGACTTTTTGTGTTCCACCCAATAAAACAATTCCAACAAACTAGCACACTTGAGGTCTAAAGTGATTAATTCAAGAGCTACAGGTACTTAAAGGACTGTACCACTACCATTATGAAACACACAAAATAATTCAACTGCAGGGGTACATGTTATTATCAACGGTAGTGGTACCATACTTTAAGTACCTGTAGCTCTTGGATTAATCACTTTAGATCTCAAGTGTGCTAGTTTGTTGGAATTGGTTTATCGGGTGGAACACAAAAAGTCAAAAATATACAGGGTTTCCCATTAAAAATTTTGAATTGGACGTCACGTGACCAAAAACCTTATTGGGTGACGCAATGATACGAAAAGATACGATATTTGCTCTAATTTACACCCCCAAAATTATAGTTCGCTACTACCGCCCAGTTCCGATATACTGCTTGTCTTAATCCTCGTGGGACACCCTGTATAATACTTAGACAACATCTCATATATATTCACGTTGAAATATATTATAGGTATATAATACCTAGACCAACATCTTATGTATATTCACATATGAATATACCTACGCTACGTGAATATAAATAGTAGATTACACCTAGTGTATATCATTTTTCGTATGTACATTCAATGTCCTATAAGTATTCAAAATACACATGTTCAAACTGGAATATCTAATGTAGATTCTGTAGAAGTACATATCCATATATGTACCACTAATTTTATGTTTCCCGGCATTTGATGAATGCTATTTTTTATTATTATTATTAAGCATTCACTTACAGTAATAGGAGAAGTAGAAAGTCTGTGTATATCCTAGATTAGCTACAGATTTATACACTCGAGATCGTTTACCAAACTTATTATTTAAATTTACTAATCTACAGACTTAGTGACAGACCGATTTTGGTTGCAGAAAGCTCAGGAATCCAGGAAGAACCAATCCAACTCAACATTGAACCGCAGATCACGGTCGAAAGAAAATCTCGGCTCCCAAAACCTGCGCAGATCCAAAGAGGAGCTCACGAGGGGCTCCAATTCGACGCTGTATAAGAAAAAGGAACGCTTACCTCGCGAAAACTCCAGATACAATAATACCAGGGAGGAAAAGAAAATGTCCTCGAAGAGCCTTTCAGTAGAGTCTCTTGGCGGTGGTAGGTGTTTACAGTAAAGTTGATTCTGTCATAACAATTATCGAATTATTTGGAAATTTAAAAATATTGGTAATTTTGGAAAACTTTAAAAACTGAATTAAATATTTCCATCTTCGTAGTAATAAAGCCAGGTCAACAAACAAACGGGTTGAGCAAAAGCGTTACGCCAATTTTTGTCAAGATATCTAGTGATTCAAACATAGATGAACTCAAGGTCCGGTCAAACAGAGGGCATTCTAGAACGCCGTAACGCCGCGAATTTTTTTAATCCATACACTTCCCGCCCAGGTCATGACGTCACCTGTAGGGAACCAATAAGAGCTCACTGGTACAAAACAATAGCATCGGCTCGTAGTCATCGGACCACGAAAGGACGCTTCTCATTGCTTCCCTGCAGAAAGGACGCTTCTCATTGGTTCCCTACAGGTGACGTCATCATCGGCTATTTCAAATTACAGTACAATTTTCTTTTTAGTGTTATTCTCATTTGGATCAAGTTTTCTACTAACTTTTTACAGTAAACGGTCGTATGTATCATCAAAAATAATACCGCAGTAAATAAATTGATCAATTTGAGATCACGGTATAGGCCCATTCAAACTAGTTGGATCGCCTGCGGTTCGCGACGGTTTTAAAGTACGCGTACTCACGGTGACGCACAGGCGCAAAAGGTCATCGAGCCATAAGTACACGTACTTGCTCGTACGTGTATCACCCCTTTAAGAGAACGCCAGAACGCCACGTTCTGGACCGCCCTCTGTTTGACCGGGCCTTTAGTATTAGTAAAGTACAGTGAATGACGTCGTAATGTAGATAAGATGCCAACGAGTACAGCCAAGACAGTGGTTTCCAATTTAAAGGTTATAGAGTCATGATGTATCAAAAAATTTCAATAATTGTCTTCAAAAGCAATGTTCAGATAGTTCTACAAGGAACATTTTCAGGCGCACTTAGAAAACCTTATAGGAGTCTCAGATAACGTTTTTGGGTTTTACTCGACACTAAAACCAATATTAATGACGCAAAAGACTTATTTTCAGATAGTGTTTTCCTATGGATATTTACAAATTTATAACAAAATTGCTAGCTTGATTTCACTAACCTCTAACTATAGAAATATTACGCATTTTAGCTGCAGTGAATTTTCCGATCGAAATTTTGTGTTTTCAAAATACGGAAATTTTGAAAATTAGTAGTCTCAAAATTATAACACATTCAGTAATTTTTGAATTGAGTATAATTAGTACCTAAATATATCTATTACGTCACCTAGGTAAAACCTAGACATAATTCTTAAAACACTGGCTACGAGGAATATGGGGGAAGGGGATCCTAACTAATCCTTTAATTTCCGATCTGATAACAATACAAACAATATAAAAAAATCTCCCTTTATTGTTGCAGGAAGGCGATCAAGAGATAGTAACGATGCTCGAGACATCTCCAGATCAGTATCTATGCCAAGGGATCCAGAAAAGTCGGCAGGATGGTTCAGAATGAACAAGAAAAAACACTCCGGGAGCACTCAAAGACTGTGATTTGACGCTTTCCTATTGAGGAGTACAATGACCAATCAGTGGCGCACTGGGGAGAAAATGTTTGGGCCGATTCATGTAGTATCATTAACTTGTTTGAAGTATCCAAAGATATGTATTGAGGAACTCCAAAAATTACACAAGGCCACAAAAAGGTCCTGAAGTGATGTTTTGACCAAATTTGTCCTATAAATCTTTTGATATTTGCACCCATCAATGCTAGAATAGACAGTGCATGTACAATTTTGCACTAGGAGAAACAATACTGTCTACTATTTTTAGTAAAGACAATCTCCGTACGTGACAGAACTGAGTGTTCTAAGTCAATGTTGGAAAGCAGAAAGTCTTGTTTTTGTTTGTTTGTTCTTGGTATCTTCCATTACAAAAAGTTCAAAAACTAGTGAAGAAATGAATATTTTCAAACTTAAGCTGACCCGATATCAGAAGAAAGAATCTACATGTAAAATCTTACACTAGGAGCATATGAAATGTTCACCAAATTTTGTTATGACTACTTTCCTTCTAACGTAATGCCAAAAAGGACAATCTATATGTAAAATTTTGCACTAAGCGAAAAAATATTTAAGTTATCTCTGGTATATGGTAAAAGCTATCCCTGGTACGTGTCAAAATAGACTCGGTATGTTAAAATAATGTTGGAAAGGAGGAAATCTCGTTTTGGGAAGCATGTTCAAGGATTGGGACGATCCATCGATGTACTGAACATCGATATATCGAACTTTAAACATCGATATTTTGCCGCTGATGTCTGCATGTCGATATATCGACGCGTAGACGTCCATGTAAAGAAATTTTTCTGGATGTTCATTACATTGATTTAAGAGACACGTGTGAATTAAACTGAAAAGATCCCGTCAGAAGATGAGATGATCGACATCGTGCTGCCATCTGGTACTGCTTAATTTTATTAATGTTTCAGGCTACAAATTTTTTGTATACCCTGCGTTATTTCCTTGTAGCAAGGGGTTATTTGTATTCGGGAAGAGTAACTTTGACCTTGAAAGAGCAATAAGCAACCTTGACCTTGCAATGACCGACATTGGCCTAGGCATTGACCTGAACCGTGACAAAATCGTCACATCCGAACAGAGAATTATTCGTATTTAAAGAAACTGGTTTTGAAAATATGTTTTGTTTACAAATATAGTAGAAACTACGCAGTTTCTAACAGTTCTTCTAACGCTTTCTAACAACGATGTTTTCGAAAACATCGATCTTTTATTTACGATGTATCAATGCCATCTAGATAATGAAGGCGATGTTTATCGATGTCTATACATCGATTTTTCTTAAAAATTGCCATCCCTAAGTATGTTCGTGATATATTCCAAACGCTCCATTGCTGAAAGTTAAAAAAAATGGTGAAAGTATGCACTAATAGTATTGCATCGAGTAGTAATAGTTCAAAGTTCCAGACCCTAAATGTACCGTTTTTCCAGTATCTCTTTATCCTATTGGTCGCAAAACATAGACCCTTTATAAAGGTGTCTATGAACCAAGCCTAAAAATTATAATGCTGGCATTGGGTTACACATCGACGTGGTCAGATCATCAATAATTCAGAAATTTCTTGTAGAAAAAACATTATATATTTTGAGCTATCACAAGCTAGTCCTATATTTTCTGATAAACAGTTTATTTACTGGGCTTTGAAGCAACTAGACGTTGCGTCGTCAACATATGTTGCCCCAGTTAAATGTTTAAGAATTTTAACATTTTTTCATTTCACTTTCACTTTATTTTTACAATCATGATACATATCCTGATACTTCAAACAGTTTATTTATACAGAATAAACAAGGTGGACTCCAAACAGCGTACGGAGCTCAACTGTACGTAACAGCCAAAATAGTCGCTCACCAGCATGCATTCATCCATCAGCTTCATTTAACACATCAGACCATAATCATCAACCAGGTCTTCTCGTGGACATAATTTTACCCACACTTGCCCCCATTTTTTATACAGACGTTCCTAGTACGCCACTGATGAGATTCAACGTGTGCCATCAGCGAAACATCGTTCTCTCGCATTTAATTACGGTTAAATTGTGTCCGAGATGAACCTGTTTTTTTTTCATTTAATTTGTATTGTGCGTTACTGAAACTGCAACCTCACTAAACAAAAAGAGTAGGTATGCGATATTGATAGATCGAATCTAGGAACGTTACCATTAATTTTGCACTAACGACGATCGTCGTTAATTCAATGAAAAGTCGTACATTATTTTTTTTATCATTAAGTTACGATTGTTGTACATTGAATTAATAACTGCGACTCATGAATCCATGCTTCCCCTGTAACAATTTATGATTTCAAGAAACACTTAATCTTTTGGCCATCCTGTATATTATTATATCAATAAACTGCTACCATCAATCTACGATCGTCAATTATTAATATTACGAACATCTATGCAACGGTGATTCTGATCTACCACCATCAAACAGCCAATTTAATGTAATCGAGTACAAGGCTTTCGAATACTTCTAATGGTTGCATGTTCAGTAAAGCACAACTTATTTTCCTCCTATTGACCCACAGTGCCTTATAGGTTATAATAATGTCGAAAGATTCGGTTTTCTTTTCATTACGCTTCGAATACCTAGTGAAAAGGAAACAGGATCACAGCAGTCTTTGAAATTGCAGTAAGTTTTAGGCCCGCCTAAAATAGGATATGGGCCGATGTGCAAATGATATTTCTTTCTTTGGCATGCATTTTATGGAATTAATATTGAAGATCACTTTTTATAGTAAATTAATGAAGAAATGCTCAAAGGTAAAGCAGCTTTATTTCAAGTCGACTCTAACTGGTACCTACATCTAATGACAGAGACCCAAAACATGTTGAACAAAAATAAAATATGTTCAGAGCACAGCACAAGTACAGTATGTTACTCAATATGTCCGTGTCATGTTCTTGCTGCAACCTCAAGGCTGAACTGATATAGATTAAGATTTAAGAAATGTGGCTTCTACTTACTCAAACTGTTACTAAAATCCAAAGATTTTAGCAGCGTGTTTGGTAAATTATATAACTTGTCTAACTTTCAGACTAAAACATTCCAATATGGTGCTATACTAGAATTATATTTTTCTAAGAACTCTTTTTTTGTAAAAGTGTAAATAACCTGACGAACTGTAAATGTATGGGTAAGGTATTTAATATAGACGATAAGACCACAACATGTCACAATTTTTGTTACCAAATTGCCCACAACCACAATATTTGGAGATGCAGTGTAAAGTTATTTCATATACGAAACTCAGTGTTACTCTTTTACTTTATATGTCATAGTCACTAAAATATGTTTGTAAGTATCTGTGCTATATTAAAATAAAACCGTTTAATACAAAACAACCTGCATTTTTTATTCTAGATACATTTCTGGATTCGGTGATACCAGTTAAAAAGCCCTTATCAAATCAATTTTTTTGATAAATAAAATAATAAAAACTGTGCTGTGTGCAACAACGATCGAGTCGAGAAGTATAAACTAAGTAGTTGCATATAAAAAAAGTGTTGTGTCTTTTTCATTTTACAGCCAACATAACAGAAAATAGATTTTGAATACGCGTTTTGTAGAAATTTGTCACCTCCCAGATATCCTTTTAAACTGCGCGATTTTTTGTATGAACTTTTTCTTCAAAGGACAACGAAGATTATATGAGCTTGTCTGAATCCAAAAGTTGGGAATATGCAGAATTATGACCTGTCGGATGAAAACTGCTTACCTGGAATGTTAACTAGAATATGAATGAACATTTTCTAGCTTATTACAACAAGTATGTGAGGTACGAACCCCCCAACATAAATCCCAGATTCGCACATCAGCCACTAAAGATACAAAAAAGGAAATTTATCCAACCTTACTGCTTTGTAGGT
Organism: Callosobruchus maculatus; assembly: GCA_951848785.1. Classification (NCBI taxonomy): domain Eukaryota; kingdom Metazoa; phylum Arthropoda; class Insecta; order Coleoptera; family Chrysomelidae; genus Callosobruchus; species Callosobruchus maculatus. Next base: position 272,543 of record CATOUR010000214.1, read on the forward strand.
TCAGTTCATGGTAAGTACCGCCCGGTATTTCCGACCAATATTGAGAGATTTACGCAAAAAGTGTTAAAGTAAGTTTTTAACTACGGTCCTGTGCCATGTGCGGTGTTCAACCTTGCTCTATTCTGTATTGTGTTCCATGTGTGATATTTTTGTTCTATACCTCCGTGGGTTGGATGACAGCTGTCAGTGCTGTCACCTTGTTTAATAATAGGTTATATTTATAAGATTTCAAGAACAATAAACATTGTTACTAAATACTTATTTAAATTGCAAAATGGATCCCCATCAAAGTTCATACAGAAAAGTGTTATCTGCTGCAGTGGCAAGCACCCTACTTGAAAATGGATTCGATACAGTTGATAAAGATTGCCTTGGAACGCTAACAGAAATGATGCAAGCTTGTAAGTATGTCAGAGCTCTCATAAACCTAAGAAACAGAATTTCTCCTGGTAATAGTTGTGTCGCTATACAGGCAACTGCTCGTGAAGCAGCAACTATCAAGGAAAGTTTCTTGTTTTGCAAGTTAACTACTACTACTGAACTAACTACTGAAACAAAACAATCAACAGGCTGGGTCTGTTGCACTGTAATCTCTATTCTCATGTAATCTACACTATTTATTATTTGAGGTTTTATACTCTTGAGACTCCAGATTTTCTGTGGCCAAATGCCAAATGAATACTTTAAAAAAACTGGAAAACCTATAATACCAGCACCTTAGGTATCTAACCGATTTAAAGATTCCAAATTTTTTTTGTATCTTTGTCTATAATTATTTTACTATCCATGCCAAGCAAAAATAAGTTTACTGAATGAATTTAAGTTAGATCAGTCTGATCTGCTGCTTGCCCCATCGCCCAGTGAACTGGTTGTGGTGCACTGAGAGCAGTTGAGGGATACAAAGCAATACAAACTAGAGGTTGAACATGTTTAATGTGAAATGTCAAGTATATGTAGAATATCCAAATCCTTACTTTCATTTTAAAGCAATAGGTTACTTGCAGGGGTTGTGAAATCACCTCGGGAGTATACATAGCGTAAAGAAAACCATATCAAGAAGCAGTAAGAAACAAAAAACATGATTTTACTGACGGCCAAAAAAAGATATTTGCAAAGTAAAATAAGGATATATTCAAATTTTTCCATGCAACTTAAAACAAGGGCTGACGTCACAGGTATCTTATCGATATCGACAATCGATAGTCCTACAGCGCAGGCCAGTGAGATTCAACTGCAAACTAGAGATGATCTGAAGTCTTTAACAATGCGACTCAATTTATTGATACTTAAACATATTTGAAACAGGCAATTAACCCACTAGCATTTTCGTTGCAATACTTTTTTATATCTGATAGGTATCACAGTTCATCCTGTTTGTGACCGAGATTCGCAACTAATCGAAGCCATCATTTTATTTCGGCACATCCCCTTATGAATGAATCCAAAGATAGAATCTAATTCAAGCCCATACCTACAAAGTGAATTAGTAATCTAGCCTAACTTTTATTCTTTTGACTTTTGTACTTTTGTGTGTGACTGTGTTTTGTGGTTATAATGATCAATGTCAAAATGTTAGGTTAGCACTGGCTAGTGATATCGAATATCAATACTTTACATCCCATCACTATAGGATATCACTGACGTGAGGTTGTTTGCGCGGCATTTTCCGGCATTTGAAATAAGTTTTGGAATATCTCTCACAGCCGATTCCAAAAAACCAAACAAGTGATTTTGTCATGTTTGTTAGGCTCTAAGGAAAGTGTAAACGACATAATATTTTTTTCTGCAAGTACCCTATTGTCTGCTGGAAATATTTATGCAGTGGAAGGCTATGAGAGCCATTTAGGCAGTGATTTATCTTTTTTAGATAGCCACAAAATCTAAGACAGTAGTTATCCTGCATCTATGTTATACCTATATTTTAGCCCCCATACAGGTTCATACAAGCTAAGCACAAGTAAGTCGCAACTAAAAGTTAAAAGACTTTTAATTGGGCAAAATAGGGTGGCTGCGCCGGTTATGTGACCACACCCAGTTTCTGACCACATATATGAAGAAAATCATATGAAGTAAGAATATCAGTGCATTTTTAGTATTTTTGACTACATCGCTGCATAAACCTATGGCTCAACTACACTTTTGAGAAGTGACACTTGCAGCACTTGCCTCCGGCTTGTGCTGCAAACTTCAACGTGTGAGCTATTACCGTCATTACCGCATTGTTGAGTAATATACTATAGTTTAAGAAATAGCGCATATGTTGGATTTGCTCGTTGTTGGAAATCAAACTAATGTGTTCTGGTCGAAAATCGGCAGACACCCTATATGCCTAGTGTTAGCGGCAAGTGCATCCCCAGCTCTTGAAAGTGTCAGTGGAGGGTGATCCAACCTATAATCATTCTATAAACTTTGCCAAAGGTTAGATCTTTTTGGCTTGAAAAAGGTTTCAAAAGTATGTTGTTGATTAACTAGATTTTGTTGATGCTAATTTTTCTCTATTTCTACGATTTTTTATATTTCAATCGTACAAAAGTTTGGACTGATCTTATAAACATTGGCAAACCTTATATGTAAGCTCAGAATGCTGAGATTTATAGGAACGCCTTGCAAAATACATTTTTTTAATCCATTTACATGTTTCAGTTATATGTGAAATAGCCAATTTGAGTAAAAGCTATTGCGAACTATCTGGACGTTCAGAACCCATTATTGCTGATGTTATACTAGGATTTGTTGAAATGGGTAAGTTGATGTCAAGCATATTTTTAAGTACCACAATCACAATTCTCTTGTTTGTTTTCAGGATTCAATTTTAACAAACTAGATAGCTATTTAAAAGGAACAAAACATGCAGTCCTACCAAATTTGCAACCACAACAGCAACAAAAACTATACAATATGTTAGCAGCTGGTACAAAGCAACCTTTGCCTCCACATATTCCACCTCATTTACCACAGTTTCCTGATCCACATGCTTATGTCAGAACACCTGTGAGTATATTTTTTGAAATCCATTCATATCTCACTGTCCAACACAATCAAAATTACATTTGAAAAATACAATACTGCTCCAAGTATGCATAAAATGAAGGATATAAGTTATAAAGCATATATCCAGATTTAGAGTTTGTAGCCTAAACAGAAAATATAATACTAATATCTACCCTAATATTATCATAAAGGGATAGAGTTCCAAGAACTACACAGAAGCTTACCATACTGCCAATAGATATGGCTTAGTCTTAAGCATAGCTGTTGTGTAAGCTCTTTAATGATGGCTGAAGTTGATTACCTTGAACCAATTGTGTTAGCAGTTAAGCATCATGATGAGTTGTTAGCATTATTTTTTAGCTTGCTTCTACTTCATGATTAATAAAAAGATAACAATTCTATTATCAAAAAAAGTTGCAGGATCTGCAAAAATATGTAGTATTACTAAAATGTCAAGGAAGACATAAAAGCATATATGGTATAAAAATATTCAAATCGTCAATTTCAGTTATTTCTGAAAAAATATTGTATTTGACTCTTTATCAGTTACTTATCAAATAGTAAAAATTATAATAAAAAAGAAAGTGAAACAACTACATAACAATACTTCTTTTACAGACACACAAACAACCCATCATTGACTATGAGTCAGTAAGAGAAAAAGCTGCTGTTCAGAAGAGGGATATAGAAAAGGCCTTGACCAAGTTTTTGGCAAAAACAAGTACTACTCATAACCTATTTGATAGTGATGAGGCTAACATTTTTCCTTGTGAGTAGCAAAGAAACTATCATTCGGATTTCCTTTTTATAATATTATTGATAATACAACTTTTGATTCACTAATTTCTCGTGCCAAGAACTTTTTATATGAAAAACAGTGACGTACAGTGACATTTATAAGCAGGGAAGCGATTCAGTTAAACTGTCGACTCATTAAAATGGTTTTTGATTGTTTTAGCATAGTTTGCTAAAAATTCTAATGCATCAACATAATTTCTCCAATAAGCACTTCTTTCTTCTTTCATTATGATTGATTGATTCTCCAAACTATGTTCAATTCATATTGTTCCAAAAGTTTTTTCTATTATTGAAGCAATTAAATGACCTTTACTATTGACATTTTGTACACTTGTGAAATTGTTCAAATCTATGATCCCCGTTGAGTTCTTTTGTTATAAAAGGAAACAGTTCGATTAATCTTTAACTATTTATTTCTCGTCTTAAAAATAGTTCAGGGAAGGGGTGCTTCCCCCGCTTCCATGGACCGCGCGCCACTGGTGAAAAATCAAGTAACTCAATCTCTTTAATATAATAGTTCATCTCTATACAAACAGTATAGGTGTATAAATTTATTTTGTAGTAAATGCCAACTCTATATATTGGTATATTTCCTTGATGGATCGTAATAAAATATTGTCATAGTTCTGTAGTACTTTTGTTGTTTTTGTGGTCAGTTATTATTTTTGATATGCTGTTAAAATGATAGAATAGTGGATATTATAGCACATAATAACCATCCCAGTTCTCTAGTATAACATTTTTACTACTTTCCAGTAATTGCCTGTAAGCCATCCCATCCACCATACTTAAGTGCTCTGCTGCCACAAGACCAGATATTTGATCCTGAGGATCTGGATGTTGATCCTAAAAGCCAGATTGTTCAGCAACAGAAGAATCATGACAAGGCAAAGAAACAGAAGGAAATTAAGAAAGAAGTGAAGGTGGAACCAGTTGAGAATCAGGATGTGTCACAGAATGAGTCGGTGAAAAGCGATGACAATATAGCCAATGTCAGTTACATTGACAATCCCTACCTTGCTGCCACAAAGCTACCTAGTAGTCAAAGTATGGATATAACGTAGATTTTTGAGGTTAATCTCTATCTAGGTGATATAATTTTACATGATCTATTTGTATTTATTTTTTCTATTAGCACATAAATGGTATCGAGATATGTTGAGCATTTTTGTCTGAAGATTAGTCACAACATTATTTTCAAGCATAGATTTATGTTGTTTCACATTGATTTAATAGATCTATCAAGTCGATATCAGGGAATGAACATAAAGTTTCTAAAGGGTTCAGACAGAGATAGTGTGAAAGTTCTTTTGTATCATAAAATTCACACCTACCCTTTGAGTACCAATGTCTGCAAGCAGCACAGCATGCTGTAATGGTTAACGGTCAGCTCTCAACTGAAGCCTGAAGTGGTTGTCTCAATATTGATAGTAATAAAACCTATAACTGATGTATGTCACCCACAGCCATGTAACCAGGATTTGGTTTTGGGGGGGGGGGGGGGTTCCAGATTGGGGTTATCACCTTTTAAATTTTCTTGACCAGAGACGTGATGACATTGTGGACTAGATTTTTAGCGGCAGTATTTCACGTTTCTGGGGGCGGGGGGGGGGGGTGTCCGGGCCCTCTGGACCCCCTCTAAATACGTGCCTGCCAACCCAAGTATAACAGAACCAAGATAAGAATGGACGAGATAAGTCTACTAACTGCATAACTGGCGGTCGCGTATTTGATCTACAAGTGATCGTGTTCAATTCTTACCTTCGACGCTGTGGGCTACAGGCTCGAGGCGTGTTGTCCTCTATTTTTTTAATATGTATCACTCGGCGTGCGGGAGCAAGAAGAATCAAATTTTCGTAAACCAGATACCGTATGGTACGCCACTATGACAGCTCATCGATGGTGTGAGCCTGTGGTGTGAGCGCATCGGAAACTTACCTGTCACTACTCATCAGATGTGAATCACAAACTTATAATCGGTGGTGTAAACATATGCGCATATCTGTGATATAACGATGGTAGAAATGAATTAAAATTAATTTTTTACATATTTATTTTTAAAACACATACGGCACAGCCCCAAAGAAATATTTGACTTAGTATCTTGATTTCTGGAATAAAATAAGATGTTTTACGTGGTTACGCATATATACGACCTAAATTTTTTGCTAAATTGGACACCCTTAAAATTCAATGCTATAAAAATCCCAAACCATTACACCAGTTACGTAAAGTAAAATAGAGATGTTCATCACATGACCAAAATAGTTTAAAGATGAATTGTTTGGATTAATCTAGAATTTTTGATTACTTTTATTCTAATTAAAAATACTGTTAAATAAATCGCAGACGTACTGTCATTCTTATTTCTATAGGTTTAAAAGGCTGTCAAGTTTTTGACTCATTGTGTTCTACAACCATGTAGACACCTGGACCTGGACACCAGTCCGGAAAAACTATATCAAAAACCAGAATCTGATTCTGCACTTCAAAATATTATGAAAAAATTATATACCTTATGCAACCCCCATGAGGCATGAGGAGATAACAAACGTTCACAATCTTTGAGATACCAAACTGTTAAGTTATCTCGAACAGGCTTGGAGATAATTGAGTTGATATATTAAAACTTCGTAATTCGCTGTCTGTAAGATTTTAAGAAAAAGAAAAATGAAAATATTTACTGTCAGTTTGAATTTTTTAACAACGCAACTCTGTGTTCTTTAATATTTTCAACGGAAAATAGCAGCTCTTACAACAGCTGCTAAACAATGTCGCTTATTCAAAATTATTTTTTTTTGTGCAATTGATGCTGAAACCAGATCCCAATAATATCTAGTTTTTTTTAAATGACAAAATTTCAGTCTGGTTTATTCCATTTTTATCTGCAGATAATTTCAGCCTTATTCCGGCAGTTGCGCAACTTCAAATTCGCCCCCCACCACCTTGCATTGCTATTTTCGATTGGGGTTCAAATTTCTGACATTTTATCGATTTTTGTGATTTTTTTGCCTGCCCATTAGCTGTATTTGTTCATTTTGATGTATGTTGTGCCAACTATTTTCGATTGCGGCTCAAATTCCGGACATTTTACCGATTTTTGTAATTCCGCCCGGTCACGAAATGTACCTCCAAATTTCCGGACATGTCCGGGATTTTACAGACGGATGGTCACTCTACCCAGGGCCCCCCACAGTAACAAAATTTCTCGGGAAAAAAAAGCTGCACATCTACCTACGAGTATGGAAGCTAAAAGTGCCTTTTCTTCAGCGGTTTCATTTGCGAACAAACTTAGATCGTGCTTAAAAGACTCGACTCTAGACTCTAGTTTTTCTAAAGTCATATTTTATTATTACTAAGCAAATCGCAGATGTTTAAAAATTATTTTAATTGCACATTTAAATGAAACTTTTCTTTTGGTTTTTGTTTTTAGCCCCTGTTCTATTTTTATATTGTATAATCAATTCATTGATTTGGTTTGATATTTACTTTTCGAAAGTAAAATGTTTTTTTATTTTTTTACTAAAAATGTACTTTTATTTTCTATATATTTTGGCATGTTTATCATTGTTATCATTATTACTAGTGTTAGAGCTTAAAAAATTATTGGGGCTAATCTCGTGGTCAATCTCGAAATCTCGGGATCTAATTTGTTATCCCGCGATTTGGAAACGGTATCCCGAAAATTAGAAACCCTGGCTAGTAGTAGCAGAAACCTCAGGAAAGTTTATCTACCAGCATATGTGTTTTTCTTTTAAAGCATCGGTGAACCGTAAGTATGTTACCTTGTCGAACATTTTTTGTGAGGTTGTGTATTTATCCTAAATTATTTAAAGCTACAGTTATCACAAACATAAATATAACCAACGTGCTCCTCACGCATCTCCTAGCACTTCCATAGACCAACGGTTCGAATAGTGCCTTATCTTCCTTGAAGGTCGTCCACCCTATCACTCTTTCTCTTCTGTTCTGTGACTTCAGCCATCGCAGCAAAGGGTCAAAGTACCTTAGCATGCTGTCGGGCGAAACTTTGTCCGTTTCGCCGCGAGTTATAACCCTTATGACGTCACGCCAATGTCGAGACTTGCCGTTTCTCAAAATATCTCTGAAAGTACAAATTTGAAGTAGCTGTCTTCTGTGAGGCGATTCTCCAAAATGATAGGAACAATTAAATAACTGTCGACCATATCACACCACACGTTTACAGAAAACCTATATTGAAAATTGCTTTCGACTTTTGAGTGGAGATTAAATAAACGCCTAGATAAAATAAACGTTCAATACTGTCACTGTACAATGACACTTTTCATCAACACTTCGAAGTTATCTCGTCTTTAAGCCTTGCACATGGCATAGGTACGTTGATTATGACAAAATTCAGATAAAAGTGGAAAGGTAGATAAACATTGTTAATTACACTATAACTTGAAAACACATGAGAATCGGATAAGAACATACGACACATTACATTATTTTCACGTGTATAGTGTAGTGCATTCCTCCCGACTCCCCCTGTACAACCATCAATAATGAAGCAATTTAAATAGGGAAATATAAACTAGAAATCCTCAATGGACCCGTCCTCCGAGGTCGAATAATCGAATCAAAAATTGTCATGATAAAAAAGTAAAGCAAAAATAAAAAGCAAAGACTGCGTGGAATAAACAGAGAAACAGCTAGCCCTGATATTTTGAAGAATTATGGCCTGTGAACTTTGACAGTGTCTACAACTCACAAAGTTTGCCCAGCAAGTATGCCAATACAGGGTGCCCCAGAAATATCATCCTATGGAGCAATGGCGGATACTTAGGGTCAAAATGATACCTGGGGGTGTAATCGACAGTTGAATCATATGGCCTCAGCATATCGACTATGTTTATAAAATGTCCATAGCTACCATGTGTAGCTGGTAGGGCCTGGGGGCTCAAGCATCAGGTTCTAAACTGGCACTATACGGCAGTAGTCAGAACCAGGATCCAGTACGGTTGCTTGGTCTGGTGGACGAGCGTAGAGAAGATATGTCATGCACAAGCTCGCTAAGCATAAAACAAATGCCATGAGGGCAACACCCACTGCTGCTCCAGAGGTACGCTTGGAGCAGCTTCTGCAACTCTGCACCAGAATAGGGGGAATAATATCCATTCAAGGTAGAATGAGCCAAAGATATCTCTTGAGTTTAGGATGAGGGGAAAATTGAAATTTCAGCCCCACTGTCTGGTGTGCTTCACTGACGATCGCGCTTAAAGGAGTCGGGATCCAGGGAGCAAGCTTCTGCCTGGAAGGAAAAGAAGTGCAGCGAAGCCTTGTGCTGGGGAGCTGCACGACTGTCTTCCAGGCGGAGGTGTAGGTATGCCACATTTATGGTATCACGCTCGTCGGAAGACGCACAGTATTTAGAACAAATTGTATAATAAATGCCAAGTTTTAAGCAGACCCGCCTGTAATTGTACTCACATCAAAACCCTTCCTGCTTCTCTGGACCTATAAACGTCACACTCGTGCAAGGGTCCTTCAAACCTTGCTGCCCTGCACATCGCTTCGTGAATCTGGAACTCTAAAAGTAGTGCCACATAATACTTCGTGTAAGGTACATCGGCAGGTATATGGCGTTTGGAGGCAGCATCAAGATGGTACTCATTTCTAGGTACCGGCGGTACTATGCCTTGATTACTAAGACGGAGATCCCACCACAAGGAGTTCATTTTCGTACTGCCAGATTCGGACAACTCGTATCTCCACTGAAACAAAATAGCGTCGTGACATGACAAGAAAAATGGCGACAAGTGTCTTGACTCAGTACTTTCCACACAAAAAATTTTGAGTTCCTCTATCCCTACACTATCCTCATCAAAAAAGTATACAATAATAAGGGACGTTTGAAACATCCAAAAACGAAGTTTGAATAATTTTGAATATTTTCGTTTTTTGTTGATTTCACCTCCGCTACTGACAAAAGTTCCAACAAAACAATACACCGGTATCATTTCCTCCACGGTAGTAACACAGTGTCACAATTTCATAACAATCAAATTCGTAGTTTCTAAGTTATACGTTATATCATTATAATATGTATGTATTAAATTATTCCACAGACATAAAGTTCAAAGACAACATTCGGATAGGTCTAAAAAGCACGCGATATCACCAAAATGAATGTTTTCAACAACGCAATGTAGAGTATTTTAGAATATAGCAAATTTTGAGTTTACAGCCCCCACACTCCAACCCCGACCGAAAAAAAGTAGAAAATTATCAGGAACCCTAAAACGCCTAAAAACGAAGTTTGAGCTGTTTTTATGTTTGTAGTTTTTTGATTATCGATGCACCGCCACTGACACTATCTCTTAAAAACCATACACATTTTCCATACTCGCCATGGTAATAATACTGTGTCAAAATTTCATTGAAATCAATAACTTCCAGGTTACACAATATAGGACCATCTACATAAATCTAAAACAATACTCTCATGTATACATCCCTTGGTGTTTCTGTAACAGGTAAGACAACGTTCTGACAAATTTCATCACAATCCATGCAGTGCTTATTGCACTTACTAAGCTAGAAAAACACCAACAGACATACAGACAGGCCGACGGAAATGAGTGACATGAATGATCGTTGTATAGATATCATAAAACACTCAAAAAGCATGTTATCTCAAAAGTCGAAAATGTTCGTGATCACAATGGTCCATTAGTGTGGGAGGCAACTAGATTATTATTATTTATTTATTCGTTTTAAAAGCTACATGAATAAATGAAGGTCATTCACAGAAGGCACTGCCTTGTGCGTGAACTTCCCCCGGTATAGAATAACTAGAATTTAAGTTCATATGCTCATACTTCTCGTGCACTCACTAACTTGTAGGCCTTTCCATGATTAGTCATAGTCATCTTTTGGTTCCTCCTATAATCCTGCTGTTTCTACCATTTCGACCAGTAAAACTCCCATCTCTTGTGCAGTCAAACATCAACCATATTAATTTTCCTAAGCTTTGTTCAGAATAACTTCACAAGTAAATTTTGAATTACTACCTCGTGTCGTGTCATGTTGTAGATAGACAAGGGACAAAAAAATATATTTCATGACTTTTTGTTGTTATTAAAAAAATCTTTATAATTATTATCTCACTCACCTGATCCACAACGTAAGCAAAAGGTGCATATGCAACTTTTCTCAGTGCCATAAGCATCAAGAAGTTAATGTTTAATTCATACAAATCTGTGTTATTTTCAAACAGTCCAACTCTTCGAAAATGGATAGGGTTGAATACCGAAAGTATAACAGCATTGGCCACACCTTCGTGAAAACCTAAAATGTTGATTCAGATTAGGTGCATTACATAATTAGTTTTAAAAATGCATAATACACCATGACTGTATTAATATTTAGTCTTACCAGGGTTTGCTCCATCTCTATATAGATATGGCAGATCTGCATAGTACATGTAATACTCTATATGAGCCATCTCGTGATGTACTGTTATTAGATTTCTCATATCAACTTCGGTGCATTGTTTTATCCTGAAGTGAGGAAATATTTAGGTTTTAGGTGTGATATATTTTGGAATAACTTAAATAAAAGAAAAACGTATTTACTCATATGAGACAGTATCGTGATCCTAGAAGGCTGAGGTATTACTGGCTCTTAAAACCTAAATTCGTCATTTGAGGAAATGGTTAGTTAAAAGACAATGTAACTATTACCTGAAGTCAACTTTGTTGCAAAAATCCCAAGCACTTGCTGTACACTGTACCCTTCTACCATTCGGCCGTTCTAGCATAGAATGTCTCCAAAATTCTGGTGGCATTGGTTTTAAGCCCAAAGAGGTAAAGAATTCTTCAGCCATTTGAAACATTCTGAAATATTTAAGTAACGACTGTATTTCTCTATTATTATTTTATGAAGTACATGTGGTGAACATTGGCTGACCCCAAAAAATGATGAGAATGACATACAACTACCCCGAAGAAGATTATTTATCCTCACTGGCTAAACACCGGTAATGCTGTGTATGGGTTGACGCGCTTTGCATGCGTACCAAAACGATCTATATGGCTTATTTTTTTTTTGGTAACTTGGGATAAGGCCTATTCATGTTATACTCACCGCAATGGTGTGAAGCCTTGCTTCAACATTTCTCCAGTAACGTCGAAATTCCTAAACTCAGCATAAGGCAAAACTATGTCAGGAATATTGCTCCAATCTTGTGCCCAAATGTTGCCTAGAATATGAGCTGGTAATGGTCCTTCAGGTCTTACGACTTTAGGACCATACTTATCCATTAGCTTACGTCGAACGTAAGTCAATAATTCTTTGTATAGAGGCTGTATTCTTTGAAGAGAAATGGCTAAATCGTTATCAAAATCCCTGTCTTCATAAGCAAACCTCATTTCTTCCCCAGCGTCCAAAAATCCTAAAACAAACTTTATTATAATTGGCCAATTTTTGCAAAAACAATTTAATGACTTCATAAATAAATCTATTATTGGTAACAAGGCATCACAATAGTAGATTTCAATAGAATGAGATTATTACGTAACTCATCAAAATTCTCATAAAGATGTTTTAGGCATTTAAGTGGTTTTGAATAAGATGCGTAAAATATTATTGGTTCAAAGAACGTTACGACATTCACTTTAAAAAATGTAATGCATCCGAGTTTTGAGGTATTTTTTTAATTCGTTGATAGGAAATTTCGTTGTCTGGGCACGCTATAATAAATTAATTCTTTGGATCTGGTAATTCAAGGAGAAGCTAGAAAAACTGGGTTCCGTCTCTGGAGTCAGGGTAGCTGGACTTTTATGAATCCAGGCAAAGGACATTCGACGATTCTAGCAGAGTTGCATGAGGATTGTCCTATTTTGTTGGCGAGGAGCGATACAGTTTCTCCTACGCATCGCTTCAATCGCAAATTTACGGTGGTGTTTCCGTCAAGGGAAGAGTGGGAGTCTAAGGAAAGACAGCTCATTGAAGGAAGAGGACAGGTCTGGTACACAGACGGTTCACTCGCTAGAGAGGGCTCGGAAGTCTACGGACCCCATACAAGACTTTGACTCCCTCTTGGGGGGCACACCACAGTATTCCAGGCTGAGATCTATGCGATACTTGCTTGTGTAAATCGTATTCGGGAAATTGACGGGTCTAGGAGGCGGATTACTATCTGCTCTGACAGTCAGGCAGCCATCAAAGCACTGAGTGCTTGGAAAATAACGTCGGGACTGGTCCTGGAGTGCAGGAGGGCTCTTGACGACATCTCAGCTAAACACAAGATATCACTGATGTGGGTACCTGGGCATGCTGGGGTAAAGGGTAACGAAATGGCGGATCATCTGGCCAGGATGGGATCCGGCAACAGTGCCCGGAACCAGCCTTAGGACTATCTGCAAACATGATTAGGAAAACAACTGGAGAGTGGATCCAGAATCAACACTTTCTGAGATGGAACAACATCTCTGGTCATCTCCGTCAAGCTCGGGAACTATTAGCAGGGCCTGCAGAGAGAATAGGACGATTTTGTCTCTCTCTGGATAGAAGTAACTTGAGATTGCTAGTAGGCCTACTAACGGGTCACAACACCTTCAGGCGTCACTTGTTCGTGATGAGGGTGGTCAACGACCTAACGTGCACGTGGTGTGGTGAAGAGGAAGAATCCTCGGCACACATCTTGTGTCGCTGTGAAACCCTGGGTTATCACAGGCGGACTATGCTGGGCTCAAGAACCTTGGAACCAATAGATATAAAACGGATAGGACCTAAGAATGTAATTGCCTTTGCCAAAAGGGCAGGTCTTAGGAACTAGCGCGGATAGAGGCGCAAAAGGGCCCATCGTGTGGCCTATGCACCAGCCACATTCCATGCTGGATAGCCTCTGGTCCTTATTCATATATAATAAATTAAAGCTTTTGTGTGAGGATCAAAATAGGTTTGATAAATTTTATAAATTCTATCCAATGATTCTTAACTATTACCTATAACAATTGTTTCTAACCATTTATCCTTGCCGCTTGATTGGTCAGTTGTATGTATCGGATGAATCTGTTTTTGATAGGTGTGCCAACCTTGTCATGCCATTCTTTCCAAATATGTAATAGCTCAAAGTGATTTCTGGAACTGGCCATTATCTTTTGGACGTCTGAAAGCTCCAAATCGCAAAACATTGGCTTTTCTCCATTGAACACATAGGGACATACTCTCACATGTCCGTATAACTCTTTCATTTCGGTTATCAACTGATGCAGCTAGAATTGAATATATTATAGAAACTGTTCCAGAAGCTAAGATATAAAAATAATAACACTGAAACAAGTGGTTAGTTTTTTTTTCTTTTTTAATAGTGTGGGACTGTTATTATACCCTAAAAAGACACTGATGAAGACCAACTAGATATTATCGTGGGCACCTAGTCACATAGGAGTGGGTGGTAATGAGAGGGTCAACAGGTGTGTCAAGGAAAGCGCAAAACTCCCTCTCATCGGACCAGAACCAGCATGTGGTATATCATACATGGTACGGACAGCTATTACCAGATGGCTGTCAGATGAGCACCAGAAGCGCTGGGACATAGTGGCGCAGATGCTCTAAGATTGAGCAGGGAGGAACTACAAAAGGTGGCCATTGGAGGTTCGGTGCACACCTGCGAAAGCTGGGGATTGAAGTGGCAAACCCATTATGCAGGAAGTGCGATGAGGCAGAGGAAACGGCTAAGCATGTTATCTTCGACTGTTCTGCCTTGAGTGAAGGCAGGAACTCCTGCCTGAATAAAGGCCAGAAGGGAAGACAGAAGAGCATAGTCCAAAGCATCGCAAAGTTCGTAAATTACTTAGGATGGGACTGTTTGATCCCTATCACTGGAGGTGCACAATAAGCCTTAAGGCTTAGTGACAACTTTTAGGGCAACTGAACCCTAACCTCCTCACTACCAAAAAAAAAGTGGTTACAATAGATGGTGTCTAGCTATAAATAGCTATCAACCTCAACAATGCTTAACTCTAACGTGTATTAAACTTACGTTCTACCTTCTACAATGGCAGTAGGTAAATGATGGAAAAAGCTACACAGTAGCTGCTGTTTTTTTTTTAAAGTGAGATTTTAGGATATTTCTGGTGGGGAAATCAAGGTATGAAATTCATTTTAACATAGGTATCAAAAATGTATAGGAAACCGATCCCTGGAATATAATAGTGTTTGTACAATATCTAAAAAAAGCCTGTTACGCAATTAATACTAGTTTTAGTATAGAATACAAAAGCTCTAGCAAACAAAAAACAAAAAGGAAATTAACTTTCAGTCAGCCCATAAACTGATACAAGGAATGATATGATGTCTTCCTTATTTAGGATCTTCTGATCCTGAGTCATGAAAGCCACAGAATTGGCTAAAAATTGATAGGAAACAATAATTCGGAGTGAAAAATTCGAAAAAAGATACTTCAATACATTTCTTCATTTTTATTGAAAAGATGCCTGGCATAACATAGTTTAGCCATATTTTTCAAGTGCTTACGAAACCATACTTTACACACCTAGAATATGAACATTGCCTTTCATTGAAGACAATGTTTGTGTGGATTTTTGAACACATTATGATCCTATATCCTATAGGTTTGAAACTAGTAGCATGGTTGCAGTGAAATGTGGATACCATATGTATTACTAATACGACGGATATGTTAAAGTTATTCATTAAAATCTCCAATGCGATGAAAGTTTTCATAAAATCTCAAATTTAACATTTCCCTCAAACGTCAAAATTTGTAAGTTTCAAAAGTAATTGTCTTTCTCATCTCTCTCTAGTTCACTTTCCTAATACGTAAGTTTGGAATACCTCATTGAACTTATCGTCAGTCAAACTGGCTCTGGTATTTGTCGTCAACATCCTCAACTGTCTCTTGACTTCAATATCTGGAATTCTAGTCCAGTCAAAAGTAATAGCTTTCCTCCAGGTAAGCTTGTCGAATTTAGCTTTGAGCGTTTGTTCTTCCATCATCCGTCTTTTGTTCTCTTCGGTCATATTTGTTGCATATCTCCATTGAGCTGTGCTTACTCTGAAGCACATATCTGAAGCCTCAGCGTCATACTCCTTCAAAAACTGGAGCGCTTCCTCTAGGTCTGTGTTTGAACCCTAGAAAAAATGGCGATTTAAACTTAACTATTGATTCCTAAAATTGGTGCCAGCTTAATAGTTATTTACGTAACAAGTCCCGAAAGTGATGTTTTACGGGATGGGTAGGCAGTTTCCAGGGCGAGCAACAGGCGAGTCCTGGAAGCCTGCGAAAGAAGATAGTGATAGATTCCTACTATAAATATCACTTATCAACATTTCAACCATCCCAAAAATAGAACTTTCGGTATGATTTATTACTTTCGATAGGATTTGTGTAAAGTCTCGCTTTAGATTTAATAAACCACACCCATTGTTCTATTTTTGATACGGCTGCAGAAAAAATATTTGTTTTACTATTGACGATGCTACAATCCCCGATCGGAAGATCAACATGGCTTGCGACATGAAAGATCAACTGCAGATCTCGTGGCTTACGACACACATGTGTGGAACAAACTGATCTATGTTTGGCGAGGCTCACGTCCTCATTACCTCCGATATTTCATAGGGATTCGATCAATTGCGGTTTTGAATTAAGAAAAAAATATTTTTTTGTGATAAATCGAAAGATCATATATAAGTTTTATGACAAAACTGTTTTTGTTCTCTTTTTTTTCGCAATAATTCAAAAGTTATACCGAAATAAAAATGGGTTTTTGACTAAAAAATATAGTTTTATTTTTGTTTACTTGAAGTGTTAATTCTTATGTAAAATAATTATACTTATAGTTTATTTATCGTATAAGTATTTATTATCAATAATAAAATTAAATAATAAAATAATTATTTTAAGTTTTGGTCAAGGAGATAATTATAACATTGAAACTCATAGAAGAATAAGTTTTGTTTGTTTGCATTGCATTTATATATTTTTGTTTGTTAAATTTTTATGAAAATTTCATTATTAAGCTTCATTGCTCAAAGTTAAATAAATAAAGATACCAAGTGATAAACAGAAGACTGTTGTGATTACGAGTTTGGGTTACTTTATGTTTATATTAAAAACTTAAAAAATGAATGGATTTTGTTTTATTAACCAACTATTACATTAAAAAAAATATTGGCGATTGATATTGACGGACAAACACCATTTGCACTGATTTTTTGAATTGTCCACCGCGTCCTGTACTTAGTTTTTGCACTATGCAGTGCAAGTAATATGTCTGATAGAATTTATTTCAAAAACATATTGATGTTGATCGTAGAAAAAAATGTACGTAACAAGTGCAAAAAGCACATGAATGAATTATTTGATAAAAAAAAAATGGACAGGCTGAGCTTTGAACCATAGGCCAACGGATCCATTACCCAACACTCTAACCACTAGGCCAGCCGAACATGCACCCGCTAGTTTCAACAAGACATATTTGATTAGGTACTTACTTACTTACTTACTTACTGGATTCTGTAATCTGATCTCAAACATTCAAAAAGATCTTTATTTCGATCGTAGAGGTCGTCTCGAGCTGCAAACTTCATTCATCGGCTATATTGCAACACATATACACTAGTTATTAGCAAGTATTTTCATGATTGGCTGGGAATCTAGAATTCAGTATCGATGTAGGACGTCGTTGGTCAAAGGAGCATCTTAACCGCCATCGTTACGTCACACGGGTTCGGGAGCCGTCGGCGTGTTTTCGGTACTCGATTCAAAAACCCATTTTTATTTTGATATAACTTTTGAATTATTGCGAAAAAAAAAAGAAAACAAAAACAGTTTTATTATAAAACTTATATATGATCTTTCGATTTATGACAAAAAAAAAATTTATTCAAAACCTCAATTGTGGCATGCGGCTCTCCCAAACATTTGCATTTATCCTTACTGTCATTTATTTTGACAAGTTACTTGAGCTTGGTGATATACATATACGTAGTATATGGCTGTAAACAGTAATGGGAAGTTTTTAAGTACTTGGAACAACTTTGTCGCACTTATCTATATTTTTTCATGATCAGCCTCCCGCAAAGGCTGAAGGCCTATGGCGCTGTAGAAAATCTGCGAGAGGATAAGTGTGTGCACGGTAGATTTGAAACGCTCCAGGCTGTAGTCGTCAGGAAACAAATTCCTCGGCAGCTCATTCCACAGCGTCGTAGTTCTCCAAAAGGAGGAATGCTGGAGGAGACTGGCTCGGGGAGTAGGGACTTCGACCTGGTAAGAATGAGCTTTCAGAGCCTTTGTAGTGTTTCTCGTTCGGAGAGCCTTCGGTGTTATTACCTGGGAGAGCTCACTCGAACATAGAATCTGTAAAACAGGCGCAGGTCAGCCACCCTCCTTCGATGTTCCAGGCTGTAGAGGTCCTTTGTGAGGTCAGGGGTATCGATTAGTCTAACTGTTCTCTTCTGGATAATGTTCAGAGGCTTTAGAGAGTGCTTCGTTGCGCATCCCAGCACTTGGTCGGATCTGTGCCTTGTAGAGCAGCAGTAGTTGCTCTGTTGTATACAACTTCCTACAGCGGAACAAAACTCCAAGCTTCTGGGATGCCGTTTCAGAAATAATAACGACGTCGTCGTGCCAGGACATGTTATTGTTGATGTTGATCCCCAAAAGCTTGATGGAAAGTGACTCGATTATTTCCACAGTTAGTAAGCCAACGTGAGACTTCTTTATCAGTGTTGTTGCCTGAGTTTTCGATACGCTAAACTGTACTTTAGTTACTACTCCCTACTCGACAATTGTTTTAATATCTACGTTGATTTGTGAGGCATGTTGATGTCAAGGACGCCTGGGATGATAGTGGCTTGCCTGGTTCCATGCACGATATTAATGTACTGTCGCCTGCGGTGCTGTAGATTGGATTGGATGTTATTTCCAGCAGCTCGTTGACGTATAGTAGAAGCACTGTAGGGAATAGGATAGATCTCTGAGGAACACCGGTTGAAATTACCCTCCCTAATTTTTTTTAACGTATTTAATAGCAATGTCAGCTTACAACATTATTTCGATATTATTTGTAACTAATTTTTACTTCACTTGAAAAAGAATACTATGCCGATCGAAAACGACCAAAGTTTGAAAAATACATACCTGCAGAACAGAAAATGTCCATTTTTGTAATTTATTAAAAATATTACAAAAGCAATGATTTGAAAAAATTAGGGATGTTTAGGGCACAGGTCTATTATTAAAATAGCTCTGAAATGGCCTTATCTATACGCCCACGAACCTGCGCCACCTGGCTAACCCTTTGTTTAACACCCTGTGTATGGGACTAATCGGTGATTCGGCCTCAACGTGACACCTCCAGCCGCTTTCTCATCGGCATGCGGTTAGTGACCTCTCACTTTCCTACCCATATTAAAGTCTGCTCCTCTGAATGATCCTTTACAGTTTCGCAGTTACGCAGCCTATTAGATGCACCCGCAGGACTGCTGCGTCTCATTCCAAAGTGGTCGTTTTTCATACATCAAGAACCGTGAGGTTCGACCGCAAGTTTATTCCCAGTATATTCAGGACTTGGAACAGCCTGGCTAGAGATGTACTAGTATTCATTGAATCTGTCTGAGTTGGCTAAGTCCCGCGTCAAGAATCATCGCACTCACTCTGGCATTTAGACTTTGCCTTCGGAGTATTCTCAGTTATACAAGAAACACTATAGCTACGTATGTGTGAGATTTCGTATAATTACCCCTAAAAGTCACGGTCAGTTTTCGTGCGCACGACAACAGTTAGTCATTAGTGTTCGTTTTATGTGACATCTTGAAGATGTACTGTTATTATCAAAGGCACATCCTATACTGATACGCTTAGTTAATCCTGAACAATATGTGGCGTCTGCTCTGACCCAAAATCAGCCAGAAGGAACGTGAAGAGGAAAGGTTTCGTTAGTGAAATCCGGACGTTTGTTTTTAATACCCGAGTTCTATTAGAAATGCATTGAGAACGTTGATTATGTATAATATTTGGGTTAAGTACAGTGTTCGACTGTTTATCGGTACATCGGACGATTTTACTTTCGATAGAAATATGAAAGAACTTTATAATATCTCGTAATACAGGGCCGTGGTGGGTGTAGTATTCCTATGGTGACAGTTCTGTTTGACATTTTTAAGTATATACTCCGGTTATTTCAATTTGATCAATCATGGTAAGGTTTTAGATTAATCAACGCATTTATCTGGTTAAAGGGTTTATAGTAAATCAACCAGTTGTGTAAGTTCAAAGGTTTTATAAGAGAAACAAAGCTCTCCCTCTTCGGGGATACACTACGGTATTCCGAGCAGAGATATGTGCGATTTTAGCTTGTGCCTTTCATATTCACGAAATTCAGGGGTTAGCAGGCGGATCACAATATGCTCTGACAGCCAAGCAGCATTAAAAGCATTGAGTGCTAGTAGGTTTACATCAGGCTCTTTTGCAATGTAGAAAGGTTTTGGGTGACATTTCGGCAAAACATCAGGTGTCATTTGTGTGGGTGCCGAGTCAGCTGGAGTTTGTGGTAATGAAATGGTGGACGCGCTCGCAAGGCGAGGGTCGAGGAATAATTTTCTGGGTCCTAAGCCGGCTGTGAGGCTAGCAGCAGCCAAGATGGAGCAGTTCTGTCTCTCACTGGATAGAAGCCGGTGGTTAAGGTTACTTGTCGGCCTACTATCTGGCCATAACTTCAACTTCACTTGTATGTTATGGGGCTGGCAAGTGATCCAACGTGTACATGTTGTGGCAAAGAGGAAGAGTCTTTGGCACACATTATACAGGGTGTCCCACGACGATTAAGACAAGCAATATATAGGAACTGGACAGTAGTAGAGCATTATAATTTTGGGGATGTAAATTAGAGCAAATTTTGTGTCTTTTCTTGCGTGTTATGCAACGAGGTATTTGTTTTTGGTCACGTGACGATCGATTCAAAATTATTAATGGGACACCCTGTATATTAATGCCTTTTTATGTTCCTCCCGATGAAACAAATCCAACAAACTAGCACACTTGAGGTCTAAAGTGATTAAGAGCTACAGGTACTTAAAGGATTGTACCACTACCATTGATTATAACCATTGATTAAAATATTTACGAATTTGTGAATCAATGTTATAACATATACCTCTATGCTGGTGTTCGTTTCATTTTTTGTCTTAATGGTAATGGTACAGTCCTTTAAGTACCTGTAGCTCTTGAATGAATCTCTTTAGACCCCAAGTGTGCTAGTTTGTTGGAATTGTTTCGTCGGGAGGAACACAGAAAGACATTAATATACAGGACGTGTCCCATTAAAAATTTTGAATCGGACGTCGCGTGACCAAAAACAAATACCTCATTAGATAACGCAATAACAGGAAAAGATGCAACATTTACTCTAATTTACATCCCCAAAATTATAATTCTCTACTATTTTGCTTATCTTAATCGTCGTGGGACACCCTGTATATCGCTATCAATCCCTTGGATATCACAGGCAAACCATACAAGGTTTAAGGGTACTAGGTTCAAGGATATAAGATGGGCAGGTCCCAAGACCATCTTCACCTTTGCGGTAAGGGCTGGACTTTGGAACTAGAGTAAGGAGAAGTACATGAGGGCCCATTTGAAGGCCTATGCACTCATGGTTCTGAGCACCAAATAGATCCTCGACCTCAATCCTCCCCCTCTTTAATTCGCATTCATTCAAGTTCAAGGTTACCTTCCTCATGGGTTCCAATCTTCCAATCCAAGACAGGAAAATTCCAACCCAATAACTAGGTACGTCAAAGACTACATACAGGGAATGTTAAGTGATAGTTTAGAAATGGTGTGCGAAAAGTTAGAACCTACAAAGTTATCAACGTAGTCAGAGCAGAAGTTACTTATATAAAGTACATAGTTCGCAGCGATCAGCACTGAGATGCAGCTTAGATTTCTAAGAGAAGCTTACTAAAAATTCTGCATTCAGATTTGAACTTTGATCCACATTGGACTTGATATAACTGCAGTATATGGAGCCAAATGAGTCACAGATTAAAAGAGACCCATAAAACCATACGTGTGACTTTCTGAAGATAACTTTTGAAAATCATAGCAATCAATGGAATTTGTCATTGATACCAGATGAGGTTCATTTTCATTTAAGTGGATTATCAATAGACTAAGTCACCGTAACTGGGCTGCCGAAAACCTAGAACAGCTTCACGAAAAACAAATTTCCGATTATGAGTAATCGTTTGGTTATCTTGAGATCATATTTTTTGAAGCAAACAAATCCATATGGTTTATGGCTAATACTTAACGATATATTCTTATGTTGGAAATGCTTTCTGACCAGAATTACATATAGCTATGAGCTATGTTTTCGTCAAGATGGTGCAAAGGTGCAAATGTTACGACAAACTTCAAAGGAAAGTATATTTCCTGATCACTTGATGTCGTGGTTTGTTGGCATGACTTGGACATCACCTCTTGTTGTTTATGGAGTTTACTATATAGGATGCGTCTAGAAAAGCTACAAGACCTACTTCCGAAAAAATACAGAATATTAACCCAGATTTGCTGGACCGAGTATTTAAGGTTGCAATACTTTAAAGGGTATATTTAACTCACATTAGAGACATCAAATTTCATTTAATAAAGTTGTTAAGTATCTTAGTTAACAGTTAGTTGGGATAACTATACCAAATTTCCTTCCTACAATAGCTATCAGAGTATGAAATCGATATAGTGTTGACAATTAGCCCAAGTTTTTTCAACTGAAAAAGTAATAGAGAAATAACTGAAATAGAAAAAAATCTACAAGTACGTCAAATTTATTTAAAAAGACAACTTTTGACCCAGAAACCATTATGAAAAGTTTTTCTTGAACTGGAGGACGGGTTGTTTATTATAAATATCTTCAGCGATCCCACTACCAGAAATTGCAAGTTCTCTATACATGTTCTTATATGGCTTCACCGTTTTTTGAAGTTTTATACTGCATAATGATTCAAGAAATGTTGAAAGCGAAATAAACTTTACGACCATGTATGCTGTATCGTATTAAAATGTTAGTCCGTTTCATTAAACCTAAAATAAAACATACGGCGACATCCTCACATAGGAAATATTGATTTTGAATTCGAAATAGGTGACATCAACTGACTGTACCTATATAAGTAAAACCATTCCTTTAAATTTTAAAATTACATTTTCCTTAATTTTGTTAGCAAAGAGACTAAGTGTGTTATGACCTCGATCGCCTCAACTAGAAACATTAAAATACAATGTTTGAAGATAATTTTGTAGCAATTAATATTTTTTATTTCCCCCCACTTCTTGTATATCTGTTTGTATATGTGAATATCCTACCGCACCTCTCAAACCAGACCCTTTTATTGTTTAATTACCGTGGTGGGTGTTCCAATAACAATCCTTTTTAAAAGCTTTTATTTGTTATTAACCAAGGTTAAATTTTTATCAATAGTGCTTCTAATTTTTTACGTACTATAATGATAATTATATAACCTAGCAATTTGTACATTAAAGATATTATGCTGCTCAATAAAATAGGTATGCGTCATTGGGTACATCTGTATCTAATGGTCATTTCATTTTATAAACTATATACATAATACAGGGTGTTCCTTTGAAAACTTCATATCACGGATTCATCAAAATCCGCTGTTTAAAGGAATAAACGCCGAGACACGATAAAAGATTTGTCAAGGGGGACACCGTTTTAACCAAAAACTACACTCCCCCTTGTACCCTCTGCCCCACAGGGTCATTGCCTTAAAAATTTTAGATAAAAGGGGTATCGAATTATAGCTTGTTTCAAAGGAATGTCCTTCATTTTGAAGTGTCGTTTTTTAAAATCGGTCGACTCGTTCTCTAGAAAATTAGAAAAATCTTTGCGAATCTTTAATTTGTTCAGATAGGAAACAAAAACACAAGAAATTACAAATTTTCATTGCAATAGGTGTTCAAAACATTGCCCGTTATTGGCTAAACAATGATATAGGTGATGTTCAAATTCCTGACGGACAGTTGCAAAAACGGTGGAAATGATTTCAATGTAGGTATGTCCTCAAAATCAATGTGCTCGGCAAACTACCATTCCTTTTAATGGCCAGACATAAGGGGAAGATATAATTATCTTCGCGTAAGTAGCTATGTTTTGGACTTGTTAATAAATTTACTCAAACTGGATCGGTTGCAAATAAAAAAATGGAGTCAAGTTGATTGACTCAGTACTTCCCACACATTACGGTGATCCCAGTTTATTATTTTCCCATAGCATAAAGATTTAGTCTGAGATCCCCTTGCAAAAAAATCATCGCCAGTCTTTCCTGCACAGGTCAATGAACAGACTATTATCAATGATACAAACTTTTTAGTTTTACAACCCAAAAAAGGTACAAAACGGTCAGGAACCCCTAAAACATCTAAAAACGAAATTTGAGCTGTTTTCATATTTTCAGTTTTTTGATTATTGCTACGCTGCCACTGACATGATTTCTAACAAGCATACGCGTTTTACATCCTCGCCACTGTAATAATAATGTGTCAAAATTTCATTACAATCAATTTAATAGTTTCCACGTTACAAAATACAAAACAATCTAAAGCAATAAATACTCGTATGTATACAGAAAATTCTGTCCCTTAGTTTCGGTAATAGGCAAGGCAATGTTCAGATGGATCTAAAAAGGTGATTTATGTCGCTAGATCTTCCTTCACAGGTCAGTGGACAGCCTATTATGAATACAGCAAATTTTTAAGTTTTTCAACCCCCTACCCTCCAACCACCCGAATTTCACCCCCACCGAAAAAAACTCAGTAAATGATCAGGAACCTCTAACACACTTAAAAACGAAGTTTGAGCTGTTTTTATATTTTTAGTTTTTTTATTGTTTCTGCGCCGCCACTGACACGATTTATAAAATCCATACGCATTTTCCATCCTCGCCACAATAGTAATACTGTGTCAACATTTCATTAAAATCAATTCAACAGTTTCTTCGTTACATAATATAGAACGATCTAAAGCAATACTCGTATGTTTACACCAGAAAAAAAGTCCTTTGGTTTCTGTAATAGGCAAGGCAATGTTCAGGTGGATCTAAAGAGGTGATTTATGTCGCTAGATCTTCCTTCACAGGTCAGTGGACAGCCTATTATGAATACAGCAAATTTTTCAGTTTTTCAACCCCCCACCCCCCAACCACCCGAATTTCACCCCCACCCAAAAAAACTCAGTAAATGATCAGGAACCTCTAAAACACTTAAAAACGAAGTTTGAGCTGTTTTTATATTTTTAGTTTTTTATTGTTTCTGCGCCGCCACTGGCACGATTTATAAAATCCTTACGCATTTTCCATCCTTGCCACGGTAGTAATACTGTGTCAAAATTTCATTAAAATCAATTCAACAGTTTCTTCGTTACATAATATAGAACGATCTAAAGCAATACTCATATGTACATCGGAAAAAATTCTAAGTCCTTTAGTTTCTGTAATAGGCATAAGGCAATGTTCGGATAGACCTAAAAAAGTTATTTGTGTCGCTAGGTCTTCCTTCACAGGTCAGTGGGTAGTCTATTACGAATACAACAAATTTTTCAATTTTACAACCCCCCAACCCCCAACCACCCCAATTTCCACCCCCACCCAAAAAAAGTAGAAAATGATCAGGAACACCTAAAACGCCTAAAAACGAAGTTTGGGGAATATTTGAAATTTTTCGTTTTTTGCTAATTACTCCGCCGCCAATGCACCGATTTTCAAAATTATAGCAGCATTACCTACTACGACCCCACAGCATGTCGCTGCCCAAATTTCATCACAATCCATGCAGCGGTTACTGAGATCACGAGGACAGAAAAACGCGTACAGACAGACCGACAGACAGACCGACGGAAATGAGTGACGTGGATTTTCGTTATGTAGACATCATGAAACGCCCAAAAAGTGTGTCATCTCAAAATCGAAAATTTTCGCGATTACAATACTCCCCTCACCTATAGGTGTGGGAAGTAAAATGGAAGGTTTTGGATGAAGCCGCTCAAGTTGAAGCTTTGGGTTATTTTGGCATAAAACCTAATACTTCAGTACGAAAAATTGTGGACGCGACTGATATTCCATTTGGTTACTAAACATCGTAAATTTTATCAATTCAAAATGAAAATAGTACAAGAATTAACCGAAGATGATTTCGATTGGCGAGTTGAGTTTTGTGCACAAAAAATGACTACAGCGATTAATGATAATACCATTCATGTAAAGAATATCTGCCTCACTGATGGATGCACATTTTATCTAACTGGATTTGTTAATAAGCATAACTGTGCAGGTATTGGAGCAATGAAAATCATCATGCTTTTGTAGGAGAGCATACCTAGCACCCCCAAAAAAATAATAATATATGGGCAGGCATCTTAAGAAACAAAGTGACTGGGTGAGATTGAGATATTGGGAAATATTCGCTTATCACTGAAATCATTGAAAAAAAATTGAAGATGATAGAAATCCTATACTTGATAAGGCTGAAATCTATTTACCAGCAGGATAGCACTCCTCTTCACTATATTCTTCTGGTTCGGCAATGGCTTAGACGATGCGTTTCCAGATAAATCGATAGGGCTAAGCGACGAAGAGGGCCTATGGAATGGCCTGCTAGATCTCCTGATTTGACGCCATTAGACTTTTTTCTATGGGGTCATTTAAAATCTATCGTGTCTGTCAGAAATTTGAACATCGCCTATATATAGATATCATTGTTTGGCCAATATAATGTGCAACATTTTGAGCACTATATTTTAATAAAAAGTGATATTTTCGTGTTTTTGTTTCATATTTGAACAAATCAAGAAACATACAGATTTTTTTAATTTCCTCGAAAACGAATCGACCGATTTTAAAAAATCAAACGTCAGAATAAAGGACTTCGACATACCTTTGAAACAAGATATTACTCGATACGCCTTGACATTTAAAATGTTTAAGGGGATGATCCTGAGAGGCAAAGTGTACAAGGGGGTGAAGTAGTTTTTAGTTAAAAAATCGTCCCTCTTGATATATCTTTTGACGTGTCTCGGATTTTTTTATTTTAATCAGTAGTGTTCGATAAGTGGGACGTTTTCAAATGACATAACAAAATATACGAATATTCATAAAAAGGAGTCGACTTTGAGGTTCTTGCATTTTAAAATTTTCGTAAGCTTTTTGTGCGATAGTAATTCAGACATGCCTCAAATTATTTGTTGAAAAAATTCCTGTTTTTGTGTTTTTTTTTGTATATTTTTTAACATTCAATTAATTATATTAATACCGCACATATATGAGGTATTTTAAGCATGAAAAATTATTTGTCAATGAACGTTTGGTCAAAAAATAACTGTATTTAATGTCTGTAAATATCTTCTATCAACCCCGTATACTCTCTTACCTGCACGAGCCGCGCATCAATATCCCAATTACCGCAAACTTGACCGACGAAGATCGCCTGCAAAACTTTCGCTATCAAAATGATCCGCGTCAGCCGGTGACGGCTGCATCCTCGTTTCGTCACCTTCAACCCGACCATCTTCAGCCGCTGTTCCGCCAGTGCAGCACCATGTTGACTATCAGCCGCCTATGATTACACTGAAGAGAAAAGAAGAATGGCACGAGCGTGCAGTCCAGAGTGCCGTGACAAATCGCAGCGGCTTGACGTTACGCTGTTGTTTTTGCGACGCTCGGTCGTTAGAAGATGCTTCCTGAGCGTGACGAGACATTCAGGAAGAGTTTGAGGTATTTTCCTGAAAGGCATAGGCGTCAAGCGCGGACACAGGGTGCATCAGATAGAAAAGAAGCGCCTTGAAAGACGTCTATGAGATATCCACACGAGATAAATACGTGATAATAGAAAAAATGGCGTAAAGTGTCTTGACTCAGTGGTTCAGTACTTCCCACACATTATCGTCGCTGCTAACAAACAATTTGTAGTTCCTCTATCCCTACACCATATGCTCATCAAAAAAGTGGACAATGATGAGAGACTGATGAAACATTTTAAAACGAAGTTTGATGGTTTTGAAATGTCTCGTTCTTTGCTGATTTTTCCTCCGCCACTGACAAGACAATATGCACGGTTATAATTTCTTTCAATTAAGCTAGTAGTTTGCAGGTTACACGTTAGGATTATTATATATGAATGTATCTTATTATTCAAGAGATATAAAATTCAAGGGCAAGACTCCGATAGATCTAAAAAAACACAAGATATCAGCAAAATATTTTTTTTCAGCGCAACATGTAGAGTATTTTATAAATACGACAAATGTTTTAAGTTTTCAAACAAAATGGAAAAGGATCAGGAACCCATGAAATACCTAATAACGCAGTTTGGATGGGTTTTGAGAATTTTTAAACAAAATTGCAGCCCGCCATGCTCACACCATTTTAAATCTAAAACAGTTGGGTCAGGTTTCTTGAAATGTGTAAACAAAAAACACATTCAAGTCGTATTCCACTGTCGGTGATCAAATGAAATCGGTCTAATAACTTGACTCGTGAATACAGACCCTAAGCTCTGGTGAAAAATTGAATTCATGTAGTTTGAGGTTCATGCGCGTCTCCAAATTACTAAAAAAAATTGAACACCAACAAAATCTCTACCTTATTTGGAATTTGAAGGAATTAATGAAATTTCATTCATACTGCCTTAGTACTTACGAAAAGGACCGAGGATTACTGGACTGGAACGCAGGTGATGGTAAAAGGTCAAAAACCAAAGCGATACATGTTTCTACGACCCCCTAGCTCTCAGGCTGTCTTGAGAAGAATATTATCACTGATTATCTTGGTTTACTAAATTATAGTCATAAGACAGACCTTCGAAAAATATATAATGAAGTCGTTTGAACATATTTTCATGTCTTCTGAAGTTCTCAGACAGACTTTTAAAAGACATATTATAAACATATCCAAGACACCTTGTACAACAGCTTCTTAAAATGCCTGTTGTCACTAATGAACAGATTTCATTAAACACTTTATTTTAATCATCTGCAGTCATATACTTATGACATACCGAACATCTTTTAGACAATTCTTTTTGGTCTTCTGTAATATATTCTTCATTAGACACTTGGACAAGACATAAAAGGATGGACTAAAAATATATTATGTTTAAAAGTAACATACATATTGGAGAATATTGTGCAGAGGCTCAAAAACCATAAATCATTACAAGAGCCGGGCAACGCCCAAGAGTGTCGTCGAAGTTGTCATTAATTGAGGCACTGAAATATTTGTGCAGTTTTATTTCATATCCAAAAGTATAATGCAACCTTTTTAGCTGCTTGCTTTGGGAGAAATACAGTCATCATTGTCACAGTTCTTTTGACGCCTCTTTGTCAATGAGGAAACTGATGTCAGAAATTGTGTATAAATAATTTTTTAACAAATGGTCTGTCTTTTTGTTGGTCAGACATTCCTAGATCTAGATCTCAACCAGATTTAAAATTATTTAAAGTTACACTCATTTTCCAAAAAAACGATTTCAAGAAGTTATATCAAGTATTATTTATGTTACATATAAAAAGATAAGTAAACAGGTTGACTTACAGAGTCAGCCAAGTATATCACAGTTGTTAGGTAAAAATAGGAAAATGGCAATTGTATGACAAAAGCATGGAAACTACACCACATTATCTATGATGGACATCAAATTGATCAATTACATGCTTGTATTTGATAAATCCACGTTCTGCTTATGAATTCATAATTATACTGATAAATCACCAGCTCAAGAAAATTACCATCTGACCTTCAGTAACCATAAGAATCATAAGATAACATCCTAACATCTAGCTGATTCATTTCATTACTGATGACTGAACAGAAAAGATTTGGAAAAATATCATACAAACTGTGTTTCCTCTAGATATTTTGTTCCATATAATGTTGAATATAAATAAAGATGAAGATGAAAAACATTTATTCAGAACTGAGAAACTAAAACTATCAGACTCCAAGAGACACTCAAGCCAAATGGTTCATACTATAGCAAATATCACATTTTGACCAATAAGTATAATACATTGAACTTAAATTTTAAAATATGTAAAGCGAGGTAACAGAAACAAGAAAAGTATGCTGGCCTTAATTCTTCCCTGTAGATCCAAAGCCACCCTCACCTCGTTCAGTATCAGTCAATTCCTGTAAAATGTCCACAGTTGAGGAAATTTAAGCCTTGTAAAACAATAGCTTAATGAAAGAAAATATATGACACAAAAATTTCTGAATGGATGAAACTTTAGATTCGAGGTTTTGAAAATATGTACACCTTATATCAACAAGCTTACAAAAATAAAGAAATATTTCATATTGAATAAATACCTATTACATATAACATTTTTTATCCAGTTTTCTCATAATTTCTAGCAACAAAAAGTATGCACCTAAGCATTTTTTTTTTTTAATTAGGTTACTCTCCAGCTAAAGTAACATTGGAATTCAAAGTGATACTAAAAAACATTATTTTAAGGTTTTGATGGTTACACTTTTCATCATAAAAATTAGAAACAGTTTTATAAAACACAGTTGACGATTTTAGTTAATTAGACTTTAGTTTTAAAATTTGTTATTATTTTTTGACATTAAGAAGATCCAGCCTAACTAATCTGTTTGGACTAGTAAAATATCAATTTTTCAAGTTGTCTGATTGATTAATAAATTTTCATAATGTATATATTTAATGTATATTATTTCATCATAGGGCTCTCACATCACGTTTTACCTTATTAACAATCTTACCATTAAAAAAATAGCATCTATTATATGAAAATAAAAATATTCATATACATATATTCTTGAAGAGTTTTATAAAATAATAAGACTAATAATAATCTTACCTGAACTTCTTCCAATTCAGGATAATAGATTTTTTCACAAATCAGCTGAGCAATGCGGTCTCCTTTTTTTACTTCAAATTCCTTATCAGAGTGATTGAAAAGTACAACTTTCAGTATACCACGGTAATCCTCATCCACAACACCAGCTGAAATCAGAAATTAAACCCATCACCTTTTTTTTACACTTTATTCTTCCAGCGTTCATGGGAATTTAAAAAAAAAGTTTAGATGGATAAATATTGTGAATCATAAATATTCCATAAAGATTAGAAAATCAACAGCATCTTTAGATATTTAGTAAATAATGATCTTATAAAATACTGACTTTAATATGTCTGAGCCACTCCACAAAAATTTTGTAATTTGTAATTGCTTTATAACTTGGAAAAAAGTGAATATAATAAGAGGTGTGCAGTGCCTCTACCTTCATTTCAAAAGCACTATACTGTCAAATTAAACAGAAATTCATTAGAAAACAGAATTTTCATCAAATTGTTATAATTTTGGATTTCTGCAAATTTTTCAATTATTAGAATTTTGGATTTCCTCACAATGATGATAGTCAAGAATAAATGATTTAGTATACTAAGGGAACTATGAAAGGTAGTTGGATTTATAAGTGACCATTGGGCATTTATAGGGATTGATGTGGAAAATCCTTTATGATGGCCGGTTTACACAAGCTTAGTAGCTAAATGCTTAGTACTTGTCACTAATACTAAATCCTCATGTGTAAACACCTTGATTAGTGCTTAGTATAAGTGTTTGTAAATAGTGCAAGTGAATTGAAAATGATTCTATTTACTAAGTGACAAGTCAATACCCCCACCACGATTTTATAAGCACTTGTCGCTTGCTGACCATGTGTAAACAGCCTTGACAAGTTAGTTAGTGACAAGTTGTACTGTGAAAACACATGTTTATTTACTTATATACTGTTGTTTATCATGGCTGCGGAAAGGTGGAATTCGGAAACAACAATAAAGTTCATTCAGGAATTTAAATCATATGAATGTTTATGGAACCACAAATCGGTTTTATATAGAAATAACTTCGCCAAAGATGCCGCTTATCAGAAAGTCGTTGAAGAGATGAATATTGCTGGTTTTGGAGTGCCTGAGGCGAAAAGAAAATGTGAACACTTCGGTCAACCTATTACCAGGAAAAGAAAAAAAATTCAAAATTCAATGCGATCAAGAAGTGGGATTGATACTGTCTATGTGCCAAATCTGCATTGGTACAAAGAAATGGATAGTTTGTTGAAACATATAGACGAAAGGCGCGCAACTACTTTTTAATATTTGTCGTTCAAGCTCTTCAATCATGCTTGAAATAATAATGTTTGAATATTACTTAAACACACTGCGCAAAATCAGGCGACGTCATTCCATTTCGAATTTCTGGTCACTAATAACTTCTACTAGCTCCAACATGTAAACGGTTACTTTTCACTCGTCTTATTGAGGCTTAGTATAGCGACAAGTACTAAGCACTTAGCTACGAAGCCCATGTAAACCAAACATGAGGGAAGTACACTGAGGCAGAGGAAACAGCTAAGCATGTTAACCTCGACTGTCCTGCTTTGAATGAAAGCATCAGGAACTCCTATTTGAATGTTGACCAGGAGGGAAGACAGGCAGACATAGTCTGTTGCAGCTCAAGGTTTGCTAAGAACTTAGGATTGAAGTCCATCTAATACCTATGACGAGGAGTGCACAATAAGCCTTAAGACTGGGCAGCAACCATTAGTGTAACTGAACCGTAACCCCCTCACTACTAAAACTTAAAGGGAAAGCCCTTGTATCAAACCTATTGAACAGTACAGGTGATAAAACGAAGAGTAATACCAATTACTTATTTTATCCTATTTTACTCATGACGCACTTATTGAAACATACAGAAATTTGTGTGATATAAGCGAAGCAGGAAGCATTGAATGGATAAGAATCTGTCTTGTAGGTTTCGTAAAGAGTGTTCTCTCTATTCAGCTTTATTACATGCATAATATATAAAGGCCACTCTTCATTCACTGGTTACATATTCTATCGAACCAAAAGTGGGAACAGAATAGTCAAGACTGCATAATGATTCTGCTTTGATACCTTTACATTTTTTCTTCAATTTAGCAACAAAGCCCAAACATCTATGTTACTTTCTATAAAATATGGCAGGCAAAATAACAAAATATATTATTTAAATTTAAGTTTGGAGAAACTACATCATCCCAAAACTGTAGATGCCTCTTCAACGCGAGGTGCACGTTTTTTACGAAGAATGTGTATCAACTCACCTCCGACATCTATGAAGTTCTTCACAGCTAGGCCTGATCTAGGAGCAATTCTTCCATAACATCCTTCCGGTAATTCTATTTTCAGACCGGTATCAACAAGGGCTTTGCCCCTCGCCGGTACAATAGTATCGTATGCACTCTTCAAGTCGTACCCAGCGGCTTTGGCGGATCCCTTCGTCGGCGGAAAAGCCTCAGGAACCACCTTGGTGTATTTAAGCACAAGCTGGCCGTTTGCAGAAGGCATTTTCTTTGAGTTTTCTGATAAATTTCGTGATAAACTACAGCGAAGGCGAAGTGCTCTCACAAGACGACCGTTATTGAATAAAGCGGGAAAGGTCTTGCTTAAAACGGCGCCAAATTTTGACAGTGTTTTTGACATTTTTTGCCCCTCACAGAACAGTGGTTTGACTCTAGTGCCTTTCCGACAAGTTTAAATTTGAATATTTGAACAACTAACCTGATGTCATTCTACATTTCATTCAGAAAAATAGTAAAAAGCATATTATTAGCAAAATACCTAATATCAGCTGACTGAGGTGAATAACCTTAAATTTAAATCAGATGACGTTCAAATAAATAGTGCTTCTTCTACATTGGAATGTTTTCCTCCCAAAATAAGCGGTAATCCTTCAAACTTCACCGATATTACCCTACTGATCATGCATCAGTTCTTTGATAGTATACGAGGCTTAAATTATTTCTATTCTATTGGTTTGAATCAGTATGAATAAACACTTTTGAATGTCTCTACCACCGTCTATTTTTGATTTAATAGTCGGTGTCTCTACCACTGTTGGTCTCTACAGACTCTACACGCTCTATCTCACATTCTTCCAACACCCTCACCTCACAGCCTGTGCTCACGGGGGCCACGGGGTGACGGGGCTCACAGCTCACAGCTGTTTCGGTATACAAATTACGCAAACATGCGCAAACACATTAAGTTAATTCAGATGCACACGACGACACGACATGGGACAATACGACGGCACAAAACTGTTCCTATTGGTTGAAATATTCAAAATGATGTCAAATCAAAATATTTCAACCAATAGGAAGAGTTTTGTGTCGTCGTATCGTCGGATGTCGTGTGCATCTGAATTAAGCTTTATAGTGGCCTTAATAGGCATGCAACTGGTACGCATAGGCAACCAGTTATACTATCAGAAGTTTCCTGTTCCGTGTAAATTTAAAGCACAAGACAAGAATAAAAGTAGATTTCAATGTACAATTATTCCATATTGCACTTATGCGCTTGCGCATAGCTTGAACAATATACTTTATTCACTTTATTGGATAAATAAAATTTGTTCATTAAAAACTAATTTTGATACAGCTTTTGATCACAGAATAGCTAAAGTTAATTTTGAATATCCCTTTTTTTAGCATGACTGAGAAATCATATCTATTGCACGTCCAAATAGGTATGAAAATGTGTTTACACAGGACCGTATCTGGAACATTCTGTTTGATAGGTTGATGTTTTTTGATCGTCATTGGGTTAAATGGAAATTGAAATTAAACTGCTAGATGATTCTTACTTTCTTTAATTGACGCACAGTTTTCAAATTTTTATACGACAAACAAATGTTTTTCATTTGAACATCATTTTGTTAACTTAATCTAGGTATACGTAAAAATTATATATAGGTATATTATCCATTTTTAATTCAGGGTACCTATACCTACGTAACAACATTGATAAATACTTATGCTCAAAATATTTATTTGCCTAATGTTTCGATTAAATTCAACTGATAATATATACACTCACTCTACTTGGGGTATAGGTATATATATATTATTATCTGTTGCTGATCGAATACATCATATATCGTAATCACACAATCATAGTGTTTACATTTTAGTTGTGCGGTTAACTTGTATCAGATTCCTGATAATCACAATATGTAAGGGCATTGTTGGTAGCGTTGGTAGGTATACTGCGTTAGTATTTTCACATGCTATAAATTATTATCGCTGGCACCTGAGTAAAACAGCAATTTTGCTGAAGATTTAAGAGTGCCATTTTGGAAATAGTTGAAATCTGTTACGTGATTTTTAAACCGTATAAAATAGCTTCACTCAAGAAGCTATTTTGTTAAAATGCTTTGATCTTTAGCAACTTGGGAAATCCGCCTACTCCAATCTCAAATCGACATTCCAATCAAACTGTAAAAAGTATTCTCCTGAAGCCACTTTTACATCAATCCCCCATTTAGAATCGGATCCGGTGCATATTCTGCTGGGATCGTCTCTTGCTGAGCATTTCTTCATATTGAATGGTCCAATGTCAAGCACATACTCCACCATGGATATAGCAATAGAATGTGCACAAGCTGGTTCGCCCAAAATCTACAATATAAATTGTATTAGAAGTGTTAAGCGTGAACGAAGAAAACAAAGTATGAGGGTATCCAAAAGAGGGACGTCAAACTGAATGCACTATTAAGCACAGGCTCTGTATCTGTAGAGTGTGGGGAGGGTGAGTGGTCCCACTGCACCTAGCGCAGGCTTAGACACACTATAAAAAAGATTATTTATTCCGCTTCAACATCATCCTCAAAGTTGTTATTTCACAAAATTCTGTGGTAGGCAATTGATAGTTCAAATATCATTCAACAATTAAAGAAGTGGACTTCGGTATACTTTAGGCCAGCAAAAGCTGGCGCTTATCTTTGATAAACCTTAACTCACAGTGACGGTGGTGCAAAGCAAAACTGCCAGTTAGGGTCTGTCTGAGTGGTAATAGTGGTAATACCTCCCATCTCCCATCGTATATTATGCG
The DNA here is from genome assembly GCA_951848785.1 of Callosobruchus maculatus. Classification (NCBI taxonomy): domain Eukaryota; kingdom Metazoa; phylum Arthropoda; class Insecta; order Coleoptera; family Chrysomelidae; genus Callosobruchus; species Callosobruchus maculatus. The sequence goes on from CATOUR010000214.1 coordinate 308,301, forward strand.
TATCATAAAAGGCGACTAAAAGGAACCGAACTACTGTCGGTATAAGCAGTAACCTCTTCACAACCAACAGCTTTGGGTGGACGATCTGACAAGAGTCAGGACACCTTCTTAACCTTGGGGTGACAAGTTGTCCCTAAAGGCGGATGAACCGGTAGATATACATCTGGCCAACGGGATGAGGATGCAGAAAGCAAATGGCAAACTACTGTATTAAAGATCTTTAAGATATCCCAAGAGAAACTCGTAAAATGAGTAGTTCATTTTACGAGTTCACAACATGTCTGTTAAGACATTGTAACTATGATGATGATCTACCCTAGAAGTTTGTAACATGATCACCGGAACACCCTGTATATAAATAAATAGGTGTGGTAGTTTGTATGCAAATAAAATAAGATGAAAAACATTTACCCCTTTGCCTCTGCAATGTGGCTGGTTATAACACGATCCACCATTCACAAATATGTCAACATCACCCAAGAGTTTGTCGGTCCCAAGAACACTATCAGTACAGCTGTGCAGTACATCGACGAACTTCGCGTCTGTGTTTACCAGAGATTTCAAAAATGTTAGTAGGGTGAAGTACGGTTTAGCTGGATCCAAACCTAGAAACACACATGGTAATAAGCTTCGAATATTATCCACGTCCAATTTTTCGTCAACAACCCAGCAAACACGATGTCGTTATACTAACGTCATTTTGACAACACCCCATTCGTCATTAGAGAGTTTTTGGTCAGTAACGGCAAACGACAATTTCGTTATGGTTATGGTTAACTTTGTCGTTAATAACGATAACTTTTCGTCGCAAAATGTAGAGTTTTTGGACGCGTCAGACTAAGGAATCGAACTGTCAGTACCACCGTTGACAAGTGTAGGAATTTTAGGTTAATTTGGACATTCTAAACAAAATACGTGATTAGAACGGATTGTGTCACACTTTGTCATGACACAACATCACAGAACATAAAAATATATACGATGACGTAGCAAATGTCACATAAAAATAACCATAAAAGCACAAATAACGATACCGCTAATCTGACGTAATTAACCACGTCCGTTATGTTTAATAAAGTTAACTGTGTGTCAAATCGTTACTGCGCAGACTCCAAATAACGATAACCACGATTTCAGTGACATGTGCGGACCAAAAACTCTCTATTATCACGTCGATGAAGAGGAATATATGACGTGTATGTGACGGCACAATGTCACAGCCCAAAGACTTCATTGCGTGCCGTGTTAGTAACGTCTATTGTCAGTGAGTAACGTCACCTAACCTCCGTCCCAACAACGTCACAAACGTGTCGTTCCGTCGACACTATTTTATACTGCAACCAAGGCTGCACCAGAAGGTATCGTCAGATTAGCACTGATTATTGGCGATGGTTACTTTGTCTTACTTTATGTTGCTCCAATAGTCAATGTTGATCTGACGATATCTTGTGCAGTCGTAGTTACTAGATAAAATAGTTTGGACGTTAACTACCTTATAGGATAATTAATGTAAAGACAGGATACAAAAATAATGATCATAGCTTTGCTAGCCTTCTATAGAAGCCTGCCTAAATGATAAAGTACTTTTTATTTTCAATCGGCTCGATCCATATAATAAGAGGCTACAATCTAATAAATCCACAATACCTGAGAAAACACTGGACACTATACCTATACCTATTATTATTTATGGTGGAATCCACACATACAGACACTGCACACACAGCACATTAGGTTAAAATCTCCGTCCCCATGCGGCCACAGCTTCATCGTAGAAAATACAAGTAGATGAAGTAGAAAATGGCAATTTGTGCCTTGTGGTGACGGGATCGAGATCAGCGGTTCGGCTGCAGTCGGATTGGGTCGGATTACATGCGATTCATTCATTGGTCTGTACCTTACGTAAGTTGTGCAGTAATTCATCAGTAAACTAAAGCGCGGTTAATACAAAATTACCTCATGCAAACAGAAAATCTATCAAAACCCAATCAACGGAATAATTAGCCACAATTTTGTCGTATCTGCTTTATTTGGGATATACCTACGTTACCTGAAGTCGACTATATTTTGGATAATAATTTAGATATTCGATATCTATCTAATTAATTAATATTTTTTAGTACTTATGCGAGCATAGACATTTTTTCATAAATATATAAGGAAGGATTAGAAAAGTTAAATCATTAAGTTTTGAGATACATTTTCTCCCACCTTTATCCATTACATTTTGAAATGACAACGACGTCAAGTGACAAACGTTTATGTGACGTCACTAAAAAATGACGTTAGTGCGACGTCATTCATTCGGCATATGACGAACATGACCAAAATTCACCACAATTCGACGTCATAATGACGTACGTCTCCTTGCTGGGAAGTCGTCAATGCTTGACAGAGCTGGCCGGTGGACCTATGCCCATAATTGCTGTTGGGTTGGCCGATCAATCTGTGAGGTCTGCGCCGGTACTCTGTAACTTAAGAGATAGAAACGTGTTTCAATCACCATGACGACCATGACGATCGGGCAGTTTCGGGTGCCTACACCACGCCTACCACAGCGTGCCTACTACGCTCACATATTTGCGAAGCCACCCGATCCCATAGTACGTAGTGCATAGAAACACGTTTCTAAGTTACAGAGTACCGGCGCTGGTTACCCAGAGACCAGTCAGTCATGGAGAAGTAAGGGAAGAAAAAGAAAGGAAGGAGAAGAGCAAGTAGGAGAAAGTTCGTGGGTTGGATGGTATTGGCGATTCCAATTACCGATGAGGGTGCTGGCGTTTGTAAACAAATATGGAGGATAGCAGGTATCCTGCACGCTGTTACACGCCTTTGGAGGAAAAGCGTGGCAATGAATGCTTTTATCATAGTCTTTTTTGGAGTGGCAACCATAAACACTACAGTTTGTATTAAACTTGCTAGCCTTTCTTGATTTGAAGCCTGATGTAGATGCCATATTCTTGACAATAGCGTATGAAGAAAGTTCGAAGAAATATTCTAACACACTATATAACAATTAACAAAGCGCAAACTCGAAAACACGCCTGAACAAAGAAACATAAACGACATATAAACGGTTAAGGGCATGTTAATTGTGTGCCCTCCGAAATTCGAGTACCTGCTTTGTCAGTGTAGATTTTTGCCGCTAGAGGTCTCATAGATTTTTGGAATTGCCAATAGCTTGATATAATCGATTTGGGTTCAGTAATTTTTGGGATTCACCAAAAAGGTTAATTTTAAGGTTCGATATCTATAGGGTGATTCATTAAGACCTTTGTTCTTAAATTCTAAATAAAATACATAAAATGGAGTTCAACGACAAAATCTTCACTATAACTAAAAAAAGAACAGCCTTTGACGTTCACTTTTTGAAAATAATTTCATTTAAATGCTGTTAGTGGCTACGTCATCGTATGTGGTCCATTCGGACGGTCCAATTTTGGATCACTCTTTCCAGCATTGCGACCGTCTGCCCATTTATGAGAGTGATGTTGCCTTCCAAGTCCGAAATTGCAACTGGCTTGTTAATCTTTCACTTTACGTATCTCCATAGGAAAAAGTCCAAAGGTGTTATATCAGGCTGACGTTAGCTCAGCTAGTGGCTACAACCTTCGAAACACACATAGGGTGAATGTACCTGTTGTCGGCCGTTTAACCAGATATCGAGATTAAAGTAGCTACATACATGAAATGATTCAGTTTAGCAGAGTTTGGAACATATAAAATATTACCCTACAGTATATTTTGTGATAATAATATATTAAAAATGTGGGATTTTCATGTATAAAATCTGTAAGGAACATTTTTTGAAAACATGCAATATATACCTGATCTCGGCCGTCCAGTGCAAATTGTCGGCCATGTATTTGCTGGTTCTCGGCCCCGGGGCTGACAAATGGTTTTTTTCGGCCCTATGATATTCAGATGTTCGTTTTTTGATGATACGAGATTGACCATACCCAAATAGGTAGATATATCGGAAAATCTAAAGAAATCGATCATTTTTAAATATGATATAAACTAGTTTTTATTAAAACTGGAACAAAATCGACTCTCAGGTAAAAATAAATAGGTAAGACTAAGAAAAAATAAACAATAGCAGGTACTCGCTATCACATCATAGATATTTAGACATTTCACACCTATTATCCATGTTTGCAACATGTTCTTAAGAAAACCCAAATTCAGTGCAACGTAGTTGGTCACAGCCTATATTTTTATCAGAATCTTCTTCTGCTCTACTGTATAAGTCATCTTCACAGAGGAAGCAGTTTAAGCGATTTTTTTTTAGATTGGCTATCTGTTTAATACAAATCTGACTCTGATCTGATTCATCTGCATTGAATATTCTACTGGAATCTTCCCATATATCAATGCAGTAGATTTTTTCCAAAAATGATGTAAAGTACCCTCAGCTTCGTACTGAGATTTTGGATGAAGCTTTAAAAAATTTTCATACCATTTGACCTGTAAGCGAGCGTACCACTAGTATGTGCAATTTTATAGTAACTGTATCAATTAAAATACCTTTGGTTATTGGAAAACCACACTTCGCTATTTCTGTTATCCATTTCAGCAAATCGATTTTCGCCTTTAAAAGTCATAATTGGTTGTGGACCTTGTCTTTTTAAGCAAATCGGCAAATCTACCATATGTAGCCTCTATCAAGAGCTACTACTTTTGGTACCCCATATCAGCCAATAATTCGCCTATTCACAGGTATTATTTTTGTTATAATAAATAATCCTAAGTAATGTTCAAATCTATAACTTGATAATGCATGGTATCAAAAGTGACACATTGTATTGTTTGTTCATAATGCTGATTGTTCACTTAATGGAACTACTTTTATAATGCTTCCGAACGAAGCATCTCTCGAAGAGAGCGGTTTCTCTCGATTGGTTTTCTTGTATGTGACATCAAAAAAAATAATCATTTTATTTATCGTGTATTTAAAAAGTAGTGGCCGAGAGGAGGCTGGTTCTCGGCCGTAGCATTTTCTTAAAAATTATTTTGTGTGTAGGCTATCACCTTTCATATAAAATGACGGCCGAAAACTGGTCTCAGTTATCTTGCAATAGTAAATAATCAAATGAAACAATACAGCTTAGATGGGAAGCGTCTGATACATTGAAAAAGGATAGAATATTGTCGTTGATTTTAACCATTTCTCGGCCTCCCGGGCCAAGAAAAGGTTTATGTTCATTTTGACGAACCAGTTAACCGGCCATCCCGAATTTTATCATAAAACAATGTTTTTCTAAATTTTATCGATTTAAACTTAATCTTTAATCACCATCCTTCAAGCTAACATACCTAAACATGCATTTAAGCATGAATTCAATAAAATAATTACTATTTCCTAGGGACCTTTTCACTAAATAAAATGCACATATTCAGTTGTCCTCATCTTACCTCAAAGTAACTATCATTTTGAATATTTTCTGAATACTGATGCTTCCTTTCACACGTCAGCGCATTACACACCGAAAATCTCAGATATGCAAGGAACAGAAATATACCTGTATATACGAGGTTTAATTGTGCGTATATCTATTATATTTGAATTTTGGTGGACATGGCCGACAACCGGTGGCGGCCGGACAACCGGTATGTTTACCCTACCATTCAACTTCCTTAACATTGTTTAGCTGCATCAGCAAAAGGCTCGATCATTTCACCCATCAAACTTTATAACAAGTTACCGACATCTATAAAATCAATAACACTCTTTAAGAAATTCCAAACAGCTATGAAACGGATTCTACATGAGAATCCTGTATACGCAGCTTGCCATAATATGCCAAATATTTTGTACTTTGATAGAGACAGAGGTGACCGGAACGTCAGTAAAAACTGAATCTTCTAGATATACGGTTTTATTGATGGGTCGGTAAAGCGCAATCAGTTAGATAGACAAGCACCAGATAAGTCGCTTTACGCAATATACATATACACAACATATACAATATAAAGCAAAACTCGTATGCATACATCACAAAATTGGTTTCTGTAATTCATTGTTCAGATGGACTTAAAAAAGTGTAATCTGCTGCTAGGTATTTCTTCTACAGGTCAAGGACAGACTATTATGAATACAACAAATTTTTCAGTTTTACAACCCCCCCACCTCCCAACCGCCCCAAATTCACCCCCACCCAAAAAAAAGTAGATAATGGTCAGGGACCCTTAAAACGCCTAAAAACAAAGTTTGACCTGTTTCTATATTTTTACTTTTTTATAATTGCTGCGCCGCCACTGACACGATTTTTCAAAACAGGCGTCTTCCATCCTCTCCGCGATAGTAATACTGTGTCAAAATTTCATTAAAAGCTATTTAGTAATTTTCGCGTTACGCAATATAGAACGATTTAAAACAATACTCGTATGTATTTATCACAAATCCTAAGTCCTTTGGTTTCTATAATAAGCAAGGCAATGTTCGAATGGACCTAAAGAAGTGTATTATGCCTTTAGGTTTTTCATTCACGGGTCAAAATGTACAGCCGATTATGAATAAAACAAATTTTTCAGTTTTATAACCTCAGCCCCCCCCCCACCCCAAATTCACCCACACGCAAAAAAAAGTAAAAAACGATCAGGAACCCCTAAAACACCTAAAAACGAAGTTTGAGGAACATTTGAAATTTTTGGTTTTTTGCTAATTACTCCGCCCCCCGTAAAACGATTTCCAAAATTATAGGAACATTACCTACTACGACCCCACAACATATCGCTATCCAAATTTCACCACAATCCATGCAGCGGTTACTGAGATTACGACGTTAGAAAAACGCCAACAGACAGTCACACCGACAGACAGACATTTTGACCATATTTACCTACACTTATGTCATATTTACTAGTTCATTATTTGTTATTACGGTTGCACCATTTTTTTTTTGTTGTTAAAGTCCGATGTAGCACGTCAACATTTGAGAAAAGTCAAACGCACGCTGCTAGGTACATATAGGAAACGCCCTGTATACTCAACTTCCTTTTCTAGTTATATAGATCTTCATGATACCGAAATCATACTCTTTGACCTCTATACCTGTTATTCTTCCGAGTTTCTTCCTATACAATTTATAGAATTCGAGGCCACAGCATCCAGCCACGTGGCCACCCAAACTGTGTCCTATTAGATGAATGTCATCAGGATTGGTTCCTGTCATATAGACCACGCCAACCAACACCTTCGCTATGTATTTTCCAATACAATTAGTTGCTGAAGCAGCTAAAAAGTAGCAGTTATCTGAAATTCAGAAACACCTTATTGTAGCTGAAAACATTGCTTTGACGATGACCTTTATATTACTTTGAAAATCAGCTGTAGCGGTACTCTCAAACAACCTTTAAACATAAAAGGTGGTGTTTGATCTGGACAGTGGTACCTAAAAAAGCTTGTTCTTTAATTTCTTATTAGCTTCTATTATTTCTCTTTCTGCGATGGGATCCACTACTCACCTAAATAACATTATCGATTTATCGGTAAAAATCGTCTTTGTTCAATATTATAAATTGTCAGCCGCAGATTACACATTCTGAAAAACTTAGCAAAAGCACTGACAATGTCCGTGGGATCAGTGTAAGTTGTACCGTCATAGACCATCCTAGTAGTTATAGCAAACGTCCCGGAATAAGCTCTTTAGCTTGACGGAGAGGTCCAGAGATTCCTCTCAATCTCATAAGATATTGATTTTGCAACCACATCTCTCTTTTATTTCTGATGGTATATGTCTGCAGCTAGACCCACAGCCAACTCATCATCATAGTCACAATGTCTTAACAGACATGTTGTGAACTCGTAAAATGCATTAAGTCGGAGCTAGAGTATAGCCGACACGAATATTATCAATAGTTTTGAGACCTGTAGCTCGCCGTTGTTCGCGATTTACTGTCAGTTCAGTGGCGCTCATGATACTCATATCTAGCAACTGTTTCGTCGTATCCACCCAGCGTGTAGGGGAACGGCCTCGGCGCCGCCCACTCGGGGCGTGACCCTGAACTACAAGTTTCTCCATATTATCGCTTCTGTGAATATGTCCGAAGAATGTAAGCATTCTCATCGACACAATGGAGGATAGTCTCTTGGGATTACCGAGCTCGTCCAGTATGGAAACATTAGTTCGATGGGCGGTATAAGGAATTCTCAGCGTTCTCCTCCACGTCCACATTTCAAAAGCATCTATGCGAGCTCGATCTGCCTTATTAACAGTCCAAGTTTCCGAGGCATACAAAAATACGGAGAACACAAGACACTGAACCAGTGACATTTTGGTAGCTTTAGTGATGTTATGGTCACGCCATATTTTAGTAAGCTTTGTCATGTCCACCCGTGCCTGTTGAATGCGCCGTCGAATCTCATTTCCACAGCTACCTGAATTGTCGATCAAAGAACCGAGGTACACAAAACTTTGAACTACCTCACAACGGCCTATTGACTTTATTTATCGATGATTGTCATGCTGTTTATCTACGATCATAACCTTGGTCTTGTTGTAGTTAATACCAAGAACATATGCTGCACTGTGTTCTTCTAAAACGTTCAATAGAGCTACTACTTCTTCCTGAGAAGCAGCAATAAAGGTTGTATCGTCAGCAAATACAGCCAACTCAGGACACAGGAAATTATTTCTTAACCTTCGCCTTGCGAGCGCGCCCGCCGTTTCATTGCCGCAAACTTCAGAATGACTCGCACCCACCTGAAACCTGATATCTTACCGAAATGTCATCCAAGACCATTCTACATTGTAGAATATAATCTGGCTCCTAGGCCTTTGAATTTCGTGAACACTAGAGGCAAAAGCCAAAATCGTATACCGGGTGTCCCAGAATTTCCTTGACACGTGATATTTTCGTAACGAAAAATGGTACAAGCAAGAACTGAGTGGTACTTTTGAAGGTACTATAGGGTCTATCATACCATGCATTCAAAATATTTTTTTTGTACGTCAACCCCTAGAACTCACCCCCAACTTTTTTTTTCAAATAGCACCCCATAGGTTTTCCTACATAAATGATATCCCCATTTTATTTAAAATCTTGTGGTACCTTTAATTTTATATGCAAACTTATTTTTTCCGTTAAATCATAAGCATAAGACAAGTGAAATGATAATTTGTTTGACGCCTGATATTTTTGTAACAAAAACGGATAAAAAAGAAAAGTAAGTGGGTTTTTCAAGGGTAGTGAATGACCCATCATTCCTTGCTTACGAACCATTTTTTCTTACTTAAACCCCTGGAATCCACCCCTAGTTTGTTCTTTCAAATTTCAATCCACAATTTTGCCTGGAAAAATAAATTCTTTACTTGAATTTAATTATCGTAGTGCCTTACTCTTTATGCCCCTACTGCAATTGATTGTTAATTTTTGTCGTTCAATCCATGAAATCGTAAGCATAAATTAATTAAAACACATATGTGGAAAATATTTTTTTTACTATCATGAATCAACTAATAAAAAAAATGTGACAAAAAACTAAGTGCAAAAACGTGAAAAAGTTTTATGGCTACATCGGGCCGCGCCAACTCCGTGTGCAGGGTGTACCCCGCATATGGGCGCCAAAATTAACGATAAATTGCAGTAGGGGCATAAAAAGTAAGGCACTACGGTAATTAAGTTCAAGTAATGAATTTATTTTTGCAGGCAAAATTGTGGATTGAAATTTGAAAGAACGAGCTAGGGGTGGATTCCAGGGGTTTAAGTAAGAAAAAAATGATTCATAAGCAAGGAATGATAGGTCATTCACTTCCCTTGAAAAACCCACTTACTTTTCTTTTTTATCCGTTTTTGTTACAAAAATATCTGGCGCTAAATTAATATTTCATTTGTCTCATGCTTATGATTTTACGGAAAAAAAAAGTTTGCAAAAAAATTAAAGGTACCACAAGATTTTAAATAAAATGGGGATATCATTTATGTAGGAAAACCTATGGGGTGCTATTTGAAAAAAAAAGTTGGGGGTGAGTTTTAGAGATTGACGTAAAAAAAATGTTTTGAATGCATGGTATGATAGACCCTATAGTACCTTCAAAAGTACCACTCAGTTCTTGCTTGAACCATTTTTCGTTACGAAAATATCACGTGTCAAGGAAATTCTGGGACACCCGGTATATAATACTCGCAAGTGAAATCCGAACACCTAGAAAAAAAGGGATATTTGCATTGAGAATTTGTAAACACCTTGGCAGTACCATTTCTAGTACACATGTAACACTTTTTGTTCATTCAGTCGCTATTTGCCTAGAAGGCACCTCTAGACGTGTAAAAACAAAGCATTGGCTTTTCGTCGATTCAAAAACGAAGATATCTGTTGCAAATGTGGCGAGAAACCAGTTGGTTGTGTAAAAGAGATGAATTGGTTGTATAAAGATGCCTCCTAGAAGACGACAGCCCCAGTTTACACAGTTAAGCCCCTTTGAACGGGGTCGGATTGTAGACCAACGAGAACGTGGTGCTTCTTTCAGAGCAATTGCTGTAACCATGGGGCGTAGCGTGGCTACAGTTTTAGCAGCATGGCGCTCATGGATCGCAGAAGGGCGAATGCAGCGAGCTACAGGTTCTGGAGCACGTAGAAGAACTACAGACCGGCAAGATCATCGTCTACGACCACTGGCACTTCGAGGCAGAATGCTATCCACTAGAGCTGTTGCTGACGCTTTGTATGCAGCTATAGGGAGGCCCATTCGAATCCGCACCGTGCTGTACCACAGATTGAGTGAAATGGGCTTAGGATCATATCGTCCGCATCTAGTGCTTCCAATCACTGCAGCTCATCGTCGCCAATGGTTAGATTGGTGCCAAGAACACCGACAATGGCATGCTGAGTGGCATCAGACGGCCTTCTCCGACGAGTCCAGGTTTTTTTTGGGCACATAACGGACGCCAACGCGAAAGACAACGACTGAATGGACGACGTGATCTCCTGTTCTGCGCTGTTGAGCGCTATGTAAGTTTTATTGGTTTGATGGTTTGAGGTGGCATTGCATTCAACAACAATTCACCTTTACTTGTGACGCATGGCATAATGACAACGCAACGTTATGTGAATGAGGTGTTAGAACCAATTGCCGATCCATATGTCCGAGGCCTCGAAGAGGGTTTCTTCCAGCAAGATAATGCACGTCCTCATATTGCAAGGGTATCGATGGGGTTCCTACAGGAAGCTGAGATCAGGATACTCTCCTAGCCTCCACGATCACCCGATTGATCGTCAATTGGAAAAGTATGCGATTGGATGGGTCGATACATAGGCGATTTACCCAATCCTCCGACCACGCTGGACGGAGTGGAACATGCTGTGAGGGCAGCTTGGAAGGCTGTACCTCTAGAGGTAATCAACAACCAGATTACGAGCATGCTGCGTTGGCTATAGGCGTTCATTCGTCAACATGGAGGGCCCACCCATTATTGATCTATTATATTTTTTATAAACTAATTATGGCAAATGGGTTCGTCTATTATTGTTTTTAGTCCTATCCCATTTTATCAACCGCAACCTTTTTCCTCTCAGTGTTCGGATTTCACTTGCAAGTAGTATATTTCTGATTGGAATACCATGATGTATCCCCCAAGAGAGAGAAAGAGCTTTATTTTTGGCCAGCAGGCCCAGCGTCAGAGCATTCGTCGGTGAGTGAGCTGTCTGTATACCAGATTGGCTCTCACTACCTTTGAGGATATTTCAGCGTAAATTTGCAATAGAAGCAGTATTTAGGAGAAATTATATCGCTTCTTATGTGTATGATAGGGTCATCCCCCTACAGGTCTGAGCGGATGACGGAGTGTCCCATGTCAGGATGCACAAAGGACCAACTGCCCTGACTCTACAGTCGGAACTGAACTCAGATACCTTTGTCCCCCATTGGAATATCAAGTCAAGTGGTAGGAGATATTCTAATCGTTCGCTTTAAGGCCCGTATGTAATACATAAAGTCACACTAAAATTGGCCCAAGAAATCTAAATATATCCATATTCGACATAGACTGACATACATAGCTATTTTCCAAAAAGAGATATCGTTTGATAAAAAGAGTTCGAGGCATTGAGCTTGACGCTTCCTGTATAACTAGTCAGTAAATGCTAAATAAGTATTCTAAGCTGACGCAATAACATTATTTAAGTGTCGTATGAGACGATAGGAAGTTTGCGCTGAAATTGCATATTATATTCGTGAACAAATTTGCTATGGAATTTTTTAACAAGTCTTAGGGATTTTAAATGAAATTGGATATGCAATTTTATGTCAAACTATTTGGAAAGTGTTCTCTAAGTACTAGCAAATTCGATATCAAAACTGCGCTTAAAAATCTATCAGACTTGATCATGCTTCGGGCAGCTACACCCCATGTGGGGGCGGGTTAGAATATCTCTCATCGTATATCCTGCGTGTCGTAAAAGGCGACTAAAAGGAACCGAACTACTGTCGGTATAAGCAGTAACCTCTTCTCGACCAACAGCTTTGGGTGGACGAGTTGACAAGAGTCAGGGCACTTTCTTGTCCTTGGGGTGAGAAATTGTCCCTAAAGGCGGATGAACCGCATGCATTTGACAAGTTTACAACATGTCTGTCAAGACATTTTGACTATGATGATGATGGTAGGAGATTCAGCAGCAGTGCTTTCACTCAATAGAGTCAAGCGTACTGCACATGTTATAGGAACACAAGCCAAGCGCTGGGATTAATTAAGCTTTGCTTTGATTGTTTTCTACTAAAATGTTCGATTCAAAATTCCAAATAAAGGTGCAAAAGATTCTAACCAACGATTTGGATGAACCATGCAGTTTATATTTAATTACTGATGAACAGTTTGATTTCAGATTTTTGCAATGAAAGCAAGATAAACAAATAATGGAGTCTAAGGAAATACATACTTACATGCAAGTCTGTGCCAGCTAACCACGATTGCATTCATATCCATTTTATGTGCGAATGTTCTTGCGATTCTAACATATTGGTCATGTCCTGTCGAAGCCCAGCCATGAATCAGAACTACAACTTTTTTACCTCTTTGGAAGGATCCTACCTGGTTGAAGTCAATTGGCTCTCCATCGAGAGAAGTCCTAGTGGACAAGTGTATTTATTACGTACAGTGGAAAAGCGACAAAGTAACGCAAAGCTGAATTCGTCAAACTTTATTCCAAGTTTTCGGAAATGTTAGGCATACTGTTATGAAAGGATGTTACAAGGGATAGACGTTACATAAACAGCAGAAGTTATATAAAAACGCAGCTGCATTGTCAAAAACTATTGGAGACAATGGTTGCATTCAGCAGAAAGATCGGGAGCCGCTACTTTTGTAGCCGCTACATCTCAACATTTGGCGTTCTGCTGAAAAACGTTATTTGTGCGCTCTGAGATATCACATAAAAAGTTTGTGTCGACTCTCAGTTTTCAGTGAAATGTCAAATGAGGAGTCACACTTGAGGTTAGGGTGGGCGTGTTTATTAAAAATAAAAAACATGTAGAAGATCCGAATATGAAACGACCTTCGCCGAACTGGTTAATGGATGAAAAGCATTTTATATTAAATTTAATATGTTAAAAAACATATCGCGAGTGGGTTGGCTGAAAAATTTCAGTCCAGGATATGATTAACTGAATATTGAAAAATTATATTTTTAGACATTTCACTGGTTTGGTTAATAGACAAATCACATACCAATCGAAAGTATGAAGCCCATAGAATATGCAAACGTTAGGTAGGCATCGTTTTTCCCGTCCCAACTATAGGGTAGGCAGGTATAAATAGGTAAATCAATAATACTAATTTGCACCGGTGTGGTTAATGCATGAAACTTATATCAAAATAAAAATAATTTTATTGCAAACACGTCCATATAGGGTTGTCTGCAAAAAATCAGTCTGGAATTCCGGTTGTCGAATTTTAAAAATCAAAATATTGCTGCCAGTGAATACGTGCGCCAGAGAGGTCCGAGCGAACTATCCCGTGTATTAACAAAGGATAGCGACACACTCGTAAATGCTGTGCATCATTGTATTGGAACAGTTTGCCTCATTCTTCTGAATTGAAAAAGCGTGCTGCTACTACTACTATACTGATTGTTGTTATTTATAAACATTAAATCGTGATAAAAAATGTCTAAAAAGTGTTTTCTATGCTATTCGGATGATGATGTTCTTGATTTTAACGATGAAACGTATAAAAACTGTTCGTTGAAATTAAATTTTCGTAAAAAGAAAAATTTTAAATACGGTGGCGTTGAGTTGCAATGCATCACTCGATTTTGTAGGTTATCATACCACGTGCTACAAAAAAGTGACTGCTTTGGTTATAAAATATAATGAAGAGTTTAATAACTTTCTTGGTGAGAATACGGTAAGTGCATAATAATTTAACCTTCAAAACTATCTTAGTAAGTATATCTTTTAAATTTTTTTAATTGTGAAATAATGACATGGAAGATTCATAAATTTCTACATTTTTGATTATGTTTTATTCAAATAAATCATTTCAATTCCACGGACACATGACATGCGCACTCTCTTTCATTCAATACACGGGATAGTTCGCTCGGACCTCTCTGGCGCACGTATTCACTGGCAGCAATATTTTGATCTTTAAAATTCGACACCCGAAATTCCAGACTGATTTTTTGCAGACAACCCTATATCGACGTGTTTGCAATACAATTATCTTTATTTCGATATAAGTTTCATGCATTAACCACACCGGTGCAAATTACTATTATTGGTTTACCTGTTTATACTTGCCTACCCTATAGTTGGGACGGGAAAAACGTTGTCTACCTAACGTTTGCATATTCTATGGGCTTCATACTTTCGATTGGTATGTGATTTGTCTATTAACCAAACCAGTGACATGTTTAAAAAAAATTAATTTTTCAATATTTAATTAATCATATCCTGGACTGAAATTTTTCAGCCAACCCACTCGCGATATGTTTTTTAACATATTAAATTTAATATAAAATGATTTTCATCCATTAACCAGTTCGGTGAAGGTCGCTTTATATTCGGATCTTAGACTAATGTAAGATTGTATCAAAGTTCTGGACTGTGTAAAGTTGTGTGGACAACGACTTTTTCATAGATCATATATCATACCGTTGACTTTTTAAAAAATAAGAAAAAATGTGACAACATAACCTATAAGACAAGTGTCATAACATGTAACACTCACAAGGTCAGAAGTAGCTTATTCCACTCCGCTCCAAGTGAGCGTACTTTTCCATCGCTACAAAAAATGGCGACCGCTGGAGCGGTATAGCTGCTCGATAGGGCACGGGTTCAGCAGACAATTTGGTAGCTGCTCCGCAACTGTTGAGTCTGCTGAATGCAACCGTTATTAAACCTGTTGGTTACGTGACCATTGGCAGGCTTAATTAATGTAAAAATTCGCGACAGCGGTCGCTGAGTAGATGCCGAGCAACAGCGACTGTGAAATATCCCCGATTTTAATTTATTTTATATAGAATCCTCTACTTATTTTATTGCAATGATATGCGCATGTCAAATTTATTAAGAACTCACAATTTCAAAATTTTGTTTCTATTAAGTACCGAGATACGGCAACACCGCTTTTTCAGTAAACGGTACAGGAACGCTTGAATATTTCCAAAACTGCCACAGCTGGAGGGATGAAATTCAATACTTGGGGGTGTTTGAACATACAAAATTCAAAAACGCTAACATCAGTGTTGTCAGATTTACCACTTTTACGTTAGACTTCATAAATAGGGCATTCCATTCAAAATTATGACGTAACTTGCTGTATAATATTATTGAGAAAAGTTAAAGGAATATATCAATTTGGACGTATTACTTGGGTCCTTGCAAATCCGGAAATTAATAGAAAATGTTTATAACTTGGCAACGTCGCAATCGATCCCAAAAATATTTTGGGGTTCAATAGACATCAATGATGGACACTAGAAGAATTTAAAAAAAAGTTATAGTTCCATATAAAAAATCAAGTTGATCATTATTCTACCTTCCCGCAACACCCTGTATATTTCAAAATATATTTAGAATATGCGTCTCCAGTAACCAAATAACTTTTGTATTTGACATTCTCCTCTATCAGGTATACCTTGCGAGATATCGAAGAATTACACACTAACTGGACAGCCTGTATGTTGTCCGTCACAATGACGTCATTGCATAACAGGAAATTTACATTTGACAGCAGATGTTGCGCGATTTTCGCCCGTCGCTTGTCGTCTGCAAGATACGTGATAAGGCTGCCGGTCTCATGGTCCTAGACTACGTTACTTGTGCTGTTTGTGTAACGTCTATTTCTTGTAACGTCTTTTCGCAACGATCTCGAGTCCCTGCTGCTGTTGTTGTTGTTGTTGTTACTATTCTGCTTTCTTACATACTTTGTGTATATAGTGAGCTTGACGCAAATCTCCGTTATTAACCTTGCATCTTCGGCCTGTTTCAAATTTCCTCCGATCTGGCAAACGCATTGGTAATTGGTATGACCGACTTCATTCTGTTCGGATATCGCAGAAATATACTTTAAAAAATCACTAATTTTATCTGACACCACCATGTTGACAAAAATACCTGTAAATAATGCAAAATATACATAATTTAATTAATAAGTACGTTAACGGTTATTATGATATAATAGTGATCCAGAGTTTTATATTACCTATTACTATGGGAATACAAAGTTAAAACCTCTTTATTTTTTCAACCGGTGAATGGAATCTTGTGAAATTTTACCTCATTGTATGAGGGTAAGTTGTGAGTTTTTAAAATAAGTGACGGCTGCCAAGGTTAGAGTAGCAGCAAGCGGTAATTTTCGTACACTTTTTCTTTTAGAACGGGTAGCTGTGGGGCAGATCGCTAGGAAGGTCTACTCGAACCTAATGTCATCTCGGAATTTCATAATAATCCGTAAGGAAATTAAATACTGAGATTGAATTGATCACGCAAAACCAAAAATAAAAGAAAATGTAAAATTTCCGAGAAAGTAATATCGGAAAGACTACAACATTTTCCAATACAGAAAAAAACATTCAACCTGATCAACAATTCGGATTCCGCAAAGAACACAGCACTGAGGTTCAAGCAGTTAGATTACTAGCGGATTTGTTAACGATGAAAGTTCGGGCGTCATACTACTGGATATTGCAAAAACCTTTGATAAAGTCTGGCATCATGGCTTAATATATAAACTTATTCAATTTCAATGTCCATTTTTGTAAGTAAAACTTCTGAAATCCTTCCTTAATGGTAGGAAGTTCAGAATTAAAATTGAAACATCATTGTCCTCACTACGCAGTGTCCAAGCTGGTGCACCTCAAGGCTCTGCAGGGCCATATATAAGGGGGGGGTTGGGGGGTTCAAACCCCCCCCCATGAGTATTCCCATGAATGAAATAACTACTAAAATAATACAAAATAAAAATAATCAAGGATGCTTTCTTCAAGCTTAGTGACTTTTTCTACTACTAACCGATCCCTCGGCGCTCATGACACATCAGCAGCGATACAATCTATACAGATTTTAAGCAAATTAAGACATTACATATTGTTTTATACATGAACACCCCCCCTAAGGTCACCATGAATCCCCTCCATGGTCAGCGCCTAGCTACGGCCCTGAGGCTCTGTTTTGGCTCCGACATTTTATATGATTTATACTGCGGATATTCCTCACATACCCAACACGGAGATACTATTGTACGCTGATGACACAGCATTGGTGGATCACATGCCAATCGAGAGATTGGTGACTGGCTCCAAGAAGCCGTGGATCAGCTTTACGATTGGTGTCTTCGTTGGAAAATAGAATTCAATGCTGAGAAAACGCAGGCTGTTTTAGTAACTAAACGACGACAACCGTTACCTACCGAAATTACTATTTGTGGAGAACGGATTCCATGGGCACCCAAAGCAAAATATTTAGGATTGACGATTGATACAACTCTAACTTGGAAACCTCACATAGACTCAATCAGGACTAAAACTATGACTATTTTTCGACATTTATATCCTATGCTAAAGGGAGCAACCAAACTCAGTCTAAGTAACAAGTTATTGTTGTATCAATCGATAATACGTCAAACTATAACATACGCATGTGCTGCGTGGTGTTTTGCAGCTAAAACGCACATTACAAAATTGCAAGTGATACAAAAAAAAATTCTTAGAACAATTTTGAATGCACCTAGGTACATTTCTAATGCAACCATACATTAGAGATCTTTCTTGTCAGCTTTTATTAAACAAATTGCAAGTAAAGGTTATGAACGCGAAATATCTCATTCAAATCCTCCGATAAGAGCTGCAGTGTCATATGACCCTGCATCCATACGGAAACACAAAGGAGCCAGATTGGCTATAGCATGTATTTTTGCTGTATGCTTAAACTGTAAATTTACTATATTCTATCTTCAAATCTAATATCTTCATTAATCTACTTCTATAAAAAATTTTTTTGTCACAAACTATCTTTTTGAATGTTAAAAACGTTTTTAGAAGAGATTCGCTCTTCTGCCAGTTAAAACATCAGTAGTTTTTGGGCAAAAGGCCTTTGGCCTACCCTGATGGTTAACAGAAGTCAAGTCAAGTCAGTGCCACCTCGGAGATAACCCTTGTGTGAGGTATTGGCATTGAATAGAAAAAGTCACATTAAAACTTATCGAACCTATTCTGCTCCTTCAACAGTGATCTATTAGTGTGGTCTCCAGGTTCCTTTTTTCTTATTGTTAACAGCAACCACCTTTCACAAATGAAACTTTTGCTGCAGATCATAAGCCATTTCTTCCCATATTCTTTGATTATTTAAAAAAATGTATATACTAAATGTTGACGCATGGTATTGACGTTTTATGACATAATTATTAAATAGATTCGAAATTCGGTTTGACCAAAAAAAAAAAACAAATAAAAAACGATTAGACAAGTGGCATCTGAGTAATCCTTAAGCTCTAAAGTAATGCCAAAAAGCACCTTTCTGTTGGACGATGGCAACGAGGTGAAACTCATGTGGATTTTATTTATTTGAGGTTACATGCGTCACTGTCACATTGTCAGCTGTCACATTTATTTGGCAAAACTTACAACTTACCAAAGCAAAGGTTAAATTTAATAAATTGGAGTTATCTCCATTTTACTTTTACTCCACGTTTTTACCTAGCCATATCTAAGTGCAATATAAATTTAATTAATATGAATTCAACTTAATTAATTAATTCAGTTTTTAATTCATCTCCTAACAGTAAGGTAGTCAATATTTCATCCAAAATGGATGCTTGAAAGTCCATACCTAGGGTATTTTTTAAATAAATAAAATATCGAACCATTGCTCATTTTTTACAAATATCACAGATTTTTATAATACATATAGTGCCTGTAAGAAGTTACACACTCATTTAAAAAAATCATGATGTGCTACTACAAAGTTCGATGATTTTTAACATAAATTGATATATTTTAGTAGGCTGATACTATCTCACAAAATAGGGCTGCAGGCAAGCATCTGACCCTAGTTGCTATATATCTATAGGTAGAAACAAAATATGTCACGCAGACAAACAATTACCTTGTATCAGCAAAAAAGTGGCAAAAGGCACCATGTTCCAAAGCTGATTTAACACCATGTAGTATCGCACATACTTTCCAAGGCGTTTTTTTGTCTGCTGTAGTTATCAGTTATTTTATTAATGTTTATTTATCAATAATGTTGATAGTTAAGTGATGATTTTTCAATAATGACATGCACGACTAGTGGTATATAAGAATGTCTCATGGGCGCCAGTCTATTTTTTACCTTCCGCTGGTCAATCCAAAAGGTATAATAAAAATGTAATCCCATTTTTGTTTACTTAAATCGATTTTAACCGCTAACGTGCGACAATGTACATAACCACTAACGTGCAGTCTGGGATACCACTATATTTTTTTAAATATTTACGAGTAAGCAGCTTTTGTATTATAAATATTTATTCATAAATATTTAGAAAAATATAATATCACTGAAAATTTTCTGTTACATAAACCAATACATAAAAAGAGCAGTAACCTAATACAGACATTATTTTTTGAGAATTTAACAGCTACTCTCTAGCTAACACACATGGTGTACAGATCTTTGCCCAGGTAAAGTCACTAAAATTTTGAGCTTTTTGGTTTTAACATTTACTGTTGCCTGGCCCTTACGTCTGTAAAGATAAGCTGCGATAAAACTCACACTCTAATATTTCATACACAGACCCTGAACTTATCTTTTCCGATTTAAAACGTTTCTTCATCGTTTGGCAAGTATTCTGTCCCATTTGAGGAGCAACATTCAAATTGCATTTTGTCCATTATTACAAATTTTCGGGTGAAGCAAAAAACCAGTACAGAGAACCAAATCATAGACAAAAAAAAATATTTGGGATAATATAATGATATGGGGTTTATTAAACTCAATCGCAAAATTTGGTACAAGAAAGTTGAAAACCAACTTGGGAGAATAAAAAAAACACTGTTGGACATGATGCAGTTAGTTTGTCACTGCTGGATAACATGTAATTTGAGTTTCATTCTTAAGTCGCAAAAACAAAAATGTGGAGAATAGTTGCAACATACCAGAATGAAACAACAAAAATAATAGTACTATAATAGTATGTCTAGACAATTATTAATTTTACTTAAATGAAATCACTTTGATCACTCTTAGTTGCATTATAGTTCCATACATCGCTAGTTTGAAACAGTTCTCTCACGTATTACAGCATTTTAGCTACAAACTATGTCGTACAGTATGCGCAAATAAAATCCCAATCAAAGTGTATTGTTTGTCTATGGACTTAAATCGGTTTGTTTGTCTAGCTCTGACTTCCTACCAAACAGCAAGGAGACTTGATGGATCTTGTTTGTCTTATTGTCCATAAAAAGTATTTGATCATAGGACACATCTATCTAAAATATGGAAAATTTGGTCAAAATGTATTTTGAAAGTCTGCTCCCCATTTCTGCGAATATTTGTCCTCGAAGTAGTTGTTTCTATTGGTTCATTGCTTTCATCAGCCGTATACCGGGCTTACCCAGATCCACCTGATGAGATCCTAAAGGTCGAAATAGCGCTATCGTGGATAAGGGACATCATGCCTCAAGCGATTCAGGACATGTTCCAAACAAGGATTATGATATTCCTGGAGATCACTTTGGGTGAGATGGAAATAATTTTCTTCACGTTCAATGCCGGCAGGAGTATTGTTTTTGTTAAGCGGGTGACATACGTAGGAACTTTAAGTACGCGGTTTTTAAGTTCGCGAGCTTACTCGGCTCGACGTCGGTGACACACGTGATGCTGAAATCACTCATTTTGATAATTTTCCTAAATAAACAAAACTTTTAACAAACGCCAAACACAACAAGTAATGCGCATCGATGGTCTGCCGAAACAAAGTGGTGGCTCGCGGCTCGCAGTACGAGCTGAGACAAGCTACAAGCAAGATTTCAAACCAGTTGGATCGCCGGCGGTTTGCGCGACGGTTTTAAAGTATGCGTACTTACGGTGACACATAGGCGAAAAAGGTCATAGAGCCATAAGTACGCGTACTCGCTCATACGTGTATCACCCCTTTTAGTTGAATGCTTTTATAGTTTTATAGTTCTATAGTACGTTTCACTGAATGCGTCCCTTTAACGATTTAAATACCAGTTACGATGGTATACGCCCTCAGAGTAAAAGCACAACATCGGCATAAAATATACCTAGGTACTTTGCTTTTTGAGATATTTCCTATCTAGTGGTAAAGTTTAAGCATCTGAAGAAGAAATCTGAGCTAAAACGATCTGACAGTCGTACAATGCACTAAAAGCAGATGGCTAAGCGCAAGTAATATAAGAATCAACATGAGTACGTGTTTCTAATCCACTACGTCGGTCTCCGCACGTAGAGGCGTAACTGACAAAAATTCAAAATTTCATTTACGCCGAATTTCTATGTAACTTTGTCTGCTTTTTCACCTCACGAAGCGGCGTAAGTGTACTTCAATCCGTTAGCCCATAATTTCATTACAAAAAAGTGGCGTAAGTGACAGAAGTAAAAAAAAATTCGTCTCATAGTGGCGTATGTGACTTACGCCTCTACGTCAAAACTAACTTTCTTCACATTTCAATTTTGACGTACAGCACGTACTGGCGTATCTGATAACAATGAAGCACGTGTCAGGTGAACATAGCCTATAAAAGTGTTCACTTTGTATCCACATGCTCGCAAAAGCATCGTTCGATTTTAAAATCGAGGACTTTTTGACAACAGTTAGTTCAAAATATTATAAAACGAGTGTATTGTTTATTAGTGTTTCATCAAAACCACCGCAGAGCAGGTAAGTTTAAGAAAATGCTTTTTTTCTTGTTTTAGTTACTGTTAATGGCAGACATGATGTTGACACTAGAAATGCTCAGCCAGAAATATTTTCTGTTGAAGGCGCAGGAAAAGAAACTGAAGTTCATAAACAGAAAAAAATTAATAAGGCAAAACTGTCCAAACAATTAAGACAGAGAGGGCAAGAATATGTTGGTAAGAAAACTAAAAAAATCGTTGCAGCAAAAAAAATAAGAGGACGCTGTAATGGCGAAAAATGTAGAATAAAAGGCAAAGCGTGTGAAGAGATTTCGGATGAGCAAAGACAGATAATATTTGACCAGTATCATGGCTTAGGAGACCTAACCAGGCAGAGGCTGTTCCTGGTTAGACATGTCGATGTTATCTCAAAAAAGAGAAACACTACTAAAACAGAGATCTCGTAAAGAATTTTCCAGGATTTACAAATTCACTGTGAACAACCGAAAACTTAGTGTGAGCAAAATTTTTTTCCTAAATACATTAGGGATACCCGAGCGATCGCTACGTACAGCACTTGAAAAATTTTAATGAGATGGGTGTCATGGAAGGTGAAAAAAGAGGTGGCAGGAAGAGATCACTTGAGTGCTTAAACAAAGAAAAACAAGATAGAGTCAATATAGAAAATCACATAGACCGATATCCAAAAGTTGAATCACACTATTGCTGAGCAAGCATGAATAGATTGTATCTGCATCCTGACTTGTCTTTGAGAAAAATGTACATGACGTTCACAGAACAAGAGATGGCCAAGAGTTGCAATAATTTTCCTAGATTTTCGACTTACAGAAAAGTATTCAAATCCAAAAATCTTTCCTTTTTACGTCCTAAAAAAGATCAATGTTCTCTCTGTATAACTTATAGAGACAGAGTCGAAACAATAAAAGAAAATTTGAGAAACAGATACGAGAAACATGTTTTAGAAAAAAATTGTCAGAGGAAAAAAAGATCTGAGCAAAGGAAATGCTCAGAAGGACTCAAGTTTCTTGTGTGCGGTTTTTGGCCTCCAGCAAGTTATATATTTGCCAATGTCACAAGAAAGTGGCTTATTTTATAAGTCAAGATTATCTACGTTCAATTTCACCTTCTATGAGTTGGCGACTAGAGACTGATTTTGTTTCGCTTGGGATGAAACTAAAAGCAAGCGTGGTTCGGCAGAAATTTCCACTTGTGTTTTTGAAGCAATAGAGGAATACAGTCAAAGAGGGATTAAAACTATTCATCTGTATTGTGATGGATGCTACGGGCAAAATAAAAATTCAATCGTAGTATCGATGTTACTTTATGCCTTGAATAAGCTTCCAACAATTGAAAAAGTTTGTCTCAGATTTTTTTAGACGAATCATGGTCAGAATGAGGGAGATTCGGCCCATAGTGCCATCAGTCGTGCTGTTTCTCATGCCGGTGACCTTTTCACACCTGGTCAACTGTACCCAGTAATACGTTTTGCTCAATCTAAACAACCGTATCTTGTCAATCCCATGCACTATAAGGACTTTCTGGATTTCAAAACATTCGGACATTACGTATTTTATCAATAAGAGAAAGTGCTTCAGGGAAAAGTATAAAATGGACGGACATGATGGAAATAATGATTAAAAAACAAGAACCTACAACAATATAAGTCACCAGGACCATGAGTATGACAGTTTCAAGCTAAAGCAGCGCATTAAAGGCGGTCTTTCCACTTTACCGTTGAAGCCACTAAACGTTGGATATATCAAGATATCAAAAAAAAAATATGATGACCTAACTTCCCTATGTAAAGGAAAAACTCCAGTAGTCCGATTACCCGAAATGCAACAATTCTATTATTCTCTGCCTCATGAGGATGAGGATTGAAAGAGACGATAGAGGAGATAACACTTATGGATATTTTCCAGAAAAACATCATTTTCCTATTTTGTTTACTATTTCTCTAATTATTTACTATCAATGATTTGTATTTATCTATCATCGAATAAAGTTATTGTTGACAAGAAGGTTGCATTACTTATATTTTGAAAAGCCACATAATGGCGTAACTATATACTGAAGAGAAACATAGATCTCACGAAGTGGCGTAACTGCATCAATTTTTTTTTTCTCAGAAACTAATATTTTTGGAGAAACTCCAAACATCTCAACATTTAGATTGCCAGCATTGCTGTCTTAGCAAAAAATTACAAGAAGCTCTCTCAATTACTTTGATATCATTTTAAGCTCCATTTGATGCTTAATTCCGTTTTTTCCTTCTCCTGTAAAATTTGCAAAATGCTAGATACGCCAGTACGTGCGGAGACCGACGACTAATTCGTTTAAACATAGTATTCTATCAAATGCATAGTTTTGCGTGATTAAATTACTTAACTATCATGGATAGCAATCAAGTGAATTTTGTCTTGTGCTTGCACTAAGCAAGGTGAAGGTGAAGGGTATCAACAGTTTGACTCCACCTGATATCATGTTTGCGTAATAATGCTAAATGCACCTACATAAATATGCGTATACGGAAAATAAATGTTTATAAGAAAGAAACGAATTTCTTGACCAGTGGCGTAACGGTTGAAACTGAAACTTGATCTGAAGTCACTTTTCCATTGTCGAACGGCTAGAGATTTTACTGTATACGTGGGACAAAGAGTTGCTGTGTCAGCCGCTAATACAATTGTCAAAAGTAGCTGTCAAAACTAAACGTAAATGTAAACTTAAGCGACTTGACTGTTACTATAAACAGTAATTCGTTCAACACAATGTTTATAGTAATACCAGAGCATATTAAACAACCAGCACAATATCTCTGAGGATTTCCTATATAAAAATGGTTCCCACAAAATTTGACCTTGGGATGATTTTACGACTGAGAAGTTTGGGTAGAAATGCGAAAATGAAAATTACGATACCAGTACCAACTCGATATTTTTTAGCCAAAAAGGCAAGTTTGGTTCGTACAGAGAATTTTGTGCAATTGATTACACCCCTCAATAATTATATAACTATTTTCGATACCGATACCCCTACAAAAGTATCGATACCAGCTTGGAATCGCTCAAAAAGTATCTAAGATAGAAATACTCGATATTAGTGCAGAATTACAAGTATCGAAGTATCTTTAGCATCTCTACAAAAAAAATCATCCAAAAGTGGGGACGCGCGTGTAATTGCCGCCAACCTGAGATATTGTGCTGGTTGTTTACTATGCTGTGGCTGTGGCTATCGCTATGACCTCCACACATGCGATTTTAGCTATTTTAGCTTGTGCCTGTCGTATTCACGAAATTCAGGGACGAATTACCATCTCGTCTGACAGCCAGGCAGCATTAAAAGGACTGACACCCGTATGCACCGTAATCGTCAATTCCACGATTAGTTACGTAAACCTGGATTAGATTACATGTTTACTATGCACCGCAAACTGACAATTTTAACACTGTCACTGTCAAAACAATCTTGCGAACACAACCCTGCCCTATCTCCAATCTGGATTAGTTAATCTCTTGACGGTGCATGGCTAGATGCCAAAGATTAGCAAAACGCGATTAGGTAACTAGGATTAGAATCGCCAAACGGTGCATACGGGTGTGAGTGCTTGTAGGTTACATCAAGGCTCGCCATGCAATGTAGAAAGGTTTTGGATGACATCAGATGTCACTTATCTGGGTGCCGAGCCATGCTGAACTTTGTAGTAATGAAACGACGGACGCGCTGACCTGAGCCGGTTGTGGGGCATCCCGTACCATTAGAAGGAATACAGAAGTGTGGTTGCAAAATCAACATCTTATGAAGTGGAAAGGAATCTCTAGACATCTCCGTCAAGCTAGAGAATTTATTTTAGGACCTATGGGCAAGGGGGTCGCTGTGGCAGGATATATTAGGTTCAAGGGTTCATGAACCTGAAGATATAAGATGAGCAGGACTCCACGCCATCCTCACTCCTGCGACGAATGCTGGGCTTGTGAACTAGGCTAAGGAGATGTGCATAAGAGCCCTCTTGTAGCCATATGCACTGGTGGTTTTGGTCACCAGAAAGCCTCTCTCCTCCATTAATTAATTAATTGATTAATTCATTCATTCATTCATTCATTCATTCATTCATTCATTCATTCATTCATTCATTCATTCATTCATTCATTCATTCATTCATTCATTCATTCATTCATTCATTCATTTATTCATTCATTCATTCATTCAAGATGATGAGTTTCATGTATAGTAGGTATTGGAATGAATACTAAGTCAGCCACTGGTATCTAGGAGTCATCGAAAACTCAAACTTAAGTGGACTATCTTGTCACATTGTATTGATCAAGGATTGGATTGATGCCAGATTTGACATGTAGTCCCCCATATAATGACAATAGAATTATCAGGTAATTCTTATGGATTGGCTTTATTACCGTCGTCATCAGTAACCTGATGTTACGCTCATGTGTGCATACTCTAGCTACTGGCTGCTTTGTAACCTACATACCTACCATTTACTTCTATCAAACAGGAAAATGTTTTGTATCTGTACCATTAATAAATTACCTTCATTTAAAATAGTCACACCACACCTATTTTTGCTTAGACATATAATTCCCAAGCTACTGTTTGTAAGCCATATCACTTTACTTCGCTTTGTGTATTCAAGCATTTCAAAGAAAGGAGTCAATAATAAATTAGTAATTAGTAAATTTGTGTAATCTGTTTTGCTACCTTATTAGGGACAATGTAATTTTAAAGCGTAAAAGTATTAGCTGAGCGATTGGTCTCTTTTTGATATTTCTAACTTCTATTTCATTGGGATCCCCCTCAAAAATAAGGGATATCCACATGAAGCGGCAATACTGACAGGTTGTTTTACAATTAACAGGGAGAGAGAGAGAGAGCAGGCAAGTCCCACTTCTTATTACTGCTCATGCTCAAAATAAATTACACGAAATTCTTCATCTCTGGTGACCAAAAACGCCCCAACGTCTCAAAATAAGCAGTAACTGAAAAGCTGGATTTGACCCCAGAGGTCGCGGATTGAATTTTCTCATTTGATTTGATCTAAGAGTTTCCAACCCTCCCACCCCTCGAGTGGCAACCCCCCGAGGTCACAAGCTTAGATGTACATTCAGGGAACGAATTTCCACCATCCCACTAAATTTCATTTCTTTCCAGCCTTTTGCGCTCAAAAGATTTTTTTAGGACTTAACGATTGGCTATTATCGATAGTAGGTCACTGCCTACATCGCCATGTGTCCCTAAATGTCGTACATTTTGTAAGTCCAAATGTGTTATTTAGGCAGCTGCAGATAATAGAGATATGAGAAATGTTATTCTTTTAGGAGAAAAAGTGTTACCGAACTTTTTGATTGCGTTCTTCGACTTAACTCTGATTTTAGTAAAAATCACAAGCCTCCCCCTTGAATTGGCGCACCGTAGGACGGAAACTATTGATCACACCCAAAAAATTTAAAGACCAAAGTTATGCAGAATTTTTTTCTCTGCATAAATCATTAAAAGCTTTTTTCGATATCACTTACCAAAACGACGCTATTTTTCTAAAATCGTCGCGAAGCAGGGTCCCCCCCCCCCCAGTAACGTAACTTCAAATTCGGGGCCCCGCAAGCTTCTTCCCGGACCCTCGGAAGAAATTTTCCGTGGATTTTATTTTCATAATATAATTATTATGTATATAAACAGGGTGAGACCTAAGTTAAAATAAACATCTTTCTCGAATAACTTTTTTTCCAGAAAACTGAAAAATAAGTGAGATACAGAATCAAATCACCTAGTCTGTTTATGTTTAGTTTTTCGCTCAGTTTATCGTATAGTTAATTCTAAGATGGTAAATTCTAAAAGTTGCGTTCTCAATAATGTGCCGCTTTTAGTATTTACCAATTTAAAATCAACAAAGATGAACAGAAAGTGACTACTGCACTATCGACAGGTGCAATGCCTAATCGATAAGACAAATATCGGAGCAAAAAACTAAAGATAAACAGACTAGGTTCCTTGATACACAAGCCCAGATTTACATTTTTTATTTTGTATCTCGTTTATTTTTCAGTTTCCTGAAAAGTTATTTGAAAAAGTAGTTTATTTCTACGACTTCTATGAGGAGTTAAAAAAGTTATCAACTCACCCTGTGAGAAAGTATTGGGGTTGTGACCAAAATTTTGAAAATAAATACGGGCCACTGCATAGGAGACTATGGCGTTAACTGTCAAGCTCTCGGCAATTTTTATTGCCAGCTTCAGTGCTTAAGGTTGAGGTTTGCTCACAAAAACAGCAATGTGCATTGAGTCGCAGGCTTCTAATGCAATTCTAGAAACAAAAAACATCAAACAATTTTTGGTTAATTTAACTCTTCCGTAACACAGGTCACACAAACAACCAAAACATATTATTGTATAGGTATAAAATACAAAATAAGCAACGACCTTATATGTTTTAATCACCCGAAAAATTACAAAATTCTCGGTATGAAAACACAGATTTTCTGATTTAATTTTTTTAGAAGGTCGTTGTTTATTTTGTATTTTACACGTATGGGTTAGTTGTTAAGGTGACCTGTGTTGTGGAAGAGCGAATTAAATTAGCCAAAAAATTTTTGACGTATGCTGTCTTCCCGTATTTTTCCATTTACTGCGGATTCTCGGCCGATTTTTAGGGTTTAGTTTAAAATTCAATACTGTCCCACTTTTTCACTGATTATGATAGGTTGGAGTATTATTTGTAAAACATACTAACATACAAGGAAAGTGGCCTTAAATTTAGTACTTTTTTGTTGCACAATCGATGGTGGTTGGGGAGCCTGGGCCTCGAGGACTACTGGGCCCCCAAAACCTCGCGGCTCCCCCGCAGCTGCGGGCCCTTAGTTACGCCACTGCCCCACCCCCTCCGGGCGATGACTTTCTGAGATGACAAACTCAAGTGTAGAATCAGGGGACCAATGTCTACCATCCCACGCAATTTCATTTCTTTCTGACCTTTTGCTGTCAAAAAAAACCCACCGCCTGGACTATTTGGCTTATTACCGACATTTTTACACAAAAAATCTCCAATTCTGCTATCTCTCATCAATTTACGGATATCTTGTGCATCTCAATCGCGATATTTTCTTCTGTATATTTGTATACCACTTTAAAGAGCTTTCTGTGGCATTCTGTTGACTTGTAAGTTTTCTGACAATTTTTGATCAAACATGCCTCCTAGGTTTCTACTTCGTATTATAGCTACGCACTCAGCTAGGGCGATAGTAATAAAGGATTCAATCTGAAATTGTGGGTAGGTTTGACAGGCGAAATTCTGGCTAAGTAGCGTGAGTACAAGATGGTGCTGTTTTAGAGTTTAGAGAAACATTTTTATTCACAATTTTTTGCGCATGAGATATGCAATCACTTTCTTTTAGAAGTTTCTGAAAGTTTTGAAGTATCGTGGAAATGTGGGTTTTAAAACCCACAACAAAATAGGCACATTTTTTTAATATCAAACCTCCAATGAAGAAACAACGAAAATCATCAAGTAGAAGGGTGGTAACCGATGACGATAGTAAAAGAAATATTGTAGTGTAGCTATGCTCTAAAATTGAAAAACACAGTTACGTAAAAGTTTTTATTCGAAAATTCATGGACAGGCAGACTCAAAGTGCATGCAAACTTACAAAAATAAAACCGTCTACCTACCCTATATACAAGATCTACCGTTTCCAGTTAAACATTTATGAAATGTTTTCCCCACACAATTATCTAAGTAATTAGGCATAGTTGTAGGAATGTCACAAAGAAAACATAGCAAGTATCATTATACAAACTTAACGTTTGGCAAGGCATTAACTAATGAAGTAAAGAGTTGTATAGGTACGTGTATATTTAACATAAAACATAACACAACATGTTGTCAGCTGGCTGCCTAGCTTCATTCGAAACGAGGAAAGAAAGATCTTGCTTCATAGCTTTTTAAACGATGAAGAACGTGACATATATAACTAAGATTACGAAGGAAAGGAAGATATGTAGAAGCTCTGACTATTACTAAGGCATTCCCATATATCATTTTTTATTATTATTTTGTTTTAGTCTACAAGCACAAGTACAGTATAAAAGTGAGTATGTACAAGAAGAGATCATTCATGCTTTTATGCTCAAATGGCAGTGATTGGTCAATCGATCCCACTAATGAATAGACTAGCTATAACCTCAGTTTTAGTAACTATAAAAAGATCTTTCTTTCCCATAGATGTTGATCATTTAACCGCAGAAAGGATAGTTGGGGCACGACTGGGGGTTGACACCAGCTGGAATCTGACCTACTCCGTGGGTTTGGTGGGCGTTTGGTGGGATTCCCTGGTTGTGGTTCCAGTTGTTGCCGTTGTTCCAGTTGTTTCCACCGTTGTTCCATTGGTTTCCAGCTATAAAACAGAGACGAGCGGTTAACAATAGTTTTCTAATCAACAAACTAACATAAGACAAAGGTTTGTTCTTCGGCTTTAAACAAGATTTGTTTTATGTTATTATCTTCAAAGAAACATTGCAGACAAAAATGTCAGAATCTGCACGGACATCAGACAAGCGCGCTACTAGCTCCGAAGTGCTTTAAGAAAGCGATAGCATTAGATTGTCATAAGGCTACAACCTGCAGCGTTTCAAATTTAATGGGCGCCGGCACTTATCTTTTCGCAGCGCTTCTACAGGCTTTCCGCCTTTTGGGAGGCTGACCATAAAGAAATGCACTCGTGAATGCTTCCATCGGTAGCAAAATAACACTTAATTGGGCAAAAGGACACCCACAGTCGAAAGGCAATATTTGGCGGACTTGTTGGCAAAAAGGGCTGCCGAGACCAAAATCTTGGGGTCCAAGGCTCATTGTCTTGCCCTTTGAACTAAGACAGCACTATTGAGAGGGCTCAACCACAAAGCTTTTAAACCAATGTCAAAAGAGAATCTTGGCTTAAGTTCTGTCAAAGTATCTCAGATTTACTTCCAGCCACTAGAATTCACAAGGTTCTCACCCAGGGCCGTCACAAGGGGGGGGCAGCTGGGTATTGTTGTCCCGGTCCGGGCCTGAATCTTAGTAAACGCTGGCACTGTCACGCAGGCATATTTTACTGATTCATTTGTTTTGTTAATAATCTAATTCTTTTCTGGGTAACTTTATTACAAATAACTGTAGACATTTCAATCACTGAAACTTGAAAGCAAAGTACAAAAATGACGTTTTGTGTGGAGAGAGGAAATCAATAGTTTTTCAACATGGTACTGGCATAACCATCTCGTTGCCAGTTCGAAAGCCACGGCCTCATCACTTGAGACGGCTATGGTATTGGGGGCCTGTGGCTAGAATCTGGTCCTGGGCCCAACCTTGCAATGTGGCGACCCTGTTCTCACCAGAGATCTGGGGCGGGAAGTCGGGTCCCTAAAAAGACCAGTCGGCACCTATACGGATTCTGGTATGGACACGCTAGTGATTTTACTGCATAAAAACTGGACTGGAAGAATGCAACTACTATGTAGCGACATGGGCGATACAGTCCTTCTCACCATACAAATCGTCTGCAGAGTATAGCGTATTTCCGGCTCTTTTGCAAAGTGAGTAGAGTCACTAATATACTCTTCCTGGTGAAGATCTTCATAGCAAGCCTAGCCTGTATTCCACTAGTATCGACGTTAGGAAGAGCTATCATCATCATCAGAGGGCAGATAGATTAGATACATCTCTACCCGATTTATTTCGCCTCATCTGCCTAACATCTTTCTTCCTGAAGGAGTTGTGGATGAGCACATTAGGGAGGGGCCATTACGGGTAATATCGCTGAATCCACACCAAAATATGCACGGCAGACAAATCAACGGACATTGACTTATTCAGCCCAGATGGCAAAGTCGACCATTCTTTGAAAAACAAATAAATCGCACCGGTGCGGTGCTCTTTTAGACGTCGAAGGTGCGTTCAACAATACACTCCCTCACTCGCTCCAAGTCACCTTTGAAAAAAGAGCCGTGGCGAGTGTTAATGTGACTTAATCAGAAGCATGTTGGCTAAGAGGAACATCTTAACGTCATTGCATGGCGAGCCGATCAGGTTCAGGCCTACAAGGGGATGTCCTCAAGGTGGGGTGATTTCACCCTTGCTGTGGATCATCCTGGTAGAAGACCTGCTGAACGAGCTCTTTATGCGAGGTGTGAAGATATAGAGCTACGAGGATGATCTAGTTATGAAGTATAAAGAAACTATCTCTTCTTCAACAAACGTTGAACACAATAGACAGCTGGTGCAGGCGGGAACAAATGTCGATAAATCCCCTTAAAACTATTGTCGTTGCGTTTACTAAAGGATGAAAACTATACAAGATCCGCTTACCTAGTACAGCGTGATGGTCAATCCAGTTTGCGGAGGAGGTGAAGTATCTTCTTCTCGTGAAGAAGGATATGCGGCAAATATTGGGATGTTAGTCCTAAACTGATTTACTAGTTTATTGCCATTGCGAAAAGCACTGCCAAAAAAATCATTCAAATTGGACAGAAAGGAAAGCACTCCTGCACTAGCGAGATACACCAGATCTACTACACTCGAAGGTAATCATATATACCCCTCTAGTCAGGCGCCCCGAGGCTCATAGAGTGGAGCAGGACTAATGTGTGCATTCTGGTTGGTCTGTTTACAGGACATTGTCGTCTGAGGAACCCCTTGCAGAAGTTAGGCCAACAACAAACAACGAACTGTCGATTCTGCAATGTGGACGACGAAACAGCGTACTAGAAAGAGTTAGGTTTCAGACTCTCTCCACCCAGTTGAAACCTACTGACTTCAAGGAAGTTTCACCCAACACGGCCATGACCTTCGTCAAGGGTGTGGATTGTACGGTGATATCTAAATAGGTGTGAGCCACAATAGGGTCGCAGTGGAAGGAGGCATAATCGCTCCGCTCACTTTCAGTCTAACCTAAAGGACGAAGAAACAGAGATAAAGGTATAAATAGTAATTATTGTACTAACTGTATCCTTCAGCGAGCGCCTCAGCAAGTCCTTCACCGTGGTAGTCACCGTCCCCGATGTATTCGCCTCTGTTCAGCCTCTCCTGGTCGTTGTGTCCGTACTGGGGCACGGGCTGCGCGTTCCACTGGTTCCACTGTTGCTGAGGTTGCGCATTCCACTGTTGCGGCTGCGCGTTCCACTGCTGCGGCTGCGCGTTCCATTGCGGCTGCGCGCCCCATTGAGCGGCCTGTTGGGGGTTAGCGGCGACGGCGGGGTTGGCGCAGTTAGGGAAGTTAGGGCACGCCTGCGGGCTCACGCCGGCTGGGAACTGGTGCGCGGGCAGGCCGCCGGCTAACGGACCGTTGTACACGGCCGCTGATACGGCGATGCTGCAAGCTAGTATTGCCTGAAGAGGAAAATGGTGGAATTAGTAGCTATTATTCATTCAGGTGTATATGTTACGGCCACTGTTGTAAATTGGGCTTTGTCGACATTGGACGGCCATTAACGTTAGAACCCAAATATACAGGCCAATATCGTTATTGCCCAGGCTGTCGTGGACAAGGTTCAAAATATTTTAGTTTTTAAAAATAGATTTTCATCGCTTCACAAAGAATCTGAAAGAAACTTGAAATACAAATACCTAATCATTAAATATGACAACTTAAAATATTAAAACATATCATCTATAAAAACTAGATCAAATCATTCACTAAGCATTTTCATTACAGCATGGTAATGAACCATGACACTTTGAATTGCAGATTTTGTCATTGACACGGCATGTACATTTTTTGTCTTTACTTATAGCAACGCTTATATCACAGCATAATAAACAACCAGCATAATATCTCTGGGAATTTTCTATATAAAAATGGGTCCCACAAAATCTGACCTTGGGAGGGTTTATGGATGATTTTACGGCTGTGAAGTTTGGGTAGAGGTGCGCAAATGAAAATATCGATACCGGTACTAACTCGATATTTTCTAGCCAAATAGGCGCGTTTGGTTCGTACAGAGCATTTTGTGCAAGTGATTACACCCCTCAGTAATTATATAATTATTTTCGATACCGATACAAAAGTATCGATACCAGCTTGAAATGCCTCAAAAAGTATCGATGATAAAAATACTCGATATTAGTGCAGAAGTATCGAAGTACCGTTACCATCCCTACAAAAAATCATCCAAAAGTGGGGATGCGCGTGCAATTTCCGCCAACTTGAGTTATTGTGCTGGTTGTTTATTATGCTGTGCTTATATCCTTGGCGTCCAAAAATTGTATTTTGTCTTACAGCTTCTCTAGGTGAAATTCCTTTCTGTTTAATATCGTCACTGAGGTTTTCCAATAATATAAGCTTTTCCAAACATGGATTGAATTCGCTTCGTGTAAATTTTTGTTTGAGAGCTCCTTTGTGGAACTTGATTGAAATTATGACAGCTCACTCTTGAGCGGACATTAACTATATTGCCCGGGCAAAGTCGTAAAAACGTAACTCCATTCCCAGTTTATCAACACTGCCCAGTTTACATGGATATTCACGCTATTGGCCGGTCATTATCAAGACATTCCGCTGTAATGGGACATTCACCACAATGGTCGACCAACATAATCTCATCTCTGACCGTAACATAAAATTATATCACTATGCTCCAAATTTTGGTGATTACTAGATTTCGCAGTAGCTTAGTCATACGGGTGGCACTATTTGCACTAGCTTTCTCACATAACGATGCAGAGACATGCATGTTAATGTATAGTCCCTTAGTTTATAGATTATAAAAAGGCCCTTAATTACGTGAAATACCAAAAACTCGTGAAAGTCCTCAAAATAACTGGAATAGATAGAGAAGAAATCTCTACTGGAAGTAAGTCTCAATAGTAGAAATTGAGCAAAAAACATCAAAAGCGATCATGATTAGCAGAGGTGTTAGACAAGGCTGCCTGTTATCACCGCTCCTATTCAGTACGTAATCACTCAGAGGTTACTTTTAGAGGAGCTCTGGAAGGAATGGTATATGAAATTAAGATCAACGGGAAAATAATCAATAACGTCAGATATGCCAACGACTCCGTTGTGTTAGCTGATAATATGCAGGACTTGCAACATCAGGAGGTCAAATGTTACATTTTCTCGGTTCCTATACGCTTCACTTGAAAAGAAAATAGACGTCTCTTAAATGTATATTTGCGCCGTATACTCAGAGTGTCATGGGTTCAAAGAATGAAGAACGAGGAGGTGCTTAAACGCATGAAGAAACAAAAGGAAATCATCCTTACCATTAAGGAGAGAAAAGAAATTATGTAGGTCATATCATACGAGGAGAAAAATACGAACTCCTGCGGAATAGCAGGAATAGTCCAAAGTACATGGTCTGTTGGCAGACGCCAAAATTCTTGGTTGAACTGCATCCGAAGATGGTTTGGTTGTTCGTCGCTAGACATTTTCCACATGGCCTTATCTATAATATTTTAACTATTTTAATCGCCAACCTTCGAAAGGAGATGGCGTCATAATAAGAATTGTTCTGCTCAGAGATCTGAACATTAGACTACAACTAATAATACTAGGGAAAATACAAGGTAAAAGAAGTAACTGAAAAACTTATGAGATTGGTATCACTGTACATCTATAAAGTTACGAGCAGTCGCATCTAAAGCAAGAATCGCGATGATGATAGTCAACCTTTTAAGAGGAGACGGCAAATAAAGAATAAAGAAAAAGACTAATTTATGTAATACTCCTGTAAAGACTGACTGAAGACTGAAGTCTATGGGTCATCGATGTCAATCCATTACACATTAATTCTACGAATTGTTGAGTATTTCAATAATTTTACTTCCCACACCAATAAGTGAGGGGAGTATTGTGATCGGGAAAATTTTTGATTTTGTGATATTATGCTTTTTAGACGTATTATGATTCTACATAACGAACATCCACACCACTCATTTCCGTCGGCCACGTGATAAAGGTATCAAAGAAGCTAAACACGCCACCCACGACACCCATTATGTTGAAATTAATCGAGCATTGTAGTGATGGAACATAGCATACGTTAAAAGGCTTGAGTAACTAAAGTAAAATAGATAAATCAGTCCTTGGATCGATTCGCGCAAATTGAGATGTACTGTTCATAGAGATATGTACCTACATACATGTTACTGTTTTGTTTTCTGCTGTTCGAGATTGTATCAATAACTAATAATAATCTGTCCGTTGAAGAAAGTCATGAATATTCATATTTATGAAATATGCAATGCTAACTAACGGTATAAATGAATAAATGCATTTCAATCTGTACAAGTGTTAATGAATCAATATACTTAAATGTTTCTGAGAAAAGATATCGTGATTGCACTATATTACACCAGTTTATCAGAGTACTGTTTACAAGCATATTTACAAGACAAAATTTTGATATTTGTATTCAGTATTATAGTGATTGGATACCAAATAAAATTTATACTCAAATACCCACCCAACACGTTGTGTATTAGGGCAAATCATTTATTTTAGATAAAAACTACTACTTTAGGAAGATGTAGAAGTTAAACTTTGATGTTAATTCGCAATTCATATATGAGAATTAGAAAATTAAGAAAAATCTTCTATTTGACTCAAAATATGAAACTAAAATATTTCAACACGCAGATATTTTTGTACATGCGAGTATTTATGGAGTACGAGGTCTTTTCTCGAAAACCTGAGATTCAAGTATTTAAAACGCCATATCAATTTTCGTACTTTGCGCATTTTAGATATAGGTACAAGAAAAAGTATGCCAAGACGAAACCTTTAGCGATTTCAATCAATCAAGTATGTACAGGATATAGATGTAACATATTTTTATGACTATTCAAAATGTAAAATATAGAGAAAATGTTTACTGTTATTTTGGAGTAATAGTTTATCATGTATGGTAAGGCAAGTGACCTACATCCTGATGTATCAGATAAAACTATTATAATTTAAACTCAGTATGTTAAACGAAGTAAGTTTCAAAAGGAACACACTTTTTACTATGAGTCTTTTTCGAAATGAGAGTATTTGTTGGAAAGCCTTTGTGGCACCTTATAAAACTCAAATTACAAATTTTATTTGAAATATAATCGTTCTTCTTGTTTATAAGATATCAACTATTGCAAGTATTGCAACTAATTTTTTGAACTTCATTAATCAATTTTTCAAAACGATTTAATATTTTAATCTAATGATTCTATGATTTTTTATAAATCGTTCTGGTTATTTTTGGCAGTTGTTTTTAAAATTTTCAATGAAGAAACCTGAGAGGTAATGTTTACTAACCAATTTTTTCTTGAACCTGTTACTAAAATGACCAAAGTACTTACGTGACTCCAGCTCATATAATTTTGCACTGTAGTATATGGATTCAACTGTATACAGTTAAAATCACACAAAAAATCCAAAAACAAAGCGATCACAGTCCCATTTCGAAAATAATCCAAAATCACTACACGTTAGGAGTATCCAAGGATGAGGGTCACCACAGACAGTCCAAATGATCGCGCACTATCACTCACTATTGCCAATCAAGGAAAGACATTCCAGCGCCTACTTACCAGTTTTACAAACATGTTGCTGATTAGTGGGAAAACTAAGGTCTGGTCACCAAGGAAATTATCCTTTTATATATACGACAACCACACCCCTGCTGTACAGAAAATGTAACAGTTGCACTATTTTTAATATCGATTTTTAATACCGATCCCACACTATGGGTGGTGGGAAATATAGAGCAGGAGAAATGATTTGGTGTGTCGGATATACAGGGCGGTTGAATTTACGTGAATGGAAATGGCTGAGGCATGCATTAAACTCATGATCTAACCTCTTTGAAAAGTGGATTATACGCGACATCCAGGGAGAAGTTGGTGTGAAATGTTCGATATCCATGTTTTTTGGTATTTTGGAGATAATGCAGTTTTGCTTTCACTCTTGACCATATGGTAAAAATCCAGCCATATTTTGCATGGATGCTCTCTAGGGTATAGTCGTCGTCCCATCAGTTTGTGATTACATTTTTTCTTCATTGGCATTTGTACGGATTTTCTCGGTTAATACTTCGCTCAAGAAAATGAAGAACCTGGAAATAATATATATGCAGTCCTGCGCCCACAGGTGTATATTTTTGTGGAGTTTTATAAACAATTTTCTATGCAAATTCATGTTGCTAAGAATAAGGTGCAGTTTTTGAAAAAAATGTCTCATTTACTTAGATGTGCAAATCTAGTGCTTTAAAAATTACTAGTTTGATTATATGGATTATACGTAATCCACAGCAAATATGGAGTGAAAAAATGTCACATAAGCATGTTTTTTTGTTATTTTGGAGATACAAATTTAATTTTCGGATTTTCCGATACGTCACTGCAATATGCAGTTTTGTTTTTACTTTCGACCATACGGTCAAAGCTCACTCAGATTTTGCATGGATGCTATCTAGGGTGTAATACTGTTAATCGTCTTCCCATCAGTTTGTGATTGCATTTTTTCTACATTGGAATTTGTACTGATTTTCTAGTGTAATACCCTCCTCAGGAAAACCAGAAACCTGAAAGAAACATGCCCGTAGCAGGTGGGTTTTCAAAATAATTGTTTATGAAAATTTAGGTTGCCAAGAACGAGCTTGAGTTTTTGAAAATAGTCATATTTACTTAGCAGTGCAAATCTAGTGCTGTAAAAATTAGTATTTTTAATATTAAATATTGAGGCTTTACGCTACGAAAAAAAATCACAGATAAGGTGGATTGACAGAATCTTTGATGATACGTTCATATAAAATGTAAAAAAGTATTAAGTTCATTATTAAATGCACAAAAATAGGTTAAACTAATAAAACTGAAAGCTTAAAAATATAGTTTTATGTAGCATGGACAGTTTATAAGTTGGGAATTCATTTATTTGAAAAACATTTTGTGAGGGTATTTAAAAAAAAGCTGCTTATATAACCCGTGGACTTATAGATGGAATGAATGCTATTATCTTCTTCCTTTCTAGGCAGATAATGCTACCTTAACATTTGTTATATAGTTTTTCATTTCGAGAAAAATAAATCAATGGTTAGAAACTTGTTAGCGTGGCAGTGGAATAAAATATAACTTTCTATCT
Source organism: Callosobruchus maculatus (assembly GCA_951848785.1). Taxonomy (NCBI): domain Eukaryota; kingdom Metazoa; phylum Arthropoda; class Insecta; order Coleoptera; family Chrysomelidae; genus Callosobruchus; species Callosobruchus maculatus. Next base: position 347,700 of record CATOUR010000214.1, read on the forward strand.
GCAGGTGGCATACAGGCTGTCCCAAATTATAGCGTCAGACGGGATACCACAGACAAGGACATATTTAATATCATTTATTTTTGATATTTTCTTCTCTTCTCTTACGTACAAGAAATGTCGGTCACTGTGAAATACATTATTGAGATATATGATTTTTTCCAAGGTACGTGAACAAATATTAAAGTGGAGAAAAATATGATGATGATATGATGATTGAAATTCTAAACGTTTTATAGTTTTTACTGCTTCTCATTCTGACCAATTCATTCCTGACAATTTTGTCACTAATTCTTAGTATGATATCATATTTGGTAAAGCATAGTGAGTCAAGAGAACCCATTTTAAACGTATTTGAAAGATATCGCGAGTAAAATTTGATTCATGCTCTTTCTACTAGTGATAATTTTCAACAAACGACACTTATTGTTTACGCCTTAGTCCTCTATAGGTACTTGAACCCCATTGATTGCGTCATTGAAGTTAACAGAAAAATTGATAAACTGCAATTAACTAAAATTACAACTATTTAAAACTTTTTCAGACCCTTTTTATAAATGCAGGCTTTCTAATAATGCAAATATAGTGGAGAGCAGTAATTTAGTATACACTTTGATTGAGCTCTCCTATTTGAAATAATTTTTTCAGCTAGTAGTTGTAGTAGTACCTCCATGCAATTCTCTCAATCAAGCAAGTAAAAAATAAGACTTAACTGCAAATCTTGGCGTTGGTATAATTTAAAATTTCTAAAATGTAATTCTTGTACCTATAATGCCAAATTTCTGATATGGTGCCAAATGAAAGCCCAAAGGCAAACATTATGATGAAATTGACAAGCTTTATTGAAAAAGGAAAAGACGGAATTTATTCAAGAACTTCCATTAAGATACGATATATTAAAATTAAAACTGTTAGAATTTCAACTAACTTATGTCTTGTACAAAAGTTTCTAATGCTGCAGTGATCAGACTTCGACATATTTGCGTTTAAAAGCGCTCTAGTTGTTCACCCTATAAGCAGTGCAAGAACTATTCTCGTCTCCCTCACATAGCTTCCAAGGTTTCAACACTTCATTGCCATGGTAAATATTCAGTAATTTAATAAAAATGGTTGATATGTCCGATAAAAATGCAGAAATACCTGCCGTAGGTGAGGCTTGGTGAGGCTTTCCTTATTCTTACGCGTATACCGCGACAGCAGCATGTGTGTGTGTGACCTTTTCCTCTTTCAATGGGATTTTTTGCTGGCCTGCACACATATGGATTGTAGGAGATTTGAGCTGTGATTGTAGGGGAGGTGTGGGAGTCGATTAGATATGGGTTTATAGAGCCAACTGTGAAGTTGTTGGTACTTCGGACAAAGGCATTGTTTTACAATAATATAAGTATCAAGTGACAAAAATTAGCCAAGCGCGGAAACAGCTATGGTTTTCTTAATAGTGTGGGTCCAACAGATTCAGTCCGACTGAAAGCAACTCTTCCTATATTTGTCAAGTTGTAAATCGCGAACGATGGCGAGCTACAATTTTCAAAACTATTGATAATCTTCTTGTAGGCAGTACTCTAGCTCCGACTTGATGCATTTTGCGAGTTCACAATACGTCTGTTAAGACATTGTGACTATAACGAGGCGAGGATGGTAACATGGTGGTAAATGGAGTTGGAAGCTAGCTCGTTTAACATATTGAAAAGTGTGTGGCATCGACCAACATGGTAACCAACATATTGACCAACATGTTCGAGTATGTATTGGGAGTTTAAGGCCAATGGTCAAACTTATTTATCTTTAAGTTGGCACCACGGATTAATCTCAGAGCACTGCCATAATGGTGTTCCGTTCCCTTTGACAAAGAAACCTAACCTTTCTTTTCATATTTTTGATTTATGTCATTACAGAGTATAATCAAAATCCATTGACATCTTAGACGTCAGTATCAAAATCCATGTTTTTCTAACCTCCAAAGCTGTCATCGATTGACCACAATAAATGGCAAGATAACCCATAGTGCATCCTTGGGTTAACATAACTACTGGTTGACCAGAACTTTTGACGTATACCGTCGATTATGAAATGGATTGTTTTCGCTAATCACTGGTTTTCTTTTGACCACTAGTGAACTAACGATTGTGAAACTGGGCCTTAAAGTTTTGTCATTGTTTGTAGTAGTCTGAAAAATTCGACAGTCCATTAGATTGTAAACAAATTATGCTAGGATTGTCTGAACACTATTGGCCGAAAATAAAATAGGTGCAACATTGAAAAATTGATGATATTTATCCTTACTATTGAGTTTGGTGAAATTTATGGTACTGAATTTATTTATGGAAAATTAGGTGTATGCTCTTTCATGGAGACTCGGATTGCTATAAATTAACAGTAAGCATTGATTAACGTATTACCCCTAAAATACGTTAATCAATGCAGTAAGTAAAGCAAGGGTGAACAATAATTAATTGCTAATGATCTTTTACTAGTAGCAGAGAGGTATCAAATGCATGCATGCAACTTTGTCGATATAGATTCATGAACAATAACTATACTACCCATTTATTTTTGGGAGTACCCCGTTTTCTTAATATACATATGTAGATAACGTAAATCCGTGTTACAAAATTTAATGAAGGTAAACATGCATGAATTGAATGAATTTTTTGATAGTACGTATTGGATTTCACCTTCATAGGTTTTCTCTGGAAGCATTTTCTATAGATACCGTGAATTAAATTATAAAGTCTGACAAGGGTAATGAATAATCAATTTATTAGTATTTATCAAAAACTGTTTCAGATAGATTCGTTTAAGACGATATAGCGTTTTCTGTTATTTTGTGTCAATATTCAACAGCAAATTATTTTTCAAATAAGATACTCTAAGATTGGTCAAGCAAATTTAACCTAAAATAAAGTAAAAAAAGTATAACATAAAATAATGTCATTTATCTTTGTATTGATCTTGATGGACTTTATGGAATTTATACTATTAACAGAAAATATACTCTTTTGTGAATATCTGGAGTGCTATAAATTCTTTAAACTTCATCAGAAGTGTAGGCGACAGAAAAGCTCTGCTTGTGCGCCATCTGGTACCCGAATATAACGGCAAACCAAAGAAAATCGCTGCTAAACAGCAGCAGTTTTCTTGGTAGAACGCAACGGCGCGTTCGCTTGGCCTGACCAGAAGAGCGCGGTTCTATGCCAACTGCATATGAGAATCGATATTCGAGGGTTGCTCTATATCTCCGTCAATCCACCAGTACGCAGACAGCTGTTTCACTCTTAGCATATGCAGTAGCATATAGAACCGCGCCCTTCCGGTCAGGCCACTCGAACACGCCGTGGCGTTCCACCAAGAAGTCTGTTGCTGCTTAGCAGCGATCTTCTTTTCTTTGGTTTGCCGTTACCTTCGGGTACCAGATGGCGCACAGGCAGATCTTTTCTGTCGCCTACTCTCACATGCTTCACATATCTGGTAGACATGAAAATTCTGATGCTCTGTATCTCCGTCAATCGACCTATGCCGCACTGATGATCGCTAATAAGCGTCAAGCTGTCTGCGTACTGGTGTATTTTGGTATATTTTGTTATTTGACGACTTTTGAGAAACTACCTCATTTCAAAGATACAGGATGAAAAAATTGCGAGAGCTACATTTTATTATCGAAAATCACATGACAAGTTGGTTTAATCTACAAATAAATGTTCAAAAGACTTCTACCGACTTGGATACAAGCATGCGATACAATTTTCCCATCAGTAATTGCCGAACTCTTTCAAACAAACCAGGTTTGTTTTGAATGGAGCTAGTCCAGCAAATATCCGATTTCGCAAGTCGTCCAAATTTTTCACACGACCACCATATTTTTGTATGCCTCGAAAACTTGGACTGTTCAAATGCAGATCGAGCCCGCATAGATGCTTTTGAAATGTGGACATGGAGGAGAATGCTGAGAATTCCTTGTACCGCCCATCGAACTAACGTCTCCATATACTGAATGAGCTCGGTAATCCAAAGCGACTATCCTCCATTGTGTCGACGAGAATGCTTACATTCTTCGAACATATTCACAAAAGCGATAATATGGAGATACTTGTAGCTCAGGGTTATGCCCCCAGTGGGCGTCGCCGTGGTCGTTTCCCTACATAAGCCCAGATATACCTTTATCATTCTGAGACTCGCTTATTTTTCAGTTTTCTGAAAAAAAAATTTGACGTTGTAGTAGCAGTTGTTTATTTGTTGTTTATTATTCTATACACAAAATAGTCACAATATTGTTAAAAGTTCTACATTTTCCTGCTACAGATACTGTCATAATATCAAGCCTCAAGGAGGTAAACAGGAATCAAATTTGTGATAGTACTTGCTCCTGAATCAATGAAATAGATCAACTGAGATTTTATGATATATTTGTGTTTGGTAAGCATAAAGTTGTAAAGAACAGTTTTTAATAGCATTCGTCAGATCAAAGATGTATATGAGAGACAAGAGAGGTGCCAAAACTAACCTTGTGGAACACCAGAGTATATAGGTTTTTGTTGGCTGTCTTACTGCGAATAGTTCTATACTGATGATGCTCATTCAAGTAACATCTCAACCATGCCCCGAGTGGGCGGCGCCGTAGCCGTTCCCCTACACAAGCCCAGATATACCTTTTTTATTCTGTCTCGCTTATTTTTCAGTTTTCTGAAAAAAAAAAAGAATTTGACGTTGTAGTAGCAGTTGTTTATTTGTCGTTTATTATTCTATACACAAAATTGTCACAATATTGTTAGAAGCTCCACATTTTCTTGCTACAGATATTGTCATAATATCAAGCCAAACAGGAATCAAGTTTGTAATAGTACTTGCTCCTGAATCAATGAAATAAATTAACTGACATTTTATGATATATTTGTGTTTCGTCAGCATAAATTTGTCAAGAACAGTTTTTAATAGCATTCTTCAGATGAAAGGTGTATTATGAGAGATAAGAGAGGTGCCAAAACTAACCTTGTCGAACACCAGAGTATATAGGTTTTTGCAGGATGTCTTACTGCAAATAGTTCCATACTGATCATCCTCATTCAAGTAACATTTGAACCATCTAAGGATCTAAGTGATGTCAAATCGAAGCCAGTGTACCTACATTCAGCAATTAAGAGCTTACGTTTTAAGGTGTCAAACGCTTTGCTGAGGTCAATTAAAACTGGGACAGTAACTTGTCTAAAGAAACAACGGGCGCTATACCAAAGTTTACGGAATACATTCCGTAAACTTTGGCTATACTAATGGGGCGAAGATTGCTTGGTGGTCTGGGGATCGGCATTTTTGGCAGCGGTAAAATTTGTGCTTCTTTCTAAAGCTGCGGAAAATGGCCAAATTCTAAGCAGCTACTATACTGCAAAATGTAGGGAGCTATAATAGCAGACCACCAAAGCTAAACCATTTGGATAGTAATGCCATCACTACCCACATACTTTTGATATAATTACGATAAGATCTTCAGGAGCAGAGTTGACATATCAATTAATTTCAGCTGGAAGTTGATATATTCATGTAGCCTGATATTACCTAAATAGACTTAAACAGTATCTTCAGTTCCTTTGAACATTTTACCAAATAATCGACCATTCCCAAACTTTTCTAAAGCCCTGATGCATGTGTAGTATACTTGTTTATGTTTTGCTTTAGCTTCAATATTAATTTTTCCAAGCTCAAAACTAGAATGCACTACGGTTATATGGAGTCCATATTATATTGCTATAGAAATAGCATTGAATATGTACCAAAAAAAGTTTCTAAAGTATTTAGCGGCCAGGTTTGACAGATCAAAGAGTTCATCCTGAACAAGGCACAGATCATCAGCTACTTTTAAGCCGATTTCAATTGGCTTTCACAGACGCAAGCACAACTCAATTGTAGTTTTATACAAAATTTTACATGGTCTCTTAGAATCGTCTGAATTATTGTCTCAATTATTAGATATTCTTGTTAATTTTTTTGTGCCCGAGCGCATTCTAACTCGTTGGAGTGATGTGTGTAAACTTCGACACAATAAGCTATTTGTGTGATATTTTTAATTCTTAAACAGTGTAAGTAATTTGTTTTCTTTGATCAACTTTCTAAAGTGTATTTTTGCTGTAGTTTAGCACTGTGTTTACATGTTGCTCTGTAAATTGCATCCTTTTCTTTTGGGCAATAAATTATGGTTGTTTTTCATGGGTTTCGGTCAACGATTGAAACTGAGAGGGTCCTCTCAACCCGTAGAGGCTGTTTCACAAACAAAACAATTTTACAGAAATGTAACCGACATCTGAAATTAACACACCTAAAGATGGTTTAGATTAAAATAAACCGAAACGTAGCGAAGGAAAGTTATAGTTTCAATCGTTGACTGAAACTGAAAACAACCATAATCTATAGTCACGGTCACTCTAAAAATAAGCATTTGGGGAATAAATGCTATTATTATTAGTCGTTTTTGTACATTGATTTCATATCTTCCTAAACGTACCTCGTACCACTTACAAATTTTCTAATTCGTGCTCATGCTTAGCATTTTTGTTGAGGTATCATCATTTAACTATCAAGGCGTCTATTGATAAATCGATGAATTCACATTCATATACCGACTGATAAAAAATCGCTAGCGAAAACATTCCTCCACAAAAACTTTCGCAAATGTGTCATAGTCATTAGTAGCTGGTCAATCGGTGGTGGAAGATGAATTTCTTGGTCACTTTGTTTCTTATAACAGGTAACTTATTGTTCTAATTTTTCACTTCAAAATGCAAATGAAGATGTAAATGTAACAATACAAAGATAAGACAATTTTTGGAGCCATGAAAGGGTGCCAATTTGCAAATTGCTGCTTAAAGCTTGGTAAATTTTCAATACGTATATCGTTTTATTGAAATTCTTAATGGGACGCTACTAAGTTCCATTGTGGAGATACAAATGTATACAGAGTGTCTCTTAATTTCTTTGACGCGTGGTATTCTCGTAACAAAAAAAAATAAAAAAAAGTTCAAACGAGTATTGAATGGTATTGTAGAAGGTCTCAAAGGGTAGATGATACCCAGATTTCAAAACACTTTTTTTGTACTTCAACCCTTGAAACTCACCCCCAACTTACTTTTTCCAAATAGCACCCTATAGCTTTTCCTACATAAATTAAGCCCTTATTTCATTTGAAATTTTTGATGTCATACACAAACCTATTTTTTCATAAATTCATAACATAACATTAATGAAATAAGGATTTGTATTTTCGTAAAAAAAGATATAAAAAAAACTGAGTAGTTTTTTGAGGGTACTGAATGACCTGTCATACATCCTTTCGAAATCAAATGTTTTTTATCCTTTCTATTACGAAAATGTTATGCCTCTAACAAACCCTGATTTTATTTATCGTATTGCTTATGACTTTACGAAAAAAATGCGCGCGTGTATGAAATCAACAGCACTACAAAATTTTAAATGAAATAATAACATCATTTATGTGGGAAAAACTGTGGGGTGCTATATGAAAAAAAAGTTGGGGGTGAGTTTTAGGGATTGAAGTACAAAAAAAATGTTTCGAAGGCATGGTATGGTAGGTCATTCAGCACCCTTGAAACGTCCACTTAGTTTTATTTTTTATCCGTTTTCATTACAAAAATATCAGGCGTCAAATTCTTATTTTATTTATATTTATGCTAATGATTTTATGCAAAAAATAGGTTTGTGCACAAAATCAAAGGTACTACCAGATTTTAAATGAAAGAAGAATTTTATTTGTGAAGAAAAAGCTATAGGGTGCTATTTGGAAAAAGAAAGTTGGGGTGAGTTTTAAGGGTTGAAGTACAAAAAAAAATGTTTTGAAAGCTAGGTATGATAGACCCTTTGGTATCTTCGAAAATACCACTCAATTCTTGTTTGAACTTTTCTTTGTTACGAGAATGTCACGCGTCAAGGAAATTCAGGGACACCCTGTATAGTTTATAATAATCACGATAGTGGCGGCCACGCAATAATAAATAAATCACCAATTAGAAAAAAGCGTACTCAATTCAACTTAATTTTTGGGTGTTATAAGTGATTATTATTATTTGGAATGACGAGAGAAACTGTGGGTTGAGAAATCTCAAAAATTGTTAGGATAGAATTGCTCCAAAATATTGACGCAGTAATATTTGGTACTTCCAAAACAATACATGAGAAGGATATTTCTGTAGTAAAGATTTTAAATTCGTGGTAACTCCTTTTTTTAGTTTTCTACAATGTCTAAGGTTTGGAAATCCATCGCCCGTTTTTGACAGTTCGCTGCGTAATCTCAGTAACTTCTGCTGCCATATTGATAATTGACCGAAATAAGGCGTTGCAGTTAAAAGTAACAATGAATTTTGTCATCACCATCTTGCGGATTGGATACAACTTTAGGGAAGTGTACCGCGTCCTATCTTCCACGGCTTATGGTCTCCACAGTTACCATCAGAGCGGTTTCTCTGCATCATGACTTCCTCAACATTTTGTCTCCAACTTTTCTCAGTCTTCCTCTCCTTTTCCTTTGACCAGGTGTCCACTGGAGATCTCTTTTAAGCCATTGGTTGTCGGCCATTTGACATACATGTCCATACCACCTCAACCTTTTCAATGATGCTGGTAGGGATTTTGCGCCTTTTCCTTACGTCTACTCTAGAATTCCATTTCCATCGCTAGAAGTGTTTTCTTCACTGCCTCTGTAGTTTCCTAATCTCTAGCTCCATGAGTGGTAACGCTCTTCACTATTGTCTTGTGTATCCCAATTTTAGTGTCAGTCTTTGGTGTACTCCACAATAGACTATTTAGTTGTTCAGGAACGTACTTACTTTGTCCGATGCGATTCCTTATTTCAACTGCACTTGTTCATTGCTTCGTAATTCACACCCAGGTACTTATACGAGCTTACATCTCTAATTACTCATTGTGCTATACTCAAATATTCTCCAGAATCTCCAACAACGACATACTGTTTTATAGGGATTACTTAATTGTGAGGCCCCATTTCTTGTATTCTTCATCAAATTTTCTCAATGTAAAGTTATGTCATCCTAAGCCTCTGTTATGACAACTTGATTATCTACAATGAGCCTGAAACGATGCGTTTAAGGTCTGTGTTGTTGATAGCTTGTAGAGATGTTGAAACAAGTGACGTGCTTCTCGATACTGTTGTTTCATGCTGTTTTTTTTTCGAAGGAGTACTTTTGTATGAAAGCTTAACACTTTTAGTTGATTTTGAGTTTATTTTTTTACAAACGTGGTTTATGTGTCTTTGGCTGTTCAACTTTTCATCAATATGAGTTTCTGGGAATGTAGTTTTGTCTGAAAAATGTTATTATTATGCATATGTGGTTTGTTTTTGAAAAAATGGATAGATACTGTCTTATTTGTGCTCAATATAAGGCGGTTTTCTTTTATTTTAAAAATTTTTGAAATTTAAAATTCATGGTCAACTACGCAGACGTATCACATCTATTTGCATGTAATGCTTTGTACATTTCAGTGAAAAAGAAGACAGTACAGCTCATTTGTAACAAAAAAAAGTCATATAGAGTAGAGACCAATTTTCAACAGTTTCAAAGATATTTAATTTTTATTTATTTATTTTCAAGGAGCGCTTCTCAATGATGGCTAGTTACAGTGTTCTTTTACTCCAATAAGTTATGCCACACATAATTACTTACTTATTACTTACACAGCAAATAACATATATTTATTACAATTGATCATAGCATGGCACACGCTAACTATATTTTTACTGAGAACGATACAGCAAAAGTAATTCATTTTGCTTTATTTCACTACAAACAAAATTTTACAGTGCCACTTTTTCGGACTGAATACGCGTCAGTTGGAGATATTTTTTTCTGTATTTTGCTGCAGTTTTGGCTATAAAACTACGGACATACATTTACAAAAATTATCAGGCACAAACTACCAGAATCAGTTATTCATCACTTCAAACTCTTGTAATACGATTCTCAGACGACGCTACACTGATGTGAAAGTACCGTCTGATGGCAAACTTTATGCGTTTCCACACTGTGTATTTGGTATTTTGCTACATATCATCGGATGGTCGTAAATTTACCAACCATGCGCCGAAGTCGCTGGAAATCAAATAATGAAATAAATTTAAATATCTCTGAAACAGTTGAAAATCTGACCCTACTTTATATGACCTTTCTTGTTGCAAGCGAGGTGTACGGCCTTCTTATGAAGTATCTTCCACTGGTCATAGAATACCCTCTATAGTTAATACTTCATTTACAGCTGTATTCCTCAACACTGTGGAGACGGATATAACCCAGAATTATATGGCATATTACAATGCACAAAAGGACAAAGTTGAACATCCAAAGAAGAAGTGCACTTGTGGAAAATCCATCAAACCAGGTGAAACTAGTGCAAGAGTTGGTATAGATAACTGTGTTGAGATAACTCTGTATACCAAGTATGTATTGTGTGCGGATCAAAAATTAGAAACCGTCGTCACTATTTCCTCCTTTTTTTAAGTGTATCAAATACAACTTAAATATTGTACAAGATGTTTCCGGCTTTTTGCAGGAACAACCTGGATGGAGTGATATTCAGTCAAGAAGATATGGAGGGATTTGACCCACAAAAAAAGTCTGTACTTTTGATTCACGGTTGGGCTTCTACAGGACATGAACATTATGTTCAAATCGCTAAAACATTTGCGACAAAAAAAGATATGAATGCGCTTGTCGTCGGCTGGCACAGTCTTGCAAGTAACTATTGATGCTTATTTATGTATTTTTTTTATTTTCATACTCTTTTTATCTCGCGTTATTTGCTTAAGTACCCAGCTCTAGCGTACAGAAATACCAACTTTGTCATTCTAGAATCCACACTAACTGCCGATCTTTCGATCCTGTGATCATACCTCAGCAGGTGGTAGCTAAAGCCAAGTATGAGCAAACATCGTGTTTTCACCTTACTAATAAAATGGCAAACATAAAGGTAAAGATTTACCTTAATAGCACCTTGCTGCCCTATAATCACATACCCAAATACCTAGGTGTCTAACTGGACAGGACACTGTCGTTTAAAAAACATATTCAGTCCATCGCCAGCCAAAGTAGGCAGCAGAATTAACATCCTGCAATATTATGTGGAACCTCATGGGCTGCGGCTGAATTTTGCTCGCCAGTTTTTTGTAGCTCCACTTCCCATCCATGAAGAAAATGGCCTTCTGAAAGAACATAAGAAAATCACGATCCACGAAGATATACCTGATCTCTCCTTGCGTAGATGCAGGTCCAGAAAACCACCAATTACAGCTTTCCAGCTCGAGTCTGATGGTTTTAATCCTGCAGTTAAATGGACAGAAATTTGAGCGACTCAAACACCAAAAGAAGTGAACAGTAATATAATTGTTGGTCAATAATCCCCTGGTTTTGAGATCCACCGAAAGGAATGGTCAAGCCTAAACAGAATTCGCACGTCGCATGGAGTGTGCGCTGATTCGTTGTTTAAATGGAACAAGCGCTAATCTCCACGACGCGACTGTAGAGCGGAATGCCAAATTGTCAGGCATATAGTGCAAGAATGTGGCCTTAGAGCATATCGAGGCAACAACATGGACTTCCTCCAAACCAAGCCATCAGCTGTAGAATGGATTTCCAGGCTCGATATTAAATTATAGCCTAGTTACTATTTGAAGAAACCTGTAGTTCAGGGTCATGCCCCGAGTGGGCGGCGCCGTGTCCGTTCCCCTACACGCTGGGTGGATACAACGAAACACTTGCTGTATATGAGTATCAAGACCGCCACTAAACTGACAGTAAATCGCGAACAATGGCAAGCTACGAGTTCACAATATGTCTGTTAAGACATTGTGACTATGATGATGACTATTTAGATCGTATTTTAATATGTCTTAGATATTTGACTTTTTTCAAGTGTAGCGCACCATGCGCTAAATAATAATGCAGAAACACCTACGGTTTACCTTACAGTGGCTCGTAATTTCTGTACGGCTACTTGATTTTACTAGCCTTCAAAGTTCACGTATTATACTGGTGAGCATTTTTTGTAAACACTCCATAACATATTTGGAACAGATTCTATTTTATCAGTCTTTTAATTATATCATACTCCGCAGCTCCTAACCTATAGTTTTTTCAGTGGAATTGGACCATAAGGACTTTTTATGGCCAAGCATGTAGCTTAGCATACTGCTTATTCGATAATTAACCCATTTCTTAGCTCTCCCTCAGTTGCCGGATATGAGTATCAAGAGCGCCACTGAACTCGACAAGAATAGCTAGAGACGTGAGAAATATGAAATAAGGAACGCCCCTCGATGCGCAGTGGACAGCGAACAAATTTGCCATTTGCATCAGTTATTTCGTAGCGTACGAAACCGTACACTCTGGGTAAAATTACGTATGGTGAATGGATGATATGGGTTTTATAGAAAATACATGTTTTAAATTTAAGTCTAGCACAAAGTCGGCAGATTATCACAGCGAAATGAAATTATAACAATTACAATAAATTATAAAAAATGGCTTCAAGAAAAACTTATTCCAAATATACCAGCAAACAGTGTATTGGTTATAGATAATGCGCCTTATCATAATGTTGTGAACAAATGTCCTACTATGGCAACGAGAAAAAACGCAGTATTCCATTTTCAGAAGACATGCTAAAAGCTGAGTGGCCATTGCTTAAGCCCTCAGCACAAAACTAGAATAGGGCTAGACGATGACTCTCACTGCAGATGTGGAGAGATTGGAACTGCTCAACACTGTATATTAGAATGCCAATTGATCAGTAATGAGGTAACAGACCTGTATCACAGATTGGCAAACTATATTCCGTTACCTGCTAATGTGATCTCTATACTAGCTAGTGGAAATAACTGTGCATACAAACTATTATATAACTTTTGCACACAAAAACTAAAAATAACAGTAACAATAACTTTCAACTATAACTAATATAAAACAATGTTCGTATTATTAAGAAAAAATAGATCTCCATCCAAAATAGAACTGGCCAGTTGATTTCAGATCAGAGCCAATAACATAAATAAAAAAAAACGGTTTAACAAAAATGCATAGACCCTACGAAATAGATAAAATTATGAGTAAAGCAGGTCATTCTATTTTACCACTTCCACCATATTTATCACCCCGACTTAAATCCAATTGAATTAGTATGGGCATCCCTCTAGCAAAATGTGGCAGAAAAAACGTGGATTTCAATTTTAAATCCTTAGAAAAATATTGTGATAAGTTTTTCTCCACATTTTCGCAAGAAGTGTGCAAACAATGTGTGAACATGCAATTTTCTACGAGCGCTATTCCTACTTTACTGAAGAAGGACCATTTCTGGATGTGATTGTGGAGGATCTAATAATAAACCTGCAGGAAGACAGTGACAGTTATGATGCAGAATTTATAGAAAGTGAATGTGAACTTTCAGAGCTGTAGACATTTTAATGCCACCTAATAATTTATTATTTATTATTTGTCATCAACATTGAGGGCCTTTCTTAACAAAGCAAATATTTTCCTAACTTTAGCTGTTTACTTAGAGTGTACGCGTACACTGTATTTCTATTTCTTTTCCGCCGAATGCGTTCTCACTCTTTCGTGTGCGCAACCGGCGAAATTCTCAAGTCTCTTCCTATATTTGTCAAGTTGTGAATCGCGAACGATGGCGAGCTAAAATTTTCAAAACTATTGATAATCTTTGTGTAGGCAGTACTCTAGCTCCTACTTAATGCATTTTACGAGTTCACAACATGTCTGTTAAGACATGACATGACGATAATGATGGCGAGGATGGTAACATGGTGGTAAATGCAATTGGAAGCTAGCTCGTCTAACATGTTGGAAAGTGTGTGGCATCGACCAACATGCTAACCAACATGTTGACCAACATGTTCGAGTGTGTATTGGGAGTTTAAGGCCCAGTTTCACGATCGGCAGTTAACTAGAGGTTGAAAGAAAACTAGTGGTTAGCTAACACTTTGCGTTTCATAATCGGAGATTCACGTCAAAAGCTCTGGTTATCCAGTAGTGAAGTTAACCCAAGGATAAAGAATGGGTTATCTCTGACGTTTGTTGTGATCAACCGATCACACATAACTTGCCTTAGAGGTTAACATGCATTTTGATATTAACGATTAAAGGCGACATCATTAAACTTTTTCTTTGCCGTAACTTAGTCGTAAATTGAGCGCTAGCATTAACTTTAGCCGTAAGAGAATTGACGTTCATGAAACTTGAATTTGGCTTTAAGGATGACAGATGTGACGTTTCACAAAGCCTGTTTTCAACGGTCTGTTTTGATTTTAAGGTAATATTTTTAAGATTTGGTGCGTTGGCGGTTATACTGTTTGCGAAAGTCGAAATTTGTTTTTAAAGCTACGACCAAAACTGAACTGTTTCATGAACAATTTCATTACTGACGGTAGGTTCAACTTTAGAATTAACCCAAACGCTAATTTACGGCTAAATTGCGACAAGAGAAAAGCTTCATGAACCCGCCTTTATACATCGATGGATTTTTATAGTCTGTGATAACACAAGTCAAAAATATGAATACAAAGGTTAGGTTTATTTGTCAAAGGGTAAGGTTGTATTCACAAAACACAGTTACGGCAGTGGTCTGAGACCCATCCGTGCTGCCAACTTAAGGATAAATAAGCTTAACCACTGGTTTTATTTCTGAAACAAGCGATCCGATAACTACTGGTTAACTTCCGGTCAAGTGACTATCAGGGGTTACCAATGATTCCCTTGGACATGCAAACATGAAGTACGTGTCGGGTTTGAGAACAATCGGTTTGGTAATTCTGGTATTTTTATTGTTGCTGTGCCATAGTCTAGATCAAGGTCTAGGCAGGTAATATCCTTAAATTTCAGATAACTGCTACTACGCAGCTGCTTCAGCTACTAACTGTATAGGAAGATATGTAGCAGAGGTCTTGGTTCAAGCGGTAGATGCGTTAGGAGCCAGTCCAGATGACATCCACCTAATTGGACATAGCTTAGGAGCTCATGTCTCAGGATATGCAGGGGAGATTTTCAAAGATTTGCACAGAGAGAAACTGGGAAGGATAACAGGTTGGTATTATCTGTCTAAAATTGGAAGATTAATTTAAACATATCATAAGTCGGTGCCAGAAATCATCCCTTAAAGTTTTCGGGATTCGTGCTGGGACATGGTGTATATAACAGTTTGCAAATTCTAGCCTATAACATCGGAAATGTTTCCCTACCAAATCAGCAGCTTGCTTCCATACTAAATATGCTTGCACTTATGCATCTTTCCAGGTTTGGATCCAGCAAAGCCGTATTTCACCCTACTCTCATTTTTGAAAGCTCTGATACAAGACGACGCAGAATTTGTAGACGTGATCCACAGCTGCACTGACAGTATGCTAGGAACAGACAGAAATCTTGGTCATATAGATATTTATGTGAATGGAGGATCTTGTTTTATGCAACCACACTGTCAAGGAAGAGGGGTATGTATGAAAATCTTCACAGGCAGTACTATAAGAACGTTTATTTAGCGTGCCTGTCAAAGAATCTTCTATCTATATTTTCTGCTACCAACTTGAGGTCTCAAAGCTACATCACGAATTGTTTTTGGGAATTTTATGGGCCATTTCAAGTTACATCGGATTTAGAAGTTCGTGAGGTTTATGGTTCATTTGAAGTTGAATTTTGAACTTTTCCTTTATATTTTATAATATTGTTTCGAGAAATTCGGGGTAGGATGTTTTCAAACGGACACCCTGTATAGAATGCTCCATTCGAAAAAATCAAATCTACAGTAGCTTTGGTAACACCGCCGTCACCCAAGAAAACGAAAAAAAAAAATACAAACTCGAATTTTGATTACAAGTACAAAAGGTTTTAACCAACGCCTGTACCCCTTATTCCCCAAGGCTCCTCAATTATATTATTTTGTTATTTTTACAGCTTATTGGTGAGCCTACTTGTGCCCACTACATACCAGTTGCCCTGGTAGAATATACAATCAACAATAGACCTTTATCAATAAAGAAATGCGCAGAAGAACAAAGCCCTACTAGTGAATGTACTGGACAAGAGTCTAAGTGGAGCTTCGAAGAACCAAAGGAAGGTACGGCTGGAGTATTTTACCTAAAATTGGAGGAGAGTGCCAAATTGAATGGATTAGACTGATTTACCTATGATAAACATTTAGAAGAACAATAAAGTATTTCGATTCAGAATTGGGAATTTTGACTTGTCTAGTTACCCTTTTTGATAGGCTCAAGTGTTTTGATAGTCGAACAAAAATAAGGCCTAATCGGTTCTGCTTGACGACAAGCGCAGTTCACATTAAGATAGACATTTCTTATTTTTACTTCCCACTCTAATAGGTCAGGGGAGTATTGTGATCGCGAACATTTTCGATTTCGTGATAATCTACTTTTTGGGCGTTTTATTATATCTACGTAACGAAAATCTACGTCAACTTCATTTCCGTCGGTTTGTCTGTATATCGGCCTGTTGGTATTTTTCTAGCCTAGTAATCCCAGAAACCGCTGCATGGATTGTGATGGAATTTGGGCAGCGATATGCTGTGATGTCGTAGTAGGTAATGCTGCTATAATTTAGAAAATCGGTGAAAGGATAGTGGTATAATTAGCAAAAGCAGAAAAACAAAAAATTCGAATATTCGTCAAACTTCGTTTTTAGGCAGTTCAGGGGTTCCTGATCATTTTCTACTTTTTTGAGTGGGAGTGAAATTTGGGGTGGTTGAGAGGTTGTAAAACTGAAAAGTTTGTTGTATTCATAACAGGCTATCCACTCACCTGTGAAAGAAAGACTTAGAGGCATAATACATTTTCTAAGATCCATCCGAACATTGCCTTGCCTTTTACAGAAACCATGGTACTTAAGGATGTATACATATACGAGTATTGCTTTAGAGCGTTCTGTATTGTGTAACATGGAAACTGCGCCGGTACTCTATAATTTAGAAACGTGTTTCTATGCACTATGTACTATAGGATCGGATGGCCTCGTAAATATGTCAGCGTAGTAGGCACTTTGTGACAGGAAGGTGACAGATACCCGAAACTGCCCGATCATCATTGTCGTCATGGTGATAGAAACACGTTTCCATTTCTTTAAGTTACAGAGACCGGCGCCGAATTCCTACTCGGTACTTCAAAATTTCTGTTTAAACTCAGGCTATGAATAAAAGTCAAAAATATGAATTAACAAACTCTTTAAAAGAGATACTGAAATTGTACAAAAGTGAAGCTCAAACGGATTTTTTTTTGACTACGCTTTTCAATTGATTACGTCTTCGTTGCTACTGGAATGACCCTCAAAATCCAATCACTTTTCCATCCTTGGTACGGCAGTAACAATGTATCAAAATTTCTTTGCAATCTTGATTATCACTATCGAGTTATGTAGTCTACATCTAATATGGTCCACAGCTGCTGCTATTAGTTCCTTTCTTTCGAAAGAACTGGATACCGCCACAGTAATGCAGTAATGGGAAATCCTTTATGATTAAAAAGCATATGAGCAACCTATGATTAAAATTTTGCTTCCCAAGTATTAGAGGGACCAATAGATACCCGTTTTTATTTCTATTCGGAAAGAGTTGGATGACTTTCAGAGTCTCCAGAGATAATTTCATATGCATTGGTCCACAAAACATAGTATCTCAAATTTTATTTTTCACGATTATAATACCTCCTCTGCCTATAGGTATGAGAAGATGATAAAGTTTTTATCGTCGATACTAACTTATTCCAGCGTTAACGCACAGTCATCAAATATTTTTATTAAACTAACATATCTTGATAGCTGCATTGTTATGCACATACTGACAAGTATATGCTGATAAAAAATATAGAACAAAAAACCTTACTAATCAAAAACGTTAATATTATAAACATATTATTTATTTTGCTCTGTTGGTAGTCATGGGTAGGTTCTATGACATTGGGCTGCTAACATTATATTTCCTTGTAGCAGGTAATTGAAATACGTTTTACCAATATCTACTATGAACTAACAATTATTCAATTAAAACTACATTGTTAAGATTTTACAGGGTGTGTCACAGTCATTGGACCAAAAATAAATTTTAGTGATCCCTCACGAGGAGTATAAACTCTTGAATGCAATCTTAATAAATTTAAAATGAGAAACAATAATTAACAAATCCTACAGAAGTTACATAAGTATACAGTATGAGAAAGCGCTGGTTGTTCATGGAATATTAGTTCCAGAAACACATATCAACCAAAAGTTGTAATGAGCATTTGATATTCATACGTTTACTGGATATTGTCTGTAAAGGTCATGTTCTAGGTTTCATTATAAAAATTAATTAAGCATTTAGAACTACCTGACTGGATTGAGATTTCTGGATACTATTACAGTTTGCCTTCATTATAAATTAAATCATTTAGTTGTTCCACTGACACAGGGGATATCACATCGTTTTACACAACTTCTGGTAGACCAAGTTCAGCCACATACAATTATTAGATTACCTTATTAAAGGGGAATTTCAGGTACCTATTCCTGCATGTGTTTGTGCTATGATTGGTATGGACAAATGCATCAAATTAACTCTTCACACAAGGTAGGTTAGTATTTTAATTTAGATAAAGTAATAAAGGACTTGGTACATGAAATATGTACCCGTGTGGGGGCGGGTTAGAATATCTCCCATCGTATACCCTGCGTGTCGTAAAAGGCGACTAACAAGAACCGAACTATTGTCGGTATAAGCAGTAACCACTTCTCAACCAACAACTTTGGGTGGACGAGTTGACAGGAGTCAGGACACCTTCTTGTCCTTGGGGTGAGAAATGGTCCCTAAAGGCGGATGAACCAGTAGACACATCTGGTTAACGTCATGAGGATGCATAAAGCAAAGGGGAAACTACTGCATTCCTCGTTCGGGAGGTCAGTGTGAAATTGGTGACCGGGCACAAGAAGTGCGACCATCAGGCTTCTTGTGCGAAATTAACTACTGATGACATTTTTAAAACGCGCCGAAAACATCGCTTGGCAACTTAAAACGATACAGGTCTTCAAGCTATAGGAAAGCTCAGCATCGTCGAACAAGAGGTTACAGCAAATAAAATAGCCATTGCTGGATTCTCTGAGATTCATTATAGAGATACAGGTCATTTTACTTGTCGGAAGGGGAATCTTATTTGCTTTTCAGGTAAATCAGATTAACATGTTAACGGTGTTGGCTTCTGGGTGGCGAAGGCTCACGCAATGACCATTCTTAGTTACAAGTGTATTAGTGACAGAATTATAACAATACGTATCAATGCAAACCCTACGCCGATCAACATTCTGCAAATCTAGGCACCTACGTCAAATTCGTATATAAAGAAACTTTAATTTTGTATTAAAGTTTAAAAAAAAAACAGGTGAGCGCAGATAATTAACAGTAATATACTCGTTCACATCTGGCAATCCTAATGACACCCATTTTTTTGTTCACTTCTTCAGTAACGTAAAATTGACGGATTAATTACAAGTAATTGCGGCTAATTTTTAAAAGGCAACCTATCGTTAATCCATTTTATACTTCCTCAAGATTCATTTAGAGTTAATCTTTCCGAAAACAAAAAAAAACAACAGATACATGCAGGATTGGGCCGTGGAATCCTGTACTATAAAGCATTACGGATATTTCAGATAACTGTTACCCCTTAGCAACGTCTGCTATGAGTTGTGTAGGAAAGTATATGGCAGAGCTAATGATTAGAATAGTAAGGTACAACGGAGCCAATCCAAAAGATTTTCATGTAGTAGCTCATAGTTTAGGAGTTCATGTAGCTGCAAATGTTGGACCGGAATTCTATCACATGTACGGGAGAAAAGTAGCTAGAATAACAGGTACGTACTGGTACATGGCGAGACCGTCGAGAGCTAATGTTCATTGATATAGTTTCAAAACCAATGATGTTTTAGAAATATCAATTTTTTGTTTTTTGTATGTATTTTGATGAACCACATCTACAGTATGACATAAATTTATCTATTGTTTGTATTATTCACAACACATATTACAGCCTTTGCAGGTTGTTAAGTATGCAAATACTTTTTCCTACTAGAATGGGGCTGGGCTTTGGAGCTAAGGATTGAAAGATAAAGGTATAGAAAATTATTGTGAATAATTTTGATGCACATCAAAATAGATCACGCTTTAAAAATTCAATGACACATTTCTGTAGCAGATCGAACCGAAAAGTATAAACTAATTTCAATTGATAAGATTCCTCCAATAGACATAAAAGGCCACTAACTCATAACGTAACAGTAACTGCTTGGTTCAATGTATAATTTAATAGCCTTTCTAATTATTTAGTTTTTGTTAAAATCGGTTTTTTGAATTAATATGCAGGAGATTCTATTTAAAAGAATGTAACCTTGACAAATCACACATTTATTAGACACCTTGTATAATGGTGAACAGAGTTTATTGCCCACTACATCTTTTATTTGCGACATTTTTTTATATCTCAAATAGGGAAATCAGCTATTGTCCACCCTCTATATTATCATGCGCGTGCAGCTAGCATGTAAAGTCTGTAAATTTTCAACTTGAGTAAAATACCCCGAATTTTTTTTGCGCAGACTCTGAGGTCTTTTAGGTCACGCATCTGGACCAGCTAACGTAGGCATTTTTTCTCAACATCAAGAAAGTCTACACTAAAATATCCAACCTCAGTATAATGGTCCGGAGAAATTTGACGCCACCTCCTAGACTATAACCACCTCCTGGACTATAACCACCTCCTGTTCTAAAAGATTATTTTCGCTATCCTTCGCTTTCCGCCTTTCTTTCTTCCTTAACTCTTCTCTTCTTTCTTTAAAGGTGTCTAGTTCCTGGGTTCCAAGACTTGACGAGCATAAGAACTGATACTGAACTGTTTTTAGGCTGTTCGGTCGGCGTAGTCGCGCTCCGCCGCCTTGGCGTCGGCGCGTTTCTCTGGTTGACGTTTGGTCACCACGAGTGATGGCATCTTCAGAAGCTGTTACCGAGAGACTGAGCCTACTCCGTTCGCAGTTTCTGGGGAAATACCGACCCATGGAAAAAATAGCGAGTTAGGCAAAATCTCATAGATCACGGGGTCGCGTCAGTTAACGCACATTTTTATACAGAACACTAATCGACAAGAAACGGGAAATTCTTAGTATATTCACCCGTCAAAACTTGACGCTGCCTCCCTGATTATTAGGTATTTTTCTTTTAAATAATATTCGCAAGAGTTTAATTTTGTTTTAGTTTTGGTAAAATGATCAAATATTCGCTCTCAAGGAACTATAAGTACAGCCTGACAAGTTTAGCAAGAGACTTGGGAATTTCGCCGCCGTCTCACACGCACACGTTATTTCATATCCTCTCGTCTCTTGCTATCCTTGTCTATTTCATATTTCTCACGGCTCTTGTTACAGTTGTCAGGTTGTAACAGGCTATGAATATAGAATGGAACTACATGACTTTGAACAAACCTATGATAGTATAAACATAAAGAGAATGTATGAAGCAATGGTGCAACTAGGAATTCCAGGAAAATGAATTAGTCTAACATAAATTACATTAGAGAAAATCAAGAACAAAATTACATGGATGGGAACTGAGTCACAGGAATTTAAAGTAAGAAAAGGACTCAGCAAAGTGATCCTCTATCAACGATACCTTTTAATCTGACGTTTGAGCTTTGAAGAAATAATTAGAAAAGGCAAAATCAAGACAAGATGGAAGCATATTTAAAAACGAGCACCAACGTATAGCATATGTAGATGACTTGACACTTATAGCAACAACAAAGAAAGAACTAGAGCAAACTATGGCAAGGATAGGTGTGGAAGGAAAGAGATTTGGACTGGAGATAAGTGAAAGTAAGACAACATATATGGTCATGGGGCAAATGGAAAAATCTTCCGATGATCAGCCGAACCTAACTTTTATGGCCTACAACATGAAATATACTTTCGAAAGGAGCACGGAATTTATGTACCTAGGGGATCATTAAAGGAAATCAGAAGTACGGAGCCCTGAAAAATCTTATGAAATCCAAATATGTATCCAGCAAGACCAAAGAGAGAATTTACACAACTGCTATAAGACCATCAGCGACATATGCTTATTATACATGGACTGTGAACAAAGAAGCGGAAGAAAAAAGTATAAGAGGGAAAATAAATGGAGAAGAACAGACCAGGTACTGGGAGACATCTATAAGACTTATAGTAGTCATCAAAGCACAGATAATAAGGTGGCTAGGACATGTGGAGAGGCTAAATGGGATGAGAATGGCAAAACTAGTCCTCAACCGGTGACCAATAAGAAAAAAAGGAAGGATAGACCAAGGGACAGGGAGATGGCTGAAGAAGGTGGAAGATGATTTAAAAAAATCAGTATTAAACACTGGAAAGAGATGGCGACAGAGAGAAGTATGTGGCGTGGAACAGTGCAGGATGTACTTAAACATACGTGGTGAAACAATGGAAACAAGCATACAAAGACAATTTGAACTTACACAAATTTTAGCGGTATAAGATCAGACTGTACCCTAGGCCTTCATGGCCTATTGAGAAAACTAATAATAATAAAATGATTGCAGGAACTTCCCTAGTACCCTACGTCCTATCGATTTCAATACATGGGCAACAATTCAACGGTATGTATTGTTCGCAACAAGTTCGTAATGTAGCCTCGTGTGCGTACTGTGATATTTGGGTGTGTTGCATATTCGCTGCCTTGCAATAATTAATAAAGTACAAAGTATTAATAAAAGAATGTCTCCGCCATAGTAGGCGGGGTAAGCCCTCGAGCGATTTTTCGAAAAAAATAGATGCCAAGATCAGATTAGAAAATCACATTCACTTTTTGGTTCGACAAGTGTCATTGAAATGTATCTGTAGCAGAATGAACAGGATAGAGAAAGAAACATGATATGGAATAGATACAATGATTTCATAAAAAAATTGCGTAGAGTAAATTGACTCGATTCTTCCCACTTATTTTCTTATTCTGCAGGTTATAAAATTTTTCTGTCGAAGTGCAAAAAATATCACAGATTGGTATAATAAAAAAATAGTATCTCTATCATACACATTCTTCAATATACAGGGTGGGCCAATAGTGCGTGGACGGAGGATTGTGGGCTTGCTCAAAGATAATTCAAAAATCTGTCACTTGATCATGGTAGCGACCCTTGAGGGCTATAACGTAAAAATATTTTCACTTAAATTTTGACGTTTATACAGGGTGATTCATATCAAACTTACATTTTTTTGAATGGAACTCCCTATATATTATTACATATTTGAATTCCTTGGTCAATTTTAGTGTGACTTTATATATCACATATGGAACTTTAAACAAACCGTTTAGGCGCAAATCACCATTCTTTGTATAAGTAGGTATCAGAAAAAAATTGAATATCGCAGCGATTATAAAACCTAGAAGGCCATGACTTTGCGGTACGACTAAGCATGAAATGCGTCACCTTAGGTCAGACGCTTAAATTTGAATTATTTTTGTACTTGGAGAAATCAGTAGGTTAATTAAGGAAATTTCAATCACAGATAACTTGATTTTTTCAAATGGGAATGCCTATTTTGGTTTAAAGAATCAAATGTATAATTTGATTACCTTTCTAACGATATAACATTCTTGATACCAATCTTTTTTGGTTTTCATTTTATTTCAAATTTTCAGTCAAATCGGCGTTTTTCAATTTTCCTGCGTGCAAGCAACCTAGCAGGCCATGAAAAATAAACAAAAGCTCGTTAATATGGAAGAAACCAACTAACTTAGTAGAAAGATGCAAACTAACTAGAGCAACGAGGCAAGATTATTAAAATTCCTTAGAACATATTAGCTCTAACCGGATACAATAGCGGCAAGATATCTAGTGCCGATGAGTAGCTGGAGTATGACAAAGTGTTTGTTTTTAACAGCCTACTAGCTATTGAGGTCTACTAGAGCTTGACAACTTTCCAAAACTATTAAAAATTTTGAAACAAAAGGAACACTACCAGCGATTTTTGCTCACAGTCTAACATGTTTGGAAAAAAATGTCACATTTAATGGGATAAAAAAATTAGTCATTTTCATTTAGTTAAGTCAAAAGTGAAGATATCTCCAACTGGAGTATTCTGAACATCTATTGAAATAAGTGCTAGAATTTTTTAATTACGCTATGTTGTAATTGTGATTATTTAATGTAGTTTGCTGCAAACTAAATTATGTTTTACAATTCAAACAGACTGCAATTCAAGTTTCATTTTCCGCGATTTTGCTAATAAGTAGAAGTACCTACTGAAGAATTTGAAGGGTTCCAGTCAGAGGTACCATTACTTTTGACTTATGGAAGTGGCTACTTTTTTATAGCATGAAATGTGAAAATTTATTCAGAAGACATAGGTATTCTACTGCCAGCAACAATCACTAGTAGTTTTCCTTTGATTACATATTCTTTTACTGACTTTGTAAATTGGCTAATAGCTAGTAGGCTGTGAAAAATGAGCGTTCTTGTTACAGCTATTGTTTCTGGTTAGCGCTAGTATGTTGTAAAGAATTTTCATAATCTTGCTTCGTTGCTCTAGTTAGTTTGCATCTTTCTACTAAGTTAGTTGCTTTCTTCCATACTAACGAGCTTTTGTTTATTTTTCATGGCCTGCTAGGTTGCTTGCATGAAGGAAAACTGAAAAACGCCGATTTGACTGAAAATTTTAAATAAAATGAAAACGAAAAAAGACTGATATCAAGAATGCTATATCGTTAGAAAGGTAATCAAATTTTACATTTGATTCTTTAAACCGAAATAGGCATTCCCATTTGAAAAAATCAAGTAATCTGTGATTGAAGTTTCCCTAATGTATCCTCTAATTTCTCCAAGTACAAAAAGAATTCAAATTTAGCCGTCTGACCTAAGGTGACGCATTTCATGCTTAGTCGTACCGCAAAGTCTAGGCCTTCTAAGTTTTATAATAGCTGCGATATTCAATTTTTTTCTGATACCTATTTATATCAAAAATGGTGATTGGCGCCTAAACGGTTCGTTGAAAGTTCCATGTGTGATACATAAAGTCACATTAGAATTGACCAAGGAATCCAAATATGTAATAATATATAGGGGGTTCCATTAAAAAAAATGTAAGTTTGATATGAATCACCTTGTATAAACGTCAAAATTCAAGTGAAAATATTTTTACGTTATAGCCCTTAAGGGTCCCTACCATGATCAAGTGACAGGGGGGGACAATGGGCTGTCCAATGACCTGTGAATGAAAAACCTAGCGGCATAATACACTTTTTTAGGTCCATTCGCACATTGTCTTGCTCATTATAGAAACCAACGGAGCTAGAATTATTGTCTGATGTATACATACGAGTATTGTTTCAGATCGCGTAACGCGAAAACTATTCAATTGATTTTAACGAAGTTTTGACACAGTATTACTACTGCGGCGAGTATGGAAAGCGGGTATGTTTTGGAAAAATCGTGTCAGTGGCGGCGCAGCAATAATAAAAAGCTAAAAATATAAAAATAGCTCGAACCTTGTTTTAAGGCGTTTTAGGGGTTCCTGATCATTTTCTACGTTTTCTTGGGTGGGGGTGAAATTGGGGTGGTTGGGGGGTGTGGGGTTGTAAAACTGATGTATATTGCATAAAGCAAGAATTATTAAATTGATTTTAATGAAATTTCGACACAGGTTTGGCTATAGCGGCGAGAGTGGAAAACGCGCCAGTGTCTGAAGAATCATTGTGGCGGCGCAACAATAATTGAAAAACTAAAAATATTAAAACAGCTCATATTTCGCTTTTAGACGGTTTAGAGGCTCCTGATCGTTTCGCATCATTCAGTTGAGGCATGCAGAATGAAAACTGTGGCGTCCTAGTTTCTAAGAAGGGAGACGCAAGAACGAGTTTTTGTGTTGGATATTTTTTTGCGGGCAGGTGGGCGATGATTTGTTTGCAAGAAGATTTCAGACTATAGCTTCATGCAATGGGAAAACAATAAAATGGTATCATTATTATGTGTGGGAAGTACTGAGTCAATCAACTTGACTCCATTTTTTATTATATCAAGGTCAGTGGAGCGCATACACAGTTTCTGTCCTATCACACAACAACCATTTGTAAACATTTTATTATAACAAAGTTTTCAGGTGATCGCATTATCTTCAAGAACTGGTAAGTAATATAAACTAAAAATAATATTGACAAATTTACGGTTGGAAAAATATATTGCACTTGTATCGAGGAGTTGAACCTATTTCAGGAATACAGATACTTTTTGATTTTCCAATTTTACTTCCTCCCAATTAAAAGAAATAGTGTAATTTATACCTGTCAGTTTGAAATTACAAGTGACGAGTTGGAAAATTAACTTGACCGTTTTGAATTGTCACTTGACGCTTCAGAAACTACAGCTGGAAATGTGTAGTGCTCTTTTGTGATGATATCTACAGAAAAATGTATTTGAAATAAATTGAGTTTCCTTGCTCTTGCTCAACCTAAAGCAGATCCTGGTTACACGCCCATGTACGGCCTTTACAATTTGTCAAGTTAAGTGATGTATATCTCTGGTTTACATCAAGTTCATTTAGACAACCCATATTTGGATAAAAAGTAGTACAGTAAGTACAGCTTCATTAACTGACATAAAAAAATAAGATGGATACGACAGGAACAAGCTAAGCACAACAAAAATTTTAATATGCCTGTATCTGGAACTTATTAAGAAAAATTGCAGAGCTGGTATTAATATGGTGGTTACCACCAATTCAAGGCTTGCCGCAAGATTATAATAACGCAAAGGCATTCCTTGTGTCAAAATTTAGACCATAAAAGGAATAAATTTTATCTCAACCATGTATCTTGTTATGAATGTTGAATCATCCATCAACATGTCGACATGTTAAATTTTCTGCAATAATAAGAGCAAAACGGTTTTGTATGCTTAAGGAGTGGATTATAAAGCATAAAAGCAAGGACAGCTGGTAGAGTTTTTCAAGTAAATGATGCGATTTAACTAAAAAGACTGCTTTTACTTCCTACACAGATAGGTGAGGGGAGTATTATTGTCATCTCGAAATTTTACGATTTTAAGATAATACGCTTTTTGGGCGTTTTAAGATGTCTACATAACGAATGAAATGAGGAAAGCCTTGGGGGACTGGGGAGGTGGAGTTTCTGTTGGAGGGAAAAAATATCTAACCTACGTTACGCCGACAATACAATCATACTAGCCAAAGACGAACTAGAAATTTATGAACTTCTGCAGCGCGTGGAGGCCTACGTCGAAACAGGTCAAAATGCTGCCTCATGATAATGGACAGAGCCAAGACATTACCACCTTTACGGCCAATCAACGATATTGAAACGAGCGATCACGTTATCTATATAGGCGCACGTATACAAAACAAAGGAGGTTTTGAACCCGAAATAAAGCGTAGATGCGGAATGGCGAAGGAGGCGTTGAGTAGACTGGGGAGAATATGGAAGGATCACAACATCCACAAAGTAACGAAAACCAGACTAATGATAGCGCTGGTTTTCCCCATAGCAACTTATGGGTCAGAATCCTGGACTCCAAACGCCTCCTGTCGTAGAAGAATAGAGGCGTTTGAAATGACGTGTTATCGAAGGATGCTAAGAATACCCTGGACAGCACACAGAACGAACATCTCCATCCTCAGGGAGCTCAAAATCAAAGATCATAACCGGCTTTTACCAACCAAACAACGTGGGATGCTCAAATTTTTCGGACACGTTATGCGCAGGGACGGGATGGAGAAGCTCATGGTCCAAGGGAAGGTGGACGGCAAAAGAACGAGGGGCAGATCCCCTATAATTTGGATAGCGATATGCTGTGCTGTCGTAGTAGGTAATGCTGCTATAATTTTGATAGTTGATCCTGATAGTTTGCAATTTGTTTTTAAGAGGATTATAGTATGTAATATATTATATAGGGATGGTAAGGGGCTTGAAAACTCAAAGCTTTGTTGTATCATGAAACACTGATAGCGTGATAGTGATAGCGTGCGATAGCGTGTGCTTGTTAGACTTATCCGAATCTTGCCTTTAAAGTTTATATCTGTGAAATTATTTGATACATAGATATTATAATCATATAACGAGCAACTTGCAAACCACAAAATTGATTGTGATATAATTATAATACCGTACGACTATCGTGGAGGAAATGGTAACATTGTATCGTTATTGGAACTTTTGCCAGTGTCGGAGGAGAAAGCTACAAAAAAAATCAAAAATCGCTCATACTTCGTTTTTAAATGTTTCAAATTTCCATGATCGTTGTTTACTTTTTTGATGAGGATGATGTGGATTTTTTGATGAGGATGATGTGGACACCTCAAATGTTTTGTAAGCACCGATAATATGTAGGCAGTACTGAGTCAAGACACTTGACATCATTTTTTTTTACTTTCCACGCTAATAAGTATTGTATTTGCTTTAAAATTTTGGACGTTTATTGGAAACTCATGTCATTCCACTAGTTTTCGTGATTCTGTCTGTGTGGTAATTACTGACTCTTCTATAAATTGGTACTGTACTGATTGTTATTGAATTTACATTTATGAAAATTGATCAGATGTTGGCATAGCAATGATTAAAAGACGATATGTCTTGAAAATATTAAACCTTGTTCTTAATTCAAATTGTCAAATAAGTTCAGAGACCCCTTAGGCCTATTATGCTTTATGTACTTACATTAGATGCTTTGACAGATTTACATAAATATGCAAACAAACGGCACACGCTAAACAATAAACAAATATACCGGGATACTGCGAAGAGTAGAAGACAGCTTTTAACATTATTATCCGAAAGGTCAAAACAGCGCTGTCGTGCACTAGGGATATCGTGCCTGATTTGATTCAGGACATGTTCCAAACAAGGATTGTGATATCCTTATATCCTGGAGCTCACTTTGGATAAGGTGGGAATATCTTTTTGATTTATTACTGCCTTTTTTTTTAGCTCAAATTTGCCAACGTTTCGAAAATGATATTTTCATCTTCAGGGCTCTAAAATACAGAAAAAGGCAAATATATACATTTTTTTATAACATTATTGGTTGTTGTTGTTAATAAGAAGCATCAATGTAAACAATGACATTATACATATACAACGAAATATTAAAAGTGTTGCTAAAATGTAAAAACAAAAATTTTTTTAAAGTTAAACAACACAGAATTAGAAAGGAGAACAGTCAAAAACTTGTACAATAAATTAAAAGTAAAAATTTCCCACCATATAATCTAATTATTGGTCATTTATGCAGTTAATTAATGGATTGATGAAACAATGCAAAAATATAGGACTAAAAAAAGGGAGATAATCACAAATCAAAAAACAAAACAAACATACCCTTTCTGTTAAAAGTTGTGGCTGTTGCAAGGTTTTTTAAAATTAAGTACATGCGTGTGTCCTAGATATTGGGATTTTGGTCTTTATATTTGCACACACTAACTACTACTAAATATAAAGACCAAAATCCCAATATCTAGGACACACGCATGTACTTAATTTTGAAGAACCTTGTGACTACCACAACTTTTAACACAAAGGGTGTGTTTGTTTTGTTTTTTGATTTGTGATTATCACCCTTTTTTTAGTCCTATATTTTTGCTTTGTTTCATCAATCCATTAATTAACTGCATAAATGACCAATAATTAGATTATATGGTGGGGAATCTTTACTTTTAGTTTATTGTACAAGTTTTTGACTGTTCTCCTTTCTAATTCTGTGTTGTTTAACTTCAAAAAGAAATAAAAAAAAAGTTTTTACATTTTAGCAATACTTTTAATATTTCATTGTATATATATATATAATGTCATTGTTTACATTGATGCTTCTTATTAACAACAACAACCAATAATGTTATAAAAAAATGTATATATTTGCCTTTTTTTCTGTATTCTAGAGCCATGAAGATGAAAATATAATTTTCGAAACGTTGGCAAATTTGAGCTAAAGTTGTGTTTATTTGGAACTTATCACCCAATAAAAAAAAGGCAGTAATAAATCTACAAGAAGTGTCGTAAAATCATTACTAAATATTTTTTTGATATTTCCCCAAAGTAAGCATTCGAGCTAATAGTGTAATTTAATGCCGGCAGGGGTATTTTCCCTCGGAGTAGTTGTTTTTTTTTTTGTTTCACTACTTTCACCACTTTGGTATACGAAGAGCTCTGTTATAGGTAGGTAGATGTCTCGGAGCTATAGGTGAGTCAAATGAAGCGCGATAGAACAGAGACACAACCATTAGATAAGTTTCAGAAAATACATAGTTTACAACCTCAAAATGCTTCGCGCTGACCTGTAGGCTGTAATAAAGGGTTTAGTTACTTGACTTCTCTCAACAGTTGAATGGTACTTTAACCTATTACAGTAGTCTTTTGAGATACGGGACATAACGCGTCTCAATGACAACTCTGTAAGCAAGCTGGTTTAGAAATATAGATTGGGTTTTCTAAATTGGTTGTAAACAGTCATTAGTGCCACTTGAACAGCTTTCTTATTTGGTCACATAGGTGTGCGACCTATAAATATTGATACACACAGGCGTTCTTGTATTGAAATTTTCATTGCAACGCAACGGTTTATTTATGTTTATATAATGCATTTATTTGACGCTAGTGAAATCATGGCTGAATAACATGTCCTAAATCTTAGGGGCATAGAACCCAGGGTTTTGCATCTTTAATTCTTGTTTAACTATTGTAATATCATTAAATTGAAAATCGTGGGTTGGCCCAGTGGATAGAGGTTAGGGCTTTTGACCAGATATAGGCTTTCATTTCTGTTGCTTTCAATAAGAAGTAAATTTCCATAATCCTCAGCGAGATCACCCCATGGCCTTTCTTTTTGGGATCTTTGGGATCTAATTAGCAGTTTCGTCTGTAATAGTGCCGGGAAATAGTAACAAAGCTTACACAGAACACGAGGCTAATGACAATAGCAGTCCATGCTGATTGACTCCAAAGTAAAACAAAATTTTAAAGTACACCACTGAGAAATTTCTAATTAACTTTTTGGACGAAATTTATAAACCAAACATTATATTTCAATAAGTTTTCAATGGATTAGCTGTAGCATTTAAGAAATGCATTCCTAAGAATCGTGGGTGCAAGACAATGAATAGTATAAAAAACAAAATTGTAAATTTGAATTTTTGAAAAAATCGGAAGTGTCAAATATTTCTATGGAACACTTTAAGCTCAGTGCGGAGTATTACCTCCTCTGCTTCTAATTCTGCCCTCACATCGATCATCATCATCATAGTCCCAATATCTTAACAGACAGGTTGTATGTTGTGAACTCGTAAAATGCATTAAGTCGGAGCTAGAGTATTGCCGACACGAATATTATCAATAGTTTTGAGAACTGTAGTACGCGATTTACTGTCAGTTCAGTGGCGCTCTTGATACTCATATCCAGCAACTGTTTCATCGTATCCACCCAGCATGTAGGGGAACGGCCACGGCGCCGCTCACTCGGGGCATGACACTGAACTACAAGTTTCTCCATATTATCCCTTCTGTTAATATGTCCGAAGAATTTAAACATTCAGTATGGAAACCAAGATTCATACTTAAAATGAGATATCGAATGACGTGTTGATCCAAATCATTCCACGTTGCCCAACGTCCTCCAAGTTGTGCCGGTTCGGATGTGCACTTAATTTCTTTCGTGCTGTCCAGTTCTTGGTTTTATTTCCTCCCTCCATTAGATAGTCTTGAACTACTCGGGCTATGTGGATGGGAACATGCATTAGCAAAAGAAGTTTTGCCAACATAATGAGCACATGATCTTGGCGAACGTTGAAGATATAACCTTCAGCATTTCCATCATTCAACACTACCAGCACCGGTACTCTGTAACTTAGAAACGTGTTTCTAAGCACTATGTATTATGGGATCGGGTGGCTTCGTAAATATGTCAGCGTACTCAGCGTAGTAAGCACACAGCATAGTAAACCACCAGCACAATAACTCAGGTTGGCGGCAATTACACGCGCGTCCCCACTTTTGGATGTCATCATCATCATAGTCACAATGTCTTAGCAGACATGTTGTGAACTCGTAGCAATAATTCGGAGCTAGAGTAGTGCCGACACGAATATCATCAATAGTTTTGAGAACTGAGGTTCGCCATCGTTCGCGATTTACTGTCAGTTCAGTGGCGCTCTTGATACTCATATCTAACAACTGTTTCATCGTATCCACCCAGCGTGTGGGGGAGCGGCCACGGCGCCGCCCACTCGGGGCGTATAACCCTGAACTACAAGTTTCTCCATATTATCGCTTCTGGAACCAGATAGACTTTATTCTAATAAATCACAGGTACAGAAACGGTATACGGGGAGTCAAAGCATACCCCGGGGCTGATATAAACAGTGACCATAACCCGTTAATTGGTAACCTACGTGTAAAACTTAAAAGACTTCAAAAGCCCTCCGCCACTTCTGTTGATATTCAGAACTGGAAGAACCCAGCAATACTTGAAAGAGTGAGACAGCGGGTAAACAGGGAATTTTCTCAAATAACTAACATCAGCATGAATGATACACAAGAACAATGGAATGAAATACAAAACATATTGGGTAGCATAGAAAGAGAGGAAATTGGAACTAAGGACAGAAGAAAAGGGAAAAGCTGGATGACAGACGAAATACTGCAATTAATGGAGGAAAGAAGAAGACACAAAAACAAAAATTCACGGAAATATAGAGAGGTCAATAGGGAGATCCAGAGGAAAGTCAGACGGGCCAAAGAACAATGGATGAATGAAAGATGTGAGGAAGTTGAGCTGCTGGAAAAAAGGAATGATCATTTCGCTGTACACAAGAAAGTAAAGGAAGTGGTAGGAAGAAACAAAAAAACTAACACGTATGCCCTACTTGACGAAAACAACAAGACAGTCATAGAAGTTGAGGACATCAAAAGACACTGGAAATCCTACATAGAACAGTTATTTAAAAGCATAGAACCGCGCTATTTCGAATTAACCAGAGATCTAGAGAGCTCTCCTAAAATACTCAAGGAGGAAGTGATAAAAGCTATAAAGAACAGCAAAGCTGGGAAAGCTCCTGGACCAGATCAAATTCACATAGAAATAATAAAACTTTTAGAAGAAGAACACATAGATACGCTGGTTCATCTTTTTAACAAGGTATATTCCACCGGTGTAATCCCCCGGGAATGGTTGAAGTCTGAATTTATACCAATTCCAAAAAAATCAAATGCAAGGAGATGCGAGGAATACAGACTCATAAGCCTAATGAACCATCTCCTCAAACTCTTTTTAAAAATCATTCATTCAAGAATATTCAGGAAATGTGAGCAGGATATCAGCCAGTCACAGTTTGGATTTCGTGAAGGCATGGGAACTCGAGAGGCACTGTTTGGCTTAAACGTCCTACTTCAAAAGTGTAGAGACCAGCAAAGAAAGGTATATATATGCTTCATAGATTATGAAAAGGCGTTTGACAGAGTGGATCATGTGAAACTCTTAAAAATATTGGAAGCAAAGGGGCTGGATAAGAATGATATTACAATCATCAAAAACTTGTATTGGGATCAAACCGCCGTAGTAAAATATAACAACACAACAACGGAAGCAGCAACCATACAGAGAGGTGTACGACAGGGCTGTGTCTTATCCCCAATGCTATTTAATTTATACTCCGAAGCTATTTTTGAAGAGGCAACCAAGGACACAAGTGATGGGATTAAGATCAACGGTGAAACGCTTAACAACCTCAGATATGCTGATGATACTGCGATAATAGCAGATAGTCCAGAAGCCCTGCAACGATTGCTAAACCAACTCACTGCAGTGGGTGATCGATACGGTCTTAAAATAAATACCACCAAAACAAAAATACGTATAATTTCAAAAACCCCAGAGCCACCAGTGGATATAAGTATATACGGGAAACGAATAGATGTGGAAGAAAAATTCAAATATCTAGGAACCTGGATTACTAACAACCTAGATCCAGAAGTAGAGATTAGATCCCGGATCGAACAGGCAAGAGCTACGTTTAACCTTATGCGATCCTTACTGTGTAGTTCTACCCTAAACCTGAAGCTTAGATATCGATTTGTAAAGTGCTACGTGTATTCGGTGCTGTTGTATGGCTGTGAAGCATGGCTCTTAAGGTTAACACCATCAACAGAATAGAAGCCTTTGAGATATGGGTACTGCGTAGACTTCTCAAGATACCCTGGACAGCGCATGTTACAAACGAGGACGTGTTGAGACAAGCACGATGCGAGAGAGAATTGGTACAGATAGTTAAAAAACGAAAAACAGCTTACCTGGGCCATATAATGCGCGGAAGTCGATATGAACTCCTACAGTTGATAATGGAAGGGAAGATTGAGGGCAAACGGGGCATAGGTAGGAAGAAATACTCCTGGTTGAAAAACATAAGAGATTGGACAGGTATGGATGCTCATTCCCTACTACGAACTGCCCAAGATAGACAGACATTCGCCGGGATTGTTGCCAACCTTCAATGATGAAGACGGCACTCTAAGAAGAAGATCGCTTCTGTGAATATGTCCGAAGAATGTAAGCATTCTCATCGACACAATGGAGGATAGTCTCTTTGGATTACCGAGCTCATCCAGTATGGAAACATTAGTTCGATTTGCGGTATAAGGAATTCTCAGTATTCTCCTTCACGTCCACATTTCAAAAGCATCTATGCGAGCTCGATCTGTCCAAGTTTCCGAGCCATACAAAAATATGGAGAATACAAGAGACTGAACCAGTGACATTTTGGTAGCTTTAGTGATGTTATGGTCACGCCATATTTTAGTAAGCTTTGTCATGACCACCCGTGCCTGTTGAATGCGCCGTCGAATCTCATTCTCACAGCTACCTGAATTGTCGATCACAGAACCGAGGTACACAAAACTTTGAACTACCTCACAACGGTCTGTTGACTTTATTTCTCGATGATTGTCATGCTCTCTATCTACGATAATAACCTTGGTCTTGATGTAGTTAATACCAAGACCATATGCTGCACTGTGTTGTTCCAAAACGTTCAATAGAGCTACTAGTTCTTCCTGAGAAGCAACAATAAGGGTTGTATCGTCAGCAAATCTTACGTTGGATATTTCGCTTCCGCCAATAGTTATACCGCCATTGCAGTTGTCCAATACCTGTCTCATCACAAACTCAGAGTTAATGTTCAATAACATCGGAGATAATACGCATCCCTGACGAACTCCTTTTCTGGTTGCTGTTTGACCAGACAGGTTACCATCAATTCTTACACGAGCTTAGATACTTTTTGAGCGATTCCAAGCTTGTATCGATACTTTTGTGGGGGTATCGGTGTCGAAAATAATTATATAATTATTGAGGGGTGTAATCAATTGCACAAAATTCTCTGTACGAACTAAACGCGCCGATTTGGCTAAAAAATATCGAGTTGGTGCCGGTATCGATATTTTCATTTTCGCATCTCTACCCAAACTTCACAGCCGTAAAATCATCCATAAATCATCCTCAGAGGTCAAATTTTGTGGGAACCATTTTTATATAGGAAATCCTCAGAGATATTGTGCTGGTTGTTTACTATGCTGTGGTACGCACATTGTGCTAGACTCCCGAAACTGCCCGATCGTCATGGTTGTCATAGTGATAGAAACAAGTTTCTATATCTAAGCATTATCTAAGTTACAGAGTACCGGCGCAGGTCTATTGAAGTTCCTCCCCTCACCATGACTGAGCGTCCACCGGATAAAGTGGTATTCAGTATCTCACATTCTGTGTACCGTTTATTGGCTCTTCTAAAATCACGCACATAGGTAAAGGCAAAAGCGCGGCTCATTCGTTAAAAGTAGTCGTTCCCAATCAGTTTCTTCCCAATTCCATAGCAAAGTTTAAGCGAAATCAATGATATCAACAGGTGCGGCTGGACCTTGGGCTACAAGGCTTCTAAAAGCTTTGTCGAACTGTTTCAATAATTAATCTCAGAAATCAAAGGTTAGATCTTTTTTTTTTTTGGAACCCTAACTAATAAAATAAATAATAAAAATTACTTTCTGAAACCTATCTTGCAATCAAATCAATAAGTGTATTTACTGCTTGCCTGCAGAACGTACATATAGCAGAAATGTCGATATTCGATAAGTTTTAACCTTCGCGGAAGCAGTTAAGAAATACGCTGCCTTGAATGACGCAGTAAATATGACATAATTAATGCATGTCGCCAAAAAACAATCCACATAGCTGCATACATTACTTTCAATTCATACAAAATTGGTATAGTCAATTTACAGGGTGTAAACCTTTGAACAATCTTATATAAGCTATCCAGCGTCCTCCATACAGATATTGCCACCTCTAAAGCTACGATGTGTATGCGGTAAAGGCTATTAAGGGGCCTGGACACACACATTTATACATACGTATTTGCCATGTAAAACACGGACTCACAATTTCTCGCATAACTCACTCTATTTTCAAACTACATATACAGGGTGAGTCAAGCTCAACGCCTCGGACTCTTGTGACCAAACGATACCACTTTTCGAAAAATCGACTATGCTAGTGTATGTAGGTCGAGTTGGACTACATTTTAAAAATAATGACATTTATACAGGGTGTCAAGTAAAAGCGTGACATATCAAAGTTATGTTTTTTTAAATGGAACACCCTGTATATTATTGCATATTTAGATTCCCGGGTGCATTTTAGTGTGACTTTATGTATCACACATGGGGCTTTAAGCGAACCGTTTAGGTGCAAATCACAATTTTGGGTATAGGTAGATGTCGGAAAAAATTGAATATTGCGGCTATTATAAATCTTAGAGGGCTGTGACTTTGCCGTGTTACTAACCATGAAATTTGTTAGCTTACGTTAGACGGTCGGGTTCGAATTACATTTTTACTTGGAGAAATCGGTAGATCAATTAAGGAAACTTCAATCAAAGGTAACTTGATTTTTTCAAATGGGAATGCGTAATTTTTTTTATACGATCAAATGTACAATTTGATAACCTTTCTAATGATATGCAGTTGTAAATATCAATCTCTGGTAGTTTTGATTTAATTTAAGATTTTCAGTAAAACCGGTGTTTCTCAATTTTCCTACCTATAAGCAACTCAGCAGGCCATGAAATATAAACAAAAAACTGTTCAGATGGAACAAAACAACTAACTTAGCAGATAGTTACGGACGAACTAGAGTCAAGGGACAAAGTTATAAAAATAACTTACAACAAATCAATTCTAACCAGAAATAGCAGACATAACACATCTAACGTCAAAAAGCAGCTGGAGTACGACAGAAATGGGTATTTTTCACAGCATACCGGCTACTACAATATTCTAAAGATTGACGATTCACAAAACCATTGTGAATTTTGAAATGAAAGGAAATCTACCACGTAATGTTGCTGGCAGTTTAATAGCTTCAGAATAAAATTTCACATTTCATGACTTAAAAAAATAGTAACCGATACCTCTGACTGAAGTTCTGCAAATTCTTCAATACTCATAAGCAAGACCGCCGAAAATGAAGAACAAATTAAAAATCTGCTCAAATTTTTAAACATAATTTACCTGGCAGAAAATTAAAATATGATTTATCAGTATTCCTTTTTTGCGATCTTGCTAATAGATACTGAAAAATTTAAAGGACGACAGTGAGAGGTATCATTACTTTTGACTTTGACGGAAATGACTACTGTTTTATACCATTAAATGTGAAATTGCGTTCTGATATTAGACTGACGGCAACGATCGCTGAACGTTTTGCTTTCATTTCAAAGTGTTTAGTGATTTTGGAAATTTTTAATCTCTAGTACATTGCAGTCGCTAGTAGGCTGTAAAAATTATCCATTTCTGTCGTACTTCAGCTTCTCTTCAACCTTAGACATGTTACCGCCGTTGTTTCTGGTTAGTGTTGATTTGTTGTAGGGAATTTTTATAATCTTGTTCTTTTACTCTAGTTCTGCTGGATCTTTTTGCTGAGTTAGTTGTTTTCTTCCATCTGAATACGATTTTGTTTATATTTCATGGCCTGCTAGTTTGTTTATAGGTATGGAAATTGAAAAACACTGATTTCATTGAAATCTCGAAATTTAATAAAAACTACCATAGATTGATATTCATAACCTGATATAATTAGAAAGCCTATCAAATTGCACATTTGATCGTATAAAAAAAATTATGCGTTCCCATTTGAAGAAATCAAGTTACCTTTGATTGAAGTTTCCTTAATTGATCTAACGATCTCTCCAAGTACAAATATAATTCGAACTCGACCGTCTAACGTAAGTTGACACATTTCATGCTTAGTAACACGGAAAAGTCTCAGCCCTCTAGGATTTATAATAGCTGCGATATTCAATTTTTTTCTGACATCTACCTGTATACAAAATTGTGATTTGCACCTAAACGGTTCGCTTAAAGTCCCATGTGTGATACATAAAGTCACATTAAAATGCACCCATAAATCTAAATATGCAATAATATACAGGGTGTTCCATTTAAAAAAACATAACTTTGATATGTCACGCTTTTATTAGACACCCTGTATAAAAGTCATTATTTTTAAAATGTAACCCAACTCGACCTACATACACGTGCAAACTCAATTTTTCGAAAAATGGTATCGTTTGGTCACAAGAGTCCGAGGCGTTGAGCTTGACTCACCCTGTATAATATTTGAGAAGGCGATAGTTAAGACCTTAATGAATGACAACTATTTTCGATTTTCTCAAAAAAGTTTTTTAATGTGCAAAAAAAAACTCGCAATGCAAAATCATACATTCTATAAATTCCTGTAATTTAACAACCAAACACGATATCAAAAAAAGGCTAAATAGTTGCACAAGAGCAAGCTTTCTTCTTCAATTTGCTCTTTGAGTCACTACTGTAAGTTTAAAGGTTTCGTCAGGAGCTTGGAAATGCGAAATTCATTTTTATGGTGACTTTTGGACCTTACCTTTCGACCTTTTGACCTTACCTTTGGATTTTTGGACTTATCGCCCCTCATCTTAGATACACACACTGGAGAAAGGGAACAGACGGCCACGCGTCCTCGCTAACAGGGGAATACGTCTTTTCTTGGTTCTCAATTTCGCGCGCTATACCCTAGACGCTTGACAAATTCACTACAATTTGGCTAACCTAATATTGTCGAGACCAGTCTAAAATATGTTGCGTCCTACAAATAAGGCTCCTACAGCACATCTCTGGTACGGGATATTTTTTATTCTTCCTCTATTGTTGAAAAATTGTATACTCAAAATTTTGACGGGCATTTGATACCTTTGTTTGTGACCAGGGAGAAACCCTTAATCGTGATTGAATGTTTATTGGGTTGACTTTCAAAACCAAAAAACCTTTTCGTCTTTGCTATAGCAATCACCTCTGTCGTAATGCTGAGACCCAACCGTTCCAAGTTATAAAGTTGAAGAGCAACTGGTCATACGACATAAATACTGACAGACAGACCATAGGCGCATCCAGAAATCATCTATCCGTGTAGAACAGGGACAGACCACCCATCTTTGATGTTCCAGGCTGTGGAGGTCCTTTCTGAGATTGGGAGGCGTATCGGTTAGTCTAATTGCTTTCTTCTGGATAGTGTCCAGAAGCTTTAGAGGCTGCTTGTACAGCAACAGTAGTTGCTCTGGTGTATACAGCTGCCTACAGCGGAACAAAACTCCAAGCTTCTAGGATGCCCTTTTAGCAATACTGATGACGTGGTCGTGCCAGGATATGTTATTGGTTGGTTGATCCCCAAAAGCTTGACGGAAGGTAATTCGACTATTGGGTGACCCTCCATTCCCACAGTTGGTAAGTCAACATGAGACTCCTTTGTCAGTGTTGTTGCCTGAGTTTTCTGTATATTAAACTGTACTTTATTTACTAATCCCCACCCGATAATATCTACGTTGATCTGTGAGGCATGTTGCTGTCGCCGCCGTACCGTCTCCTGGGATGACAGGGCTTGTCTGGTTCCATGCACGATATTAATGTACTGACGTCTGCGAAGCTGTAGATTGAACTGGATGTTCTTTCCAGCAACTCTTTGGTGTACAGGGTGACCGAATAAGAATGGACGCCGGAAATATCTCGGTAACCGTTAATCATATAACTTCGAGCAAAAAATATTATCAGGTAAATCGGTTAAGAAAAATCGCTAGAAATTATTTTCAAGTTCCGCAAGTAGCCGCTAGGGGGCGTAACTGTTACGGTCAATCAGACAAACGGCTTTTTCTCAAAAAATATGCAAATAAAGA
Source organism: Callosobruchus maculatus (assembly GCA_951848785.1). Lineage (NCBI taxonomy): Eukaryota > Metazoa > Arthropoda > Insecta > Coleoptera > Chrysomelidae > Callosobruchus > Callosobruchus maculatus. The sequence goes on from CATOUR010000214.1 coordinate 388,034, forward strand.
TATATTATAAATTCTACCATCATGTAGACTGAACAATTCTCGATTTTTTTTGTTCATCGTTTTTTGCTCTATCTTGTAAGATGTAGTAGTGGAGGAATGTCATAAAGCTTATTATTTAATTGGCCATAACTTTGGTATAAGTTAACGGAATTAAACAAGCTAGGTTTCGTTTGAAAGAACTGTTTTTACCTAATAACCTGTTATATAACTTGAAACTAATTTCCAGCGATTTCTCTTAGCCGATTTACGTATATAATATTCTTTGCTCGAAGTTATACGATTAACGGTTACCCCGATATTGCCGGCGTCCATTCTTATTAGGTCACCCTGTACAACAGAAACAGTGTAGGGGAGGACAGATCCCTGACGAACACCGGCGTTTGTTGAAAATACGTCTGATGAACAGCCCTCGACTACGACAAAGAGAGATCGGTCGTTCAAAAAGCTATTCAGCAACTCGCGCAGGCCAGGTGGTAGTCCATAAGTAGTAAGCTTGACCAAAAGCTCCTCATGCCATACTCTATCGAAAGGTTTCGATATGTCATGTACAACAACATGGGATTCACCATGATTTTCGATTACTCTGTTCCACAAGTGAGTGATGTAGGCCAGGAGGTCACTCGTAGACCTATGCTTACGAGTGCCGCACTGGCGATCATCCGATCATTATGATATTATTGTTGTTCAGGTATTTCAGAAGCTGTGTGTTAGTGATAGTCTCCATAACTTTAGACATGATGCTGAGAAGAGCCACAAGTCTATAGTTGGTGGGATCGGTTTTTTTGCCTTTATTAGGAATGGGCTGTACTCAGCCAATTGTCCGTGCAGCGGAAAATAAAATAGGTGCAAGCTCAGCTGCACATCGTTTTCTGAGCACCCCCTTGCCTACGCGTTTGAGGCAGACTGACGGAAATACATGAGTTCATTCTTCTTTGATAAGTTCTTCCCATAAGAAAATGAAAAACCCATTTGAAGCAAAGTTCAATACTCCGTTCGCATACAATTCTTTCGTCACTTGTTAAGGTTATAAGTGAAACGTTACTTGCATAAATGTTTGTTCACCGTATTCCCTCCTAATTTACATGAGAGATAACTTTTATATAATTTCTCTGTTATTTAACACGTACAAAAAACGTACTAAGTATATTTTTTTGTTAAAATGCCATTAAAAAATCAATCTGCTAATACAAACATATCCTTCTGAATGGAATTAATTAATTTGTTATGAAAAAACCAACTAAAAACTAATTTTACGAAACTGCTTGCAGACATTCCAATAAAAAAATTATGTTAACAATAAGAAAAAGTATGAAGGTTAGTTACCTTTTAATATGAATGTGTATGATTTATATAGCAGCTTACTTCCTCCTTATTTACATTGATTGGCAGACATTAATATATTGCATCAAATCTACTGTGTAGACATTTCCAGTTTTTAAGCAACTTATATTTTTTGCTTCTATAAAAATGCCTAAATTGTTACAGCACAAGCCTTAAATGAATATATTGGAGAGTTTAGTGTCGAAACCAGACATTTTTGACTTAAATTAGTCTTAGTCTCAAAATTCCTTTATCTAAACAGCAATATATTTGTTAACATAAAACGTACGTACATAGCATTTAGGCTAATTACAAGTATTAATATAGGGAATAAACACAAGTATATTCAAAAATTATACTTATTTTATGTCGAAGTTAAAGCGTAATGAAGGCAGGAAAACATAAATACTTAATAATAGTAACAATAAGATAATTAATTTGTTTAATAACAGGGAAGTAACCACAAATTTCTTAAAAACCTAATTTATAGCCTTTACTTTTCACTCTTATCATCTTCCAAGTTACTAATCCAATTCAATTCAGGCAAAAAAAGAGAGATTCCTTGAATATATTTTAAATTTATGGTCAGCCTTCCGTGAAGGCTGAAGCCTATGGCGCTGCGTACGTTAGATTTGAAACGCTGCAGGTTGTAGCCGTCGGGAAACAAATTTCCTGGCAGCTAGTTCCACAACGTCGAAGCTCTCCAAAAGAAGGAATGCTGGAGAAGACTGCTTAGGGGAGTAGAGACCTTGACCAGGTAAGGATGAGCTCGCAGAGCCTCTCTTGTTCCTCGTTTGGACGACCTTCGGTATTTGGGAGAGCTTACTCAAACATCTCCCATGATAGAATCTGTAAAACAGGGACAGGTCAGCCACCCTTCTTCGATGTTCCAGGCTGTGGAGGTTTTTTGTGAGTTTAGGTGCATCGATTAGTCTAATTGCTCTCTCCACACATGGGAGCAATACTCCAACGATGGTCGGATCTGTGTCTTGTAGAGCAGCGATAGCTGCTCTAGTATGTACAGCTTCCTACAGCGGAACAAAACTCGGCGATTCTAGGATGCCGTTTTATAAATACTGACGATGTGGTCGTGTGAGGACATGTTATTGTTGATGCTGCCCCCCAAAAGCTTGACAAAAGGTGATTCGACTATTGGGTGACCCTCCATTTTCACAGTTGGTAAGCCATATAATCGTATGAACCGTTTTTCTGGCATATTAAAATTGAACATTTATATGTTTGTATTCTAAGTTTTTTGCACATACGTGCACATCTTTGCTAAATAAACTATCACAAGACATGCAATGCATCCATTGAACAAGCATTGGCCACTTCATCGATAGCATACATTAACGTATATATATGTTATATCATTGAAGCAATGATTAACTTTTTAAAAACTTTTATTTGCGGCACAAGCTTGTGTCGCACTTTCAAGTTACAATTTTACAAATGATTCTTATGACTACTTGACATGACGGAGTCTAACCGGGTATTGAACAACTGTGGTACGCAGTACCACCCTTTTATACTTAATTACTGCTGACAAAAGTGGTTTGCACACGTGGCATCGAACAATGATGCTTTGTATGACTTGTTATTGCAGGAAGTCGTTATCAGTTGTTTATCTTCTTTGGAGGTAACTTTGCAACAAAGTTGCCTACAATAGATTCATTGTTTGAAACTATTACAATAAGGCTCATTGTCAAAGGGCCATATAACAACTCCGCGTTTTTTCAAAAAGTTTTTGCTATGCCATGCAACAACTTTTCCCAAAATGGAAATAAAATAAAAATGTAAAATCAAAATTCAAAATAAAATAAAAATGTAAAGTGTAAAATGTAAAATATAAAATTGTAAAAGGTAAAAATGCTTGAAGTCCTTGCTAACAAAATTTCACAATTTTCCACAAAATCACATACAGTGCACAAGTCACGAAAGTGGAATTTCTTCAGGAATTCCTTCTCCTTGGAAGCTGGGACGTCTTTTTGGGAAGAGTCGTGGATAATTTTTGAGAGAACTTCCTTGAGGGTCTGGATCATCATCGGGACGTATTGCACCAGTAATAGATAGTCGAAAGGGTTTTCGTTTTCTACATTTGCATATCACATATAGTACCAGGATAATGCAAATTAAAGTAACTACAGTGTATGTAAGCCATGACCTCTTTTTCGAAATGAAGGGCTCATTTATTATCTTATCCAGTTCTTCTGCATTTTTGTCCAATTTATGATGTGCAACTTCTAAATCATCAAGATTCAATTTATTCAATTTGAGGAACTTTAATACTGGAAGATCCTCTTTTTTAGGCAAGTCTTTGCAGCATTGGAATGGAATTTCGATAGGGTGACTTTTGTATGTCATATTTTTGTAAACATCTACTCGAGGTTTTGAGTGTACTCGAGTACTACCTATAAAGGCATTGCAATCTGGCTGGAGTTTCAATATAGAGTTACTGCCAATGGTTTTTGTAGCTACACCCTTATTTGGACATTTTACTGTAACTGGAATAGGCTGTGTTACTGTTACTAGCCAATGATTTATTGATAATGATACAACTGTATACCCTTCTGCAGCTATCACTGTGGCTTGACATGTTTTTGGCAATGTAATGCTATATTTTAATAGTTGAGCTTCACAAATAGCATTTTCGTCAACAGGATATGGTAATACATCTGAGCATAATTTTGTTAAGAACGAGAGCTTTTTACATTTATCCGGATCACGAATAGATAAATACAATAATGAATCATCACTTCGAGCTATGTACCTTCGTGATGTCAATAGGACATGGAAAAGGCCAGTTCGCTCATCTGGTACGGGTAAAGGTACAATTTTATACAAAGTATAACTTTTAGGTTCAACTAGTGGTATTTTAAGGACAAATATAACTCTCGATTCTGTTTGAAAAGCTTCAAGTTCAATAATATCTAAATATGTAGCAACATGTGATTCATAGACTGGTAGAGGAAGACTGTTTCTTACCAGATTACGAGAAATTTCTTGTAAGAAATACATTAAGTCTTTTGGATCTATTATTGAAGTATGGATAATATGTAATCTTGCAAATGTAATCGCATTCAAAATATCATTAATGGTTTCTTCCAAAAATAAATAACTTTCCATAAGTGATTCACACATTTCTAGCATTTCCAAATGAGCTTTATAAAATGCTATTGATTCAGAAATATTGTAAATAGTTGTTGCAATTTGACTTAAATCAGAATTGAAAGTTTCTTCATCGAATTGTAACTTTTGAATGGTATTATTAAAACTTTTAATTACTGATGTAGTAACTGAAATTTGGTTTTTCATTAAATTTTCTATCTGATGTTCATATTGAGATAATTTATTAATGCAATTGTTGAAGTATTCTCCATCATCAGAGTCTAAGTTTCCTGTGATTGCTTTCCAAAATGTTCCGATCCCATTGATTAATCCTCGTCGCATTCTACTGGCTGAGTGAGTATTGGCAAATATCGATCGGAATTTTGTATTCAAATTATCAGATATTTGACTGAGCAAACTAACATGTGTTTTTACTTGAACCCTAAAAGCTTGCATGCGATTCGTTGGTTGGTAGATTAAATCTTCCATTCTTTCTAATAACCTGTTATTGTGTGTTAATGTTTTTTCAACTAATTCCAAATCTTTGTATACTAACAGAGTCCATTTTTCATTAGAAATTTTGATATTTGTTTCTTCATAATAAAATATACCCACAGTATTGTTCACCGGTTCAATGAAGTGTTGTGTGCGAGTTGGAACTGCAGCTAGCAGCAATAAAATTCTGTAAAGAAACTAAGTTTCAAAATATGGTTTGAGCCTATCAAAATTTACTTTTGTAATTTGTTTTGTTTCTAAATTTATGAGTGTGGCTGAAGTGCCATGAATGTTTTGGATTTCAAAAGGACCATTAAATTTATTACGCAGTTTTCCAGAAATCTGGGATTCTTTTAACCAAACTTTATCACCAATTTTGAATTCATACTGGTTTTTTGAAATACGTTCGTCAAAGCGAATTTTTGCTTTTTCTTTGCTCGGTACTGTCTTTTCTCTAGCTACTTTATAATAATAATTAATCTTATTCCTTAAATCTCTAATGTATTTCGTCATAAGGGCGTTTTCATTATATAGGGTTTCAGGAGGTCGCCCTGACGTATGTCCGAAGACAAGTTCATATGGGGTAAATCCGTGTGTCTTATTCTTTGTCGTATTGTAGCATATGATTGCATACGGTAAAATATTAAAGGGATGTTCTGATGGGTGTTCTAATGTATGTGTTCTAATCATTTCTAACAGAGTAGCATTGAATCTTTCAACTGAACCGTTAGACTGGGGATGTCCTACACTTGAAAAAGATAATTTTATATCATACAATGCACAAAGATCTCTTAATATAGCATTATCAAATTCACGCCCACAATCACAATGGATTCGTAGCGGAGTTCCATAATGTTGGAAAAATACTAGTAATGAATTTACAACAGATTTTGCTGACTTATCAGGAAGAACATATGCTTGAGTAAAACGACTCATTTCATCTCTCAAGATTAAAGCATAATTTTTCGTAGGTACTTCTAAAATATCTATGTTCACTCTTTCAAAGGGGGTTTTTGGACTTTCTGTCACAACTAAAGGAGTACTAAGGTTCTTTCTACAAATTTTGGCTTTCTGACAGATATCACAACTTCTAATAAACTTTTCTACGTCTTTTGTTAAACCTGGCCAATTGTATTTGGCTCGAATTCTTCGAATCGTTTCATTTATTCCGCGATGTAAATATTTCTTTCCAAGGTGATATTGTTCCAAAATAACTGAGATTTCATCGGAACTTGGGGTTTTACAAACATTTTGACAAATGACCATTTTTAAATTTTCTTCTGCAAAAATAAATGACATCATTTCCAAAATTGGAATGTCGAGATTGTTTTCGACAAACACTGTCTGAGATAAATCTATGAGATGTTTACTATTATAAATAGATGCAAAAAGTACCATATTACATAAATCTGGATCTGCGGGAAGGGGAATAATAAGATATTTTCTATCCTTAACAGTTTTGCTGGAAGCGACATTAATTCGATTAGCTGAAAAATCAAGATTTTCTTCAAAAATGTCTAAAGTAATTTCTTCATGTAATTGGGACATAAAATCTTGTCTGAAAAATGTAAGAATTCGTTTATGACTTTTGTCTAAGAGTTGAGCTGTTGAAAACTCGACTTTACTATAATCAATTAAAGATGTTGTTTTATATAGGTCACAGAAAATATTAAATTCACTTTCTATATTTTGCGTGGATGTTTCTGCATCAACACAATCAGCAGAAAAGGTATTTACTGTTGCGCGTTTGCTCATATCAGGTAATTTGATTCTGGACAAAGCGTCTGCATTCTTATTTGTTTTGCCGGGTTTATAAATAATTTCGTAATCATATTCCTCGAGTTTTAATCTCCATCTAGCTAAACGACTACCAGGGTCAGATATGGAAAATAACCACGTTAAGGGTTTTTGATCACAAACAATTTTGAATTTCCTACCATATAAATAACCTCTCCAGTGGCGTACACACCATACAATAGCGAGGAGTTCTCTTTCAATGACAGAATAATTTTGTTCAGCTTTACTCAAAGTACGGGAAGCATAGGCTATTGGAAGATCTTTACCTATAGGGCCTTTTGTGATAATACACCACCAATGGCATAATTACTTGCATCAGTAGTTACAATAAACGTTTCATCAAAATTTGGATAAATTAATATAGGGGATGTTGTAAGAGCTTTCTTTAAAGCTTCAAATGCTTGTTTGCATTCGAGAGAAAAATTAAAGGTAACATCCTTCTTTAATAAAAGGGTTAAGGGTTTTGAAATTTTGGCAAAGTTGGGAATAAATCTTCTATAATAACCTGCTAATCCTAAAAATGACTTTACTTCCTTTTGATTTTTGGGTTCTGGAAATCTTTTAACACAATCTATTTTCAAAGGGTTTGGCTTTACACCATCGGGGGTAATGATATGTCCTAAGTAAGCAACTTCTCTTCCAAAAATTCACACTTATCAGGTTGAAGTTTGAGATTAGATTTTCGAAGTCTTTTGAAAATTTCTTTAAGACGGTTTTTATGTTCTTCTACGGTAGGGCTATAGACAATAAGATCGTCCATGTATACAAGACATCTTTCATTTTGAATTCCTAAAAGAATATTGTCCATTACACGTTGAAATGTGGATGGAGCATTCTTTAAACCAAATGGCATTCGAACAAATTCGTAATGACCATTTTCGACTGTAAAAGCTGTTTTGGGTATGTCTTTGGGTTCGATTTCGATTTGGTGAAAACCAAATGCTAAATCGAGGGTGCTAAAATATTCGCATTTGCCTAATTGATCTAATAAATCTAAGATAAGTGGTAAAGGATATTTGTCATCGATAGTTTGGGCATTTAAATTTCTATAATCTATGACCATACGCCATTTTTGTTTTCCGGAGGCGTCCATCTTCTTTGGTAGAATCCATATAGGAGAATTGAATGGACTTAGACTATGGCGAATTATCCCTTGTTCTAGTAATTTTGCAACCTGTTCTTTTACTTCCTGTTTGTAAATTTGAGGGTACCTGTATGACTTTGTGTATATGGGCTTTTCGTTGTAGAGATTTATTGGGTGTTTAATTTCGCTGGTGAAAGTTAAATTATCACCATCAAGATAAAATATATCAGAAAAGTTTAAACACAAATCAGTTATTAATTTTCTTTCTTCTTCATTTAAGTGGTCTAAACGTAAACTATCCAAAATCTTTTCTTTTCTATTTATAAGTTCTGTATCTGCTTCTTTTTCAACAACTTTGAAGTTGTTCACTTCTTGAATATCAAAAGGTTCAAAAGATAACGAAGGAAAAGTAACTTCTCTAGCAGAACAATCTGAATTTAAAATGGTAGTGATAAACTCACCTTTATTATCAATTTTGACAAGAGCATTTGGAATTCGAACTTTGTCTTGTTCAGTAGATAATAATATAGCTTCAGTATTTCTAAGACTTGATTTTAATTTTACGCATTTCTCTAATCTTGGTTCAATGTATATGTTGTTGACTACTTCTGAATGTTCTTGGAAATGAGAAAGGTTTTCTGGCGGTTTTGATGAACTAGCACTTTCAAATTTTGATAATTTTTCATCACCTGTTACTTTGAAAATTGGTACAACTCCATAGTTAGTAATTAGAACTTGGTTTACTACGTCTATGACCGCATGAAAATGTTCTAGAAAATCAACACCTAAAAGTCCGTCAAACTCGATATCTAGATCATGAATATAAACTTTATGTGGATCGTGTACGTCGGAAAAATTTATCCATGCTGATTCAGATATTTTCACTTTCTCATCAGTAATGCCTTGAATAGTCATATTCTCTGTGTTTCTGTGAGTATAGCCTTCAATGACATACGGTTTAAAAATAGTTAATGACGCACCAGTGTCGATAAGAAATTTGAAACCTAATCCACCTGTGTCTTTCATATAAAATAAATTACTCGATGCAGCTGTATGAACTTGATTTTGGTTTAAAGGGATTTTCGTTCTGGGAAGTTTAAATTTGGATTGAAATTGTCCATTAGGCTCAATTTCTGTATCCTTGTTTCTAATTGGTTTATCTCGGAACTGTCGATAGGAGGTTTTTCTTCTATCGCAAGCATGGGAAAATCCTGATCCTGAGGATCATTTCCGTATGAAGATCCGTACGAGGGTTCTTCGTAATAATCTTGGTAATTTTCATAGGGTTCTTCGTAACATTGTTCAGTATAAGGGTAATCAACGTCCATCTCAGATGACTGAGACTCATTTAAGACATGTGCCCTTTGTGATGGGTTGTAGCTTGGATTTGGTCGAATATTCCTTTGGAAATTCGTATTAGGCTGGTAACTAGGGTTAGGCCTGATTACAGAGTGTCGATTTTGAAAATTCTGGGCTGGTTGAATGGGATAGCTAGGCCCTTGATTTTGAACTGGTCTTGTCTGTTGACTTTGACCTGATCTGGAATTTTGGAAATTAAACGAACTAGGGGCTTGATTAGGAAAATTCGGTCTAGAATATTCCTGAGGTCTAAATTGTGGCATAGGATTTTGCTGTTGTACTTGAGTACGAAATGACTGTGTAGAGTTCGTCCTGCATTCAGAACTTACATGTCCTTTCCTTTGACAATTGTTGCATATTTTGGGTTTCTGATCTGGAACTTGCATTCTAGCAAACCTTTGGTTTTCCAAGTATGACAGTTGGAGTTCCCTTTTTATATGTGACATGGCTGTTAACATATCAGGAGGGTTTCCTGATCGGACATCTACACCAATACGAGGTTCTAAGCCTGTAAGGAGTGTGTTTAGTGTCATCGTTTCGATGAGGGATGATTGAGCTAATTTTTGTTCTCGTGTTAGGGGTTGTCGGTTGACTGCAGAATGCATTTTTGCATTGTGCGTCTGAAGTCTCGCAGCAAAAGTTAACGCTGACTCACCAGGTAATTGCCTGATGCGCTGTAAATCAGCAATAAGGGATGTTAGGTCTCGAAGGTCACCAAAATGTGTTTCTAGCAAACTTCGAATTTCTTCCCAAGTGGAGGGATTTCTAGAGTTTATCAACTCTGCTGCTTTTCCGCGTAACTTATTCTTTAAATGTAAAATGACTAGAGCTTTCTGATCGTTCACTGCCATTTGATAAGCAGTGCGACAGGAGTTAATGAATGTGTTCAAAAGTATTGGATTGCCATCGTATTCAGGTATTATGGAGAATATTTCAGACAATCGGTATGGCTCTATAATATCATCTGCCGTGGCGGAGTCGACATCAGCTCGCGTATTATTAGTTGCCATTTTGAATTTTGTTTATGAAATTATTTTGTGAATGAAAATTTATTGATTCTATTTAATTATACTTTGTTTATACCTTATACCAGATAATCACACTAACTGGAAGTGAATGATTTCAGTATTGGACTTACATGTATCCGTGCATCGGGAATCGCTCTGTTCTCCGTGCTGTTTTCTTTCTTCTTTTCTTTCTTGTTTTCTTTGTTGCTTGGGTTCCCTTGGGGAATTGGGATCCGCCGTCGCTAATGAGGACAGGCCTTGTACTCGCTGCTTGCAGACTTCCTGAGCGTTGTTGGAGACAGGGGTCGCCTTGTTCTGCCGGTCCTTGTAGTCCAAACGACTTGGCTGCTACAGGGGTCCAGAAGTTAGGTCGTTGCTGGCTCTTGAAACGTTTGAAGGTCCAAGCCTACGGTCTAGGGGTGTTCTCGTTCTAACGTCGTTGAGGTATCCCTCTTCTGACACCAATTTTTGTTATATCATTGAAGCAATGATTAACTTTTTAAAAACTTTTATTTGCAGCACAAGCTTGTGTCGCACTTTCAAGTTACAATTTTACAAATGATTCTTATGACTACTTGACATGACGGAGTCTAACCGGGTATTGAACAACTGTGGTACGCAGTACCACCCTTTTATACTTAATTACTGCTGACAAAAGTGGTTTGCACACGTGGCATCGAACAATGATGCTTTGTATGACTTGTTATTGCAGGAAGTCGTTATCAGTTGTTTATCTTCTTTGGAGGTAACTTTGCAACAAAGTTGCCTACAATAGATTCATTGTTTGAAACTATTACAATAAGGCTCATTGTCAAAGGGCCATATAACATATATTTACATGTACATTTGCTCTCTTTGCATATTATCTTTTGTAGTTCTCGCCAAATAAATATTATTGTGTAAATTAGGAAATTTAAAAGTCCACACAGGACTCAAAACTGTCACGCCTGGCTTTTTGAGTATCTCACTTGACTACGAACTAACACTAACTATCTTGATAATATTTTAGAAATACGAGAAATAAGACATAGTAAATCTGTGTTACCACATTTTATTTTACTTCGAAAGATCACATATTTATAAAAAAATAAATTACACAAATAATTTACTATCTACACACACGAAATTGGTAAAAAAACATTTGTTAACGACACGTCGTCAGCTGGCAGTCTGGCGGTCTCTGGACGCCACCCTCGTTGTTGTGGTAGGGCGGAGCTTGAGCGGGATGACGGTGGTGGGGGGAAGTGGGCGGTCTTAATGGCAGAACGGGTAGTTGGGGCATACTTGCGCGCTGACACCGGCTGGCATCACGGCGGGTTGCGCATGCGCGCTGACTGGAGCGTACTGGGAGGCCGCTGGGATGGCGTTGTAAGCAGCTGCGGGGTTGTACGCAGCAGGGGCGTGGCTGTACTGTTGCTGCTGGGTGCCTGGAATAACAATCATGGTAACAGTAGTACTGAGAGATGATATTTCAGTGAAAGAGGTACGTTCAAAAGATCGTAGTACAACAACTAACTTAAGAGAGTATCAAATGTTGCGCCTGCGGAAAAAGTATCCTTGTGTTAAGAGTTTGTCCATTTTTTCTATTGTTGAAGGCAAGAGGGAAAGATAGTTTCTTGGATCAAAAACGATTAAGTGCGTTTGTTTAGTAGATATTGGTGAGGTAAATAGCTACTAGAAGTGTCAACGAAATCTTGGAAACAGCAGATACAATAACATGGACTGTATCCTAAACAAAGAATGGGATTATTCAAGAGAGATCAGATGCCGCACAAAACAAGCTAGAACCAATTTCAACCGCCTTAGAAAGGTCCCTATAACATGCACCTGAATATCAGTATAAGAAAACAGGTCCTAAGGTACTACGTATTCTCTATGAAGTGGAACTCTGGATCTTGACAGACGCTACATTTAAACGTTTAGAGGCCGCGTGCTCAGGGTCTCATACACTGACCATATCACAAACAAGACAATGTTCCAACGAATTCAAGAGGATTTAGAAATCGTACCTATTGCTAAAGTGAGAAAGAAAGAGTACTTTGGGCATATGACAGTAATGAGATATACCAACTTATCGAATTTATTCTGCAGGGCAAAATAGAGGGCAGAAGAGGTCAGGGGCTCCGACGAACATCGTGGCTGAGGAATATTAACGATGGATGGGAATATGACGACCTTACATTTATTCAGGGCGACTGACAACAGGAGTATATGGACCGACGTGATTACCAACATCCATAAAGAATAGGCACTGACAAAAGGAAAATATTAACTTTGATTGTATATTTGCTGATTAGCTTTTTTAAGAATTTTATATATTCTATGCCATTTACGACATCATAATTTGGATCATAACTAAGTTACGTCAACAAATAGAGAGATGCGCTACCCACCATACTTTGAGGCAAGTGCTCGATCCAGCTATTGTGAGTTTCGCATACCGTCGTTCATTGTCTCTGTATTAGAGGCCATTGAAGAGATGGCTTTTTGGATGAATGAGCTAGCTAAATAAATAATAGACCAGCGTGTTCTGATGTTAATCTGTTGGAATAGTTGCTTAGATTAGTCCTTGACTGATGTTTTATTAAATATGTCTTTGTGCAGAGAAGTATGGGGTGGACTGTTTATATCCCAAGACCTTATACCCTTTATGAGTGAAGTGTTATTGGCTTCAATAGGTTGTCTGGTCTTAAAAGCTCTTTTACGCACTTTCGTGACATTTCTCTCTAAAAGACCGTCGGTCTTGTCATTGTCCTGGATTATCAAGTATGTTCACCTTTCTATCGGAGGCACTTTAGGAGACGAATTACAGAATCGTACTCCAACTGGACTGGAACAGTTAATTCAAAAGAATTATTTCTGGGTAAAATGCATCAATCAGCTTCTAAGCTAATTTTTCCATTTGTTCAATAAAAGATCAATTATGGTTCACGCACTTCAGTTTAGCTTTTTAAAAAAGACTAAACAGGTTTATCCTAAGTAAACATCCCAATGGCTAGATACGGGGGTAGTTTACTATATAACTGATCGCACACCGTTAAATTTCAGCAGGTTGGTTAATTTTTGAAAGTTCCTTGGATATAATAATTTCGCTCCTAGCTCAGTTACTGAAACAAATAGATGGAAGTAGTAGACAGCACTTCCAAGGTAAGTGCTCGAGCCAAACGTTGGAAGTTTGGTCTTGGCATTTGAAGAAAGCCTCTTTAAAGTATAACTTTGCTTGGGTGAACTATTAACATTTATATTCCGCTAGCGTACTTTGAGGATAATACTTTGGTCAGCTTCTGAACGGCATAATTAGTTTTGTAGATGACTCTCCTAGAAAGATTTTCTAATATTGTAACTCAGGGGCTGAAATAAAATAGCTAGACAAAGTAGTAACCAATATACCCGTTGTCCCAGAATTTCCTTGATACGTGATAAATCAATCATACCATGCTTTCGAAACATTTTTTTTTACTTAACACCTAAAACTCACCCACAACAATTTTTTTTTCAAATAGCTACCCACAGCTTGTCCTATATAAATCAATTTTATTTTATTCAAAACCTTCTAGTGCCTCAGACATATTAAAACTCACTTAGTTTACTTTTTTATCCGTTTTTTTTTTGCAGAAACATTAGGCGTCAAACAAATTCTTATTTTATTTATATTATGCTAAAATTTTATGAAAAAAATTAGTTTGCGTATAACATCAAAAGTACCTACAAGGTTTTAGAATCAAATAGGGACAACGTTTTTGTAGGAAAACTTATGGGGTGCTATTTGGAAACAAATAGTTGTGGGTGAGATTTTTCGAGGATAACGTACAAAAAAAATGTTTGGAAATCATGGTACGATACAATCCACAGTACCTTCAGAATTACAACTCAGTTCCTGTTTGGGCCATTTTTCGATACGAAAATATCACTAATCAGGGAAATTCTGGGACACTCGTTGTATTGGAGCAAGTACTTATATAAGTATTTGAGCCGCACCTGTGTCAACATATTTTTATTACGAGGTCGTTTAATAGTTAATGAAAACACTAACCAGCATATTCTGGGGCAAGTGCTTCGGCCAAACCTTCACCATGGTAGTCTCCGTCGCCGATGTACTCTCCCCTGTCTAAAGCGTTCTGGATTTCTGGTGGGTACTGATTTTGAGCAGCAGGAGCTTGATGGGCAGCGTACTGCTGAGGCTGTGGTTGGTATTGCTGGTATTGAGGTTGTGCCTGGTATTGGGGTTGTGCTTGGTATTGGGGTTGAGCTTGGTACTGTTGTGGTTGGTATTGAGGTTGAGCTTGGTATCTGGGTTGGTACTAGAAAACGGAAAGAAAATATAACTGAATGCGTTTTCTTGAAAGAAGTACTTAAAGTTCGTTAATTCCTGAAGTTCTTTTAGCTAATCTTGACGGGTTAGTGTTTTATAAGAACAAGTGTTTGAAAGACTTAAATAAATGTTCATAAGCTTTCGTTAATAGCGTCTAATCAATAAGGTCTTTTTTGTAAAAATAGTAGCCGTTGAAGGTCAAAAAGATCTTGATAGAAGCCTCACTGAAAGAGTCAGTGCATTTTTATATAAATAGTCTTCCACGAAGGCAAAAAGCCTATCGCAACTCAAAAATATTTCAACACGAAGAAAGTCTATTAACATTAACCTTAAAAGGGTAAATTATAACTGTCTTGAAATAAACTCCTCTGCAATTCATTTTGTAGTGCTGGAGTGATTTGTAGGTATGTAGGTACTTTTCTGCTTGGTGACGACAATTCTTAGAATAAGTCAGCAGTACTGGTGGTGGTATCATATCAGATACGTTTAACTAAAGACCAAAAGCGTCAGGAACTGCATTAGCGCATATTCCCAAAATCATGTTCTGCCTTTGAAATCAGTAGGTATATTAGTGTTTGGGTCAATACAGTTTTCTGTATCAGAAGTTGATTCTCCAATTCTGGGACAATAAAGTGGTCATAATGACAACATTATCATGTCAACATAATATGTATGTTATTGATGTATAACGAGTTTTGCTGTTGCTATTGATCATTGAATTGAGCCTTGTTATTCAAGTAGAAAAAATGAAGTGTCAGAGCGTAAAGTTTGGGCTAGAGTTGGTAATTTGGTTATTGGTAAGTTACTTTACAGATTATCAATCAGCCGTCAAGGATCTATTGCTCAATGTATATTTATTCTGAGGTGAACACTAGGCACTTTTGTCTGATTTTATTGCGTTTTCTTTTGGTATAATTGAGATATCCATAGGCTTGGCAGGCCTTTTTGGGGATGTTTCAGATTGTTTTGGATATTATATATCGTCAGACGGTTAATTGAAATTTTGAGAATTCAATGATCAGACAAACAGATTGGGATGAGAGAGAGAATAAGAGAAATTGTTATTATTTTCTCAGTGCTCAGTGCTCAATTTTTTACGGAAAGAACTTCGACTAACCGCTTGTGGTTGGTATTGTCTCTGGAACTGGGTGGCAGGCACTTGGTTCACAGCTACAGCAGGGTTCTCACAGTTGGGGAAGTTTGGACAGGCCTTGGGGTCAACCCCTGCTGGGAAGAGATGAGCTGGCTGACCTCCTGCGAGTGGCCCATTGTAAGCCGCTGATGCTAGCGCCACAGAGCAAGCTACTACAACCTGAAAAATAGAAATCATTCTATTAATACACAGTAACATATCGGAAGAGGTTAAGGTGATTGGATATCGTGCAGGACACTTTTTCTTTTCACAATCGAGCTCATCAAATTGAGGAATGTCGACACCGATAACGTGAGTCGTTAATATGACGAAAAATCAAACACCAGCTTTTGTGTTCATCAGGTTATAATAACTGTACTGAAATTCGTCAGTTCACGGCTGCTGTACATTGTATCAATGAACAGTGACCATGAATCTATGATGGCTGATCATTAATACTATAAATTATGACAGCAGCTATTGGTGATGCTAATATTATCGGTGATTGATCTATGGCTTGTCAACAGCTAGCGCGCTTTTCTAAAAGTCGACAACTCATTTCGTCAAATTATCATCATTGTAACAATTACTGCTTCATAAAGTTAACGTTAAAAAAAGCAGACGACGATCCAAAATGTTTTTCTGTAAATAGTAGATGCATACTGAAAATTTCCGAATCAAAACAATGAAATTCCCTATAAATATGTTTAAAGGCTCGTTAGGTGAGGGATGAAATTTCTATATTATAAATAAAATATTAGTCTGGATCCAGAATGTAGTTCTCTCATGGTAGGGGGGAAGATAATGCAAATTCATTTTTGAAGAGCTGTAGGCTGTGATGAACTAAATTTTGCTAAGCTTTCCTAATCCTCGCCTCTAGAGATTACTTCCTTAATTTCACAAATCAATTGAAAATGTTATAAGTCTAGGAAAATTTCCCTAAAACAACCTAGGTTGTACTGCAACAACTCAGTCCAGTCAACTTACAAACACTGTAGGATTAGATATTCCACAAATCATAAATCAATATAAAAACATAGTGTTGCCTCAAAGTATTGCATAAAATGTAAAGAAACTAATGTAGCTTTAAAAAGTACAATATACAAGTAAGTATTAGTGAAATTCAGTTCGACAGCGGAGATGAATACTAAAAATTTTGATATTCCATCAACTTTCAGTTCCCTCCTAGTCTAATCTGATTATAGTCAAGACAGTGTAAAAAAATATGGACCTGAAAATTGAATTTTGTATAGGTATGTATTGCGCTGTCTTACTATTGCTGTACAAACACTATATCGATTATAAAAATAGCGTAAAATGTCTTGACTCAGTACTTCCCACACATTATCGGTACTAATTAAAAAATTTGCAGTTTCTTTATCTCTACACCATCCTCATCAAAACAGTAGCCAATGTTCAGGGACCTTTGAAACGTCTAAAAACGAAGCTTGAGAGATTTATTTTGTAATTTTTCGTTTTTTGTTGATTTCTCCTCGGCCAATGGCAAGAGTTCCAGAAAAGATAAATATTACCACTTCCTTCACGGTGGTAATAACTTAGGGCATTACCTACTACGATCACACAGCCTAACGCTACCCAAATTTCATCACAATCCAAGCAGCGGTTACTGAGATTAAGCGGCTAGAAGAACGTCAACATATAGACAGACTGACAGACAGGCCGACGGAAATTAGCAACGTGGTTTTTTGTTATATAGATATCATGAGACGACTGACGACTAAAAAGCGTATTACCTACCTCAAAGTCCAAAATTCTCGCAATCACAATACTCCCCTTCGGTATGATATAGTAACGTACTGTAAAAGAGTACGGTACTTTAAAAGAATTAGATGGATCAAGGAATACTGAGCAGACAATATACAAACCCATAGAATGGAAAAGTAAAAGTATCACTCAACATTTTCAGCTGCTAGTTGATTCAATCAGCAATGCTGTATAATAATAACGATTACATTGCAACAAATTATCAAAACCAATCGAATCAGGTGTGTACAAAAGTTTAATCTACCTCTAATTTCTACTAATTTGACTGCCACAATGACTGGATAATTTTTATTGGTCGTAAAGTAAATGCATTATAAATTGCATTTCTTTACCTTATATCCATTTAGAAGCAGAGATAGTCGTAGGTTTTATACACAAAGGAACAGTTCAGCCGTTCACTGTAAAAGAACTCGTGATTCATCGATTAATATAGAATTGCATTGATCGGGCCAGTGCTTGCAGAAATCCTGAAGGTGAAATATTTGCTTTATGTACATGAGTACATTAGTAGTATATGCTTGGTATATAATGTTAACACTTCACCTGGTATAATCTGTAGTGAGGTATTTTCAGTATTTGCCCAAATACTGCGATAACGAGAAAGCTGGGCATGGAAGCCTTGCCCCCCCCCCTTCCAAAACCATGACACACCGCAAAAGGTACATGATAATGAAAAAAGCTATTTCGTATTTTTTATTTCATATCTATTTGTCCTAAAATGTCTATTCAATATATCTATATGCCTCCCCTGTCAAGTAGTAAGCTATGACCGCTAGTGATGTACACAAGTCATCTTTATTGGCAAATGAGTAGCTATCATTTCAATTATAATTAGATCTTATTTTTTGTTGTACATTTTGAACTATAGAATTTTAGTAACTCACACATGCTTTTCCAGTTGTCAAAAAACCGCTGTTTTGAAATAACAAATTATATTTATACATATAAATGGTTGAACTATTTAGGTTGGATGTCACGCCTTTTAAGCTCTCGTTGCTACGCTTGTGTGTAATACTAACAAACTGTCTGCGCCATCTCTTCAGTCAGCGGATATACGACCGCTGGTCCAACGGATTCATTTCGGTCCGACGTCTTAATCCAAAGGAGACTTACAAACCCACAAACATACAAGTGGAGCTAATAAAAGCGTGCTAAAAAATGAAGTCAAGCTGATTGACACATTACGATGATACCAGATTATTATTTTCACATAGCATGAAGCTTTAGTCTGAAATCCCCTTGCAACCAAAATGGTCAGAAACCCCTAAAACGTCTAAAAGCGAAGTTTGAGCTGTTTTCATAATTTTAGTTTTTTGATTATTGCTACGCTGCAACATGATTTCTAACAACCATACACGTTTTCCATCCTCACCACTGTGATAATACTGTGTCAAAATATCATTAGAATCAATTTAATAGTTTCCACGTTACAAAATACAAAACGATCTAAAGCAATAAATACTCGTATGTATACAGAAAATTCCAAGTCCCTTGGTTTCTATAACAGGCAAGGCAATACTCGGATGGACCTAAAAAGGTGATTTATGTCGCTATGTCTACTTTCACAGGTCAGTGGACAGCCTATTATGAATACAACCAATTTTTCAGTTTTTCAACCCTCCACCCCCTAACCACCCCAATTTCACCTCCACCCAAAAAAATGGAGTCAAGTTGATTGACTCAGTACTTCCCACACATTACGGTGATACCAGTTTATTATTTTCCCATAGCATAAAGATTTAGTGTGAGATCCCCTTGCAACAAAATCATCGCCAGTACCCCCCCCCCCCAAATTATTGTCATGTGCCGCTAGGTCTTTCCTGCACAGGTCAATGAACAGCCTATTATCAATAATACAAACTTTTGTATTGAATTTCACCTCTTCAGCTGTGGCAGTTTTGGAAAAATTTAAGCGTTCCGGTACCGTTTACTGAAAAAGCGGTGTTGCCGTATCTCATTAATTAATACAAACAAAATTTTGAAATTGTGAGATCTTACTAAATTCGACATGCGCAATTCATTGCAATAAAAATAAGTAGAGGATTCTATTTAAAATAAATTAAAATCGGGGATATTTGTTTTAAAAATTTGGCAACGTCGAAAACGCGAAAAAAAATATTACAAGGCGAGATAGAGTATTTGCAGATATTTCGATTTAAAATAAAAAAGACAGGGTGTTACATTTAAAAAAACAAAGTAAAATGACCTTTAAGTTGCCGGAATTTAAAATTCTGCCAAAAACACCCTGTAGATACAAATTGCTGGTAGCATCCAGAATAAAATCCGCTTAATATTCAAGTAACTCGCTGTGTAATATTATTGAGAAAAGTTAAAGGAATATATCAATTTGAACGTATTACTTGCGACCTTGCAAATGCGGAAATTAATAGAAAATAAATTATTACTTGGCAACGTCGCAACCGATTCCAAAAATATTTTAGGGTTGGATAGAGATCAATGATGGACACTAGAAGAACTTGAGAGAAAGTTATAGTTCCATATAAAAAAATCAAGTTGATCTCTACCTTACTTTTCCGCAACACCCTGTATATTTCAAAATATTTTTAGGATATGCATCTCAAGTAACCAAATAACTTGTGTATTTGAGATTTTTTTCTATCAGCTATACCTTGCGAGATATCGAAGAATTACACACTAAATGGACAGCCTGTATACATCGGAAAAAATTCTAAGTCCTTTAGTTTCTGTAATAGGCATAAGGCAATGTTCGGATAGACCTAAAAAAGTTATTTATGTCGCTAGGTCTTCCTTCATAGGTCAGTGGGTAGTCTATTATGAATACAACAAATTTTTCAATTTTACAACCCCCCAACCCCCAACCACCCCAATTTCACCCCCACCAAAAAAAAAGTAGAAAATGATCAGGGACCCCTAAAACGCCTAAAAACGAAGTTTCAGTGATATTTAATTTTTTTTGTTTTTTGCTAATTACTCCGCCGCCTATGCACCGATTTTCAAAATTATACGAACATTACCTACTACGACCCCACATCATACCGCTGCCCAAATTTCATCACAATCCATGCAGCGGTTACTGAGATTACGAGGGTAGAAAAACGCGACAGACAGACAGACAGACAGACAGACAGACAGACAGACCGACAGACCGACAGACACACCGACGGAAATGAGTGACGTGGATTTTCGTTATGTACACATCATAAAACGCCCAAAAAACGTATTATCTCAAAATCGAAAATTTTCGCGATCACAATACTCCCCTCACCTATCGGTGTGGGAAGCAAAACGCAGAAAATGATCAGGAACCTCTAAAATGCTTAAAAACGAAGTTTGAGCTGTCTTTATATTTTTGTTTTTTTTATTATTTCTGTGCCGCCACTGTAATGATTTATAAAAACCACACGCATTTTCCATCCTCGCCACAGTAGTAACACTGTGTCAAAGTTTCATTAAAATCAATTCAACAGTTTCCTCGTTACATATTATAGAACGATCAAAGAAATACTCGTATGTTTACACCAGAAAAAATCCTTTGCTTTCTGTAATAGGCAAGGCATAAGACAATGTTCGAATGGACCTACAAAAGCTATTTATGCCGCTAGGTCTTCCTTCGCAGGTCAGTGGACAGTCTATTATGAATGCAACAAATTTTTCAATTTTACAACCCCTCACCCCCAACCACCTCACATTTCACCCCCACCAAAAAAAAAGTAGAAAATGATCAGGAACACCTAAAATGGCTAAAAACGAAGTTTAAGGAATATTTGAATTTTTCCGTTTTTTGCTAATTACTCCGCCGCCCATGCACCGATTTTCAAAATTATAGCTGCATTACCTACTACGACCCCACAGCATATTGCTGCCCAAATTTCATCAAAATCCATGCAGCCGTTGCTGATATTACGAGGCTAGAAGAACGCCAACAGACCGACAGACAGACCGACGTAAATGAGTGACATGGATTTTCAATATGTAGGTATCATAAAACGCCCAAAAAGCGTGTTATCTCAAAATCGAAAATTTTCACGATCACAATACTTCCCTCACCTATCGGTGTGGGAAGTATTAAACGTAAAAACAGTACATAACAAAAATTCTGTTTGTATAAAGTCATGGATCAGTCATCGACCTACTTTGGTTGCTTCTGCACAACTTCTAAATTATTTAATCTCAAACATATGCATTTGTATTGGAATGTATTTTTGCCTCACTTCAGCCATCCCGTAGCCTTCAATATCCATTAATTTGCTAAGCTTTCATACAGGTTTTATTATTATCTTCACTGTTATAAGAAGCACTATCTACATAGGCATGGATAAGATTGATACCTTTAAAGAAAAGTGATTGTGTGTTTCACTTGCCCCTTCTTTTTAGCCATATCTACACGAAAATAAAATTAACTGAGCTTCGTCAGGTTAAAAATTGGTGAACCCACGTATACGTACTTATTCGGACAAGCACATTGAAGCAACATTATGTTTTTCTGTGGGTTTGTTTCATAGTGGCGCCAGTGATTTTTGACTTCACCCCAGTTCCTACTGGCGTCGCTAAATCTTTGAACATATGAACCCGCCTTGAGGTTTCGAATAAACATCCGAACTTGTGTCATTTGAGAATTTTGAGACGAGACCAAAAAAGAAGACCAAAAAGAACAAAATCATACAACATCTAGGCCGATTATGTGGTTGTAGTCAGAGAGAAGGACAAGTAATTGACTTCAATCGCACGATTTCGTGTGAAGCAATTTGCATTAATTCTGTGTGATTATCTGTTCACAAAAAAAGGTTCACCTCTCGACGCTTTTCCTCTTTGGACATACGAAGGCCGCCTTCCTTGAAACACGCTGCAGTGTTTTGTTCATGCCAAATCGAATAAACTTTGAGGGTGTATAATGTTATGCAGCATGAAGTTGATTAAATTTTACTGGTTTATCGAGGCGCGGCTAGATCCGTGGAAATGTCAGACCAAATTCATTGGCGTAACTCATGACAAATTGCACAAAGCTCTTGCTTAAAAAAATGCATCAAGAATCCAGAGTTCGTAGCTCCTAGCTAGCTGGAATGAGAAGGTACTGATCCAGTAGAAGGTGTCTTTGTATGTAAATGTGGGAAACGTTCAATCATGATGTATGATGCTCTGTAGATTTTTCAAGTTTTTCCACAAAATCAACAAATAACAATGATGAAATGAAGTTTGGCAATTGTTATAGTATTTCCGTGTATCTAAAGACGTTATTTTGATTACGGCCAAATATGATTGTGATCACAAAGGACACAAAACCTAGTTATATTCTATTTACTGATACCTTTTACTTCCCACACCGATAGGTGAAGGGAGTATTATGATCGTGAAAATTTTCGATTTTGAGATAATACGTTTTTTGAGCATTTTATGATATCTACATAACGAAAATCGACGTCACTCATTTCCGTCGGTGTGTCTGTCGGTCTGCCTTCTGTCTGTACGCGTTTTTCTAGCCTCGTTAGCTCAGTAACCTCTGCATGAATTGTGATGAAGTTTGGGGAGCAATATGCTGTGTGGTCGTAGTAGGTAATGCTGCTATAATTTTGAAAATCGGTGCATGGGCGGCGGAGTAGTTAGCAAAAAAAGGAATTCAAATATTCATCAATCTTCGTTTTTAGACGTTTTAGGTATTCCCGATCATTTTCTACTTTTTTTGGGTGGGGTGAAATTTGGGGTGGTTGGGGGGTGGGGGGTTGTAAAATTGAAAAATGTGTTGCAATCATAGTAGACTGCCCACTGACCCGTGAAGAAAGGCCAAGGGACATAAATAACTTTTATGGTCCATCCGAACGTTGGCTTGCCTTTTGCAGAATCCAAAGGACTTAGAATATTTTCTGATGTAAACATACTAGTATTGCTTTAGATCGTTCTGTATTATGTAAGGAGGAAACTATGAAATTGATTTTAATGAGCTGGCGCTGGCGATGATTTGGTTGCAAGGAGATCTCAAACTATAGCTTCATGCTATGGGAAAATAATAAACTGGTATCACCGTAATGTGTGGGAAGTACTGAGTCAATCAACTTGATTTTATTTTTTTGAAAAAAACTATGGGAAAAGCTTCTGAAGTGGCTAGGGTAAATTTGAAACGTTTCAAGTATTTTATTTATATTTCGTCATGTTTGCTAAAAATAACTAAATGAAGTATTAATCAATCGACTATTTTAAAATTTAGAATACACTATTGGATTCGTCGGGCAAGGTAGAACCATATGCCAGAATTGATCCAAACTATCTATTTTACACCAGCATTTATATTTTTTAGATTGACAGGTACTTATTTAATCTTAATAATGTACAAATATTACATTTGTAGGAGATCAAAACAAAATCCGAAAACAAATATCATATAAAAAGAATTACAAAATTAAAAAATATTAACAAACTTCACGAAAAGAAGCTTGACAAACAACATTATATAGTTGTGTTTCGGTAAACCACAGCGAATTGTAATAGGCAAAACACTCAAGCTGCTGCTACTTCATTTCAGTTTATTTCTTCCCAAAATCTTTTCAGAATAAAATAAATCACTGTTACGTGTACAAATAGGTTACCTGGCTCTTACCGTATCAAAATTAATTAATTAAAATAAATCATTTTGCTGTAGCTCGTCAAAGAATTAGCAGATTCGTGGTGCGATACTGCTTTCACAGTTCAAATATCATAGCATAGCAACACCTAATATTGCCAATTTGCTAAATGTACTGTAACTTAATATGATCGCAAGATTAAACGACTGGTGTAACCCTGATATAATTCATACATTTCACAAATATATGATACAATTTCCATTGGATAAGAATAGTTATATAAATTAAAATTCAAAGGCAATTGAAATCGCAACCGAAATCTTTCACATAACGACTTCCTAATGATATGTAATACAACTCTTATTCTATTTTTATATCTAAACCCACTACATATTATATATCAGTGCACAACCTACAGTTCTGCGAAACAGTGGCTGAGTACGAATAATTGGTAATTCAATATAAGTATCCATCAAATATTTCTATATGTATAGTCTGGCTAAGATGAGTGGGAGGCAGAACTAGAAGAGACACCTACATATACGAGAGTAAACGGAAGCAGAATGACTAATTGAAATAAACACTTTTTGTAAGCTTGTTAGTCTTGTTACCGTTATTGGTACTACAAACCCTTACCATTATATTGAGCTTGGTAGCTCGTGCTCTAAAAAGTAATTGGAAGGTCCAAGTGGACTTTACGTAACCACGCGGGTGACGTATTTATAGTTGATCTTCTAGACGGGGTACGACTATCAAAAGTTCCAAATATTTGCTAAGCATTACAAACAAAAATATAAAAGTATAAGATGCTACCATAGAGATACCATGTATCTTCAGAACAGCGATGACACCTGAGTTTGCAATCCCAACATGTCACCATCAATGATGTAGCGCCAGTCCTCTTTGTATTTATTTGGTTTTGTGCATGGAATTGTCTCATTTAATGTATTAACAATAAATGCGTGTCTTTCAAGGTAACGTAAAGTGCTCTTGCACCCAGTTTAAGATGGCTATGAGAAGTTGATTTGGATCAGTCACTTAAAATATTTTTTAACCTGGAAAAAGTATAGCACTGCGATAAATCTACTTATGAGTTAACATGTGGTTGACTTTCTAAAACCAACGCGTTTGGTTGGTCAGTAATAAGAAGGAATTGATTTGTGTTGGAGAAAATGCTGTTCTCTGTTCTGTGTCAGCTGCTTCTTTAGTTTCTTTCAAAGCAGAAAATATTTGGGAGTGAAGAAATTGAGGCAACTATGATTAAGTGAAAGAGTGAGTAGAGACCACGTTATTTTTAAGTCAAGTTTTAACAAAGAAATAGAAAAAGTATACTAGCAGTAACAAGAATCCATAGGTATCCAGTATAGTATCCTTCGAAAGTCAAGTCACCGTATACAAGATAAATATCTCTATTAGCTTCACTTAATAATAGAACAGATTACAAATTTGGTAATTCAAAATATAGCAAAATGAATACCCCTCTTGATGAAATTAGGATCAGAAAACAACAACAAATACGACAGTGCAGAAAGAAATTAGTTGTTGAAAGACTTTCACATAAGCTAATGGTAAGAAGGCTTATAATTCTAAAACCAACAATTAAACTTAAACATACCTTAAGGGTAATACAATTGGAAGATAACTGTAGCAGCAAAGTACTTGAAAAAGAGGCTGAAGCCATTAACATATGGTAAAAAATCTTCTGATAGATGATCCACTTCAGCGATAACAATCAGTGATAAACAAGCCTCACTATTTGCAAAAACAGTTTATTATTTATAATTCTGAAATGCAATGTAATTAAAACAAAAAACCAAATATATGTAATAGGATTTTGTATAAAGCAGTAATAGCAACATACAAAGTACTAGCTCAAGAAACTGAGGCATGAGGATCTAGCGAAACGTCCATAAATAGCAACAAAAAATATGTATATGCTATATTAATTGGTATTTGCAGTTTAGTTTAGGATCAAAACCTAAACAAAAAGATTGGATATAGCATACTACCATAAACAGTTCAACAAAGGAGCGGTAATAAAATATAGGTAGAGTAATAGGGAATATTATAGCGAAAATGATAGCAAGAGATAATAAGCCATCGTCAGTTTGGAATATGTTTCACCGGTATCACGAAGGGTTAGTATTCGCAAATCAAAGAAAGAGAGAAGTAGAGAGAGAAAAAGAAACCGAAAACCGAAGTGTAAATATCTGTCAAAACATCCATAAATAGTCACAAAAATTGATGATTTGCTATAATGCTTGCTATTCGCAAGTCTGGAATCAAACCCAACAAAAAAATTGAATATAACATACTCTGGTAAACAGTTAAACAAAGGATTGATGACATAGTATAGGTCTGTTTTTACAGCAATCACAAACTAGTCAGCGTCAATTTGATTGGCCAGTACTAGTCAGAAATAGTTTGACAACTGCAATGGGGAATACTGATTGGCTCTGACTGGTTTGTGATTCTCTGTAAAAACAGACCTTATAGATAGAGCTACCGCTAATATTATGGTGAAAA
Source organism: Callosobruchus maculatus (assembly GCA_951848785.1). Lineage (NCBI taxonomy): Eukaryota > Metazoa > Arthropoda > Insecta > Coleoptera > Chrysomelidae > Callosobruchus > Callosobruchus maculatus. The sequence continues at coordinate 414,495 of CATOUR010000214.1, forward strand.
TTGCAACAAAAATCGTCAATTTGATATACTATTCTTTGAAAGAAGTTTCACCAGGATCACATAAGAAAGAACCGGAAGGGTCATCATTCGCAAATCAAATAAAATAAAAAAGTGGAGAAGGACACAACCACTGGAACAAGGAAACCGAAAAGAACATAACACAAAGTCGTGAAGTTGGAAGGGATGACAAGGATATAATAAAAAAAATTTGAGAAGGCAAAACATATGACAATATTGAGGCGTCATAACACTACAACAAAACAAAAAATAGACGTTAATAGAATCAGTCATGAAGTATGGGTCGGAGGTATGGGTCATGACATAAATATAAGCCAAATGATACTATCAGTGGAAACGTTTTACTGGAGAAGGTTTTATAGACCAACGTTGTTTGACCACGTTAGAAATGAGCATATAAGGCAAAGGATAAGAGCACAAATACTTCTTCAGATGTGGTAAACACAACACAGTTAAAATAATATGGACACTTGCTTCGTATGAGTAAAAAAAAGATACCTGAAAAAGGTACGGAACTGGACTCTGCCCCAAAGGAATAAATGTGGAAGACCATGAAAGAACTAGATATAAAACGTAAATATGGAAACGGAAAAAAGGGGCTACAAGATGAAGACTGAAACGATAAAGTCTGATGGCGCTTAAGATGTGAGAAGCGACAAAACCTCGTTATACATATATACAAAGCCGTGATGATCTTGTAGCTCATCCTTCGGGAACCACCGAAAACGCAAAAAACTGCAAGTTGGCGCTTGAGCTAACTTTTATTTTTTTAAAAATTTAACAAAAAATAATCATTATTTGCCAGTCTTGAATCTAAAATTGAAGTAAAAAAATTAAACAGCATAACATGGTAGACATTTGAGCAATTAAGTGGCTGCAGAATATAGTTAATGGACATAGTGACTACGATGCGAAAAGATATGTAGGCATACTATCAATTAAAAGATGAAAAACAAAATTATGATAGCAAATGTCATTTGCAAGTCAAATTTGAACAACGAATCATCGATAAAAGGAATAGCTATCTAGTATAGTATCCTTTCTAAAGTCAATACACCGGAAATAAGGAAATATTTATTAGCTCTTCTTAATGACATAATAACAGAAGGGACAAACTGATTACAAATTTCATAATTCAAAATATAACAAAGTGATTAGATTTGGTCAGACAGATTGGAGCAGGAAAAACTTTGTTGTGGAAAGACTTTCAGATAAACTAATGAATCATTATTGGTTTGCTTGCTTTTTGCATTAATAAAATATAGGTACAGCGACAGGCAACATAATAGGGAAAATTATAACGAAAAAGATAATAAGCCAATGTCAGTTTGAAAGATGTTCCACCGGGATTAAATGAAAGACAGCAGGAAGGGTCATTACTCGCAAATCAAATCAAAGAAAGAAGTATAGAAAGGACACAATCACTGGAACAGGAAAACAAAAAATATCATGATTCCAAGCCGTAGTAGTAACTTATCCTTCGGGAACCACCGAAACCGCACAAAACTCCAACTTGGCGCTTGAACTGTTTTATTTAAAAAAAAATTAACAAAAAATAATTACTTGCTAGTTTTAAATCCAAAATTGAAGTAAAAAAATTAAACAGCATAGCATGGTAAACATTTGAGCAATTAAGTGACTGCAGAATATAGTTAATGGACATAATAGCCGCCATAGTGGCTACGATAAGAAAAGATATATAAGCATACTATCAATTCAAAGACTAAGAACAAAATTATGATAGCAAATGTCATTTGCAAGTCAAATTTGAACAACGAATCATCGATAAAAAGGAATAGCTATCTAGTATAGTATCCTTTCTAAAGTCAATACACCGGAAATAAGGAAATATTTATTAGCTCTTCTTAATGACATAATAACAGAAGAAACAAACTGATTACAAATTTCATAACTCAAAACATAACAAAGTGATTAGATTTGGTCAGACAGATTGGAGCAGGAAAAACTTTGTTGTGGAAAGACTTTCAGATAAACTAATGGTTCATCATTTGTAATTTCGAAATGAGCAACTAAAACACAAAAAGCGAAAAACATGTAATAGAATTTTGAAAAAAGCAGTAACAGCGCCAGATCGAGAAACTGAAGCATCTGGAAAAACGTCCATAAACAGTCAAAAAATTAATGACTTACTACATTGCTTTGCTTGCTATTTGCATTAATGAAATATAGGTAGAGCAGTAGGCAATATTATAGGGAAAATGATAACGAAAAAGAAAGTAAGCCAGTCAGTTTGGAAGATGGGCTTAAGAGATGGGATTAAATGAAAAACAGCAGGAAGGGTCATTACTCGCAAATAAAATCAAAGAAAGAAGTATAGAAAGGACACAATCACTGGAACAGGAAAACTAAAAGTATCATGATACCAAGCCGTAGTAGTAAATTATCCTTTGGGAACCACTGAAGACGCACAAAACTCCAACTTGGCGCTTAAACTGTTTTATTAAAAAAAATTAAGTAGCATAGCATAGCAAAAACTTTGTTGTTGAAAGACTTTCAGATAAACTAATGGTTCATTATTTGTAATTTCGAAATGAGCAATTAAAACACAAAAAGCGAAAAGCATTTAATAGAATTTTGAAAAAAGCAGTAACAGAGACAGATCGAGAAACTGAAGCATCTGGAAAAACGTCCATAAACAGTCAAAGAATTGACTTACTACATTGCTTTGCTTGCTATTTGCATCAATAAAATATAGGTAGAGCAACAGGCAATATTATAGGGAAAATGATAACGAAAAAAAATAAGCCAATGCCAGTTTGGATGTTTGGATGTTCCACCGGGATTAAATGAAAGACAGCATTAAGGGTCATAACTCGAAAATCAAATCAAAGAAAAAAGTATAGAAACGACACAATCACTGGATCAGGAAAACAAAAAATATAATGATACCAAGCCGTAGTAGTAACTTATCCTTCGGGAACCACCGAAAACGCACAAAACTGGAACTTCCCGCATGTCACCGGATCACGGCGCCGGTCGTCCCGACGTTGCGTTGCCCGGAGTAGAAAAATCGCGGATCAGCGGCGGTGTGATTTTTCGTGAACTTACCAGTTTTACGAACATGTCGTCGTCGTGTGTGCCGTTCAAGTTCACAAATGCAACGACCGGCCAAAAATCGCCGCCATTTATATGCGCACCACACCCCGGGTTACCGTGAACCCGCCGCTTGCCCGTCCGCCCGTCTAGCCGATTTGCGATTCGCCGACGGATCAGACTTTTTTTTCGCACCATCGCCATCGCGGCGACGTAAAGCATCTCGGTGGTGGCCCTGAATGATTTTTTTATTAATAATACTACGATGTAGTATGTCACTCTACACGAAAATTTTGGATGAAATTGAAGAGACCATAACAACTTTACATATTATCTCAGAGTAACAACTGAACATAAAGGTAGTAAACAAACGACTTCAGCAAGGCGTGCTCAAAGACATCATCTTTGACACTTCAGCCTCCAAACAAAGATCAGCTGTGACCTTGTAGTAACAGTTCAAATTGTAAACAATGCTGTGTAACGCCAACTAACCTGAAAATTCTTCCAATGTAACCCATGTTACAAACACTCCACTTTTTGAGTTCCATCTCGACAAACTGTTAAACTACACTCGAATATAGCACAGCAAGTCCGTAAAGCTTCCAACAAATTCCGAATTCGATTTTACTGACCAAGCATAAAAGACGCAGAAACAAAACAAGCGTTTGACAGTCGAGGTTCTAACGCAAATAAGTCGCATGAAAATTATATCGGCGTTTCCAGCTCCTCAAAATTTATGTAAGACCAGAATTTGCGTTTATGATGAAGAAATATGCAGTAACGCAGTAGAGATCAACATATCTATTGATTTTACTGTAATCATTCCTGAACCATCAAAATACCGTCTTTTTTAACGTAGAATGGAATATTTCTGGATACTATACAATTAAGACGATAGTAGATAATTATGATCGCCATATCTGGTGGTCAATATGACAACGTAAGAAAAGATGTCGGCCTATTGGAATTAGTTGTTTACTACCTCTATGTTCAGTTGTTACTCTGAGCATATTATACATGATAAAATGTCAAAGTTATACATGTTAAAATTTGAGTTTGCGTTTGAGTTATCAATTTTAAGTAGTACCCACGACTACATCTATGGATTTTTTTAAGAAAGCATATTCTTCATACTTATCCTTCTCTCCATTCAATACATTTAGGTATCCCATGGTTTTATCTATTTATCTTATGTCATAAACTTCCGTGAAACCATTTTTACTTCCCACACCGATAGGTGAGGGGAGTATTGTGATCGCGAAAATTTTCAATTTTGAGATAATCGCTTTTTGGGCGTTTTATGATTTCTACATAACGAAAATCCACGTCACCCATTTCCGTCGGTCTATCTGTCGGTCTGTACGTCTGTCGGTCTGTCTGTTGGCGGTTTTCTACCCTGGTAATCACAGTAACCGCTGCAAGGATTATGATGAAATTTGGGTAGCGATATGATATGGGGTCGTAGTAGGTAATGCTTCTATAATATTGGAAATTAGGGCATGGGCGGCGGAGTAATTACCAAAAAACAAAAAAAAAAACAGATATTCCCCAAACTCCGTTTTTACGCGTTTTAGGGGTTCCTAATCAGTTTTTACTTCTTTGGGTGGGGTGAAATTGGGGTGGTTGAGGGATAGGAGGTTGTAATACTCAAAAATTTATTGTACTCATAATAGGCTGTCCAATGACCTGTGAAAGAGTCTTAGCGGCATAATATCCTTTTTTAGGTCGATCCTATCATTGCTTTGCCTACTACAGGAACCAAGGGACTTGGAATTTTCTGATGTGTACATACATACGAGTATTGCTTTAGACTGTTCGGTATTGTGTAACCTGGAATTGGTTTTAATGAAATTTCGACACAGTATTAATGCCGTGGCGAGGATGGAAAACGCGTATGGTTTTTAGGAATCGTGTCAGTGGCGGTGCAGCAACTAAACTAAACATATAAAGACAGCTCAAATTTCGTTTTTAGGCGGTTTGGGGATTACTGATCATTTTCTGAATTCTTTGGGTGGGGATGAAATTGGGGTGGTTGGGGGGTGGAGGGTTGTAAAACTGAAAAAGTTCTTGTATGCATAATAGGCTCCACCCCCCGAACCTGCAAAAAAGGACCTAGCGACATAATACACTTTTTAGATCCATCGGAACATTGCCTTGCTTATTATAGAAACTGAGGAACTTTTTTTTCTGATGTATGTTACATACGAGTATTGCTTTACATCGTTCTGTATGGTGTAACCTGGAATTGATTTTAATGAAATTTCGACACAGTATTATTACCGTGACGAGGATGGAAAATGCGTATGGTTTTAAAAAATCGTGTCAGTAGCGGCGCAGCAATAATAAAAAAAACTAAAAATGTAAAGAAAAGTTCAAACTTCGTTTTTTGGCAATTTGAGGATCCCTGATCGTTTCGTTTTATCCAGTTCAAGCTAGCAGAATAAAAATTGTGTTGTTGTTTGAAATTTGTAGACAAGGTAGATGTTTCAAAAGGTCTGTTTCGGACCTCCATTGTCTATATAATTTTAGATTACAACGTTTCGATTGATATGGTATCTTCAATCGTCTTCAGGTAAACTGGAGGAAAAATTTTCAAATGCATATAGTTTTAAAAATAACAGAAATTACCAGCTTTAACTAAGTTTTCTTAGCCTTTTGAATGCGTTTGTAATTTTATCTTATTTCCTACACGTTTGGAGGTGTCCCGATTTTGGAGTACCGAGGAGTGTTTGAACGTTTCATCACAGTGTATGTATTAGACACTGTGGTTTCATGATTACTTAAATATAAATGACGCTTATTTCGATCGGTTTACCCGTCGCCATTTTTTTCGCACCATAGTTCTTGAAACCGCTGTGTCTAGTAGCGTTTTCGACTTATTGCCCTATCACTGCACCAATCGGAACTGACTATCAAAATTATGTTCGTCTTACATTTGAGTGCAAAACTAGTCTAGTTTTTTCTTTTCGACTTATCCGCTTAATTGCTCCTAAGTGCAAATTCTCGCCATGAACTCTCTGAGCTCGTGGCGATTTCAGTGCATTTTTGGTAGCTATCAAATATAAATTGTAACCTGTTTTATTTTTCAAAGAAACCAATTTTTTGAATCAAGAACTGGGTAGTGGGTATGTACACATAGTAGCATGGATCATAGGATATGTTACGGAAGGTACGAGAAATGTTGTTGGAAGAACTGTGAACATCGTCATCTTCGGATGATGAGAAAATTGAAGCATATCTAGTTAAATTGCAAGCAACGGCTGCGTGAATCCCAAAAATACAAATGACTGTTGAAGATGTTGTTCATAAACTGACGAAAGAAGAGGTCTAACAAGATATAAGTATTTACTGATACAGAAATATTAATGATATTCGTTTTTAGTGGGCAAATCCTAGATTGGTGCAAAAGTCGTTAATACGACTAGTACTAATAGGTTTTATGTTGATAAATTAATAATTGATTGAAAAAGGCGGATTCAAATTATTCAAATTCGAAAACAACCACAGAACGAAATTGAGCTCTCAGGATGTAAAATGGCATCAAATTGTCATCAGTTGGCTGACAGAACAGTTACTTCTATTACACTAATTTAGTGTATGTTCTATTTACCAGTTCAGACTTATTGCACTTCTGGGCTCCAAACGAGTTTTTTTATGTGCACTGTAGTGGAATCGTGCTTAAAACCGGTGCAGTAAGTCGAAAACGCTATAAGTTAATGGAATTTGGGGTTCTGGTAGAATCAGATCATGCTATTATAATTCCACTTTTTTAATTTTAATTAAAGTAGAGTGAGTAATTAACAAAACACGAGAAAGCACCAGAACCTTTCTGATTATTTTCAGCTTTTTAAGCGCATGACAGTGAGGTGGTGGAAAGAGACAACACTCACAAGACTTATATCCACAAAAGACTTTCCAGTGCCCTAGATAAGATTAACCATGACGATATATTATACTTTCCGGACCTATCCACTGTCTCCAAGAACACACCTACCTGTTGATTTTTTTTATACATATTACAGTATACTCCTATAATCTATAACATGGAAACTGCTAACTTGATTGGAAGCATCATGCGACAGGGGACCTTAGTCGTTTTTCTTTTTTTTTTTTTTGAGGTAATCTAGGGCTGCTAAGGAGTATAAGAGGTTTGTTAGACTTTTTTGGGAGTAGTTAAGGTGATCTGGAAGAATGCCAAAATTATGTTCATCAACCTTTTCCTCTGAAAATTGTGTAAGCTGATACTTGGAAACAATTGAACTTGATTATAATGAAATTTTGAAGTCCCGTTGATACCGAGATTATATGGGTAGTATCTGGTCGATCCACTTGACTTGACTGGCCTATAAAGAAGTCAGTATCGGGCTCTTCAGACGGCCCATGGCTCTATGTTATACTTTTCAGGTCATGGTATTGCACGAAATGATTTAATTTTTAGAGTGAAATATTTTTGCCTGAAATTTAGTATTAGGCTAACCTAATAATCATCTTATGGTAAAATGTGGAAAAATACTTAAAGAGTTGTTGTAACTTGTAAGACAAATTTCAAACAAATTTTGGATCCAACGGTGTGTTTTGCTTAAAAATGGGTTCCATATAGGTACAATTAACATGGAGCACGAAAGGTTTGGATAACTTGTACTCGAACATGAATTACATTAGTTACTCTAAATAATTATTAAGTAACGACATAAAAGTATTGAAAATGACAAATTGTAGCTGATAACCCTTGAAGCCTGAAATTATTACACGGTGTGTTTTAAAATTAGAACAATCATTTTATTTATCTTTACTTCTGTATAAAAGATAATATAAGCAAAAATATCAACATACTTGAACTTGTCTATTTTCTATGTATAAGATACTTTCGACTCAAGTATAAAAACTTAGCTGGTCTCACTGATTGAACCTATTAATAGCGTTAATTTGATCGCTTTCAATAAATGCGATCCTGGGGTCTGTGATACCATCAATTTGATTGCAAGTGAATTTGGCCAACTTGCCACTTTGGCAGCAAGAACGGAAAAGTACTTTGCAAATAAGCAAATATAAATTTTCCCTGTGGGTTCTTCAACCCAACAGTTGTTAATTTGAGCATAATTACTAACAGTAAATGATTTTCTACATTGCCTTTCCCATCTACCTACTATTTCTTTTTTCTTAGTCAATGCATTTCATCGTCAAGCGTTACAAAATGTTTGATTTAATTACTACTTAAATGATGTAATTTAAAGGTGAGCTGAATTCAATCATAATTGTTTTCACGTCGACATTACCGAACTTTCGGTCGAATTTGAATACCGGATACTTCCTAAATATTTAAATATTGACGATTTGCAATACAGAACTGACACTATAACTTTGCTGTTACATTTTATTAACCTAAGAACGACGAATAATGTGACTTGGCCTTTATAAAGGATTTTGCTGGCATTGCATTTTTTATATACCTTAAATTCGTTAAATATTATCAATCTCGAAGAAATGTCCTTACCTCCAAAACAACAATAAATCTGATGCCTACAAGCGTATCTTTATTGCCTCTTTACGACTACGGGACTTTCGGTTTCATTTTAAAAGCAGAGCCGAAAATAGTCAACCACACACTGTTGTTGTGCATCCTGAACACGCATTACAATGTTTCTGAGGCAGCATTTATCCGCTGCCCCAAGCAAGACGGGCGTACCTCAGAGGATAGTGGTTAAATTGTTTTGTATTCAGAGGCTCCAGAAATTTCTATACCATAGAAACATATACTCTTCTGTATCTATAGGTGAAGAATTGTAAGCTGTGCGTGACTGCGTGAATGTTGTGTCTTTCCTAGCTCATCTCTAGGAAAGCTTACAACTAAAGGATTTGCTTTATAGCTTATTTTAATCGTACTTTATTTTAACCATCAGTCTGCATGATACTCACTCTATCTGTAAAAACCCGCATTCTATGCCCTACGTTACCAAAGTTAAGTAAGTACTTAATAAAGATGGGTCAGAAAGTATTACCAGCTCTCATAGTGTAAGGGTGTTATGGATCTTAATGGCCACATCCTTACCGCCTGTGAAGGGAAACGTACATCAACAATTTTGGGTTAAGATAAATATTGATTTATACAGGGTGTCCCAGAAGTCAACGTCAAGCCGCAACGGGGTGACAGGATTGGTTGTAACTATCTTGAGAAAAATAAAAAAAAATCTATCCCATGAGGTTTGAAAATTTTGGGCATTTAAAAGAACCTAGAAATTTGGTCAAATTATAACAATTTTTCGGTTATTGTGGTTAACTTTTATTATTTTTGTTCATTTAAACTTTGGAACCCTAAATAGCACTTCTAGAAGCGCAGTCAAAAATAATGACAAAATTGCCCCAAGTTTTCTATTAATTAAACTATGAATTTAAGTTTTTTAAAGTTTGTCAACTTTGAAAGACCCTCCTTTAAAAAAAATGCACTAAAGTGTCTTGGCAAATTCCATTAAAAGTTGGTACATTTAACCACGATTGTAAAATGTAACAATACTTGTTAGTTTCAAATTAAAAAAAAAAAGAGTAAAAGAATAAAAACCTCAAGAAGTAACCCGATCTTTGGTAACCCATTTCACTCATCAGATCAAATGTTCTTTATTCGCACAAGCTTTTGGTAGATTCTTAATTTTACGGCAAAATGATGAGAGATGGATAATGAACATATTTGCTATGAGTGAGCGAGACGGATAGTGACGCCACTTTTACCAACAGTCAACAAAAATAAGTAAAATTAAAAAAATAATAAAATATTTTTACCTAGTTTAGTTTAGGTTTATAAAAGATCTACTTATTAGCCAGGCATATCCTCGAGAGTTGGTGTCCTCAGCAGCTTGAGAAATTCGTTTACGCAGCTCGGCTATGCTCTCAATGGGCTTTGAATAAACTTTTTCTTTGAGAACACCCCAATAACAAAATTCCAGGCGATTTAAATCAGGGGAACGGGCTGGCCACGAGATAGTGCTATATTGGTTAGATTTTTCAAATTATTGTGAATCAGTGTGACTATGCATCGCTGGCAGGTTTGTCTCTTAAAATCAATTAAAATCAGTGTTTCGTTCGTATTTTTCTGAAAGCTAGAAGATATGTTTGAAATATAGTAGCATAACATCAGGTGATCTTGTGGACAAAGATTTTAAAACATTATTTGCAAAAGATCCTTTATTCTCTAGCTTATGATCTGTTTTGCAGGTCGAGCCTGAGCAACCACAAGATTTGGCTTTATCTTACGACTGAAAATGTTCCTCTCAAACCTAATAGAGGAAATGAAATCAAGAGTGCCTTTGCTTGTGGCGCTGCCAGTGGTGGAAAATTAGTATTATTTTTCGTATGCCAATAAAGAAAATATACTTTATTTCATATTTAAAGTATCAGTCCTTTATTTACTGGCTACTCTGTAGAATTATACCATGTGTTCGTTTAAAAACTTCCCAGCCCAGATTTGTCGAAAACCGCCGACTAAAAGAGAAAACGACGAGACACTTCAAACGATTTGTCAATGGGGACAACTTGTTAACCAAAAACTACTCCACCCCTTTGTACCTTCTCCCTCAGGATCACCCCTTAAAAATTTTAAATAACAAGGGGTACCGAGTAATACCTTGTTTTAATGGTATGTCGAAGTAATTTATTCTGACGTTTGATTTTTTTAAATCGGTCGATTCGTTTTCGAGAAAACTAGAATCTTTATGTATCTTAACTTGTTCAAATAGAATACAAAAATATATGAAAATATCACTTTTTATTGCAATAAGTATTCAAATGCTGCCCGTTATTGGCCAAACAATGATATAGGCGATTTTCAAATTTCTGACGGGCTGGTGCAAAAACATGTGGGATATCATCGCAGCTTTCGATAATGCGTTGATAAATGTCATCCAACCGCCCGTCAGCAATTTGAAGATTGCCTGTATCGTTGTTTGGACAACAACGGGCACCATTTGAACACTAATTGCAATAAAATTAATGGGTAAGACAGAAAGAGTCAAAAGACACTATAAAAACTACATTCCGTTGTTTTCCATACCTCGTCGTTCGAGTTTATAGATATCGACGATCTTTAGCATAGCAGTGCAGGTGTATGGCTAACCTTTTGTATAAAATTATCCGTTGCATTGAAGTTTACGCGCAGATGCAGTTAAACCGATATTTTACATGCTGACTCGAAGACCCCACCCACTATCTAAGAATCGTGATGGTCACTCTGCTCTGAACTAATTTCACAAGTAAACGTTGCATCATAGTAAAATGCTATACAGATGGTAGATATCTGCTGCTAGATGCAATGCCAGAAAAATCACAAGTATACAAAGGTTTTACTGGTCAGAGATTGATGTGTTGCTCTTGTGGAATGCCATTCGTCACTGCTAAGTGGATATTGTTGATTATGATTATGTGATTATCTACGCAAATACAATGACTCAGAAAAGTGTGAATACCGAAAAAGAAGCCATTTCAACTATAAGTAAGACCTCTTCAGATTTTGAGTGACTAACAAAATTCAGATACTGTTTAGGGTAAGAGGTACAGCTGTTGGAACTCTGATAGTAGTTGGCATATCTTTCAAAGATATAATGATATTCTGCAAAATAAGAGGCTACTCTGCAAAATGAATAATTTCCCAAAATCTGACAATATTACCACCAGAATGATTTCCACCTTACCCAAAGTGAGCTCAAGGATATAACAATAATAATAATAAAATCGTCTTTATTTGCAACGGTACAATACCTTAGACCAAGTGTTATGGAGGCGAAGTTTAGCTTAAAGCTATTCTTGCAATTAACCTCCAACACAGTATAAAAGGTGTAAGAAAAAATACAAAAGAAACATAAAATGTAAAAATACAACGATAAACACATATCTATCTACTTACACAAACTGATTCATAAGCTAATGTATCACAGGGATTAAAAAGTGCCTAATATAAAAGATTTAGCTTTCCTTTTGAAACTTGGTAATGGGAAGGATTTCCACGTACTATCAATACTGTTATAAAATTTTACAGATAAATATGAAAAGCAGTTTTTAAAGAGGGTAGTTCGATGGTAAGGAATACAGAGACTATGTTGATCCCTCAATTGCCTACTATGAGTATCACAACGAAAAATAAGTTTATCTCGCAAGTAGCTGGGTTTTGATTTCATCAAAGTACGATGGACAAAAACTATATATTGGTATTTGATCAGATCAGTATTTGATGAGGTCAACCATTCTCATCCAATTTAGACTGTTTTGAACAATTTGGATTCTGTTCTTAGTTTGCTCGTTGATAAAATAAAAATAGACTATACTGCAATAGTTGAAGACGGATAGTACCAAGGCCTCAGATAGCTTTCTTTATCTTAAATATATCTTTACATTATATTTTTTATGTGAGCAGTGAATTTCAATTGATTATCTATTGTTACGCCTAATATTTTTATTGAATCTTGAAACTGGACTTCTTGGCTTCCAATGATTATGATCTGTAGAGTATTTGATAACCTGCGCGATATCGTTACAGGGCGGCCAGCTGTTCCCAGAAACAGAGGGTTTTATGCTTGCCATCCAAGACCAAGTGATTGCAACAAAAACTACAAAAAATACGTAATTAAAGATCGATCTATAACAGACGATAATTGCAGAAAATGTCACCAACAAAGAGAAACAATAGATCACATAACAAGCGGGTGCAAAACTCTTGCCGGCACCGAATACACAGCCAGACATAACTCTGCGGCCAAGGTGATACACCAAGCACTAGCCACAACAAACAAACTAATAGAAAACACAGATCTATATTACAATTACACTCCCATATCAGTACTCGAGAACGATCGATACAAACTATACTGGGACGTTGAAATGCATACAGACAAGACGATCCCAGCCAATAGATCAGATATAGTTTTCCAGTCAAAGGCCGACAACATTACCTATTTGATAGATATAGCCATTCCCAATGATGTGAATATCCAAAACACCTACGCTGGGAAGATATCTAAATACACGGACCTTGCTATGGAAATTAAACGACTTTGGAAACAAAACAAAGTCACTATTGTCCCCCTACTTATGTCGGTCTCAGGCCTTACACCAGACACGTTCACACAACACCTTCAACAGTTGGGCCTGGGCGAAAAGTTACACAAAGCATTCCAAAAGTCTGTAATCCTAAAGACCTGTAATATTGTGCGATCCTTCCTAAATTCCGATCAATAGTCAGGGTGTTGACTTGGCACAGCCCGTCAACACTTGTCGCTACCGCAATTATGCGAGAGGAACTTGAAAGTCGGATAACAAGCATATAGTCTATAGCCACGGAGGTATACTTTTTTGTTGTACTTTACACACGGTACGTTACAGCCAAGATTTGTTTACCTGTGCTTACAGCAGCTAATGGTTCCATTCTCTGATAAGGGCATATGTGCACTCATGCGATTATTATTGAGCAGTTAATGCACAGAAATTATTTTATTACACATGACCGCCTGTATGTCAGATGATATCGGAGCTTGAATGAAATAAATAACTGAGATAATCTCAGAAAAGTGGACACACGATATTTAAATAGTCGATGACTTAATGAATTGTATGCATATTGAGCCAGTGAACGCCTATAATGAATGAATTACCTGCTGGGCCAAGGATTGGTTTGAGAGTTATCGTAGCTGCAAAGACTAAAAAACTAAGATCAAAAGTGTAGGATTTTTGAGCTGAAGATGAAAGCTCCTACTGATAAAAATGATGTATTGCTTCTGATGTCGCTGTATCCTGGTCTGTGTGCTTTGATAATCTTCACACATAGAAAAATCTGTCGTTTTGTCAATGGATTCAATGGGACGTTACACTCAGGATTCCCCAAATACAGCGACGTTTTCTCCAATGGGAAGTGCAGAGTTGGTAGCGAATTATATCGTATTGTCGATTCAACTACAAGATGTCATTGGATTCCAATGAATGATCGCAGCCTGTCGTTGAATCGAATCTGTGTTTGGTAATTGATTCTAAACTACTTTCTTTTCCTTGGACCAACAGATTTTATTGCGAGGACAGCTGATTGATTCGTTTGGATGTTTAATGGTGTGATTTGGTGTGAAGTTATAAGGAGCATGATATAAGAATTAGACCTGCACCAGTTGTTGCATTATTACCTGAAATACAGCTGTCTGACTAATCTATATACCTACATTCAAATGTGGGTGCATGTTAGCTCTTCTAAGTCCCAATTTCTCAGTAGGTCCTCCATTTAATATATAACTGGACTCATTTAAATCACACAATTGCTGATGAAATACGCAAAACCACGAGATGATACAACAGAGCTAACACCGAAACACCACAACGGAAGAACTTCCTCCATGTTGACGAGTTCGCGACGATAGTAGCACTGAGATCATCCCCCTGTTCTTTATTCTTACCTACATTGAATCGGGACATCAGTCCCGCCGAATACTGATTATAGTTCAGCGAACGACAAGAGCCATTGAAACAAAATTAATTTTTATCAGATGAATTATCACGAACTGCTGTTGCAGTAATAATTTTTGTACACTGAATAGATTGTATGCTTTGCTTATATGAAACATAGGATAAATTTCGAAAAGAAAAGGATGTTTTGATTGCATTATATGTAAATACTGGTATTAGAAAGATTATACATATCGTTATAACGAATATAAAATTGTTTTGAGCTTATTGGCGTACCTGTGATTACTTCGAATATAAGAATTGGTTTCTTTCAATGACATGGATTTGAAACAACTGTAAATATATTTAAAGTGATGGAAAAACATCCAAATACTAACAATTAATTGGAAACAAAGCTCTACAATATGAGCACAGAGTAAGAAGAGTAAGAATATAATGAACAGTTTTGTTTCAAATTTGATGGGCTCGAAGTTACAACAAATTATCATGGTTAGAATTTGAAAGATCTGTTCTTTCATTACTACCTTCGGTTAAACACGCAGCAGCAGTTTGGCAAATATCACAGACATATAAAGAAATATGTTTTGCAGTGCATTCCGTGCTATGGATTTGGTGTGTTTGTTTCCACCAATTGCAGTTTCCCAGCATCTGGAGCAATTAGGGCTTTTCCCACTTCCATAAGTGAGTGAAGTCAGAGAGGTGTGAGATACACTGCCTGCAAAGTCAAAGTCATAACATACGGTTATTCTGATAACAAGGATAAGTTCAGTGCGAATGCTGGTCAGGTGATCCATTCTCTGATTACTTGGCACCCAATTGTGTCCGAAAACTACAGTAGGCATATTACCCTTGAAATTTTAAAGGTTCTGAGCCTCATCACAGCAGATGAGAACTAATCTAGGCCTCAAAGATGCCACCGCTTTCAGGAAAGCTTATCTGCATTTCCTTACCTTCCATCAAAAGCGTGCTGCACTGGATACTGACTCCTATGCGCTCCCTTGGATAAATATGAAAGTCTTGAAAGCGTAGTGGTTCTAAATTTTTTGTCTGTGCATGGTCCTGTAGTAGGTGATTTTCCAGTTTTTTCCAAGAAATCGTCAAAAAAAAACAAAAATGCTTTTTGGCTTTTATTTATTCTGTAATTATCCTCAGTATTAAGCCTATTTTAATATCCAATAAAGAAAACATGTGCATTCGAACAATAATTAAGTACATTTTGGGTCCAAAGTTTGAAATGACTGTTTTTAGTCGGGAGACCAAAACCTTCAAAATAAAATTAAAAATACTTATCCCTGGTTTTGGAGCTCCAAACTAATCTTAAAAAGGATGCAAGACATTAGACTTTCGAAAATAAAGAAAAAATAGCACTTATCTCTCTCTCTTATCTCTAAGTTTTCAAAAAAAATCATAATTCGATAACTATCAATAATCGCTACACATACATTGGGATATTTTGGATAGGTCTCGGTACAAGCTGTCTAAAAAAAATACAGTCACCCGATTGGCCGCCCTGTAGATCAACGTTAACCTTAGGCAGATTATCCGAATCGGCTTTAGTGAATGCACTTGGCTACTTGTTGGTGACAAACTAATTTAAAGAAAAACGCAACTAAAATACTGATAAAGAATACTCTAGAATATAAAGGGAACCCCATCTGCTTTCTGACTTGTCGAACGGCAGTAAGCGTCACCGACTTTAAATAGAAATCCAAGCCTTTACTTAATAATAATGACCGAAACACAGATTGAAAAGAAGTCGGTATACCGAGATGTCACACTTTCAAAACAATTTACGTTTCTGGTCACCTCAATCACAGCATAGGAAAAAATCAGCACAATATCTCAGGTTGGCGGCAATTACACGCGCATCCCCCCCTTTTGGATGATTTTTTGTAGGGAAGCTAACGATACTTCGATACTTGTATTTCTGCACTAATATCGAGTATTTTTATCTTAGATACTTTTTGAGCGATTCCAAGGTGGTATCGCTACTTTGTATCGAAAATAATTATATAATTATTGAGGGGTATAACCAATTGCACAAAATTCTCTGTACGAACCAAACGCGCCTACTTGGCTAAAAGATATCGAATCGGTACCCGTAAAATCATCCCAAGGTCAAACTCTGTGGGAACCATTTTTATATAAGAAATCCTGAGAGATATTCTGCTGGTTGTTTTCTATGCTGTGCCTCAAACCTATTCTCCAGGCCATATTGATGTGGTTGCGCAAGTTCTTTCACGATAGGTGCAACATTATTAATATTAATGCCGGTATCAATAGCTATTGTCATTATTTCTTGATTCATTTTCAACTCTTTAACGGTATTTACAGTTGTAGGGCATCAATCAAAACAAACTGCTGAAGGGGTGACACACGTACGAACTTTAAGTACGCGGTTTTTAAGTTCGCGAACTTACTCGGCTCGACGTGGTGACACACGTGAAGCTGAAGTCACTCATTTTGATGATTTTCCTAAATAAACAGAACTTTTTAACTTTTAACTTTTAACAACAAGCGTTGTGCATCGATGGCCTGCCGAAACAAAGTGGAGGCTCGCTACTCGCAGTACGAGCCGAGACAAGCTACGAGCAAGATTTCAAACCAGTTGGATCTCCGGCGGTTTGCGCGACGGTTTCAAAGTACGCGTACTTACGGTGACACAAAGGCGAAAAAGGTCATCGAGCTATAAGTACGCGTACTTGCTCGTACGTGTATCACCCCTCTTATAAAGGTTTTTACGTTCGCGAACTTACTCGGCTCGACGTCGGTGACACACGTGAAGCAGAAATCACTCATCTTAATAATTGTCCTAAATAAACAAAACTTTTAACAAAGGCCAAACACAACAAGCGTTGCGCATCGATGGCCTGCTGAAACAAAGTGGTGAATCTCGGCTCGCAGTACGAGCCGAGACAAGCTACGAGCAATATTTCAAGCCAGTTGGATCGCCGGCGGTTTGCGCGACGGTTTTAAAGTACACGTACTTATGGCTCGACGACCTTTTTCGCCTGTGTGTTACCATAAGTACGCGTACTTTAAAACCGTCGCGCAAACCGCCGGCGATCCAACTGGTTTTAAATGTTGCTCGTAGCTTGTTTCGGCTCGTACTACGAGCCGCGAGCCACCACTTTGTTTCGGCAGGCCATCGGTGCGCAACTCTTGTTGTGTTTGGCGTTTGTTAAAAGTTTTGTTTATTTAGGAAAATTATCAAAATGAGTGATTTCAGCTTCATGTGTGTCACCGACCTCGAGCCGAGTAAGTTCGCAAACTTAAAAACCGCGTACTTAAAGTTCGTACGTGTATCACCACTTTTAATCTGGCGGTTGCGAATGAATGTATGTCATTATGTGGTGGTCATCACTGACAATAGATCCAGTGAGTGTCATGTCAAGACGTAATAATTATGTTGAGTATGACACTTTAGACGTGGACCGTTCAGTATTCCGCTCTAAATCTTAATTCAGATACACACGACATCCGACGATACGACAGTACGAAACTGTTCCTATTGGTTGAAATCATCGAGGTAGGTTGAAATATTCAAAATGATGTCAGATCAAAATATTTCAATCAATAGGAACAGTTTCATACCGTCGTATTGTCGGATGTCCGGCAGTGTTGCCAGACCTAAGGAAATTTCCCTAGATCTAGGGAATTTTACGCCACAATAGGGGAAAAGGGAATTTTTATCTTTTTAATATGAAAAATAGGGAAATTCTGATATATTTAATGAAGGAGAGAAAATGACTAAGCTAATTAATCATTAAATAAAAACTAGTAAATAATCTTTAGTCTTTTTAATATTATAAGTAGTTAGATTTTAAAAAGTACGTATTGTAGAAGTCAGATATACCTATATATGAGTTGTTTACATTTTTTTCAGGTCTCAATCAGTGTCGCCACTTGTATAGTGCAGTTATTTGATTATGTAGACCTGAGTAATTACCTATACAAAATATATATTATAATAATTCAGAAAGTCGTAGGAGATCAAAATAATCGAAAATACCAATTTGCAATAGATAAAAACAAAATAAATTGATCTATTTATTGTATAATAACATCTCTTTATACACAGACATATACAATTTTGACTATACTAATGGTCGTTATAACGGCGCAGCAAAAAAGCTGAAAGCGATAAAGGTCATTCGACCGGTCGGGTGTCTTGTGAAGGATTAAGGGGTCCTTTGTAGTGTCGGCACTTGTTAGGAGCACAAAAAATGTAAACTGCTCTCGTACTTCTGACCTGTACAATACTAGACGACCTACTAGTTCCATTTCTGATAGGACATTTTCCAACATAAGGTAGTGTTCTAGATTTTAAATTGAAAAATAGAACAGTAAGTATAATACCCTGAAAAACCACTTTTCTGTTAATTCTTTTTTTAATGTAGATATCTAATTACGGTTACTTATTTGAGCTAAACATTTTCTTTAGAACGTGCAAAAATTAGCTCCTCTAAAGCATCTACATCTAAAGATTACGAGTATTACGAATTCGATGTCACCATCCTCCTCAGAAGAAAATCGAAATCAGACTTTGGCAAAAATGAGAAATAAAACTTACACACAAAAGTACAGTTCACAATGTGAGAAAGTATCACCAAAAACAAAAAATAAGGAAGTATATATACAGAGTGAGTAATAATTAATTTATACCTCAAAATATATTACTTATATTTATCTAGGGAGATCTAGGGAATTTGTAGTAAAAAATCTAGAGAAATAAGAAAAAATCATCTGGCAACCGTGGGATGTCGTGTGCATCTGAATTAAGCTTAACAGATCGCTGTATGCAAAGCGCCCCGAAAGAGCACCCAGTTCCCTAAACGCAACCAATATACGTACGCAAGACCTTAGATTAAGTAGAACGGCAGCATAGCACACATATCCGTCTTCCGATTGACTGTTTCTCTTTAGAACCGAAACGTCACGATCCTAGAGGGGTTCGGATATTTTCCTCAATTTCACGGCCTTCCCATGCCCAAAAAAAATCGCGGAAGAGTATGAGAAGGTCCTTACGCCATACTCTATCATATACAGTCATAAAAAGGATTAGGATACTAGTCCGTTGTATCGTGTGCGAAGGTGTTAAGAGTACCTCGAATAAAAACCCGTACAACCTGAATCAAATTTAAATTATTCCAATGTCCTTCTTGTTTTAAGGAGGGCGTGAAAGATGCAGCTCCTGAAACAACGACAATTACTGAAATAACAAGTCCAGTACACCCACTTCATTAGTAAAGTGGGTAATTACTGGCACTTAAACTTGACCTAGTGTTTCGGCTTTGCGAAATATTTACTCACGCCATATAGAGTTTTTTGCATTGATCAGTCTCCGCGGTCCATATTCGTCCTTGATCCTGAAATGTCGGACATGTCTTCAGCCAATTAAGTTTATTTGCCTCCGGTCAAACTAGGTTTGGTTTCATATCTGTCTGTAATGCAGATATATATTCTATTTCTACCCATTATAATTACCATACCTGACCCTGAGATACTTTCCACGTTGTAAAAAGTTGATATTAAAAGGTGGTACTTCCAGTAAAATGGTATCAACTTGCCTTCCTAGCTAACACACACATAAATATTAAAATAGGATACAGGGTGCGTTAGTATCAACTCTTTCACTCCCTACGTCAATACGCGGGAAGGTATTTCAAAACGCTATTATTAGCCTCAGCTCACCCTGGGTAACAGGGTCCTAGCATCCAAAAAAAATATTACTTTGATGCATTCGTTGTAAAGTATTAAGCATCATAAAATACAAATTTTTGACTTTTCAAGTAGCATATTAGACTTATTCCAAACATAAATTTGAACGAGTGAAAGGCTCGAAAACAACATCTGACGTCATTGGACATTATAGAGATAGGATGTGAGGTATCGTGTTCACTTTTTGTTGTCACACTTGACGTACGTCATATTTTCATTTGGTTTAAGCATTTTTCATGTCTTTATTTCTTCCAAACATACTCATGATCCAAATTTATGAATACTACATACATATTGGGAACCGACGGGAGGCAATGATTCAATAAACTTGGAACAATACCCTGATCAGGATTATCAGAATACGCGATTAATTAATTTGACACTTTCACCATCTTTGAAAAACTATACAGTTCTGATCTGTCTTCACATATGTATAACATAGTAAGAAGTTGGGTAATCACGATACTATTAAATGTATGATCGTTGAAAGGCTAAATGAATCAAATTAAATTATATTTCAAAAACTATAACTTTATATATACTTTTATGGTAAGTCGAACCATGAAGTAACAATAACAATTAGTAATATGTTTCCAACATAATATAAAGGCAACTCTAAAAAAATGAGCAATTTTTAGAGAGTTTGAAATTAAAGTAGCCATAACAAATATACTATAAAAAAGTGCACTTGATAGATTGTTAAATTGTTGTATAATACGATATCCCGCGCTTCTTTTATAATATTTCATTCATCATATCTTTATTCTTAATCTAAACTATCTAGAAATTATTCAGTTCAATTTACCTATTTGGCTGTCTGCCGCTCTTGGATAAAATCTTATAAATAACAATTAGTTTCTCAATGTATCTGTTATAAAACGTGTTTTGGGTCTTCTAGGTAATATGTAGCAGCCACGAAAGACGTAACCTATAACCTAAAGACCAATCTATGAGAGTGGTTACGTTGTCTAACGTTCATTCCAAATTTTGGCCCATAGGATCAATGGTACTAGGGAGAGAACTATCATCTTGGGACGAGAAGCAGCGGACCTATGAACCTAACTGATTCATAATGCGGTAAACTTATATGAATAAAGCTTGGAAAGACTCACTGCATTGGCATATCTATGAAAGAGTTCCAGGTCACTGACCGCCCGTCGATGGCAAAGTGACTGGGCGTGGCATTTCAAGTCACTGGCATTGACCACTCCACCGCTGCTGCGTAGCGTGGCGTATCAGGCACATACAGGCAGAAGGAGTAGTCCAGATAAGGTTTTATCTACGTAAGGATAGTTGATGATGGAAAGTATACCTCCTAGCATTGAATAGATACCGATGCCTTCTTCAGCAGCTATTGTGATTGTCAAGGCGTGTTGGTACTTGTGTTTTGATGAACTATTCAGAAAAAGATCAGACTGAGCTGTCTGCAGGAAAATTGAAAAACACCGATTTGACTAAAAATTTAGAATAAAATGAAAACCAAAAAAGATTGATATTGAGAATCCTATATCGTTAGAAAGGTAATCAAATTTTATGTTTGATTCTATAAACCAAAATAGCCATTCCCATTTGAAAAAATCAAGTTATCTGCAATTGAAGTTTCCTTAATTAATCTACTGATTTTTCCAACTATAAAAAGAATTCAAGTTTATCCGTCTAATCTAAGGTGGCGCGTTTCATGCTTGATCATTCCGCAAAGTCACGGCCTTCTAGGTTTTATAGTCCCTGCGATATTCAATTTTTTTGTGATACCTACTTATAACAAAAATGGTGATTTTCGTCTAAACGGTTCGTTTAAAGTTCCATACAGGGTTGGGATAAAGTATGGAACCAAGCAAATAACTTTGGAACGGAAAGAGTGATATTGCTGAAAATTTGCAGGCAAGTGTAGTGACGTCTAATGCATCCGAAGACATTATGTTAGCTATTAATGTACTTCCGGTTTAACCGGAAGTACCGCCAACTTTTTTAATTTAAATGGGACACCCTGTATATTTTTGCAGATTTTAATTCATCTTTTTTTCCGAATACGTCCATAGTGGGTTTAGTATTTGTTTCTTAAAAAATTTGTCTCACAAATTCGTCCGTGGCGGTCTGCGGTCTTCCCGTTTGAGATAATTTTTTTGTATTTTTTATTTTAGTCACCGTCAAACGTGTTATAGGACCCCTGTCGGGACGTAAATCATTAAAAGTTCACACACTTCTTTGTGAGTTCTCACGCGATCGCCAAAACCAACTTTGAATGACCGGCATTTTAAACACCTGAAATGATAAAGAAGCTTTATCTTTCCCGTTTTTACAGAAACTAATGCTAAACCCACTATGGACGTATTCGGAAAAAAAAGATGAATTAAAATCTGCAAAAATATACAGGGTATCCCATTTAAATTAAAAAAGTTGACGGTACTTTCGGTTAAACCGGAAGTACATTAATAGCTATCATAATGTCTTCGGATGCATTAGACGTCACTACACTTGCCTGCAAATTTTCAGCAATATCACTCTTTCCGTTCCAAAGTTATTTGCTTGGTTCCATACTTTATCCCAACCCTGTATATATATGATACATAAAGTCACACTAGAATTGACCAAGGAATCCAAATATGCAATAATATATAGAGGGTTCTATGCTAAAAAATGTAAGTTTGATATGAATCGTCAAAATTTAAGTGAAATTATTTTTGTGTTATAGTCCTCAAGGTTCCCTACCATTATCAAGTGGCAGATTTCTAAAATATATTTTAGTAAGCCCACAGTATTCCGTCCAAGCACTATTGGCCCACCCTGTATGTTTCAAATTCCTTAGCACATGCTGCCTATCTCCTTCAGACTTCTGATTTACTCTTTAGCTGATACTCCGCCGCATATTTTTCTTTGTCTTCATTTGAACATTCACCAACTATCTTATACCCCTTGTATAAAACGCTTCCATCGTAATAACGTATTCTATATAAACTAACAATTAGGAGTCATTCTTGCGGCTAGATATACCAGCATTTGAAAAACTTGTTAAAATTGTAATAATCTTTAACTAATAAACCTAAATAAACAAAAAGTAAATACATATATCCGCTTTTGTTTTGATACATCGACCCCGGTCCATTAAACTGAAAATGATCTTAGAACATGGCTATTTAAAATTATTATTTTGTTAATATCAAGGTTATTTCGGTATGACTATTGTCTTTTATTTCCTAGAAAAAACTGTAGCTAATCGATAAATATGTATACATGTTACCATTGCATTTTGCTATAGATCTTTTTGCAATTAACATAATATAGATATACATATTCTCAAAAAAATGACAATGAGGAAAATAAATAATATTAAGTATGCAGAGAATTAACAAAAATTATGTTTGACACCCTGAAATTTTATGTCGGTCCGTCGGTTCGTCGGCCGGTCGGCCGTCGATCCGTCGGTCTGTCTGTCTGTCGCTGAACAAAATTCGACGCGAAAACAGCGGATCTCTATTGAGCCGTGTCAGAGCCCTCAGCCAGAAATTTAAGCGTAAATTTGAGCCTTGCGGCTTCAATTCTTGAACAATCTGGATTTTGTAAGACTTGAAACCAACATCCTTACGTAAAATTCAGCAAGTTGTCGGTCTGTAGCTATACTCTCCACTACAGCAGCAATAAACTCCTCATTACGGGCTGGATGTGGCCTATTCGGATGCTATTCGGTCTGGTATCATCCGATAGCGTATACTGAGATTCAAATTTGCGGATGGTACTGGCAATAGTGGTCTCAGAAGGCCAATGAAGCACACTATATGTTGCACGAAGTGCACGAAAAACTTGTCTTACACAACGATTATTTTCACAATGTAGCTGAATAATTTGGAGACACTGTTGTGGTGTGAGTGTTTTCATAATAAAATGTCAAGCGATACTGAATCAAAGTAGGATAAAAGTCATATGAACAGCAAAGGTCTAAATAGATTACCCATTATATCGGAAATAATTTTTTCCCGACGAAAAAGTTTGGAAGCCACTGTACTAGAACAAGCTCAATCACGGCATCCATTATCAATAAATATTCCAGGAATTCGTAATCTAAACATCCGCTATCCTTCATCTTTTCTATATAAGCAAAATGGATTGCAAAATTCTTTGTGCACTCGTTCTATGCAAATGTAATCACACAAAAATGTCTACCGATGGTCGGTCAACTTCATAAAAAGGCGCTGTATCCTTGAGAAAATAATCTAAACTGTATCGGGGTGTGGTGATCCTAGGCATTTGAAGGTAACATGTGAGTTATGGACCGTTTTGAAACAATAAACTGTGATGCGTAATCTGAAATACCTATATTACCCCAGGCATATTAGATCAAGACACGTCAGTAACCGTAAGGCAGTACATACATGTACGTATATGTATATACATGGTATCCACCTTTGTAGAAAAATAATTAAAAAGGTGAAGAGTGTTTCAACTGTAGCGCTAAATTTAAAAAATTACAGCCATATTTTACAGTCATTATTACATCAGATTTGGATAGTATTCCAATACTTGGTATTAGGAATCCTATTCAGAGTACGTTTGTCTAGTATTCGAGTATGATTCGAATACATTTTTGCTTATTTAATATCAAGTATTCGACTGATTACTTTTTTGATCCAGCACTAAAAACTCACCCTGTATACTGTTAAATAATTAGACTAAAAGTGATAACAATGAGCTAGGAAGATACGAACACGACAGAAATGTTAGCCGTAAAGTTTAAAAAAAATAGTAAGTATAAAATTGGACATCGCCTATATCATTGTTTGGCCAATAACGGGTGACAAAACCGCAAAACACAATAGTAATGGGAGATTTCAATGCGAAAGTGGGAAGTGAAGAGGTGGAAGGATGCACTGGAGAATTCGGACTTGGAGCTGGGAATGAAAGATGGGACAGATTAATAGAATTTTGCCAAAACAACAACTTTCTAATTACAAATACACTGTTTAAATTACCAAAACGCAGGCTATATACATGGATATCACCTGGTGATAACGAACATCACATTGTAATAAATCAGATTGATTATATATTAATCAAGGAAATATACAGAAATGCAATCATTTCAGTGAAAACATATCCAGGTGCCGATGTAGGGTCTGATCATAATTCAGTAATAGTTGACTTCAGGTGTAAAATGAAAAAGATTAAAAAGAAAACAAAACAGTCAAACATTGATATAAATAAGCTCACATAAAACAGCAAATAACAGAAGACATTAACAAAAGAATTAACGACATCAAAGAACAGGTGAATACACTTAAAAGTGTAGATGATAAATGGTCTTTAATTGAAAAAGAAATAGTGAATACAAAACAAAAAATCTTGACACCAACCAGATATAAAAAGAAACAATGGATGACTGATAAAATATTAGACCTAGTGGAAGAAAGAAGGGTGTATAAACATAGAGACAAACAGAAATACAAAGAAAAACATCAGCAAATAAAATATGAAGGAAAACAAGAAAAAGAACAATGGTTAAAAGAACAGTGTGACGAATTATATGAGTATCAGAGAAATCACGACAGTTTTAATGTCCACAAGAAGATCAAAGAAATTACCCATACCAATAAAAAGAAAAAACAAGGACCACTTACAGATTTGGACGAGAAACTCATTACAGACACCAATAAAAAACTAAAACAGTGGTCTACTTATATACACAAACTCTTTGAAGATAACAGAGAAAGTCAGAATAAACTCGTTATGGAAGAAAATGAAAATGACACGCTAGAACTATTAGAAGAAGAATTAAAGTCTGCGTTGAAAAATACCAAAAACGGAAAAGCTGTTGGTCCGGATCAAATACCGGTAGAGATACTTAAATGTTAGAACGATGTAACTTTAAAAATTCTATTGGATTTATTCAACATAATTTATAAAACCGGTATCACTCCTAAACAATGGTTACTTTCTACCTTTTGTACTATCCCTAAAAGTGCAAACGCTAAACATTGCACAGATAACAGAACTATTTCTCTGATCAGCCATACTCTGAAAGTATTTCTAAAAATAATACATGGTCGTCTACGGATAAAATTGGAAGAGGAAATTGACGACAGCCAGTTTGGTTTCAGAAATAGACTAGGCACTAGAGAGGCATTATTCGCGGTTAATGTATTAATACAGAAATGTTTGGATATGAATCATGACATTTATGTATGCTACGTTGATTTTGAAAAAGCTTTTGATAGAGTTCGCCACCAGAAATTAGTCGAAATACTTAAAAGCAAAAATTTAAACTTAGAAGGTCAAACACTCGAACAAGTCAAAAAGTATAAATATCTGGGAATCTGGATAACTCACGATAACGACCATACCTTAGAAATAAGATCAAGAATCGAAATAGCACGAGCAGGATTTGTAAAGCTAAAGAAAATACTATGTAATAAAGACACCTCTTTGGAATTAAGAATTAGAACCCTTAGAGGTTACGAATTCTCAACATTGTTGTATGGATTGAAGAGCTGGACGCTAAAACAAGAACAATAAAAAAATTACAAGCATTCGAGATGTGGTGTTATAGAAGAATTCTAAAAATATCTTGGACGCAGCGGAAAACTAATACAGAAGTTCTTAAGACTAATGGGTAAAACTTGTGAAATTGTTAAAAATGTAAATATTAAAAAACTGCTGTATTTAGGACAAATAATGAGGGGGGAACGATATCGTTTGTTACAAATTATAATGCAGGGTAAAATAAAAGGAAAAAGGAGCGTCGGCAAGGGCGTACCCAGGTAGGGGCAGGGGGGGGCAGCTGCCCCCCCCTAGAAGATTAAATAAATGTAATTTTTTTTGGCAAATAAAAATTAAAAACGTGTTACCTACTCTGCGCAAAATGAAGTGTTGGAAACAAAATATCTTTTCAGCCAGATTTGTTCTTTATTTTCTATAGTTAAATATTCTACAACATTCGATATAGAGTCTGTATAGTGAGTCGTGTCGGTCGTGTCACAACGTATTTATTAGAATATTTTATATGGCGACCTTCAGCCGCCGTCAAACGAAACGCAAAATGTTTTGATCAAGTTTTGATACACTTTATTTATTTCTTTATTTCGTTTTTATTATTTGTTAGTTATCACTAACAAATGAAAGTGTCAGTAATGATTTATAGTCGATAATTTAATTTCTAGAATCTGATTTTGATTACGAGACAGAATAAATAAAAATTAAGTACGGTTTTGATGCAAGTTTGGTTTTATTATATAATTTTTGTTTTCAATGCTATGCTAAAATAAAATAATATTCAATATGTTGCATATTATTTTAAGTAGTATATATCTGTACAGATTTAGTTTAAGATTCTTAGTGTTCATAAAATAAAATAGTGAAAGTATCAAACTCAAATTTCATAGCATATTCTATTCAGTGCTTACAACTAAATTATTTTTAAATTTGCCGCGGTTATTTCTGTGCCGCGACTCACTAGACAGACTCTAGTATACTGTTAGCGATGCAATATAATTTAAATCTCCCACAAAACCGTGGTATCTCGTAGTTTCCGCTTCCGACGAGACAATCAGAGCCATATAGGATTAAAGCTGAATATAATTGGAAGAAAATAACATCTAACGCCATCTAGTTTCGGACGGCAGTACTTTTTCCAGTAAAAAGAAATAGGCTCAATGTATACTGTATACGGTCAATAGAGACATCTAGTATTGAATAGCAATACCACGAAGAATATTCTAGCATGGACTATTCCGGAAAGAAAAGACAGTGATAGCATGTATTATAAGACAAGGATGGAAATAGAGTCGAGCTCGAGTATTTTCTACATATTTCGGGAGCGAGAATATTTTCAATATATAAGCGGAACGTAAGGCAGAGCACGTGAATTTAGTTCGAATACAATTCAGTTCGGAGTGGAATACGAGCGAATATTTCATACGCCATAGATAGTGTCTTATAGTTTCGTTGCGGAGACACGAGATTTACGTTTACTGCGCAACAACTGGAAATATTACTCCGTCAAATGGATATCAGGAAATTCTTTGAAAGAGGTGAGTCAAAACAAAACACTTAAGTACATACTTAATATGATTATTTGATTTGTTTAAGGGGGGCTATGACTCTCTTGTAAGTGTATATCTTAGGCATTACTTACAATATTTAAATTTATTAATTACAACACGTGGTTTTGTTATAATAGCTAAAATAACATTTGTGAATATTTTGTGATAAAAAAGTTAAAAAAAAAAACATAAAAGAAAGATCCTTGCAATATTTTGGATTTATTAATAAGATCATACCGACAACAAAATCCCTTTTCTCTAACGTCACAACAAGTGTATTATTTCAAATTACTTACCTAGTTTTGATTATTTGGCGTTCAAACCATATGCAAGAGAATGTGAAACTTGATCTTTGATTTTCGTCCTATGCAACCCGCCTAAACACTGTAAGGGTAATTCTGTGTATCCATTTTTTAGGGAGGCCACGCGAAAAAAGAAAAAAAGGTCGGGAAAGTAGCAGTGGAAGCGATGAAAATGACAACCATGATAAAACCACTCATGTAATGCCAATATCATTGCATGCTAACATTGGACAAGCGTCAAATTCTTCAGTAGAACCTCTTAATATATCTGTTGCCGACTATTCTTCTCCATCGACATCCCAACAAACTTATGACGTCAACGTCGATCCTGAAATTATAGTGGACGATGGCTGTCATGAAAATGATCTGGGTCGTTATGTTGGATTGGCTACCCAGCTATCGACGGAAAAGAAGAGGGAGTTGTTACAAAATCCTTGGATCCCGCCCAGAAATTACGATTTTGAAAGTGATGCAAGCCATTTAAAAAGAAAATTTAATCATGCTTGGTTGGATCAATATTCACCATGGCTAGTATATTCCAAGCGACTAAAAGGTGCTCTTTGTAAGTATTGTGTTTTGTTTCCTCCGCCCATTAGCACTGTGAGAGGAATTTTGGGATCGTTTATGGTCAGGCCATATTTAAAGTTCAAAAATATGCATGAAGACTGCCGAAAGCATGCAACGACCAACCTTCACCAAACGGCGACAAATGCTGCAAAAAATTTTCTTGAAAATGTTCCTGTAGACATCCAACTGCAAAGTGGACACCAAAAAGCAATCGATGAAAACAGACAAATATTGTCATCAATTATTTCTTGTATAGTATTTTGCGGTACACATGATATGCCTCTTAGGGGCAAACAAGCAGATGAGGGTGTTTTATTAGATTTATTGAAGTTGAGAATCGATTCAGGGGACAACAAATTAAAGAGTCACTTTGAAAAGTGCCGTCGAAATGCAATTTATACTTCGCCAAGAATACAAAACGAACTAATAAATTTATGTGGCGAAGTTATTCAGGAGAATGTAATTAGTGAGGTTCGGAAGACCATGGCTTACTCAATCTTAGCTGATGAAACAGCAGACGTATCTGGGAAAGAACAGCTGTCAATAGGCGTGCGGTTCTACGACGAAAGCAAAAGTAAAATCAGAGAAGAATTTGTAGGGTTCGTTGAACTAAAAGCACAAAATGCTTCAGCAATCGCCGAAGCAATTGACAATTTCTTAATTAGTTCTAACCTCTCCAAAGAAGATTGCGTAGGGTTTGGATTCGATGGCTGTTCTACAATGGCAGGAAAAGAGGGTGGCGTACAAGCCATTTTGAGAAAAAAATATCCTCGTGCTTTATATTTTCATTGCTCAAGTCACAAACTCAACCTTGTTGTGAATGATGCGAACGCAGTGCCAGAAATTAGAAATACTGTCGCCACTGTAAAGGATGTTATAACGTTTTTCAGAGAATCGACTACACGTCGAAACTACGCTCCAAACCTATCACGATTATGTGAGACGAGATGGTCCGAAAAATATAAATCAATCAGAAAGTTTTCTCAACATTTTTCAGAGCTCGTGAAATCTCTAGAAACGTTATCTGTAGAGGGAAATTATGCCACCAGAAAATCTGCATATCAGTTGCATTCAGCCGTTACAAAACCAGTGTTTATTGTTTCTCTACAAACAATAGCCAAATATTCAGCAGTTATAGAACCAGTAGTTAACGCACTGCAAGCTAAATCGATCGACATGATCTCGGTAGGAAAACACATTAAAAATATCAAGGACATTCTCAGAAATGACCGCGAGTTTCCTGATAGAATAAGTAATGAAATACTTCAAAAAGCACGAGCTGTTGCAATGGATTTGAACATAGAAATTTCGGTTCCACGTCTTGCTCATAAGCAAACACATAGAAGTAATCCGCCATCAGACAATGATAACGAATATTGGCGGCGTTCCCTGATAATACCATACATTGATTCACTCATTTCATCATTGAATATTCGATTCTCCCAAGAAAATACTCCGGCGTTTGCTTTAAGCAGGCTACATCCCTTGTATATGACAAAAACCAGCATTGCAGACCTACACAAAAACGCAGAATCATTCCAAGAATTTTATAACCTGGATATCACCGGGGAACTGAACCTTTGGCATAATTTATGGGTGACGAAGGCTTTATCAGATGATCAATTAAAGGACATAGAAGTAGTTGATCTGTTCAAAGAAGCGAACATTTTTTACCCTGCTGTCAGAAAGGCATTAATTATTTTAAGCACTATCCCATGCACCACGGCGACCGTAGAACGGTCCTTCAGTACGCTGCGAAGAGTTAAAACGTGGCTAAGAAGCACCATGGGTGAAGAAAGGCTTACGGGTTTATGTCTGATGAGCGTACATCGCAATTATTTAAAAGACAACAGTGAGTTTATTGAAAAGATTGTCATAGACAAATTTTCGGCAAATCCGAGAAGATTACTGTTAAATTAAAATAAACATATATAATATTATATATTATACATAATGTATAGTATAATTATTATGTACTTATAATATTTGTTTTGTGTCATCATAAAAGTTAATGAATAAAAGTCAATTTTCGAAACAGGTATAAGCACTAAGCAGCCCCCTGCCCCCCCCTAACTGAAATCCTGGGTACGCCCTTGAGCGTCGGCAGAAGGAGGATATCATGGCTGCGAAATATAAGGGAGTGATGTCAATGCAGTTCCATAGAACTATTTCGAGCAGCGGCAAATAAAGTAAAAATAGCATTGATGATTTCCAACCTCCGATAGAAGACGGCACTTAAAGATGAAGGGCAACATTTTGAACACCTATAAGAAAAAGTTATATTTTCGTGTTTTTTTCTATCTGAACAAATCAAGATACATAACGATTTTTCCAATTTCCTCGAAAACAAATCGACCAATTTCAAAAAGTCAAACGTTAAAATAGAGGACGTCCACATACCTTTGAGGGAAGCTCACTCGACACCCCTGTCATTTAAAATTTTGAGGGGGATGACCCTGGGGGCAACGAGTACAAAGAGGTGAAGTCGTTTTTGGTTAAAAAGTTGTCTCCCTTGACACCCCTTCTGAAATGTCTTGGTGCTTTTTCTTTGAATCAGTGGTTTTCGATAAATTCGTAGTGGGAAGTTCTTTACATGAACACCCTGAATATATAGGTTAGGTGAGTGCTAAGTGTAGTTTCTGCTGTCCCTGAGGGCGTCCCAGGCAGGAGTGGATGAAAGCTCGCTATATAACGCACATCAAAGGCAGGTTCCATCTGAAAGTGAATAATTTTCTAGTAACAATGCCTGTGCAAATCTCCAAATCAAGCTAAATATAAAGTGATTTGAGTTTTAAGTATCTATTGCATTGTCAGACTTTTTCCTGATCATCTATTTTCTCAGATCTCTATCTAAAATGCCTGGGATATACCAATACTCCTGGAAGGCCTGGCAGTTGATTTTTTCTCCAGTGGGTGTCGCGACAGATATACAGTAATTTTTAATGAAAATTGCCCATAGATGGGTGGAGGCTGATATATCGCAGATGCAGGTGCACTCTTACTCTATGACAGTTTTGCTTTTTTCCAGCGCCTTTTATAGATCGTGTGGGAGCCTGATTTTCATAAATTATTGCTTGCAAGCACGATTTTGAACTAAATATCTCTCAATGGACTCTTTATGTGCTATTATAGCCGCAGTAGATGTGACACTTGAACAGTTGTATACAGCAATTATTGATTGCGATAGCAAAACAAGTTTGTCTTCGCATCACTATGTACCATTGTTAAGCCATCCTGAAATAAGTTTATTATTTGCTGCTCAGATGTAATTAGAATAAGTCTGGAGCTTAGACCCTGTGTTGGTGACCTCATTCGTTAAGCAGGCCCAGTTAATTTTCTGTGAAGGGAACTTTAGATTCCAAGAAACAATTTTATTTCTGAAGGGACTAATGAACAAATGTACTTTGAGAGCTCCGTCTTAGGACCACTAATATTGATAGCATCTGTTCGTGATACAAAAACCTTATATGTCAGCAAATGCAAAAAATATAACAGAAACATTACTTCAACAGACATGTTGTGAACTCGTAAAATGCATTTACTCCTTTTACGAGTTTCTCCTGGGATATCTTTAAGATCTTTAATGCAGTAGTTTCCCATTTGCTTTCTGCATCCTCATGCCGTTGACCAGATGGTATCTACTGGAATATCGGCCTTTAGGGACAATTTTTCACCCCAAGGACAAGAAGGTGCCCTGGCTCTTCTCAACTGGTCCACCCAAAGCTGTTGGTTGGGAAGAGGTTACTGCTTATACCGACAGTACTTCGGTTCCTTTTAGTCGCCTTTTACGACACGCAGGAGGCCTTATGATATAACTCATGAAAACTTCTTATACGCTTAATTATATACACAGCTTGAACGTTCGTTTGTAATAATAATCTAAGATGAGGGGAGATAAGTCCAAAAATCCAAAGGTAAGGTCAAAAGGTCCAAAGGTAGGTCCAAAGGTCACTATAAAAATGAATTTCGTATTTCCTAGCTCCTGACTTTACCTTTAAACTTACTGTAATGACGCAAAGAGCAAGTTGAAGAAGAAAGCTTGCGCTTATGCAACTATTTAGCCTTTTTTTGATATCGTGTTTGGTTGTTAAATTACAGGCATTTATAGAATGTATGATTTTGCATTGCGAGTTTTTTTGCACATTAAAGACCTTTCTTGAGAAAATCGAAAATAGTTGTCATTCACTAGGGTCTTAACTATCGGCTTCTGAAATGTTATATATGTAGTTTGAAAATAATGTGAGTTATGCGAGAAATTGTGAGTCCGTGTTTTACATGGCAAATACGTATGTATAAATGTGTATTTCCAGGCCCCTTAAGTCGGAGCTAGAGTATTGCCGACACGAATATTATCAATAGTTTTGAGAACTGTAGCTCGCCATCGTTCGCGATTTACTATCAGTTCAGTGGCGCTCTTGATACTCATATCTAGCAACTGTTTCATCGTATCCACCCAGAACGGCCACGGCGCCGCCCACTCAGGTCGTGACCCTAAACTACAAGTTTCTCCATATTATCGCTTCTATGAATATGTCCGAAGAATGTAAGCATTCTTGTCGACACAATCGAGGATAGTCTCTTTGGATTACCGAGCTCATCCAGTATGGAAACATTAGTCCGGTGGACGGTATAAGGAATTTTCAGCATTCTCCTCCACGTCCACATTTCAAAAGCGTCTATGCGAGCTCGATCTGCCTTTTTAAGTCCCAAGTTTCCGAGGCATACAAAAATATGGAGAACACAAGAGACTGAATCAGGGACATTTTGGTAGCTTTAGTGATGTTATGATCACGCCATATTTTAGTAAGCTTTGTCATGGTCACCCGTGCCTGTTGAAAGCGCCGTCGAATCTCATTCTCACAGCTACCTGAATTGTCGATCAGAGCATGTTGTATTTGCGACAATTTTCGATTTTGAGATAATATGTTCTTTGGACGTTTTATACTGTCCGCATAATTTTCTGTCCGTTGCCATATTTCTAGCAGTGTAATCTCAGTAACCGCTCCACCGATTTTGATTAACTTTGGGGCGTGATATGTTGGGTGATAGCTGTATGTGATGCTGGTATATTTTTGAAAATTCATGCATTACTAACCAAAAAAAAATTAAAAATGCCTCTGTTTAAAGAATTACACTAACAATTAATTTAACATGATTTATTAGATATTAGGATAAAAAATAGCAGAATCTGCTTCCCTAAAGGATTTGTGTAAGCATGTTTACTATAATATTAAAAATTTTTAAGCAGTCTGCTCCAGTTGACGTGTTTTTTTTAGAAAAACATTGTAATAAAATGATGTAAAAGTAACCTAGTTATACAGGGTGAGTCAAGCTCAACGCCTCGGGCTCTTGTGACCAAACGATACCACTTTTCGAAAAATCGACTTTGCGAGTGTATGTAGGTCGAGTTGGACTACATTTTAAAGATAATGACTTTTATACAGGGTGTCTAATAAAAGCGTGACATATCAAAGTTGTGTCTTTTTAAATGGAATACCCTGTATATTATTGCATATTTAGATTCCCGGATGCATTTTAGTGTGACTTTATGTATCACACATGGGACTTTAAGCAAATCATTTAGGTGCAAATCACAATTTTGGGTATAGGTAGATGTCAGAAAAAATTGAATATCGCAGCTATTATAAATCTTAGAGGGCTGTGACTTTGTTGTGTTACTAAGCATGAAATGTGTCAGCTTACATTAGACGGTCGAGCTCGAATTGCGTTTGTACTTGGAGAAATCGGTAGATCAATTAAGGAAACTTTAATCAAAGGTTACTTGTTTTTTTCAAAGGGGAATGCATAATCTTTTTTATACCATCAAATGTGCAATTTGATAAGCTTTCTAATGATATGCTGTTGTAAATATCAATCTCTGGTAGTTTTGATTTAGTTTCAAGTTTTCAGTAAAACCGGTGCTTTTCAATTTTCCTACCTATAAGCAACTTAGCAGGCCATGGAATATAAACAAAAAACTGTTCAGATGGAACAAAACAACTAACTTAGCAAATAGTTACGGACGAACTGAAGTAAAGGGACAAAGTTATAAAAATGACTTACAACTAATCAATTCTAACCAGAAATAGCAGGCATAACACATCTAAGGTCAAAAAGCAGCTGGAGTACGACAGAAATGGGTATTTTTCACAGCATACCGGCTACTACAATATTCTAAAGATTGACGATTCGCAAAACCATTGTGAATTTTGAAATGAAAAGAAATCTACCACGTAATGTTGCTGGCAGTTTAATAGCTTCAAAATAAAATTTCACATTTCATGATTTAAAAAAATAGTAACCGATACCTCTGACTGGAGTTCTGCAAATTTTTCAATACTCATAAGCAAGATCCCCGAAAATGAAGAATACATTAAAAACCTGCTCAAATTATTAAACATAATTTACCTGGCACAAAATTAAAATATGATTTGTCAGTATTCCTTTTTTTGCGATCTTGCTAATAGATAGATACTGAAAAATTTAAAGGACGACAGTGAGAGGTATCATTACTTTTGACTTTGACGGAAATGACTATTTTTTATACCATTAAATGTGAAATTGCGTTCTGAAGATAGTAGACTGACGGCAACGATCGCTGAAAGTTTTGCTTTCATTTCAAAGTGTTTAGTGGTTTTGAAAATGTTTAATCTCTAGTACATTGCAGTCGCTAGTAGGTTGTAGAAGTTATCCATTTCTGTGGTACTCCAGCTTCTCTTTAACCTTAGACATGTTACCGCCGTTGTTTCTGGTTAGAGTTGATTTGTTGTAGAGAATTTTTATAATCTTGTTCTTTTACTCTAGTTCTGCTGGATGTTTTTGCTAAGTTAGTTGGTTTCTTCCATCTGAATACGATTTTGTTCATATTTCATGGCCTGCTAGTTTGTTTATAGGTAGGGAAATTGAGAGACACTGATTTGATTGAAATCTCGAAATTTAATAAAAACTACCATAGATTGATAGTCACAACCTGATATAATTAGAAAGCCTGTCAAATTGCACATCCGATCGTATAAAAAAAATTATGCATTCCCGTTTGAAAAAATCAAGTTACCTTTGATTGAAGTTTCCTTAATTGATCTACCGATTTCTCCAAGTGCAAATGCAATTAGAACTCGACCGTCTAACGTAAGCTGGCATATTTCATGCTTAGTAATACGGCAAAGTCACAGCTCTCTAAGATTTATAATAGCTGCGATATTCAATTCTTTTGACATCTACCTATACCCACAATTGTGATTTGCACTTAAACGGTTCGCTTAAAGTCCCATGTGTGATACATAAAGTCACACTAAAATGCACTCGGAAATCTAAATATGCAATAATCGACAGGGTGTTCCATTTAAAAAAACATAACTTTGATATGTCACGCTTTTATTAGACACCCTGTATAAAAGTCATTATTTTTAAAATGTAGTCCATGTAACATCATTCGACTACAATATGCTATCGTCAAGCAAAGATTTTTTTTAAATTTTATGTATTTGCTAGCATCTAGATCTAAGTTACAACGAATTAAATAATTTATTTTGGACAAAAAAATACAAAAACAGCTTAGTCAATGTGTTAAAATTTAAAAATATACACATATTTGGTTTATTAATTCAATTATTGAATAATGACGTTCAGATGTCAAAGGGCTTGTTATCGTATCCTGCCTCGACCACTACCTTTTATTAAACGTACGTGTTTTCACAATAAGTGTGTAAACCAATTATTAGTGTAGGGAGGTACATAATGCAGCTATTTCCATCAATATCTACCCGCTACTTAGTTTATCGACTAGAATATTTCCTTATTTGTTCTTCGTTATAAGCATAATTGAAAAGAAATTACTGTCATGGACTTCTTTTAAACTCCAATATACTCTAAATTATTACTCCGATCTCCGAAGCGCAAAACGACAGGTAAATACATACAGGGTGTTGATTTGAGAACACGGATTTGTCGAAAACGACTGAATAAAGGAAAAAAACACCGAGAAACGTCAAAAGATTTGTCATGGGGAAAACTTTTCAATCAAAAACTACTTTTCTCCCTTTTACCTTCTGCCCTCCAGGGTCATCCCCTTGAAAATTTTAAATGACAACGGGCATCGAGTAGTAGCTTGTTTCAAAGGTAAAAACGCGAAAATATCACTTTTTGTTGCAATAAGTGTTCAAAATGTTGCCCAGTATTGGCCAAGCAATGATGTAGGCCAGGGGTTCCCAATCTTTTTCAACCCGCGGCGCACTTTCTAGTTTGGCATTTTGTCACGGCGCCCTACCTTAGACAGCTATTTTAAATAGATACTGTTGAAATCTACAATAATAGCAGACACAAAAATAAAAACTTCTTCAATAGGAAATGAAGTTTATTTTATTGTATTTATAATAATTCAGAATTGAAACAGAAAACAAAAAGAAAGATTCAAGAAAAACAAAAATAAAA
The DNA here is from genome assembly GCA_951848785.1 of Callosobruchus maculatus. NCBI lineage: Eukaryota > Metazoa > Arthropoda > Insecta > Coleoptera > Chrysomelidae > Callosobruchus > Callosobruchus maculatus. The sequence continues at coordinate 452,044 of CATOUR010000214.1, forward strand.
TACGAAAGTCAAATGAATGTGACGATTGAGCTTGGTGATCTCCGCATAGTTTTTCAAAACAGGGAATACATTTCGACACTGCGACTCTCATTTCTTGCTGCTCATTGTTCTTGATTACAGCTACGGCTGAAAATCCAGCTTTATATAAATATGACGTTGCGAACGGAATAAAAATTCTTAAAGCTTTTGAAGTTTGGATATTAATTCTGAATCGATAACCAAAACTCCACCAAATCGGATTTGGAAAATTCTGGCGGAGCTTGCGTATGAAATGGATTTTGGATCTACGCAAATTTTTCGACATCATCGTCCGCAAAGTATTTCGAAAACCATTCAGTGAGCTTCCATAAGTGTTCCGTGAAAAGGGCCATCAGGTCTTGTGAGACGACCAGTTCATTGGATCCCGCATATTTATACAATTGTCGAAAGCAATCTTGACCGCCGCCTTCATTCGTCTTTTTTATCCAAACTTGTAGTTTCTTCCTGAACGCTGTAATCTTCTCCAGTAGTTTCAAAGTGTGGCGAGCGTCAGAATAGGTATTGTTGCTTTTTAGGCAGCCACAAATATTTATAGTTTAGACTTAGAGGATCGACTCACGGCGCCCCTCTTTACTTTCTACGGCGCACCAGGGCGCCGCGGCGCATAGGTTGGGTACCCCTGATGTAGGCGATGCTCAAAGTCCTGGCAAAGAGTTGCAAAAACAGTGGAAATAATTCCGGTTTATGGTGGCCAAAATTAATGTGCTCGGCGTCCGAAGAAGATAACTTCCCATAGGTACGTTTTGGATCTTGTTAAGAAATTTGCTCAAACTGAATCTGTTGCAAATAAAAGTCGGAGAATTTTGCATGAAGTCGCTCAAGTCGAAGTTTTCTGTGTACTTCATTACGCAAAATTGTGGATGCGACTTGTGTCTCCATTTGGCTCTCTAGACACAGTTAATAAACTCCATAAACCTTATCTAGCCATTGAATATGACTTTGATCGGCGACTTGAGTCTTGTGAACAATTGGCTACAGCAATTAATGATAATATCATTCATCTAAAGTGTATCTCTTCATTTAAGAATGCAAGTGATTGGCACATTGCTTATTAATAGAAATTTTAAATGGAACAATTGTTTGGATATGTTGGAAAATACCATCAATCCGCTTGTCACTGAAACCATTGAAGACCAAGTCAAAGAGGATGGAAATCCTATTCTTGATGAGGCATAAACCTATTTTCAGCAAGACGGCGCTCCTCCTCACTATGTTCTTCTGGTTCGGGAATGGCTAGACGATGCGTTTCCATATAAATGGATAGGGCGAAGAGGGCCTACAAAATGGGGTCTCCCGATTTGACGCCATTACACTTTTTTCTATGGGGCCATTTCATTTAAAGTCTATTTTGTTTACTCCCCAACCTGGAAGGTTGAATGACCTGTGTAAATGGAGGGTCACCCAATAGTCGAGTCAGGTTGCGTCAAACTTTTGTGGAACAACATCAACAAGTAAACCTACACGGAACACGAAGTTAGTGACCAGAGCAGACGATGCCGATGACACAGAAACAAAAAAAACATGTCCTGGCACGACCACGAAATCAGTATTGATAAAACGGCATCATCCCAGAAGCTTGCAGTTTTGTTCCACTGTAGGAAGCTGTAGACCCCAGAGCAACTACTACTGCTCTCCAAGGCACAGATCCGACCATGGTTGGAGTATTGCTCCCATGCGTTGGGATGCGCTCCGAAGCCTGGAACACCGGAGGAGGGTGGCTGACCTGTCCCTGTTTTGCAGATTCTATCACGGAAGATATTCGAGTGAGCTCTTCTAGATATTAACACCGAAGGCAGTTCGAACGAGGAAGACTGGAGAGACTCTGCGAGCCCATCCTTACCAGGTCCAGGTCCCTACTCCCCGAACCAGTCTCCTCCAGCATTCGTTCTTTTGGAGAAATTCGACGCTGTGGAATGAGCTGCCGGGGAATTTGTTTCCCGACGGCTACAACCTGCAGCGTTCCAAACCTAACGTGCACAGTTATCCTCTCACTGCGCTTCTACAGGGCCATAGGCTTTCAATCTTTACGGGAGGCTAACCATAAAAAAATATCATCGAAAGCCGCCATGATGTCCCACATGTTTTTGCAACTGTGCGTGAGAAATTTGAACATCGCCTATATCATCCTTTGGCCAATAATGAGCAACATTTTTAACACTTATTACAATCAAAATTGTTTTTGTGTGTTTTTGTTTTCTATCTGAACAAATTAAGATACATGAAGATTTTTTAATTTTCTCGGAAACGATTCGACCGATTTTAAAGAATCAAACATCAAAATAAAATACTTCGACATACCTTTGAAACAAGCATTACTCGATACCCCCCGTCATTTGAAATTTTTAAGGAGATGACTCTGGGGGCAGAGAATACAAGGGGGTGAAGCAGTTTTTGGTTAAAATGTTATACCCCTTGACATGTCTTGGCATTTTTTTCGTTTTCGTTTAATCAGTGGTTTGCAGTAAATCTGTAGTGGAAAGTTTTCAAGTGAACACCCTGTATGTTGACCACCTAATTTAGAAATGGAAAGACAAGCACTTTTTTTAACGAGCCATGTCTTGAATTGTATTGTCACGTACTTTACCCTCATCACTCGCTATGCGTGTGTTAGAAAGTAAACCCATTTTTTTTCTGAAATTCTTCTGCGTTATTTTGTACGTAATGGGGTTAGCACCAAGCACCTCCAAAAGCAAAATTTACAAATCGTATGCTTTATTTGGGATGTTCACGGCAGTAACGTGGTTCTTCAATTCCACGAGAGCAAAAGAGAGCGTGTTATTTGACTCGTACCCAAAAATGATTAAGTTCGTGGATGAGGTTGTCAACTTCTTCTTAACGAGTATCAATGTAGCTTCTTCTCTTGTCATCGTTTTCTTGCTACCAAAGAAATTCCAGAATGTTCTGGATTACCTCTCTACTCCAAAATATACCTTAGATGGCGAATGCATGTACTCCAAACGTATCTTTTGGGTACTGTTTTGTATTGTAAACATCTGTTTCAGTATACAGATCGCATTAGATAGTGTCGTTTGGACCAACGCTTTAGGAAAGACCGCTTATCAATACTACATCCGAAGAAACATAGAGCTTTACCAATTTGATATTCTGCTTTTTGTGGAACTATGGCTATGTTTAGAACTGAAACGAAGATTCAAATATGTGAACGTTAAGCTTAAGTTTGTTGCAAAGCAGTTCAAAAGTGGCAAACTTTTCAATATAGTGCTTCAGCAAGGATGTATATTCGAGACGTTAAAAGTAAAGGAAATTCAAAGACTGAAAACCATACATAACACGTTGTGCAACGTATTAGACTCTTTTAACAAGGTTTTTGGAACTTTGATTTTGTTGCAAGTTCTTTTTATCATAAGCATTATAGTACACTGTACCTTGCTGTTTGTGAGCTACTGTGGGATAATTGCCAATGTGACAAATAATATAGAAAATGGTGCTATACCTTTCAATATACGTATAGGGGTCACAGCATTAGCCTTCCTTTTTGATAATGTCGTAAGTATTTGTTTTACAGGGTTTCGCAACAGGTATCACCTAGTTTGCGTAGGCCATAATAGCCACAATATGTTCCATGTGACAGAAGGCCAATGGAGGTCATAATTATAACATACGTAATATTTTATTCATAAATTGCACCTAATCTTCTTTCAATGTCAAAATCTTATCTTATAAGCTAGTAAGTTAACGAAACACTTGTCGCGTGAATATATTTTTATACAGTTTACCAATGTATGTTATTCTTTGCAGTTGAAGCTGATAGCGTTAGCAGCTGTGGGAGAAATGGTTTACAGCGAAGGCAATAAAGCAATGATCATTTGTTACAATATAATAAATGATCTTGAAATCAACAACCAACCAGGGTTTGAAACAGTGACTAGCAAATTAACAGGCTTCATCCAGCAGGTTGGGTTCAGAAATCCCAAAGTGACGGCTAGCAGCTGTTTTAATGTCAGATTCAGCATGATTGGTTTTGTCGTTGCTAGTGTAACTTCATATATAATTGTTGCTGTACAGTTTATGGTTCAAGAAAAATGAATGAGCTATTATGAATTCTAATGTCAATTTTTTCTTATCTTACTTCCCACAACGTACGTTAGGGGGAGTGTTTGAATCGCGAATATCTTTGATTTTAATGTAACTTTTGTTTCGCACTTTTATGAGTTTTTCATCACGAAAATATATGTCATTAATTTCTGTCAGACTGTGTGTCAAATTTTCTAACTACTTATCTGCCCGCCTTTATCTGTGTCATCAGTTACCGATTTTCAAATAGTGTGATCTCAGCGACCGCTTAACTGATTTTCATGAATTTGAGAATAAAAGTTTATCATGGAATCCCGTCGTATCGATGGTTTGTCCACAATACACTTTTAACGCAGTACAAACATGGCGTTTTCTCTGTTATTGATTGATATACATTCACATAGGTACCTACATAAATAAAGGTATAATTTTCATAATCTAGTGTTTAACTGATATATTATATGAAATCTGAAAACCAATTTTAGCGTGTTTTAATTATTCCTTTTTTTTCGATTGTTCAGCCGCCAGTGGTAAATTTCCAAAAATACATTTTTTTATCTACTCCAGGTCATAATATGGTGTAAAAAATTTATTCAAACACTTATTGGTTTGAAATTTTATCAATTATACTCATATTTTGACATTTTGACTAATGTTGTGAAACCAAAAAAAATCATAAGAAAAAATAATTGCAATTATGTTTATCTTTGAGACTTGTATATGGATTCACAATACAGAAAGTTTGTCGTGCTTAAATTGTTAATTCAGCAGTATTTAAAGGTAAGATAGCTGTTGTTGGACTAATGATGACTTTAAAACCTACAGTTGATTTCTAAATAACAGAAATCCTTCATAATGCGATAGGTAGCTTTTTTGTCAAACAGCGAGTAGTTTATCATTAAATAAACTATATAGACATATATTTATGTAGGTACCTTCAGAAGTAGTACCATTTGATCTCCGTCGAGAGAAAAAATCATCTTGTCATGAAAGCACAGAACTTTAGTTTTGGAACTATTGAACATATTATTTATAAATAGCTATAGCTTGTGTTGAAAACAATTCAATAACATTACAAACTATGTCTGAATAGAGAATTGTAAATGCATCCGAAATGTATAAGCCCTTACTATAGTAGAGTTCTACATTATAATCAACCTCATAGCAACAACAACTAATAGACTCTTTTGAAAATTTAGGATCTTCTGTTTCTAAATTTATATAATAATATTTTATGTAATAATATATTTTCTTATACAATTCCGAGAAATGCCAAAATACGCACAATTTTGCATAATATAGGGCATATTTTAATATGCGTACTGTACATAACGTGAGAATCCAAATTGCGGAAATGTTTTGGTTCTCTATGAAAATTTATCGTATCTATTCCCTGTGTGCTGAACTGATGAAATTTGTTACAAACTAGGAAGACCTTATTTCAAAACGCTGAGCAATTTGCGAGTTAACTGTGTAATTTGCCAAGAACCACAAAATATCGCAAATAACACTTTGATATAGGTACTTCTTGAAACAGTAGTTTTCTTTGTCTTTTTTTATTACTGTAAAATGTTACATTGCACCAGACCGAAACAGTGAAAATAAAAAATGTAATGTGTATCATTAGATGCTGCTAACAAAGCTTTTAGTATGTATATGTATGTATGTATACTCTACCGTGCAAAAGTTTGGAAGCAGTAAGGAATTTTATAAAAAAAAGAGAACAACGTATCTAACGTAGGAATTTATTTCAATGAATTAATAATAAGAATAAGAGTAAATGAAATTAATATGTTCTGAAACAATTTTGTCGTTGGTTTGGACAGTCACAAAAGTCTGAATTAAATTTTGCTGTCATCAATATGACGACCTTTATTTTTAATCACTTCTAAGCAAATATTTAGCATCCTTCTTACTAATTTATCGAAATATTCTGTGCTCAAATTTTTTCATTCTTTTTCTTGAAGGTATACCCATAGTTGCGTAGCATTAGATGGAGAACGATTTTTCACCCTCCTGTCGAGCTCATCCCACACCAGCTCGATCGGAGACAGATCTGGTGATTGGGCCGGCTATTTCATGGTTTTTATTACTTTTTCTCGTTCTTTTCGCATTAGAAGTTCTTGGCACAATTTCGACGTGTGTTTGGTGTCGTTATCCTGTTGAAAGGTGAAGTTGGGGCCAATAACATCCAGCCCAGAGGGATGTTCGGGATTCTCCCGAAGAATCTTCAGATAGCCTTCCTTGTTCATTTTTTCATCTATTTTTACCAGACTCACTGAAGTCACTGAAGAGAGCTTATGCAGAACCTCTGTGTGTCCGTCCGTCCGTCTGTCTGTATACAAAAGATAGCCAAAACTACAGGTGCTATAGAAAAACTGAATACAGATTCGGATTCAGCATGAAAAAACTAGTCCGACAAAAGCCCGGTTTTGTCAGTATCGCTCCCGGTTTAAAAAAAAATTGGCTGAACGGTTAAGGCGCTAGGCACCGGTCCGAAAGGGCGTGGGCTCGAACCTCACCGCGGTCAACAACTTTTTTTAGATTAAATGTAAAATTTGTTGATTACTAGTCCGGGAATAATTTGGTTTGTCAATATATTAACAAAATTAAATTTTTATAACAACAAATTTCACAGTGGGAGCGCCGTTTGGATTTACTCAAGTAAATTATTTCCTACTTTTTTGTTAGCACCGATATAATGTGTGGGAAGTACAGAGTCAGAGCACTTGACGTATTTTTTTTTATTTTACGATCATGTTGTATTTGTAATTATATACATAGTAGGATAATTAAGGCGGCGATGAGATCAGAGCAGGTTGGGTGGACATTAACGCTAGGAGATAAGAAGCCAACAGCAAGGATATAGGTAACTTCCCTGCGGTCCATTCAAATGTCAAGACTACTAACCAGCTAATTAACATTTCTTTGGATTTTTTAATTGCGTTTATATATCAAGGACATGCGATCGACAATCAAATACGCACAGTGGCATTTATTAGATAAAATTGCTATATTTTGTCGAATCATGTCGTTTCATAATGAATGCTCGAAATTCTTCACTTTCTAGTCTGTGTGGCCTATAATTTCATTCTTATCGCTAGGGAATGCATAGTAGTTGACAAGACGAAAAGGCGTATCTCAAAATTCTTAGTTTCGAGTTATTGTAGTTTGAAGATTTTTTATCAGCTTTGATCTGGGTTTTTTAACATTAAAATTTGGTGTAAGAAAACGCGAATAACATGAAGCGATGTGTGAATATGAGTGTATGATGTAGACTAAAGCGTTATTATTTTTGCTTGCACCAAAGGGGATAAAACCGCCCTTAAAGGTGATACGCCCTTTCGTCTTACTACGTGCAATCTCCTAAGAGATACGCCTTCCATAAAAGTCCTAAAAGGTACTTCAACATTGCGTTATACAGGGTGGGCCAATAGTGCGTGGACGGAGAATTGTGGGCTTACTGAAAAATATTCCAAAAATCTGTCACTCGATCATGGTAGGGACCCTTGAGGGCTATTACGTAAAAATAATTTCACTTAAATTCTGACGTTTATACAGGGTGATTCATATCAAACTTACATTTTTTTGAATGGAACCCCCTATATATTATTGCATATTTGGATTCCTTGGCCAATTCTAGTGTGACTTTATGTATCACACATGGAACTTTAAACGAACCGTTTAGGCACAAATCACCATTTTTGGCATAAGTAGGTATCAGAAAAAAATTGAATATCGCAGCGATTACAAAACTTAGAAGGCCGTGACTTTGCGGTACGACTAAGCATGAAATGCGTCACCTAAGGTCAGACGGCTAAATTTGAATTCTTTTTGTACTTGGAGAAATTGATAGATTAATTAAGGAAACTTCAATCACAGATAACTTGATTTTTTCAAATGGGAATGCCTATTTTGGTTTGAAGAATCAAACGTAAAATTTGATTACCTTTCTAACGATATAGCGTTCTTGATATCAATCCTTCTTGGTTTTCATTTTATTTCAAATTTTTAGTCAAATCGGTGTTTTTCAATTTTCCTGCATGCAAGCAACCTAGCAGGCCATGAAAAATAAACAAAAGCTCGTTAGTATGGAAGAAACCAACTAACTTAGTAGAAAGATGCAAACTAACTAGAGCAACGAGGCAAGATTATGAAAATTTCTTACAACATATTAGCTCTAACCGGATACAGCAGCGGCAAGATATCTAATGTCAATGAGTAGCTGGGGTATGACAGAAGTGTTTGTTTTTCACAGCCTACTAGCTACTGAGGTCTACTAGAGCTTGACAACTTTCCAAAACGATTAAAAATTTTGAAACAAAAGGACAACTACCAGCGATTTTTGCTTACAGTCTAACATGTTTAGAATGAAATTTCACATTTAATGGGATAAAAAAATTAGTCATTTCTGATTAGTTAAGTCAAAAGTGAAGATATCTCCTGCTGGAGCATTCGGAACATCTATTGAAATAATTGCTAGAATTTTTTAATTACCCTATGTTGTAGTTGCGATTATTTCGTGTAGTTTTCTACAAACTAAATTATTTTTTGCAATTCAAACTGACTGCAAATCAAGTTTCATTTTCCACGATTTTGCTAATAAGTAGAAGAAGAATTTGAAGGATTCCAGTCAGAGGTATCATTACTTTTGACTTATGGAAATTGCTACTTTTTCATAGCATTAAATGTGAACATTTATTCAGAATTCATAGATATTCTACTGCCAGCAACAATCACTAGTAGTTTTCCTTTGATTAAATATTTTTTTACTGACTTTGGAAATTGGCTAATAGCTAGTAGGCTGTGAAAAATGAGCGTTCTTGTTACCACTATTGTTTCTGGTTAGAGCTAATATGTTGTAAGGAATTTTGATAATCTTGCCTCGTTGCTCAGGTTAGTTTGCATCTTTCTATTAAGTTAGTCGCTTGCTTCCATAATAATGAGCTTTTGTTTATTTTTCATGGCCTACTAGGTTGCTTGCTTGCAGGAAAATTGAAAAACGCCGATTTGACTGAAAATTTGAAATAAAATGAAAACCAAGAAAGACTGATATCAAGAACGCTATATCGTTAGAAAGGTAATCAAATTTTACGTTTGATTCTTTAAACCAAAATAGGCATTCCCATTTGAAAAAATCAAGTTATCTGTGATTGAAGTTTCCTTAATTAATCTATCGATTTCTCCAAGTACAAAAAGAACTCAAATTTAGCCGTCTGACCTTAGGTGACGCATTTCATGCTTAGTCGTACCGCAAAGTCACGGCCGTCTAAGTTATATAATCGCTGCGATATTCAATTTTTTTCTGATACCTTCTTATACCAAAAATGGTGATTTGCGCCTAAACGGTTCGTTTAAAGCTCCATGTGTGATACATAAAGTCACATTAGAATTGGCCAAGGAATCCAAATATGCAATAATATATAGGGGGTTCCATTCAAAAAAATGTAAGTTTGATATGAATCACCCTGTATAAACGTCAGAATTTAAGTGAAAATATTTTTACGTTATAGCCCTCAAGGGTGCCTACCATGGTCAAGTGACAGATTTTTGAAATATTTTTCAGTAAGCCCACAATCCTCCGTCCACGCACTATTGGCCCACCCTGTATACTAGTTTTTAAACTGCATAAAGTCAAAAAGAGTATATTCATACAACATGATCTATGGAAAGAATGTTTATTCTCTACAAAAAAAAAAAACAATTACAAATATATTTCAATGGGACGAAAATCTAAAAGCTACAACCACTGGTGAGTAATGTGAAATGAATACAAATTAAAAATTTTTCGTAATCTCCTTAACCTGAAAAAATGGCGAAAAGAACCAAAACAACCTTAACAGAATCATTCATATCGCAGGGTAGATCCACTGAAGGTGAACTCATTGAAAGGCATACAAACAGCAGTACAAAGAGAGGCAGCAGCATAGTTAAGTGGGCATAGCCTTCGAGGTGGTAGTTATTTGTAATGAATAGTACAAATAAATAACAATAAAAACAACAATAACAATTGCTGGTAAAAGGAAACATGCTCTGGTAGTTTTATAACAGGAGTTGTTCCATTGCACAATTCCATAAGATCGTTGTATTTTTTGAGCGATATTTTGGGCAAATCGGTATTGAGGTAAGGTGGATCAGATCTGGTATTTGCTGCAGTTTGTTTCAAACTGATACATTGATTGTTGCCTTGCAGATGACTATTTTTGAAAAAACTTGTCGCTGCTATTTTTCTGTACCATGACCTCACGTATTTGCGTCCAATCAATGGCACTCAGTTACTGAGGGTATCCAATTTTGTGTGTTCTTTTTCTTCCATAATAACTGACATAGTTAACAGGTTAGGTCTCAAAAGAAACAAAACATGCTACCTAGAACAGATATCAATCAATATCACCTATTCTAACTCTTTTTGATGAAATGTTCATTACTACCATCATTTCAGAAACGAATAGCCATTTGCTCCTTTAATTTATGAAACGAGAACTCAACCAAATTAGCGAAATGAGCTATAGGAGCAAACAAAATACACTTATCGGTGTGGAAAGTAAAATATACTTTGGAATATTCTTTATTTCTCTGGACTTGTAATGCATGATTGAGAATACAAATAACAGGTTCTTCTACTTTGAAAGGCAAGGCATTCCTAATTTTATAGTTTATTCAGTCTCTTTAATCCCTGGGCTTTGGTGTTTCATGAAACTGCAGTAACCAAACCTGAAGCACTCAGAGGGAGCAGTAGCAGCAGTGACAGGGAGGTGAGACCATCACGCCTACAAAATTGCTTCCTCAGCATACTTGACTTTATTATCTCGATGATTCAGGGTTTTGACTTTATCAAATACTATCATGGCCTTATAATTTAGTTGTTCGTTAAATAAAAAAACAAATTCTACAGGGTTATTCACGTTATTCGACACGGAGCATTATGGCTAAAGTATTTGGTAAAAAAGAAAATAATAATTTGGGATGGATAGAGACCCATAAAGGCTACATTTTAAAAATATTTGCGTGTTATACAGGGTGTCCCAAAAACATGAAATGTATCAAAGTTATGTTTTTTTAAATGGAACATCCCGTATATTATTGCATATTCAGATTCCTTGGTGAATTCTAGTGTGACTTTATGTATCACACATGGGACCTAAAGCGAATCGTTTAGGTGTAAATCACCATTTTCGGTATAAGTAGATATCAGGAAAAAATTGAATATCTCAGAGATTATAAAATATGGAAGGCTGTGACTTTGTCATATTACTAAGCATAAAATGCGCCAGCTTTGAGGAGACTGTCAAATTTAAATTACGTTTATGCTTGGAGAAATCGGTCGATGAATTAAGGAAACTTCGATCAGCGATAACTTGATTTTTTCAAATGGGTATGCCTAATTTTTTTTATACGGTTAAACGTAGAATTTGATAGCCTTTCTAATGATATAAGGCTGTGAATATCAGTCTCTGGTAGTTTTCATTTAATTTTAAATTTGAAACAAATCGACGATTTTCAATTTTTCTACCTATAAGCAACGTAGCAGGCCATGAAATATAAACAAAAACCTGTTCAGGTAGAAGAAAACAACTTACTTAGCTGAAGAATACATTCCCATTTGAAAAAATCAAGTTATTGCTGATCGAAGTTTCCTTAATTCATCGACCGATTTCTCGAAGCATAAACGTAATTTAAATTTGACAGGCTCACCAAAGCTGGCTCATTTTATGCTTAGTAATACGGCAAAGTCAAAGCCTTACATATTTTATAATCTCTGCGATATTCAATTTTTTCCTGATATCTACTTATACCGCAAATGGTGATTTACACCTAACCGATTCGCTTTAGGTCCCATGTGTGATACATAAAGTCACACTGGAATTCACCAAGGAATCTGAATATGCAATAATATACGGGGTGTTCTATTTAAAAAAAATAACTTTGATACATTTCGTGTTTTTGGGACACCCTGTATAACATGAAAATATTTTTAAAATGTAGCCTTTATGGACCTCTATCCATCCCAAATTATTATTTTCCTTTTTATCGAATACTTTAGCCAGAATACTCCGTGACGAATAACGTGAATAACCCTGTATAGTACTTTCTCAAAATAAATAAATTTCAGTACACAAATAGAAGCTATATTTTAAATTTACCGAAAAATCGAAATATCTCGGAAACTGATAGACGTAGGTACAACAAGTGCTATACAAAGATGAAAGAGCATATTAAAAGCAATTCTTTGGTATAAAATATTGGAGGTTACAATTAAAAAAAAAAGAGAAAATCTGGATTTTGCATTCTACATCATCCTGTATACCAATATGCGTAGCGGGCTTTTTTTATAGCCGATTTTAAAACTAGATGATATCTTTTATCCATCCGTGTAAAAGATATGATTTTTGATTCATCACTTTTTGATATACAGTACGTTCATTTGACAGCGATTTGGAGATAAAAATGGTCATAACTTTTGAAATACCCTATATAGTGTAACAATACCCTATACTGGAAGAACGGAAATTATTAGTAGAATTATTTGAATATGGAATAATATATAGGGTGTCTCATTTAGAAAAATGCATGTTTGCATCACGTAGTTATGGATGACCCTGTATAAATCAAAATATTTTCTGAACAAGGAGCATATCCGTGGCTACACCTTCTATATACAACTTTTTTCTACAGTAGTGAAGTTATCGACCGAGTCGGTACTAAAAACTCACCCTGTATATCAAATAAATCAAGTCGTAAAAGATGGAATTATTAAGAGTTACGGCACCAGACGTCAGTAAAGACTTACTTCTTTCACCGAATTCTTTTCGCTGGTCAAATTACGTTGACGTTGGTCACACTATACAGGGTGGGCCAATAGTGCGTGGGCGGAGGATTGTGAACTTACTAAAAAATATTTCAAAAATCTGTCACTTGATCATGGTAGGGACCCTTACGGGCTATAACGTTAAAAATATTTTCACTTAAATTTTGACGTTTATACAGGGTGATTCATATCAAACTTACATTTTTTTTAATGGAACTCCCTATATATTATTGCATATTTGGATTCCTTGGTCAATTCTAGTGTGACTTTATGTATCACACATGGAACTTTAAACGAACCGTTTAGGCGCAAATCACCTTTTTGGTATAAGTAGGTATCAGAAAAAAATTGAATATCGCAGCGATTATAAAACTTAGAAGGCCGTGACTTTTCGGTACGATTAAGCATGAAATGCGTCACCATAGGCCAGACGGCCAAATTTGAATTCTTTTTGTACTTGGAGAAACCAGAGGATAAATTAAGGAAACTTCAATCACAGATAACTTGATTTTTTCAAATGGGAATGCCTTTGTTGGTTTAAAGAATCAAGTGTAAAATTTGATTACCTTTCTAACGATGTAGCATTCTCGATATCAATCTTTTTTTGTTTTCATTTTATTTCAAATTTTCAGCCAAATGGGTGTTTTTCAATTTTCCTGCATGCAAGCAACCTAGCAGGCCATGAAAAATAAACAAAAGTTCGTTAATATGGAAGAAAGCAACTAATTTAGTAGAAAGATGCAAACTAACTAGAACAATGAGGCAAGATTATGAAAATTCCTTACAACATATTAGCTCTAACCAGAAACAATAGAGGTAACAAGAACGCTCATTTTTCACAGCCTACTAGCTTTTAGCCAATCTCCAAGGTCAGTAAAAAAATATTTAATTAAAGGAAAACTACTAGTGATTGTTGCTGGCAGTAGAATATCTATGTCTTCTGAATAAATTTTCACATTTAGTGCCATAAAAAAGTAGCCATGTCCGTAAGTAAAAAGTAATAATACCTCTGACTGGAACCCTTCAAATTCTTCAGTAGGTACTTCTACTTATTAGCAAAATCGCAGAAAATGGAACTTGAATTGCAGTTTATAAAACATAATTTAGTTTGCAGAAAACTACATAAAATAAACACAATTACAACCTAGCGTAATTAAAAAATTCTAGCAATTATTTCAATACCCGCATGAAAGATAGAACTCCCAAGGAACTACAAAGCGAAGTTGTTTATAGCATACCTTGCTGTAATTGTGATAAAGTATATGTAGGACAGACGGGCAGATACCTAAAAAGACGCATAGAAGAACACAAAAGAAGTGTCCGACCCACCCACCTTCATGATAATAATAAAACTGCCTTGATGCAACATACTCAAGACTTACATCACAATTTTGATTTTGACAATACAACCATTTTATCAAAACAAAGTAATTTGAAGAAACGTCTGTTTCTTGAAATGATCAATATAAAAAAATTTAATACTGTTAACAAGAAACAAGACATACAAAATTTAAATAGTAGTTATTTTAACCTTATCAGCAAAATACCTAAAAAGAATTAACCACACATTTGCTTCTGCAGTTTTATAATTAACACTGTTCTACATTACCCCAGCCAACCCTTTTTCTACATTTTCTGTTCTCAACTTCGCCCTGTATTCCTTGTCTATTTTTGTAAATATTGAAATATTATGTTTCTTGCTAACCTTTTTGTGCCCCCATAGAATTCCTTTAAAAATACTTATGATTTTTGCCAGTCCGACGTACACATCGATTGTGAATAGACAATCTCCGTCTTATTGTTCTTATTTATTTATTACGTGTCGTTTTGCCCTTATATACTTGTTTTATACTACATGTGCCTTTTCACCATATTTGACTCAAGGAGTCCATCACTGATGTAAGTACTACCCGTTTATTGTATATTGTGTATTAGGTTTTTTTTTAATAGCAATGATCACCTTCCTTTTTAATTCGTTATTGTGTATTGTCATTTTATATATTCAATTTTTTATAACCGTAATGTATATTTGTCTGTTTAAGTATAAACAAAAAAAAAATTTTTTTAGTGCCCTGAAGATGGCCTAATAAAGGCCGAAACGTCGGCAAAACAGTAAAAGAGACTTCCTCTTTTTCTTGACCTAAACCCAACCATCTGTTTCCTGGATAGTATACAGTAGGTCACTAAACAATTGAGCTATTTCAATAGATGTTCAGAATGCTCCAGTTGGAGATATCTTCACTTTTGACTTAACTAAATGGAAATGACTAATTTTTTTATCCCATTAAATGTGAAATTTCATTCTAAACATGTTAGACTGTAAGCAAAAATCGCTGGTAGTTTTCCTTTTGTTTCAAAATTTTTAATCGTTTTGGAAAGTTGTCAAGCTCTAGTAGACCTCAATAGCTAGTAGGCTGTGAAAAATGAACACTTCTGTCATACCCCAGCTACTCATTGATATTAGATATCTTACCGCTGTTGTATCCGATTAGAGCTAATATGTTGTAAGGAATTTTCATAATCTTACCTCGTTGCTCTAGTTAGTTTGCATCTTTCTACTAAGTTAGTTGGTTTCTTCAATATATTAACGAGCTTTTATTTATTTTTCATGGCCTGCTAGGTTGCTTGCACGCAGGAAAATTGAAAAACAGCGATTTGACTGAAAATTTGAAATAAAATGAAAACAAAAAAAGATTGATATCGAGAATACTTTATCGTTAGTTTTCCTTTAATTAAATATTTTTTTACTGACTTTGGAGATTGGCTAAAAGCTAGTAGGCTGTGAAAAATGAGCGTTCTTGTTACCTCTATTGTTTCTGGTTAGAGCTAATATGTTGTAAGGAATTTTCATAATCTTGCCTCGTTGTTCTAGTTAGTTTGCATCTTTCTACTAAATTAGTTGCTTTCTTCCATATTAACGAACTTTTGTTTATTTTTCATGGCCTGCTAGGTTGCTTGCATGCAGGAAAATTGAAAAACACCCATTTGGCTGAAAATTTGAAATAAAATGAAAACAAAAAAAGATTGATATCGAGAATGCTACATCGTTAGAAAGGTAATAAAATTTTACATTTGATTCTTTAAACCAAAATAGGCATTCCCATTTGAAAAAATCAAGTTATCCGTGATTGAAGTTTCCTTAATTAATCTACTGATTTCTTCAAGTACAAAAAGAACTCAAATTTAGCCGTCTGACATAAGGTGACGCATTTCATGCTTAGTCATACTGTAAAGTCGCGGCTTTCTAAGTTTTATAATCGCTGCGATATTCAATTTTTTTCTGATACCTACTTATACCAAAAAAGGTGATTTGCGCCTAAACAATTCGTGTAAAGTTCCATATGTGATATATAAAGTTACACTAGAATTGACCAAGGAATTGAAATATGCAATAATATATAGGGGGTTCCATTCAAAAAAATGTAGGTTTGATATGAATCACCCTGTATAAACGTCACAATTTAAGTGAAAATATTTTTACGTTATAGTCCTCAACGGTCCCTACCATGATCGAGTGACAGATTTTCAAAATATTTTTTAGTAAGCCCACAATCCTCCGTCCACGCACTATTGGCCCACCCTACATAGATACCAGAGATTTCACATTGGTTCATATTACAGGAATATGATGATTTATCAAGGCAAAAACAGTATTGGGATACGCAATTGAAAAACAATTGAAAAACAGGAATGTGTGGGAACTTCTGAGTCAATCACTCCTTATTTTAAGTATTTGTTTTTTAATTTACGCGATTTTAATATATTTACTTTTTAATTCCCTTATTCGCACATTTATAATGAGCTAGATTCCGTACTCAACGTGCCTATATGACTGGCAGTTTCTGCTGGAAACCGGAAAAAAGGTAAAGGTCGCAATGACAGTCACCGCATATGGAGAATGGGTATCGACACTGGTCTCGGTATCTTGCAACTCATTGTCTGCAAAATCCGGTCGGTATGTACGAAAACGGAAATATGTTTGTATGCTGACGTAGTTACGATGCCCATTTTTTTAATTCTAAGGGGATTAGTATTAAGTTTCCCGGGTGCGGGCCTGCCTTGAGGCTTAGACATTGTGCATCTCAAACTGAATCCCATCGTAAGTACTTTGCGAATTAAAAAATGAAGTCATGTTGATTCACTCAGTACTTTCCACACATTATGGTGATACCAGTTTATTATTTTTCGATAGCATGAAATGAAGCTATAGTCTGAAATCCCATTGCAACCAAAACATCGCCCGCCCCTCGAAAATAAATGTATTATGCCGCTAGGCTTTCACAGATTAATGGAAATCCTATTATAAATACAACCAGTTTTTCAGTTTTACAACCCCCACCCCCCAACCACCCCAATTTCAGTCCCATCCAAATAAAGTAAAATCGCCTAAACAGAAGTTTGAGCTGTTTTTATGTTTTTCGTTTTTTTATTATTGCTGCGCCGCTACTGACTCGATTTCTGAAAACTGTAGGCGTTTTTCATTCTCACCAAAGTAATAATATTGTGTCGAAATTTCATTAAAATCAATTCAATAATTTCCAAATTACACAATTCAGAACGATCTAAAGCAACACTCGTATATTGTATATTCTACATCAGACTACTACTAGGTTATTCTTTCACAGGTCAATGGACATCCTATTATGGACATAACATTTTTTTCAGTTTTTCAGCCCTCCACCTCTCAACCACTCCAATTTCACTCCCACCCAAAAAGTTAGAATCCCTAAAATGCCCAAACACGAAGAATATCTAAAATTTTTTGTTTTTTGTCAATAATTACTCTACCGCCCATGCACCGATTTTCAAAATTATAGCAGCATTACCTCTACTACGACCCCACAGCATATCGCTACCCAAAGTTCACCACAACCTCAGAGTAACAACTGAACATAGAGCTATAGTAAATAACTAATTCTAATAGGCCAACATCTTTTCTGACTTTGTCATACTGACCAGCAGATACGGCAATCATAATTGCTTACTATCGTCTTAATTGTACAGTATCCAGAAATATTCCATTCTACGTTAAAAAAGACGATATTTTGATGGTTCAGGAATGATTACAGCAAAATCCATAGATATGTTGACCTCTTCTGCGCTACTGCATGTTTCTTCATCATAAACGCAAATTCTGTCTTACGTAAATTTTGAGGAGCTGGCAACGCCTATATCTGTGCCTCAGAATAAAAGAGTGTTAAGTCACAAAACCAACATTTTACAGGAGATGGTCTAGAAGTTCCAAGCCTCGCATTAGCGCATTTCTCTCGATTTGACTTAAATAATGATGAACACTTATCCTACTATTTGAAGCAGGATCTAATTAGGGAACACTATGAGCTTCAGATTTTTCTAAATCTGAATTTTTGACTTGAGAATAGTTTATTCTTGTAGTCAATTACTTGTACTCAACATACTATACCGAAGGGGACTTGATACGTGCATTGTATAAATACCTTCGAATATATGGACTTGGTATTAGGTACCTCTGTTCCTAACAGATACCTGATGCATAACACTTTTTGAGATAAAACTAGATTTTGTTATTTTTGGACTTGATACTCTCTTATCCTGAGGTACAGATATAATTTTCCTGCGATTTGTTTACGGTAAACCCCGACTGTCAAATGTTTGTTTTCTTTATGCGTCTTTTATGCTTGCGTAAAATCGAATTTGCTATTTGTTGGTAACTGTAGTGAAGCTTTACGGACTTTCTGTGCTATATTCGAGTGTAGTTTAACAGTTTTTCGAGACGGGACAGTTCAGAACAGTGTTTGTAATACATGGGTTGCATTGGAAGAATTTTCAGGTTAGTTGGCAATGTTTGGAGGCTGAGGTGTCAAAAGATGATGGCTTTGAGCACGCCATGCTGAAGTGGTTTGTTTACTACCTCTATGTTCAGTTATTACACTGAGACCACAACCTATACAGCGGTTACTGAGATTACGACGTTAGAGGAACGCCAGCAGACAAACAGACCGACGGAAGCAAGTATCGTGGATTTTCGTTATGTAAATCCACAGAAATCGTTAATAGAAGCAACGTTTTCAAACAACTTTTTTCCGAAATCTGAAAAATAAGCGAGATACAGAATCAAAAAACTGAATTTGGGTTTGTGTATGAAGACGTATCTAGTATGTTTTGATAAAACATGGAGACAGGTCAACATGCCATACTAAATACGAGATAATTCAGGCGAAGCACGTTACGGTTTTTTACTTGTATTTGTCCAAAATATCAAATTAAACCCAACATTTTTTCCTCCTCCGACATATATAACCTAGCCATTATTTTTTCGGTATTCCTCACTCCCACCCTTAGAGCCGGTTCACCCGGCACCGATTCGGCTATTTCACCGAATCGTCTTTTTTAATGTGTACTGCAGTGGTACGTACATTTGAATAGACGTGTCCACACGGTGAGTCTATGGCAATTTCGCCGTTTCGGTCGCGTGTTGTCGCCGAAAACCGAATAAAACCTAATGGGTGATTAGTGGCAATGCGTACGCAGCATGCATGCGAAGTTTTTACAAATGTTGCTTCACATAATTGCATAACTCAGGACTAGAACTGAGAAGTAGCAAAAGCCCAATCAACCAAAAATGGAACGCAACGAAGCACTGACCTGCTTCCGGAATCCCAGACTCCGGAAGCTTCAAAAAGTGACATCAAGCCGCCCAGATGTCGCCTTGGCGAATTGTGTGGCAACGGAATCGAACAGAAAAAATGGGGCGTGTGCTTTGTAATGCGTACGTACAATATGTAAATTTGGCAACGCCTACAAAGCCGTTTCCCCAAGAAAAGCAAAAAATGTGTAACGAGAGTTGATGTCCTTTAAAATTATTTCTCAACGTGCCTTGTAGAACGGTCGGTCGCCGCGGTGTTTATTGTTATCCTTTTTATCTGCATTATTATAAGGTGTTTGAGATACAAAAGTAAAGAGAGGTTGTGTTTATGCAAATATCTTGTCGCCAGCGGTATTCTTGCTTTGCGACGAACGACGATCGTGTGCACGATAATCACGAGCGGTGTTGTACATACTTATGTCCAAGCACACACTACTAAAACATATTTTTTTAGTGGCCTCTGCGCCTGTGTGTCCGATATATCATATTAATATCACTGGCCGACAGAAACATTTTTTGGGTGTAACATAAAGCTGAAGAGCATAATTATTCTGGTAGAATGTACCTATCCAAACAAGGAAATGACAAAAAAAGTTGTAATACGTAAGGTTTTCTTCTTACATTTATAGAACCATATTTGATGTTACAATATCTGATGTATATTGAAAAAAATATTAAAAAATGTTTAACCGTCTATATATTTTACACCCACTAACCCTATACCATACATGTAACTAAAATGCAAAAATCAAGCATATTGACTGAAAACACTAATTAGATTCTATTTTTTCCTTTGGTGAGGGGTCATATCTTCTGTATTCAAAAACCAGCAGTAATCACCCACCATGGCTGAATCCCATTGTCCCTGATAGCAAATTTCTATTGCCCTAATGTCTTAGTAGAATCTTTTCACCCTGATCGCCGTTGACAGCTCCCAAATTTTCAGGAAAAAAATTTCTAATGTGAATGAAGGAAATGAATTTTTAATGACACCAAGCGATTTGTAGACATCATCATAGTCACAATGTCTTAACAGACATATTGTGAACTCGTAAATGTTTCAACTCATTTTACGAGTTTCTCTTGGGATATCTTCAAGATCTTTAATGCAGTAATTTCCCATTTGCTTTCTGCATCCTCATGCCGTTGACCAGATGTATCTACTGGTTCATCCGCCTTTAGGGACAATTTCTCACCCCAAGGACAAGAAGGTGTCCTGACTCTTGTCAACTCGTCCACCCAAAGCTGTTGGTTGAGAAGAGGTTACTGGTTATACCAATATTAGTTCGGTTATTTTTAGTCATATTTTACAACACGCAGGATATACGATGGGAGATATTCTAACCCGCCCACACACAGGATTGCAGGCAACTAAGAGTTTATTTATTAACTTTTGGTAGTTTGCATCCAACTTGTTGCACCACAATGCTCTTACTACACTAACAAATGAGTTCCTTGCTCTGAGTTTTTGTCGGGTAAGCGTCTCTGTAAAATTAACGTCCTCCAGCACTTTTCTGATTTTTGGTCCAACAAAAATACCTTCTTTCAATTTGGCATCACTTAACTAGGGAAAGACATGTTTTAAGAATTTGAAACCATTGCCATCTTTATTCATAGCCTTCACGAAGTTCTTTATCTGCCGAAAGGGTGGCAGAAGAACATTTTTGGGGCCTACAAGAGGTCTAAACTTAACATTTTGAGAACCCGGATGAAACTAACTTTGCCAATTTTGGTTACACAATGCTGAATTACTACTGCACGACTGTTCCATAGACAAAGAAAACAGCAATATTTTGTAAAACCTCGTTCCTATAACTGTTAAGTCCCCACATAATTGCCTTGTTTACTTTGAACAGTTAAATGTGGCTCACTGGAACAAGGACTGGGGTAAAACTAGGGTCGGTGCACTGTTATTCGGAGCTGCCTGATGATTGTGTGTCTTCAGTATCTTCCAAAACGAAATTTTGTGGATATAAATCTGCATTGTGAGGAACAGGTCGTATTGCAGACTGAACATTTGGATAGTCGATCTTTTGCTCTTCAGAGCAACCTTCAGTCTTTTTTGAGGCAAAAATAGCAATCGTCCAAATGATTAGTGGGATTTACCATACCCATACCATTGGGACTGCAAAAAGCATGCTTTTGCTCTTTCCATTCATTCACTGCACCAATGATACGGTACAGCTAACATAGCATACATGTGAAGACCACTGCTTGTCTTGATCTCCAATTAAAACACCAAAATATTGGAAGTAGGCTTTTTTACATTTTCAGAAAATGGCCTGGCTTGTCCTTTCACTATAAATTCTCCACAAATATAACAAAATTGGCCAGGAAAGATTTTGCAACTGCGACGAGCCTGACCCGACATTTTTTATCAAGGTTTTGCCAAGTGGTACGTGTTAGGGCCTTAAAAACGTTTTTCCTATTATAAGAAGGGTATTTCTATTTTAAAAATAAAGATCTGCTTTGTGTTACTTAAGATTCAAGGTCCTATATAATGTGCAATGGCTAGATATGGGGGGGGATAGTGAACAAAATAGTAGTTTTTTATGAGTTAATGACTTTTTTTATCCACATTTAAATTTTTAGGGAAATACCCCCATAACCATACCTTTTTTGTCTCGTCCCATTGATCCCGATCAAACTTTTCTAAATATAAATTGTTATGTTATTATACACCTCTGGTGACATCCACTGGATAGTGGCAGAGTTGCGCTAAATCGAAATCGAAATCCTAGGTACTCTGTCCCGCGAATATACCTCCCATGACACCTGGGAGGACGTGGACTATTGAATATGCAGCGTCTGCATCACAGAATAGTATGATAAGTGGCCGCCCCTATTACCCCAAGCACAATGAGAGACGGTAGTAAAGTTTCAGAGACGTTTACTTTTAAGTTTTGTTAAGAATTTCATATTTTTTACACAAATACCACATGAATAGAAATCCTTGAAACTAAGCAACAAAAAAACGAAACATATAATTATGTACTTTAACCTTATAAACAAAAACTTCCAGAAAACAAAATTAAATATTGTAAAAACCTTAAGTTTAATGTTTTAAACTTAAACAGTGAAAAAAAATACATAATTTGGTACCTCAAACTTAAAAGCAAAAGCTCCTACAAAATAATATAAAATATTTTTTTAAAACTTTAGTTTAAAATTTTAAACATAAACAAAAAACAAACAAAACAGATAATTATGTACTTTAAGCTTAAAAACAAACACTCCTAGAAAACAAAATATCATACACCTATCTTTTTATAAGATTTATAGAAAAGGCACTTGCATTGCTTTAAGTGCTGCAAAATCCTTTATAATTTGGTCTGTATTTATTTTTTCATATAATTCAGATTCAATGGAAATTAATGCCAAATTATTGAGTCTTTCCTGGTTCATCGATGATCTTAAGCAATTTTTAATGAGCTTTAGCTTTGAAAATGTGAAAATGACCTTTCTCCGCTTGCAAACTGATATTGGAAGTGTTAAAAGGATTCTAAGAGCATTCGAAATATTGGGGATTGTATCAAATAAATCATTTTAAAATATATATTGTAGCACCTCTAAAGGACATTTTTCATTTTCTAAAAAAGGAAAACTTGTCATTAACTCATCACACAGTTCAAGACCATCAAGATCTGTTTTATCGCTAGATTCATCGCGTAATTTTAGATCTAAGTCAGCACAATATTTCATAAAATTTTGTTTATCAAAACATTTTAATTTTGTGAAGTCATACAAAGAGCCAAATACTTTGGTATGTTCTTTTATCAAAGTAGATCTTTCACTAATTGATGCAATTGTAGTATCGAGGATGGCATAGTAAAAATTTACTTTAAAATTTATTGTTGAGACCGCTATGGGCTCATCTTCGGCTTCATAGGCAAACTGTGTCTTTTTTGTTCTTTTTCTTAAGGGTCTATTTTCGAAAAACACCGGATCTAAATCTAAATCTTTAGCAATATTTCCTATTATGAAACGTAGGTTTTACCTGGTCATCGCCAAGTACTTCTTGAATATTGCCATGCCACAGCCTACACAAGGGTTAACTTTGGCAGATCGGCATCCTTGTAGTCATCGTTTTACCATTTGAGCATAGGAGTGTTTTTTGGCTATTTCCGCCATTGTGGTTGTCGACTTTCCAGAAAAGTCTCATAGTCTTAAAAATCATCAATCAGCATCAGCCTCCTTGGCTAGACCGTCCACTATACGGTTGTCTTTGTTGTTCTTGTGGCCTTTAACCCACCTCAGGACAATATTGTTTTTGTCTGAAGCATGAGCTAATGCAATGCAATGGTGGCATTCCATTGCTAGTCCTGATGTGACGCGAGGTCTTTTCGGGGTTAGAAGTGCTTGTCTGCTGTCGGTGAAGATTGTTACAGTTTTGCCAGGTACACCTCTCCTGGTTAGTTCCTTAGCAGCTATCAATATGCCAGCCAGTTCCGTTTGAACGGCACTGAAATCTTTACCCATAGTCCACTTTTGTTCTTAGGTTCAGAGACCTGGAGTAAGCACCACATCCAGAGCCTTCCCTTGTTTTGGAGCCATATCTGTGTATATGCAAATTGCATTTGTCATCCCAGAAATCTGATTTATTTCTATTTTGTAGGGTTTCTTAAAAACGAATGTTTGTTGAATTGAGTCGCTGGTTGCTTGTAGCATGGGACAGTAAGGCAACCTCTTCGATGTTAATATCTAGAGGGGTAATACCAATTATTACATCCATAGCAGCCACTTTCGGTACCCAGCCAATGGCTCCATAAGTTAGCATAGATCTAATGATTCTACAGCCAACGAGCCGACTCCATCTGTGACACCACCGACTGAAGCTTACACCACAGAAGAAACTACGACAACCGAGGCGTCTTCCACATCCAGCGAGTCGACCCCATCTGATGTGATACCATCGACTGAAGCTTACACCACAGAAGAAACTACGACAACCAAGTCGACAGGCCCCAAGTGCGTCCCACTGCTCATCGACATTGTTCATAAGCGACATATGCTTTTTTGGCTCTACTGTCTACTTTCTGTCTAGGGTTATACCAAGGTATTTCACCTCCTCAGAAAAATGTAGCTTGACGCTGAAAAGTTGAGGGGGGGTTCAGGCCCCTGAATTCCTTTTTCTAGTGAACGGGACCATCTCAGTCTTCTTGGGATTAATAGACAATGAGTGTTCCATATACCATTGCCCTATTGATTTTTTTGATGGTCAGCCTCCCGCAAAGGCTGAAAGCCTATGGCGCTGTAGAAGCGCTGCGAGAGGATAAGTGTCGGTTCACGTTAGAGTTGAAATGCTGCAGGTTGTAGCTGTCGTCGACGTACCGTCTCCTGGGATGATAGTGGCTTGCCTAGTTCCATGCACGACACTAATGTACTGTCATCTGCGAAGCTGTAGATTGGATTGGATGTTATTTCCAGCAGCTCGTTGATGTACAGCAAAAACAGTGTAGGGATAGGACAGATCCCTGAGGAACACCGGCGTTTATTGAAAACACGTCTGATGAACAGCCCTCGACTACAACAAACAGAGATCGGTCGTTCAAAAAGCTATTCAGCCACTGGCGCAGGCCAGGTGGTAGTCCATAAGCAGCAAGCTTGACCAGAAGTCCCTCATGACACACTCTGTCGAAAGCTTTCGATATGTCAAGTGCAACAACACGGGATTCGCCATGATTTTCTATTGCTCTGTTCCACAAGTGAGTGACGTAGACAAGGAGGTCACCTGTAGACCTGTGCTTACGGAAGCCATACTGGCGATCATTTATGATGTTATTGTTGTCCAGGTATTTCAGGAGCTGTGTGTTAATGACAGTCTCCATAACCTTAGACATGATGCTGAGAAGAGCCACAGGTCTATAATTGGTGGGATCAGTTTTTTTGCCTTTCTTAGGGATGGCTTGTACGCAGCCAATCTTCCACGAAGCGGGAAACACGCCTCGTTGATACGAAAGTTTGAAGAGCCTGCAAAGAATAGGTGCAAGCTCAGCGGCACAGCGTTTAAGGACAATGGCTGGAATTTGGTCAGGACCAGTAGCTTTATTCGCGTTCAGTTTTTGGAGGATGTTTTTAACATCTCGATGTTGAAATTTGACCTCTGCCATTCTCGAGTTCACGCTTATGGTGGTGGTCGGAATACTACCTTAAAAGTCTACAGTAGATGTCTGCTTTTTCTTTAGGAGCAGTAGCGATAGACTTGTCCTGTCTGGTCAAGAGTGGTATTGACGAATAGGAAAAGTTCTGACTAACAGCCTTATCGACAGACCAGAATGTTCTGGACGAACTAGGACATGAGAGTAGCTTATCCTTAATTTTTTGGTTGTGTTCCTCCTTGCTGCTGTCAATCACGCGTTTACAATGATTTCTGGCGCATTCTTTGTAATATTGGTTTTTAGAGGTAACTGCATCTCTACAACCATGGCTTGTTTTTGGAGGGATGCTTGATGACATGAGGAAAATAGGCTTCCATGCCGGATATTAGTACCTCTGTTATTTCTTGGGCGCAAGCTGATGGGTCTCGTGACTTGAACCAGACGTCGTTCCAGGGAAAGGACTGGTAGTATTCCCTTATGTCGTCCCACTTTGCTGATCCGTAATGCCAGACCCGGCGAGGCTGTGTATAGTGGAGATCTGGAGGATGCATTCTGCATAGCGTTGAGACGGTGTTATGGTCAGACGTTCCCAGTGGGGCGGTTACTTTCACTGTGTAGATTGTTGGGGTAGTTGTGAGATATAGGTCCAACAGACTAGCAAAATCTCCGTGGCGGCTGGGGATCCTTGTTGGTTCTTTGACTATCTGCTCCAAGCCGCAGCTAATAGCGAAGGCTTCAGCTTCACGTCCCTCGTCGTCCCTACTACTTACTGGTAGATAAAGAAAATCCAATAATGTTTATTATGTGACCTTTAGCTGATAAAGCATTTTCCTTGGAGTTGCGATTTTGTCCAAGCAGCTAGCCAAAAGACTAAAAATGGCAAGGTAAAATGAGACAAGCGACGTGCAAAATGAATGTTTCAGGACACTGGAGTCTGTCATGTTCAAGGTGGAGCGCCAACAAAAATACTTGGCCAAAAACAACTTTTACCCGTTTTGAATATTTCTGCTTCTATCGCCATATATACATTCATGTATTGTATCGTACATAAATACCTCTGCCACGCTCTACTTAAGTTCACAATACCATGTGGGCATACAGGCGAAAACGTGATCTCAAGATTTCCGTTTTATTGTTTGTAAGCGCCAGTGGCGCATTGAACGGGTGCTAATAGTAATGATGTCAACTTGTGGATTAGAAGTTACCGAATACAAATTGTAAAAATTAGTCGTAATCAGGTGGATCATATGTCTGAACCTCTTCCTATTTCCATAGGCGTACCGCAGGGGAGTATACTTGGCCCGCTACTATTCGTTACGTTACGACTCAACCTTGTGATTACTTTGTTACACTTTTTGCTGATGATACTTTCATTTCAGCTAAAGCCAGGAATATCGGAGATCTAGCTAATAACCTTTCTTGCTCAGCCCAGAAAATGAAACAGTACTGTGCGAGGAATGGGCCGATTTTGAATGATTCTAAGACAGAGCTTATTAACTTCTCCCTCACTCAAACAAACTGATTATAGTATCCGCGTAAGCTTGAATAACACGTCAGTTATACAGAAGGACCACAGCGTAATAAACAACCAGCACAATAACTCAAGTTGGCGGAAATTACATGCGCATCCCCACTTTTGGACGATTTTTTGTAGGGATGGTAACGGTACTTCGATACTTCTGCACTAATATCTACAGTATATTCAATCCCAAGACAGACCTCACATAAACAGTCGCATGCAGCATTAGCGTGGTTACTATCCTCTGCCATCTGCGAACGCGCCAGCTATAGTCCAGTGCAATTATGGAATTTTATATTACTATTTAAAAGAGCTGTCCTATTAACCCATTGCAACTTAAAAGTAGCCAGTTGCCAGTTTCAAATGATCATTTAGGCAATGAACACTTGACATCGCATATTTGGATCTGATTTCCAGTCAGTCTTGGGGGTTTTTACTGGCCGGATTATAACATACAGTTCACACACAGTGTACTGGACTATTAGGGACCCTACCGACATGAGCCCATCACGCACGCGGACTTGTTTTCATTTGGTCTAGCTTGGCTGTGAATACAGTATAGTATTTTTGTCTAAAAAATATCGATTTGATACCGGTATCGATATTTTCATTTTCGCATCTCTACCCAAACTTCACAGCCGTAAAATCATCCATAACCCTCCCAAAGTCAAATTTTGTGGGAACCATTTTTATATAGGAAATCCTCAGAGATATTATGTTTCTTGTTTATTATGCTGTATTATGCTGTGGAAGGACGCTGTCAAATTTTTAGGCATTATGGTTGACTCAAAACTTAGTTGGAGAAATCATATCGACACCATCATCAAAACACTGTTTTGTGCTTTGGCGGATGAGACAGTCCTTGGACTTCAATATCCTGAGGATGTACCTACTATTTTGCCTACGTTCACTCAGTACTGAACTACTGTGTGATATGCTGGGGAAATAGTCCATATGTGCAGGAATTGTTTCTAGTCCAAAAGAAAATCATACGAACATAACCCACAGTGATATCAGGGTATCTTGCAGAAACTTGTTCAAATCACATAAAATCCTAACCGTATATATGCCTTATTCATACTCAACTGTGTATGTTATATCAAACAGAATCATTCTAGCTTTATTGCTCGATCTGAAGTTAGCTTAGCAAGTGGCTACAACCTCCGAAATACATACATCATTCAAATTCCTCAACATGGTTTAGCTGCATCGGCGAAAGGTCCGGTTATTTTACCTATTAAACTTTTCAACAAGCTACCGGTATTTATAAAATCAATAAATCTCTTTAGGAAATTCCAAACAACTGTAAAACAGATTCTACTTGAGAATCCTGTATACATTGTAGACGAATATATGAACCTGAATTTAAGTTATCCATAAAATATGTTATCTGGTCAGTAATTAGGTGCTTAGGGTCTTTTCTTTTTATGTATGTATTGTAAAAAATTTTTTATCCTCAGATTTTATGATGATGCTTATACCAATTGTTGTTGGTCGTATAGCTACAATAAATAAATAAATGATAGTAATTACCACATAAGAAATCGATCAAATAATTTGTGACCCTGAAGAAATTCATGAAGAAGTTGACGAATTACAACATGTTCTGATTTATGAAATGTTTTGGGAAATTGTAGGAATATTTTGGTCTGGCGCCAATACCAACGTAATGACAGGTTCTTATATTTGTATCATATCACAGCAATCAGATTAGTAATACAGTAGAAAGTAAATCTTATCCCAGCTTTTTTACTAAATGGTAGAAAAGGTTCTTAGCTAGGATTTTGGGATAAAGTACTGCAGAGACTTTTTTACTCAAAAAGCTAACGTTTCAGCGTTTATATTACGCCATCTTCAGGGCTAAAGTTCATATGAAGACGAACAAATATATAAGTAAAAATATAAATTGGAGTATTAGCTTTAACAATTTAGTCTTACAAACAAATTTTGAAAAATTACACTAAACATTCATAATTAACATTTAAAAGATTTGAACAATATTTTCAAAATGCAACTCGGTAAAACAATCAAATTGGAAACCAGTACATTCAACTATTGATCAGTTGCAAATAAAAAATATAAAACAACTTTTCATTTCATCTCATTAAAATGTTAATAACAATAAAATGTATAAAGCCAGGCACGTATTTAGAGCGAGGGTCCAGGGGATCCGGACCCCCCCCCCCCGAAACGTTATGTAATGCCCTCTCAGCCGTCAGGAAACAAATTCCCCGGCAGCTCATTCCACAGCGTCGAAGTTCTCCAAAAGAAGAAATGCTGCAGGAAACTGGTTTAAGGAGTAAGGACCTCGACCTGGTGCGGATGAGCCCGCAGAGCCCCACTAGTGTTCCTCGTTCGAACGGCCTTCAGTGTTATTATCTGAGAGAGCTTACTCGAACATCTTTCCGTGATAGAATCTGTAAAACAGGGACAGGTGAACCACCCTTCTTCCATGTTCCATTCTGTGAGGTTAGGCGTTCGGTAAGGCGTATCGGCTAGTCTAATTGCTCTCTTCTGGACAGTATCCAGAAGCTTTAGAGAGTCGGATCTCTGTGCCTTGTAGAGCAGCAGTAGTTGCTCTGGTGTATGCAGCTTCCTACAGCGGAACAAAACTCCAAGCTTCTGGGATGCCGTTTTAGCTATACTGACGACGAGTTCGTGCCAGGATATGTTATTGTTGATGTTGGCCCCCATGCGAAAGCTTGACGGAAGGTGACTCGACTATAGGGTGACCCCCTATTTCCACATTTGGTAAGCCAACGTGAGACTTCTTTGTCAGTGTTGTTGCCTGAGTTATCTGTACGTCATCAACATCATTCTTGAAGGTACATGTCACAGCATAGTAAACAACCAGCAGAATATCTCTGAGAATGTCCTATATAAAAATGGTTCCCACAGAATTTGACCTTGGGATGATTTTACGGGTGTCAAGTCTGGGTAAAGATGCGAAAATGAAAATATCGATACCGGTACCAACTCAATATTTTTTAGCCAAGTAGGCGCGTTTGGTTCGTACAGAGAGTTTTGTGCACTTGATTACACACCTCAATAATTATATAATTATTTTCGATACCGGTACCGCTACAAAAGTAGCGATACCAGCTTGGAATCGCTCAAAAAGTATCTAAGATAAAAATATTCGATATTAGTGTAGAAGTACAAGTATCGAAGTATCGTCAGCATCCCTACAAATAATCATCCAAAAGGGGGGAATGCGCGTATAATTGCCGCCAACCCGAGATATTGTGCTGATTGTTTACTATGCTGTGGTAGGTACATGTCTCTCCCATGCCCATACACCTCGCGAAATACCACTTTGTTAATGCTTCATCAGTGAGGAAATTTGTAACGAACTATTACAGTTCCTAATTTCCACAGCAAGCTCTTAATTCATTCACCAAATTTGAGTCTGTTCCTAATATAATTCGTCAAATTTCTAGACATATGCATGTCGAGCGAAAACAAACTACTAGGTAGATACATCAACAAAGAGAAGCCTTAGCCAATGGCGCAGCGAGGGGAGTTTTGGAGTTTGAACCCACTGGCCCACACAGGCACCCAGACAACTTTCGAGAAAAAAACTGATAATCCTGGTGAAAAAAAATAAAAAAATATGTTAACACGTTGTTGAACAGCTATAGCCGTCTGCGGGGAGTGATCGTGGTACGCCACGACGGCTATATCAGTCAAAAAGTTATCGGCTTGTTACGGCAGAACAGCGACGACCGTCAGAATGTCGGTATACTTGCCTTGTTAAGCAATGTTAGTGCCGTAACGTGAAGCTCGTCATTTCTGAAATTGGCAAATTCTAACCCACTATGCGCTATCCCAACTATTCATGTTTTAAGGTACATGAGTAAAACGGCACGACGGCTATAACCGTCCATAACCTCCAATGTGATGCATTGACCACGTGTGTAGCTGCCATACTGCAAGTGTGTTTTTGTTTGATTTTCATGTTTTCAGTACTGATGGGAGGTAGGTAACCAGATATTTTCATCCTAAACAGATATTCGTCGTCCACCTATTATACATATAGAATATATTATTTCATATCAATACAAAACTTGAA
This sequence comes from Callosobruchus maculatus, assembly GCA_951848785.1. NCBI lineage: Eukaryota > Metazoa > Arthropoda > Insecta > Coleoptera > Chrysomelidae > Callosobruchus > Callosobruchus maculatus. The sequence continues at coordinate 483,241 of CATOUR010000214.1, forward strand.
GCACGTTTGAGACATTTTCCAGAAAAGCTGCCCCTACCAGAGGATCATAAAATAAAATCATATTTTCTTAGATGCAACCAATGTTTCAAGTCTGGAAAATGCAAAGAAACTAGCTATAGATGCAAGGGTTGTGAAAATAAACCTGCTTTGTGTCCAGACTGCTTTGAAGAGTGGCGTCAAACATAAATTTGTGCATAAATTCTGTTTTGTCGGGAATACCTCTGTTTGCTAATAAATTTGATTGTTTGTTTTTATACCGTCTATATTCTGAGAGATGCGTTTTTGTTGTAGCTTTTTTCTCGAAAGTTGTCCTTTTCTTCCCACAAGATGTGTTTAACGATTACACTGATCAGACGGCTATAGCCGTGGTTGCCATTCTACATAGAACATAAAGTCTGCTGTGATAATGACACGACGGATATAGCCGTCTTTTTTTATTGTCGCCAAAAACCTCAAAAATGAAAAAAGAGTCAAAAATGAATACCCCTTAAATATTTTGATAACGCAAGTCATGTTACAAACGCAAAAAAATGGGAATGTTTTGAGGTGCCATATTACGAAGCCTCTCGGCCAGCAGAGTGTCCAACAATGTGTTCTAACAGATATGGTAATGGGCAACAATGTTAATTATTTTGGAAGTCACATCCTGACATCTATGTGGCGTTACCACTAAATCGACCACAGTTATCAGTTTCAACAGGTGGTAGTGCTGCTTGTTTTTTGGCATTTGTTATGCCCCTTTTGCGCTAAACCCGTCACTGGTGAGCGCCATTGTAGACGCTGACCAGCGCCAAGCCTTGAGGAATAAAGGTACGGTCACATTTAGCGTTCTTTTTATTAAAAGGTCGATTTATCGTGGCGCTACGCCTTCCAAGAGTAGGCGGCCGAACTAGCTATAATTTTCCGATCACTCCGCAGAAAAATAGTTTTATACTTTTTATTATTTTTGGGTGCAGGGAGGTTGGCTTCAGACATAATCTATTAGCTACAAAAATTTAGTAGGTGAACTTTGTCATATAATAGATGTTTTCTTTGGCTCTTTTTTTTAGATTAGGGTTTTCGTCAATGACGAATTCAATAATTTTATCATGTATATAGTTTTGATTTCAGAAAATATGCAACTCGGAGGAACAGCTTTTAACTATTTTCTTCATTCATGTAGGTATATCCACTTGATGAAGGGTTAAGGTAGGCGTTTTTAGTTGTAGAGTTAACGCGTAATTTTTTTAATTTAAATTTATTTAACATGGCGGGGCCGCCATTCTCATTAATATTAGTACATTGTTATTTTATATTTAGGTTATAGGATTATAATACGCCCATATTATAACGTGTATGAAATCGATTTCTATATAGGCCACTGAGTAAACGCATAAGCTGCCTTCTGGACTGTACTAGTTAAAAAACACTCTTATTATAATTTTTTATATTCAAATAAAATTAGGAAAAAATTACCAAACCAGACATAAGATTTATTAGCAGGAATGGACCACCTATCTACCCAAATAAGCTCAACTACGCTGAGTTTAACAAAGTTGTTTTTCTTCCATCTCTGAATCTGAATCGCGACCACTTCTTCCAAGATGTTTTCAAAATCTTGACTGTAGAGATACTTTCAAATGAGAAATTTTTATTTGTAGGTATTTACATATTTACGTGAGCAGAACAACTTGCTTTTGCGTACTCATCCTACCTTCGTATTCTAATCAAATATTGGACATACCCCTAACTGGTCTGCCGACGAATATACCTTCAAAGAATACGTTCAACCATGGCATGGCCGACTCTACACTAGGCCTGAACCTTAGATGTGGCAACGTAGCATAGCTGTCAAATAGTGGGCCTATAGTTTCAGAATAATTATTACATTTTATATGTATTAGAGTTCATCTCGGTTAATAAATTAAGAAAAATACTTTTTAGAACTACTACTACTAATACCACTTACATCTGATGTCTGGTTCATCGTAGTGAAACACTACAAAATAAAAACAAACGCAACCTGTTTCCTGCTGCCACTTCCACTTAATTGAACACTCAATTTGCTTTGTAAATTGTCACTTGAGCTAGAAAAATTCACTATTAGGTCACCGTGAAGCCATTCTTGCTGGTCTTGATTCCCTTTCACTATCAAATCTTTTCATAGGTATGCCCAGATGCATGCCCAGATGAGTTCTATTAACTGTATTTTTCTGTGATATTTGGGAGGTCCAGAAAACATTGTAGGTACCACATTGTGCTTTAAAATAGGTTTTATACTTTGAAATGTTTGTAAAGTAGTCTTTATTCTTATAAATATAACAAGCCCATACGAGGAATACCGTTCACCCACTTCTGTTAATGTCCTTTATTGCAAGCACAATTGGTAGTGCAACCTGGTACTACACACTTTGCAGGCATCTGTTTATCTTTATAGTTTCGTTTGTGCAGGTAAATAATTAGAAACACATTAAAAATCACCTTCCACTCTTCTTGTTTACTCTGGAATGTTATGGTTGGTATGTCCTTTATTGGAAGCACAATTGCAAGTGCAACCTGGTACTACACACTTTGCAGGCATCTTTTTATCTTTATAGTTTCGTTTGTGCAGGTAAATAATTAGAAACACATTAAAAATCACCTTCCAATCTCCTTTTTTGCTCTGGAAGATTACACTAATGACTTAACAACAAATAAAAGCTCGGCCTCCGATTCAGTGTTGCCATATTTCAATGCTCCGGCCTAGTGAGTAGAGTCGGTCATGGTTCAACCTAATCTTGTACAGTTTTGATAATTATGTTAAATTCCTTATGGCACAACGCCATCCACATCGTGTTCGTTTCAAGAGGCGGTATGCTGTGGTGTAAGCTTGCCTACGGCCAAGCGACAAGAATTCACTCATCTTGCGCCTGATCACTCTTTTTCTTCGCTGGACAGAGAATAGTTAGCATTAATCGAGATAGTTTACGTAGATTGGCCGAGGCAGCAATTTGATTGCAAATAATTGAACTTTGATTATTTCCTTTTCCAAGTCGAATCATAATATATTTTAGAACTTAGAATATTACTTACAAGTTCAAGGATGGTCCAAGGGAAAAAATGTAAATGAATGGGTCGATCCGGTCCTGGCAGGGGCTACTGAATTTTGAAATACCTGTGTCGTGTTGGAACCTTGTGCGTCTGACTGTTATGCAACCAGGTATACACTTACGCTCTTTATATTATTATTTTATTGTTAGTTCTAGATTCTGAAATATATTTTACTTTAATCCACAGCTATTGCTTAGAATTTGTTCTATATGCAATATTGTAATCTATGCTACTTTTTACATTTTTATATGGCGCTGTGCAATGTGCAGCGAACTATGAACTTTGGAATTTATGGAACAGTTCCGGAAACGTCATTCAGAACCGTTAAAATTTGACATCTAAACTTTGTGATCTAAACACCAACTAAAACAGAACAAACACAATGGTAAGCGTTGCTCATATTCCATATCTTAAAAATTCTTTATTTATACTGATATAAACGTTGAACCCCACTATGTTGCTAATTAATACCATGTTTAATTGCAGGCAAACTACACTGAAGACCAAATGGCTGGTAAGTGAAACAGAACATGAAAATGTAGGTTACCTTGCCCCGCCTCATATGTTCTTTTACGTTTTTGGCCACGTTTTTCGTTGACGATTTTGGCTTTATTACAAATTTCTCAGTAGATTCGGAACATAATCAAATTAATTCAATTCTTTTACCTCGTAAAAGACCGATTTTCATCAATAAAACACTTATGATGAACCTTCTGTTCATTTATTTCAGAACGAGATGGACAAGTGATGTAGTAATGACTCACACGAGCAATTTCTTCCATATATGGCCTGATTTTGAAAGCTTACAAAGATTATTCGCGTACAGATGTTCATTTAGTCGCGTAATATAGCTGCAGTTGTAAGCATGTATCTGTACGAGCCCCCCAGCAAGTTGTCCTCTTTAGAAGGTTCATACAGCATTCCATAAGTTTCATATCACACTACATACAATTTATGTGATTCATTGTTTTAGAATTCCAAGAGGCATTCCAGCTATTTGATAACAGAGGAGATGGAAAAATACATGTAGCTCAAATTGGTGATGCTCTGAGGGCATTAGGACAAAATCCTACTGAGGCAGATGTGAAAAAATTCACACACCTTTACAAGTCAGATGAAAGAGTTTCCTTTGAAGTATTTCTACCTATATACCAGGTGAGGATTAGAAATGATTTTGAATTAACCTAATTTTCTATACGCAATTTAAGTAGGTACATTTTGAGTTGGATATGCAAATTAGGTCAAAGATCTACTTGATACTGCTATATACAATACAATAATTATACATCTTCTGGTATTAAAGAAAAATGAATATTATGCATAACATAGTATTACCAATTTTCACACAATTAAAAAATCTATTCCATGAGGTCTCAGCCAGTATAAGTGGTATATTATGTATATTATTGGCAGATGTATAAATAAAATAAATAAATAATGATTTGTTTCTCTTCATAGACTTTTGATTTGCAAAAACGAAACTAAATTGAATTTGAACTATTATATCAATATCTAGGTTGTCTGGTGATGCTACAACACAATTTTGCCCCACGTAATTTAGGAAAGTTTAGTTTTTACATATAAAGGGGATGGTCTATTATGTACTTTTCAAAAATAAAATTAGCTGATCAACCATGTTTTTGTGTGAGAGAATATTTTTTTCCAAACAGGGAATTTTCAACACATTGTCCATTTATACTACTCTGCCTCAGAGCTTGCATATTGAATAAACTGATTGATACTTGCTACTGAGCTGCCTTGAGGGTTGCTACATTGTCGCCACATAAAAATAATGTATATTTTAGCATGTGTATAACTTTATTTGGGTATGGGGGGTGCAATTGATGTTAGGTGTATATGCCTGAATGTAACGTTTCATTCAAAAATAGTGGATTACCTGATACACAATCTCAACACCAATACAGGACAGTCTAGGCAAAACTGAAAAGAAGAATAGATAAACAGTAATCAGTGGGAAAGGAAGACAGTAACAGAATTTTTCAAATTGGTTTATTTTGTTAAGTTGCTACTCTCAGTGTAATCAAAATGTCGCAATTCTCGCAAAAAGTCACTATGAATCGCAACACTGGTAATGAATTAGTAAAGCCACAAAACAGGTATAGTCTATGGTAAAGCACTTGACAGATGAAAGATAAGGATGACACAGCAGTGTTGCCAGAGTTTGCCATAGGTTAATTTTTGGTTAATTGTGGGGCAGGTTACATGAGGGGTAGGCATTGGTTAGGTTGTGGTTAGGTCAGGTGTTGGTTAGTGTTCATATTAGGTTATGTAATGTTCAGGTGAGATGTTGGATAGTGTAAGGTATTAACTATGTATTTCTCTAGATGTTGGACATGAAGCTAAAGTTGGTAACACCTTAACTCTGTCATACTTCTCCTGTATATCAAGCTGGCTCTTGATTTAAAAAACACCTTGTTTTCTACAGGTGGATCACAAACATGTAGCAAAAATGCTGAGTGTTAACAATTTTTTTCTCAAATAAACAGTTCTTCTGCCACAAATGTTCTTTTTGAAAATTATAATATAGACCATCCCCTAGAATATCTTTTTGTCTAGAGGTATAGAATGAATAGTATAGTTCATTCTGTATCTATTCATAGATATTTTACCAGCTTGTGTAATTTTCACATTTAAATAAAAAGTACTTAAAATCTAGAAAACTAACAATCAAACAATAACCATAATATGATATCCATGATATTGTTGCTCTTGGCCAAGTTTTTTGTTTGACCTATAAAGGTCATTCAATAGATGTAGACTACAGTAAACAGTAAGCAACATTTTGAGACATACATTCAAAATTTTTTAGCTGTATTATATTTAAAGCAATCAATAATAACATAACTTTTAGTTTATCTGGTATCTCGATTCCAGTTTAACTACCAAGTATTTTTTTTCAATACTTTTTCCCTTAAATCCTCTATTAAACGGCATATTTTATTAGAAGACTGATTTATGTTTATATGCCTAGTTTTTTTGCTTGTTTTGCATTTTCTTGATTAACAAATCTGTGAATATGTGGGCTGAACCTAATCAGTTTAAAATTATAATAAGTTTTAATAATACATAAATACACAAGGAATTATTAAGCAAGCCTACCCTAGCAGCTTGCTATCATTCTGTTAGTATGAGCAAAAAATGTTTACAGCAAATATCAAAGACAAGAAGTGCAGACACTGTAGAAGACTTCATAGAGGGCCTACGTCACTTTGATAAAGATGGAAATGGATTCATCAGTTCTGCAGAATTACGTCATCTTTTAACTACCTTAGGAGAAAAATTGACAGATGATGAGGTAAGTTTGAAATTTTACCTTTGCTATAAACAAGTGGTTATTTATAAAGTACATTAGGTCCAGTTGGACAGCATTATATCAAAAAGCTAATTTTTATAGGTTGAGCAGTTGTTACAAGGACAAGAAGATTCACAAGGAAATGTGAATTATGAAGAATTTGTGAAGCTTGTCATGTCAGGCTGAGCATTGATTTAATAACATTTATTCCTGCTGCAAAGCTATCATATCACTTGAGCTGCAAAAGGCAGTTCAAATACTGTTCACAGGGCTCTCTGATATAAAACTTAAACATAGAGGTATGTTTATCAGAAGTACTCACGGTAGTCTAGTGTGAGAAAGTTGCTGTTACTTCTTCACAAGTAAAACATTTCTATCCTTTAAATAACTGCTGAAATATTGCAGGTTCAATTGATTTGTTAGCTCTTATTGATACATTTACTAACAGTATCTTTAGGTGTATTTATATAGTGCCTTCATTCCAACATTGTAACTTTATTTGGCATTTATAGTTGTTTATAAGCTTGGATGTTATGATTCATAAAATTCAACTTTTATTGTGATCATTTTTTATGCTAGCTGACAACACGTCTTCTCCAAATAATAATTTCTAAATAATAATATAGTAAATTTGAGAAGTTGTGTAATGTGTGTGTTGTGCTAGGTATTTTACATATATATTGCAAATAAATTGTCATTTGTACAGGCTAAAAGGAGTATGATTGAAATTTTAAAATATATAACTTATCCACCTCAAGGATACACTACAACATATTTAATTTAAGAATTCTAAATAATTTTGCAATTAAGGTTATGTGGCATCGGATTCTTTAGTGCAAAAATTATGAACAGTACATAGTCTAAGCATTTGGCAAACCATTTTTTTTTCTAACCCAACACCTCTTTTGCTATGTAAGCTTGGTGGGAAGATTTAGACCAAACTCTCTACTTATTATTGCCCTATACAAATAATATGTGCAAATAACTATAATAGAAACATCTATTACCTATCAGAGGAATACAGTAAATAACCACATAATCTCTGGAAAATTAAGCGTATAGCAAGATATTTGCAATTGGGCCTCAATTCCTATTTATTATATTGTTTGCTCTCATATACCTCCAGTTCTGAAAGTCAAATCTAGTACTTTATGGGAGGTAAACATTACACTGCATGGGTTGAATATTATTTCTTGTTTCTGCCCTGTCGTACACTTTTTTCTACTCCGCCCCTGTCAGGGAGAATGAAACTATCGCAAAATGGCGTCGCTGACGTCAGATATTTGCAACCGACCGCGAGTAAGACAGCTGATTCAGGCACATAACCAGGATTTGGTTTTGGGGGGTCCAGATTATGTGTGTCACTTGGTTGACCTTTCGGTGGGTCCAGATTAGAGTTGCCACCTTTAATTTGCGGGGAGGGGGGTGCAAATTTGTTGCTTCGGGGGGGCCGTACCCCTGGACCCCCTAAATACGTGCCTGAGCTGATTGTTTGTTGAGCCGTGATTGGTCATCAGCATGCAGTTTACATGTCAAACTTATAACGATATTTTAGTGTAAAGTAGGAAATAAGGTTGTGCTATGCTATTGGAAGTTTTTCTGTGTGTTGAACAAACAATGGACTTCAACTACCTCGAGGGATTTCGCTTTTTATATTCAATTCTTCATTGAGCTGTGTAGAAGATTGAAATGACACAGCTCGGTGAAGAGTTTAGTCTACGAAACGACAGTGACACGCATCCACCATCCACGTTAAGCCAACCACGTGATTCTGCCATTCACTTTCTGCTTGGCGACCGGTAAGTGTTTGATGGAGTCACTCCACTTGTGAGAGTAGGCGGCAGAAAAGATCGGACTGTGCGCCATCTGGTACCCGGAGGTAAGGACAAACCTCAGAGTAACAACTGAACATAGAGGTAGTAAACAACTAATTCAATAGGCCAACATCTTTTCTTACGTTGTCATATTGACCATCAGATACGACAATCATAATTGTTTACTATCGTCTTAATTGTATAGTATCCAGAAATATTCCATTCTACGTTAAAAAAGTCGGTATTTTGATGTTTCAGGAAGAATTACAGCAAAATCAATAAATATGTTGACCTCTACTGCGTTACTGTATCATAAACGCAAATTCTGTCTTACATAAATTTTGAGGAGCTGGCAACGCCTATATAATTTTCCTGCGATTTGTTTACGGTAAACCCCGTTTGTTTTGTTTGTGCGTCTTTTATGCTTGGTTAGTAAAATCGAATTCGCTATTTGTTGGTAACTTTAGTTTTTACGGATTGCTGTGCTGCATTCGAGTATAGTTTAACAGTTTTTCGAGATGGGACAGTGTAGAGCAGTGTTTGTAATATGGGTTGCATTGAAAGATTTTTAGGTTAGCTGGAAATGTTTGGAGGTTGAAGTGTCAAAAGATTATGACTTTGAGCACGCCATGCTGAAGTGGTTTGTTTACTACCTCTATGTTCAGTTGTTACTCTGAGGGACAAACCAAAGGAAGTCGCTACTAAACAGCAGCAAACTTCTTGGCGGAACGGAAAGGCGCATTCGGTTCAGCCTAACCAGGAGAGCGCGCTTCTATGCCAACTGCATATGAGAGTCTAGACATAGAGCAACCCTCGTCGCTCCACTTGGTAAGTGGCGTACTGTTTTGTACAATGATCTATCTGCTTATATCTCAATGTGCCGGATGGCCTACTAAGAATGATCGCCGGCGATATCTCTGTAACCGTTAATCATATAATTTCGAGTCCATTCTCAGTAGACCACTCGGTATAAAGGGGACTAGGAAAGTTTAGCAATACAGGGTGGGCCAATAGTGGACGGTAGATTTTGGACTTACCAAAACATATTTTAGGAATCTGTCACTTGATCATGGTAGCGACCCCTGAGGGATATAACATAAAAATATTTTCACTTAAATTTTGACGTTTATACAGGGTGATTCTTATCAAACTTACATTTTCCTGAATGGAACCCCTTATGTTATTGCATATTTGAATTTCTTGGTGAATTCTAGTGCGACTTTATGTATCATTCATGGAACTTTAAACGAATCGTTTAGACGCAAATCACCACTTTTGATATAAGTAGGAATCAGAAAAAAGTTGAATATCGCAGCGATTATAAAACCTAGAAAGCCGTGATTTTGCGGTATGACCAAGTATGAAAGGCGCCACCTTAGATCAGACGATTAAACTTGAATTCTTTTTGTAGTTGGAGAAATCAGTAGATTAATTAAGAAAACTTCAATCGCAGATTTGGTTTTTTTTCAAATAGGAATGTCTATATTGGTTTATAGAATCAAATGTAAAATTTTATTACCTTTCTAACGATATAGGATTCTCAATATCAATAATCTTTTTTGGTTCTCATTTTATTTCAAACTTTCTGTCAAATCGGTGTTTTTCTATTTTCCAGCATGTAAGCAACCTAGCAGGCCATGAAAAATAAACAAAAGCCCGTTAAGATGGAAGAAACCAACTAATTTAATAGAAATATGCAAACGAACTAGAGTAGCGAGGCAAGATTATGAACATTCCTTACAACACATTTCATGCCTAGTCGTACCGCAAAGTCACAGCCTTCTAAGTTTTATAATCGCTGTGATATTCAATTTTTTTCTGATACCTACTTATATAAAAAATGTCGATTTGCACCTTCGTTTAAAGTTCCATGTATGATACATAAAGTCATACTGGAATTCACCAAGGAATCCAAATATGCAATAATATATAGGGGGTTTCATTCAAAAAATATATGAATGACCCTGTATAAACGTCAAAATTTAAGTGGAAATATTTTTACGTTATAGCCCTCAAAGGTCCCTACCATGATCAAATAACAAATTTCTGAAATGTATTTTATTAAGCCCACAATCTTCCGTCCACTCACTATTGGCCCACTCTGTATATCACAAGAAACAAGTTTCGATCTTGAACGACTGGGATACACCTGTAGATCTCAGAAAATCTCGACCTGTAAAGAGGAGCCCATTCAAGAACATACATCTGCTCTGATTGGTCAAAGCCTTTGTTAAAATGCGCCTTTTGATAAAATCGGGCCTACTAGCCACACGTCGGCAACGACGTACGACGTGACGTTCCACGTTGACGTGGAGATGTGGCCAGGCCCCAACGTTTTAGACACAGAGAAGACTGTTATAGATAAGTGCTATACTGAACAATGCCTGCCTAAAATTATTGGATCTATAAAGAACCTGCAAGCAACAGTGTTGGCAGCACTGCATGTTGTCACAAAATCCATGGTTTTATTCAGAGATGTAAAACACAATCAGTTTGACCTTGAAGGCGCGTTCTCACGAGTCAACTTTAGTTGACCGACTGTAGTTGATCAACAAAAGTTGAATGAAAACTTTCAAGTTGAAACTATTCTTGAAACGTGTGACCTAGGTGATCAACTTTTGTAAACAGTGAAGAACATTTAATACATTCCGCGGCGCATGCACTCGTGGGTATTTTCCTATAGAAGATTGAAAAGCAAAATACTTTAATGGAACAATAAGCGTCAACTAGTCAGAAAGTGTTATGATGAAATTTTTGGTACTATATTATACGCATGATTGTCTAGAATAAAAGAACGGATAATAATTACAAAAAATTACAGAAAGAAAGATGGTCGAGAAGATACTTCCAGCTCTATTGTCAAGGAAATGGATGGATCTGGCCTTACTATCAGATACTGATTTGAAAAATAAAGTTAAGGTGATAAGAACTTAGAACAATATACAAAAAGAACATGTACTGGTTTGAAAATCAAGTGAAACAATCGGTCAGATTCTTTTGAAGTGTGTGAACTATAAACTGATCATCCACTGTTGTTGATCAACTACAGTCGGTCAACCAAAGTTGACTCGAGAGAACGCGCCTTGAAGACTACCATGGATTGATCAATGAATAAATTCGCGGAGAAAATGTCAATGTAAAACGGGTATTCAAGATATTCCAAATCCGTTCTTTCCTAGGGGGTGACTATGCCTCTCCTTTATTATGCACCTGATATAAAATTATATTTGTGAAATTATTTTTAGTATTTTGGGTGACGACTATTCGTTCTTGATGTTCCAATTCTTCAGTCAGCAGTGTAAAAGTTTGAAGTCACACTGCTGACTGAAGAGTTGACTATAAGGAATGACTGTGATTATAATACCACCCAATGAATAATTTGTATGTATTTATTTGTACTCAATTTGATTGTAGTAGTATATTTTTAATATGTGTTTTGCTATCCATGCCTATTTCATATTTCTCAAGGCTCTTATTGTTACACTTGTCAGGTTGTAAGTAATGTAACTCAATATGTTTAGTGTTTTGGGACAAGACTATTCGTTCTTTATGTTCTAATTCTTCAGTCAGCAGGGTAAAAGTTTGAAGGGACACTGCTGACTGAAGAGTTGAGTATAAGGAATGATTGATCATAATACCACCCAATTAATAATTTGTATGTATTTATCTGTAATCATTTTTCTTTTATTAGTATTTTTTAAATGCGTGTTTTGCAGATTTTTATGTTTCTATATCAAATTTTTCACTAAACTATGTAAGTAATGTAGCTCAATATGTTTAGTGTTTTGAGTCAAGACTATTCGTTCTTTATGTTCCAGTTCCTCAGTCAGCAGTGTAAAAGTTTGTAGTGACACTGTTGACTGAGGAATTGAGTATAAGGAACGGTCGTGCTTCTGATACCATCCAATGAATGGATAAAAAGGTAATTTTTAAATTATAGGCTTTGGTATATATTGTGCGTGCTGTCGATTTGTGGAACAACTACAATTGCTTATGTATACAAGGTGTTGCGTCTTCGTTCTCTTACAGTAGGCCGGTATGAAATTGTTGTAATTCGTGCACTCCGATACATCTTCATGCTGATTAAGAGCCCGACTAAACTATCGGCCGATAGAAAGGCTGTGGTCTGCGGAGGCTCTTAGACATCCTGTATAAATTGTGACGCCCAAGGCAGGTTTTCCTACTTTGCGTCTAGCCGGACCTTAGATAAGGAAAGACAGGGGATACCGCACGCCCGTTTGATGCTATATGAATTAGCTGTTACCGAAAATGAATAGCCATCAAAATATTGTTTATGATATTTGGCGTTTTTAAGACCAATCATTATAAAATATTGCGGTGTGCATAATGGTAGGGTGTGCATCTTACAGTTGTAAAAGCCACAGTAGCAGGAAGGAGCCAGGAATCACTTATCACGGGCAAATTTTGCTGCTTTTTGGTAACAGAAATGTCAGTCGCGCGTTCCGTCCTAAAAGCCGTAGACGTATTCTCTATTTGTTGCATTCCAACCGGTGGAACACAAACGGTGGAATGGCCCCTTCCAATTTAAACAATGTACCACTTTCGCGGGCGACATAAGAAAGAGAGGCCGATGAGAGAGATAGAGCGCGTCAGGGAAAAAGCACAGCCACGTACCTACTAACCAGCTATGTCGCGCATCGGCATATCTTCTGCCGTTTTCCCTGACTAGCGCTATCTCATTCTAGCCGCAAACGAGTGCATGCATCCCATTCCATAATATTGACACTTCATTGGCCGTGCCACAGTAACAAATAACAAAATGTTATAGGGCTGTTCCAAATTACGGTTCTATCACCGTCCCAGAACTGTTTTCATCATGCCCCGCCCATTTTGTGATTCTAGAATCGATGATTGGTTGGTACATGGCCGACTTTACTCACTAGGCCGGAGCATGAAATATGGCAACACTGAATCAGCGGGCCGAGTTTTTATTTGTTGTTATGTCATGTGTCATGTGTATGTGCTCTTCCAGAGCAGAAAATATAGTTGGAAGGTGATTATTAATGTGTTTCTAATTATTTACCTGCACAAGCGAAACTATAAAGATAAAAAGATGCCTGCAAAGAGTGTAGTACCAGGAATAGAGGGCATACCAAACCATGGCCGAACATAACCTTCCAGAGTAAAAAGAACATTTCAAGGTGATTTTTAATGTGTTTCTAATCATTTACCTGCACAAGCAAAACTATAAAGATAAACAGATGCCTGCAAAGTGTGTAGTACCAGGTTGTACTAGCAATTGTGCTTCCAGTAAAGGACATAAACAGAAGTGGGTGAACAGCACAAGTGAACAGTATTCCTCGTATGGGCTGGTTATATTTATAAGAATAAAGACAATACTTTACAAACATTTCAAAGGATAACACCTATTTTAAAGCACAATGTGGTACCTACAATGTTTTCTGGACCTCCCAAATATCACAGAAAAATACAGAGTGCATCAGGGCATACCTACGAAAAGATTTGATAGTGGAAGGGAATCAAGACCAGCAAGAATGGCTTCACAGTGACCTAATAGTGAATTTTTCTAGCTCAAGTGACAATTTACAAAGTAAATTGAGTGTTCATTTAAGTGGAAGTGGCAGCAGGAAACAGGTTGCGTTCATTTTTATTTTGTAGTGTCTGACTGTGATGAACCAGACATCAGATGTAAGTGGTATTAGTAGTAGTAGTTCTAAAAAGTATTTTTCTTAATTTATTAACCCAGATGAACTCTAATACATATAAAATGTAATAATTATTCTGAAACTATAGGTCCACTGTTTGACAGCTAAGCCACGTTGCCACATCTAAGACTCCGGCCTAGTGTAGAGTCGGCCATGGTTGGTACGCTGGTGGACCAACCAATCGCCGTTTTTTGAACTGTAAATTTGGGCGAGCCATGATGCAAACAGTTCTGGGACGATGATAGAACCGTAATTTGGCCCCTTCCCATTTAAACTTTTGCGGACGACATAAGAAAGACAGGTCGGTGAAAGAAATAGAGCTAGACAGGGAAAAAGCATGAATAAGAAAAAGTGAGAGAGAGAACTAGTCAGGGAAAAAGCACAGCCTCCTCCCACCAGCTATGTGGCGCGTCGGCAAACAGTGTTGCCACAGCCGACTTTTTTGAGAGCGAGAAAAAGCATTCGAAAAGATCGAGATTGCGGTTGAAAGAGCGAGATTTCAAAAAATGCAATGCATAACGGTTATTGTCGACATAATTGTAACATTGGAAAGGGGATAAACGATGAGCTAATTTTGTCAAAATACCTATTCCTTCGTTCTTCCACAAAACATAATATCGTGACGTGAGTTGTAAGTTGTAACATTGCGAAATTTCAGCAGACTCAACAGTTGCGGAGCAGCTACCAAATTTTCTGCTGAACGCGTGCGCTACTTAGCAGCCACCGCTCCAGCGGTCGTCGTTTTTTGTAGCGATAGAAAAGTACGCTCACTTGGAGCGGAGCGGAATAAGCTACTTTTGACAGTGCTTTTGACCTTGTGAGTGTCACATGTTATGACACCTGTGTTATAGGTTATAGGTTATGTCGTCGTATTTAAAAGAAAAATTCTACACTACTTACACAGTCCAAAACTTTGATAAATTTGACATACCTTCTTTATTTTTAATAACCTCAAATGTGACCACTCATTTGACAGTCGTACAGCAGAACGCCAACTGTTGAGATGTAGCGGCTACAAAAGTAGCGGCTCCCGATCTTTTTGCTGAATGCAACCATTGATTGTTGTAAAAGTATCAAGCTGAGCCATGGCCGACTCTACACTAGGCCGGAGCCTTAGATGTGGCACCGTGGCTTAGCTGTCAAATAGTGGCCCTATAGTTTCAGAATAATTATTACATTTTATATGTATTAGAGTTCATCTCGGTTAATAAATTAAGAAAAATACTTTTTAGAACTACTACTACTACTAATACCACTTACATCCGATGTCTGTTTCATCACAGTCAGACACTACAAAGTAAAAATAAACGCAACATGTTTCCTGCCGCCACTTCCATTTCCACTTAAATAAACACTCAATTTACTTTGTAAATTATCACTTGAGCTAGAAAAATTCACTATTAGGTCACTGTGAAGCCATTCTTGCTGGTCTTGGTTTCCCTTTCACTATCAAATGCTTTCGTAGGTATGCCCCAGGCCATGACCAGATGAGTTCTATTAACTGTATTTTTCTGTGATATTTGGGAGGTCCAGAAAACATTATAGGTACCACATTGTGCTTTAAAATAGGTCTTATCCTTTGAAACCTGTTTCCTGCCGCCACTTCCATTTCCACTTAAATAAACACTCAATTTACTTTGTAAATTATCACTTGAGCTAGAAAAATTCACTATTAGGTCACTGTGAAGCCATTCTTGCTGGTCTTGGTTTCCCTTTCACTATCAAATGCTTTCGTAGGTATGCCCCAGGCCATGACCAGATGAGTTCTATTAACTGTATTTTTCTGTGATATTTGGGAGGTCCAGAAAACATTATAGGTACCACATTGTGCTTTAAAATAGGTCTTATCCTTTGAAATGTTTGTCAATTATTGTCTTTATCCTTATAAATATAACCAGCCCTTCCGAGGAATACATTTCACCCACTTCTGTTTATGTCCCTTATCGGACGCACAATTGCTAGTGCAACCTGGTACTACACACTTTGCAGGCATCTTTTTATATTTATAGTTTCATTTGTGCAGGTAAATAAGTAGAAACCCATTCAAAATCACCTTGCAACGTTCTTTTTAATCTGGACTAAGGTTATGTTGGGCCATGGTTTGGTAGTCCTCTACTCATGCCTCTACTGGGCTGCAACCTGGTACTACACGCTTTGAAGGCATCTTTTTATCTTTATAGTTTCGTTTGTGCCGGTAAATAAGTAGAAACCCATTAAAAATCACCTTACAACGTTCTTTTTAATCTGGAATAAGGTGATGTTGGGCCATGGTTTGGTAGTCCTCTACTGGGCTGCAACCTGGTACTACACGCTTTGCAGGCATCTTGTTATCTTTATAGTTTTGTTTGTGCAGGTAAATAATTACAAACAAATTAATAATCACCGTCCAACCATATTTTCTGCACCTGGAAGAATACACATGACATAACAACAAATGAAAACATGGCCTAGTGAGTAGAGACGGCCATGGCTGAGCCAAAACATTATAATTTATATTATATAGCACTGTGTACTGAATACAGGCAGCCATGTATAGAGTATCAAGACTAGCGCCATCGCCATCTCTAATCAATTAGTAAATTTACAACTTTCATTATAAATACACATTATACCTTCGGTTTACAAATTTTTAAAAATATACAATTGATATGCTATATAGAAAAAATGGCAGTCAGCTTTTTCAGAATGTATTTTGGTCAAATATTTCAATGGTTGAAAAAGAGCGTGATTTGACGAAGAGGAGTGAGGGAGCGGATCAGGCAAAAAAAAGAGCGAGATATCGCTCTAAAGAGCGAGAATTGGCAACGCTGTTGGCAAATCTACCAGCAGCGCTGACTAGCGCTATCTCATTCTAGCCGCAAACGAGTGCGCGCATGCCCATTCAAGGTCTGTTTTTACAGAGAATCACAAACCAGTCAGAGCCAATCAGTATTCCCCATTGCAGTTGTCAAACTATTTCTGACCAGTACTGGCCAATCAAATTGACGCTGACTCTCAGAGTAATAATTCTTCTCTCTAGAGGGAGTATTATTCAAATATCATGGTACATGGATATATTACCGCGTTGACAATTTTCTGTTTATACTCATTTGGTTATATAGGTAAACTATAATTCCTTGAGGTTGAACTGTTGGAGTACTTCTATTAGCCCCTTGACGTGCTTATAGTTACCGTGTAATTAGATATCCTATTTTATTACCATGCTAGAATTTTGGAATCCGTAAGGTTCATTCGCAGTTACAACTCCACAGATATTTAGACTTTCGACGGAAACGTGGCAACGCGGCAGCACGTGGTGCCAGCCCTCTAATTTGTTTTTGTTGTAGTAGCAGAGTGTTGCGTTTTACTGCAATTAAAAAGCGTGTTGGTGCTTATATAAACTATAAATTGATAAAACTGACTTTGTAGCGACAATGAGGTCTTGAAATAAGTGTGTAGTGTGTGGTAATTCTGATCCAGGAAACATAACCTATCACACACAAAACATATACACTGAAAGAGGGCAAATTCCTTGCAATTCCGACAGCAACACGAATGACAGTGCCACATGTCAGCGGCCATTTTATTTTGTTGGAAACGTACTTCGTAGCTATTTCGGATTTTATCTCAAAGAATACGCGATGATCAAAGACATACCCTGTCAGAATGCGAATGTCATTTCTTTCTGTCAAGCGTCAAAATACTGCCAGAAATCAGCTGATGTTTTGACATTTGGTTATAATTTATAATATTTAAAATAGAATCAAGTTTATTGTAGTCGGAATGTTTCTCCCAATAGCAAAAATCCAAATTGTTTTTGCGATTGGGAGAACCAATTTCAACTGTACAATAAACGTGACTATCGAGCTGAAAATGTTTAACAGTGGGAAATCAAACAAGTGGAGATGTTTAATACCTTTTACTAGATAATAAAGATGGTGCATTTGCTATATATTGAATAAAAATCGAAAACAAACAGTGAACAGACCAAGGAAACTAGGAAAAATTGTGATACTACCTCAAACATAAAATTATTCAAAAAACGATAACTAAAACATGATATGTGCATATATATATATATATGAGAAGTCTGTATGTATAGGGTACAGATTTCTGAAAAAAACAAAAAATGACATCATATTACAAAATATGGCTAGACTTCGTTTTAGCGGAAACCGATTTGAGGCTTGAGAGTAGTGTCAATCGACTCGGTTTGACGTCCTGAGTAAAACGAGACCACTCCTAGACCGAGGAAACGCTCCGGTGAAAAACTACGGCATTTTAAAGTTTCAGTACCTAACCTAACTTAACCCGACGGGTCAAGTTGTTGAGGTCAAAATAGGTTAAATGGGGTTTAAAGGACTGCTAATTGACTCGGTTTGACGCCTCGAGTGGGATTAGACCATACCCAGCCTAAGAAAACGGCCCGATAAAAATCTATGCCTCTTTGAAATTTCAAACCTAACCTAAAAACGCCTTCGAAATTTCTATATTTTTGCCACGAAATATATGATCAATTCGAAAGTACTTGACGAGTAGGGTACAATGACACCAGAAGCAACACTAAGAAATGGAAAATAAAAAAGTTATGATACTTTGAAGTCTTAATGTTCCTAGAAATAAGGTAGGTTTAAGTTGGATTAGGTTTGTTCACTAGTATAGACAGGGGGGGCCTGGGGGGGCTGGCCCCCCCAGACGTTACTAATTTTGTAGATTTTGAATACTCCATGTAATATACTCCCAGGTAAGTAGGGTTGGTCACCTGTTCAGTTTTTTCAGTATGCTGGAATAGGCCCCAGGTGCAGACCCTCGAAGACCTTTTTTGGCTTAATTTCCTAAACTGAGAATCAAAATAAACGTTTTTTCAGTCTACTAGTTGATACAGTTCGAGTCAGGACATCAAACCGAGTTGATTGACACCCTTTTTTAGCCCGACCGCATTAGTTAGGTTATATCAGGTAAGATATTGAAATTGCCAAGTTTTAAAGTGGCGTAGATTTTCACTGCAATGTTTCTTCACTTTGGAAGTGGTCAAGTTCGAGTCACGATGTCCAACCACGTCGATTAACACTCATTTTGAGCTCAACAAGTAAACTTTTCTGGATAAGTTAGGTTAGGTAACGAAACTTCAAAATGCCGTAGCTCTTCACCAGAACGTTTCCTCGGTCTGAGAGTGGTCTCGTTCGATTCAGGACGTCAAACCACGTCGTTTGACACCACTCTCGACCCCCATTTCGGTTTCCGCTAAAACGAAGTCTTACCCAAAATATTGAATAACAATTATAACAAATAAAAATAAATGTCTTTAAATACAAACTAAAACACAATTCTATCACAATCAGGAGAAAATTTGTCATATCAGGTACCTACTTAAGTCACAGCGGGGTTACTGATGATCCATCCATGGAGGTCCATATGGAAAAAAAGAAAATAAAGGGCAGTCATTATTCCATTAAAAACAACTTATAATGCCTTGAACTTTTTTATTTTCCTCTGGTGACCATCAGAAGGTCTTTTGTCAGTCTTATACACTTACCAATAATATCCTGAAGAATATCATGGTCCTTGCAAGGCTGAGACAATTTTATATATCTGTTCAAGCTGGTCTTAAAGTTAGTTTCAACATAAGGCAAGTGACCAAACTTATCCAAGTTAAAATAAAGTTTCACATGGATATCATCAACATTTTGGACTCTCTTTCTGACAACTCACTTTTTGAAATCCCTAATCTATTTAGGCAAGAGCTGGATTGTTCTGATAAAAATGAAAATCTATCATTAGAATGTATTTGCACAACAGAACCCAATTAGGAGAAGTATGAGTGATCATGTAAAACAGCAGCAGTAATACCTGGTAACTGGTCTAATACTTCTGTGGACTCAAAAACCTGACTACTTGCTGAAGATGTTGAAGGTGAATCTCAGATACTTGCTGAGGAACCAGCAGAGCATTCCTTCAAGGAGGGTGCAAGATTCAAATTATTTGTTATATCTTGTGGAGTAGAAACAATGACTTTTGGAACTGCTCTGCAGTTCAATCGTGAATTGGGGTCTTGTAGACACATATAATCTGACCGAAGGAAATGGTCTTCACAAACAAATAAATATGTACTATTTGAATCTGAACTAGTTCCACAAGCACGAAGCCATAGCTGCCTCACTTCGGGGTTTTTGGGGAAGTAATGAAATTTTTTATGTTGAGGTTCAGAATGGCTCCTGCCCCAGTAGTACTTGTTTTCGCACAAGGGAAATTGGCATTTCCGTGTGCTGTATCTGTACTGCGAAATCGAAGTAACAGAAGAGCTAGCCATGGTAAATACTATGTATTGAAAGATATCAACAACACCTCAGAAAGAGTATGATAATAAAAAAGGGTCTATTTATGTATCTTGATATTCGTGATCAATAAACTCACCCTTTTACCATGCTTCCACGTCTTCGGAATATCTGAAAATTAAAATACCACATGGTTGAATACGGCGGGATAATTTGTTTTGATTATTGTATCAGAAATAGTTACATGTACACTTAAAAACATTCTATGCTATGAGTGTTTCAGGCCTCAGAAAGACACGAAAATACGATAACTTACCTTCAAATGAGAAATATCGGGAAAAAGAATAAATCAGCCCCACGCCCACGCCACGACCCCAAACCAAAATGAAATAACAAAATTAACAAATGAGGTTAGAATCTTGTCATATTGACACTATTGACGGTGACATATATCAGCAATGTCACTTTTATTTTCAACAAAATATCCAGATGGCGCTGACATCGTGTTGCGGGTTCACAGGACTCAGTTTACCACACATGCTATCACAGGTTAGTACGCATCTGTTTTGTTGAGCAGTGGTGTTGAAAACGGGGTAATGCCAAAATATCTATAAAAGAAATAACCATAACTGGCTAGATAACACGAAATATAAAGTGATAAATCTGGTACTTCAATGAATATTTTTGTCAAATGAATGAAGTAAACGAATCTTTTTTTTATATTGATAAGAGCTGATGAGGATATTGATGCTTAGATATCAGAATTGAAGATATGCTGTGTAGAAATTTACCTATATGGCAATTTTCTGGCTTTACAGTTAAAAATGGACAAAATATCTGTTTTTGCTTTCCACACTGATAGGTGAGGGGAGTATTGTGATCGCGAAAATTTTCGATTCTGAGATAATACTCTTTTTCGGCGTTTTATGATGTCTACATAACGAAAATGCACGTCACTCATTTCCGTCGGTCTGTCTGTCGCTTTTTTCTAGCCTCGTAATCTCAGCAACCGCTGCATGGATTGACATGAAATTTGGGCAGCGATATGCTGTGGGGTCGTAATAAGTAATGTTCCTATAATTTTAAAAATCGGCGGAGTAATTAGCAAAAAACAAAAAAAATAAATATTGATCAAACTTCGTTTTTAGGCGTTTTAGGGGTTCCTGATCATTTTCTACTTTTTTGGGTGGGGGTGAAATTGGGGTGATTGGGGGGTGGGGGTTGTAAAATTGAAAAATTTGTTGCTTTCATATAATAGACTGTCCACTGACCTACTTCTTCGTAATTAAAGATTATGGGTATCTTAATGATCCATTAGGTATCTTAAGCTTGTATATGTAGATGATTTTATTAATATAGATTAATTTTAATAAAGTTTTTATCAGACTACTAGCGTTTTGTTCCTCAAACATGTTCTACAGGTATCCATTATTTCCCTCTTTGCGTTATAGAAATGAACAGCCGCGGTCCGCCCTGGGTATTATTAGACAATATTTTCCTTGAATTATATTGTGTACCGGGTGAGTCGACGATTGGGAAAGTAAGATTTCGCTCATTTCATGCGGTACAAAAAAATCTTGAATATGTCAGTAATAGGTTCAAGGTGTACAATTTTGAAATATTTTCCAGTATACAGGGTGGCTCAAAAACGTGTGACGAGTATAACATATTTTTTTTAGATGGGACACCCTATTTTTTATTAATTTTTCTATTAAAAAATGGGGTGTTTCATCTAAAAACATATGTTATACTCATCACACTTTTTTGAGCCACCCTGTATACTCAAAAATATCTTACAATTGTATACCTTAACGATACCAAAGCTTTCATTTCATATACAAGATTTTTTTATATCTCTTAAAATAAGAGAGAAATCTTACTTCGCCCAATCGTTGACTCACCCTGTACAGGAGCCTGAAACATTTATAAACAATTAAACAGCAAACAAAATAGCGCTACATTAACTATGACAACCCAAAGCCAAAGCTATTTTACACAGTTATTTTAAACTTTAACTCACTATCGATGATTTATGATATTATATACGTAAGAGATTTTTCCAATAATAATAACAACATGCCAATGACAAAGATCACGCAGTCCACACTGCCGTCGCTAGATCCATCATGCAGAAAATACGGGACGCCACTGGTATTTATTTAGCGTCGCCCACTATCGCCTAGCAACCTCTAGATTGTTTATGTTTACATATACCTATTTTCAGTTACTCTTAGTCCAAAACAAACCTGTATAATTGTATACCCTGTTACCCGATACTTTAAACTGTCAGCCGCAACGAATTCGAATAGGTAGAAGCAGTAAACAAGGGTTTTTTTGGACCCACTATCTGAAGCATATTATAAATATTGTGTTTATCAAGCAGCTTGATGCTCCTAGCAGGCAATTAGGCAGGTAGACGATCGTACGCAAAAACGCAAAAAAGTAAAGGATTATTTGGCCACGTTGCCAGATCGTCTCCGGGTAACCCTATTGTATTTTCGTTAGCTGTGACAACTGACAATATATATTTTGCAGTCATTGCAGTAATAGTAAAGTTGAAAAAAGCGTGTGAGAAAAATCACAAAATAGACTTTTGCTCCAAAGGAAGATACTGATCAATGTGTTTGTTATTATATAGGGTGATACTTCTTTGTCAACTGTACATAGAAGTCGTTAAAATAAACAACTTTTTCAAATAACTTTTTTCCAAAAACTGAAAAATAAGCGAGTTACAGAATCGAAAAACGTAAGTCTTGATTGTGTAATGTGTATCAAGACGTACCTAGTCTGTTTGTATTTAATTTTTTGCTAGGATTTTTGTCGATTAGGCATTGTACCTTGTACGAGTACCTACCTCTCAGATAGTGCAGTAGTCATTTTTTGTTTATCGTTGTTAATTTTAAATTGTTAAATCCTAAAAGAGGCACATAATTATGAAACAATTTTTAGGATTTACAAATTTAAAATCAACAACGATATACAAAAAAATTACTAATGCACTTTCTGACAGCTACCTAGATATGCAGATAGATAGATAATGTATTTATTCCAGTAGGTTCAGGTACTGGAAAAGTCAAGACCATACAAACACGTGACAAAAATTATTCTAAACATGAGTCAAGCAACTTTCTACAAAATACGTTAAATTAAATCAAATAAATACAAGATAATACATAATATAGCTATGATTAAAGCTATGAGTACAAAAATTCAATTATGGAATAGTAAGCATTTGTGGCCAATAGGTTGAATACCAATTTTTTAATTTGACTATCATGGACATTACGAATACTAAGATTCTAGTTTGTTATATACCTTTAGCCCCAGGTAATCAGGACTTTTTCTCTATATTTCTTAAACGTCTCTTTTGCAGCCTGAATACTCTTTCCAGAGGTACGATGTCTAATCGATCTGACAAAAATCCGGGTAAAAACTAAACACAAACAGAATAGGTAGGTACGTCTTGATAAACAATCAAGGCTTGTTTTTTTTTTGTTATTTTGTATCTCGCTTTTTCAGTTTTCGGAAAAAAGTTATTTGAACAAGTTGTTTATTTTAATGACTTCTATACACAGCTCAAAAAAAGTATTAACTTAGGCCTCACCAGGTAAAAGATATTAAAAAAACGGTAATTATTCCGAGCAACCACAGAAGGTGCCCTATGAACAATTTAAGAATAATTATTGGGGCGGTGCGGTGGTTAAGTAATATGTCGTATGTCGTATAAATGGTAAAGTTTCATTTTAGCGGAGACGGAAATGGGGGTCGAGAATCAAGTCAAATGACTCACGGTTTGACGTCCTTAGTCGAACGAAACCACTTCCAGACCGACGAAACGTTTTGGTGAAAAACTATGGCCTTTTGAAGTTTCATTCCCTAACCTAACTTAACTAAACCGGTTGAGCTGTAGAAATCAAAATGGATGGATATCGGCTCGGCTTGACGTCGTCTGAGTCGAACGTGCCCACTCCCAGATTGAGGAAACTTTCCGGTGCAAATATACGTGAATTTGAAATGTGGAAATTGCAATACCTTGCCCAACATTTTCATGGGATCGTTTCCTCAGACTGTAAGTAATCTAATTCTACCCAGGGCGTCAAGCCAAGCCATCGAGTTTGAATAGGTTAGAAGAAGTAAAACGATTTTGTTTGTCCGCACAATCTTAAAGTAGTAATTCAGCCTTAATGGCAGCTTGATGATAGTGAAAGGTGGCACACTGGCTGCTGATGAACCCGTATACCCTGGACGTGCTAGCAGGTAAAGGACCCTAAAAATAAGGCGATGAATAGGGGAAGAATATAAATAGCAACTTTGTTTAGGTTGATCGTTGCGGGTCCATTGTTATAGTTTAGACTAAAATTTGGGTTTTAACGGTACATCATGTGTTAAAAGATTATTTTAAACAATTCCACAAAATTTAATTCCCGCGGATTTCTGTAA
Source organism: Callosobruchus maculatus (assembly GCA_951848785.1). NCBI lineage: Eukaryota > Metazoa > Arthropoda > Insecta > Coleoptera > Chrysomelidae > Callosobruchus > Callosobruchus maculatus. The sequence continues at coordinate 507,818 of CATOUR010000214.1, forward strand.
AAAATAACATCGTGTTTGTGAACACAGTAAAAAATAACAACTGGGTCAAGTCTTGCCAATATACACATACCTGTTACAGCATGGGCTGAGCCGAGCCGATTAATAATTGACTAAACCCCAGTTAAACCACTTTAACTTCAACAATCCAACCCCTGAGGTTAAGTTAGGTTAGTTACTGAAACTTAAAAATACCAAAGTAGTTTTTCACTGGCCCGGGAGTGGCGTCCACACACAAACCAATCTCAACCCTATTTCTGTTTCCGCTAAATTATGTAAGTCAAGCCAACACTTCTGAAAAAACGTGACAACGTCGCATCAACGGAAACCCCAATTCCTAGATACCCCAACCAAAGCCCCAACCACGACCTTTTCCTTTTTTCACCCTTTATTTACCAGACGACAGGTAGCGGACTCGCTGAGTTCTATTGTTTGTTTTGGCTGAAGCGTGCAAACCTATCATCGGTAAGAAATGCCATTGACGTCTCAAAAGGGGTGTAGTTCATGGAGCGAGAGAATATTATATTCATGTATTTGCATTTTATTTATGTTTCTATTCCAACTAATTCTCATGAACATGAACATTTTAGTTAACCGCGATTCATAAAATTGAGATTTGATATTTGATTAAATATTAAATATTTGATTGAATAAGAAACGTTTGAAGTTAATGTCACTTTAAATTTGTTTTTCCAGTTTTACGTAAAATGAATTATTAAAAAAATATTTATTTTGCGCTGTAAACAATTTATGCTAAATATGCTAAATTTTTAAAAATTGTAGAATTTAAATAAATTTGTTTTATACGTTTCTTGTCTTCAAACATTATTGTTTATTTGTGTACCAGACGGTTACCTGTTGCAGGTTCCCTTCTTCAAAATGTTTCGATCTGTAATGATAGTCTCGAAGTTGGGAAGATTGCGATACATAATGCTCATAAGTACCCGTTCCCCTATATTAAAGTTAATTTGTCTCTGTTTTTAAGGCCATAATAGGTAATGCAGCAAATTTATTACTGCACTGCCTGTTGCTCCAATGTGAGAGTCATACATTCCGAAGGTGAGATGCCTGGCAAAGGTGATAAAACCTCTCTTTTATATATTTACAGGGCCAAATTCTTTCAAATACCAAATCATAATCACTAAGTAGATGAGTTCTTCAAGTTGTATTTTTTATAGGTCTGTTGTATTTAAGTTTATTTTCAACATTATCTGGTAATAGAAATATGTATATTGAAATATATTGAAAAAGTTCAGTTTAAGTTTTCATTTAATGCACTCCAATGTAAGTACTTAGTAGTTTCGTAGTTCCCTTTCTTCCATCATCAGAATACATCAAATGAATGGAGATGAAATAAACACCTTGTAACGTTACTATAGAACAACGAGAACATACTGCCTTGTTGGGAAATATTCAAACAATTAGTGGATCCGTACGGTACATAAATAGTCCAATAAATTTGGACTGGCTGCGATTGGTCGTAAATCCTATGCCACGAGTATTTAAGATCTGGCATCTTTCATTGTTTCCTATCACTCTGTAATAGTTTCTCTTTTCTATATCCTCAGCGTCATCGTCATTATCTTATAGTCACACCGTTATATGCTTATCCCTTCAACGTATCTTGTTACTATTATTATTACATACAACAAAGAAGAAAAATGTGCAGCCCGGGCTACTGCCCGCCGAGCTACTCTTCCAACACACCCCGACCATCACTCCCTCATACATAATGTAACGTACGCCTATGTCTGCATAATAAAAGCTCTTTAAATCCAGCGGATTTCTGTCAATTTCTGTAAACAATAACATCGTCTTTGTAAACAAGTGGTAAATAATAACAACTGGATCTTGGGCACACTCACATGCCTGTTAGCGCATTGGCTTTGCTTCTTCTAGCCTATTCGAATTCGTTGCGGCTTGGTCAGCCGTGTCAACAGCGAACAGCTGTTCGGCTAGTGATAACTAAAAATACCCCAGATTGAGTCATGACGTATCAGTCTTATGCTTAATTCAGATGCATACGACATCCGACGATACGACGGTACGAAACTGTTCCTATTGGTTGAAATATTCAAAATGATGTCAAATCAAAATATTTCAACCAATAGGAACAGTTTCGTACCGTCGTATCGTCGGATGTCGTATGCATCTGAATTTAGCTTTAAGCTTTGAAGGAATGCAGGGCTGTATTGAGTGGAAGCATTACTAATAACAAGTAATTGACACTTGGTGACGTTTTCATCTATGCTCTGAGGTCTGTGCTTATTTTACATTTTCTCGGAAAATTAGGCGTGCCTTTCAGTATATCAGTATGGCTGGTCTGAATGATGATGATTAGGTACACTTTAAATGAGGTAAGAATGAAGATAAAAGCATTTTTAGCTTAAGCTTCAGTTAAACTACCTTATTATATTAATCTTACTCCATGTACTTTATACTTTTCTCCAATTGTACCTTGTATGTTTCAACCAATAAATATCCCACTAGTGATGCAAGCTATCCATTGAATCGTCCTTATTGCTAGATATTGTGATAGTCTCTAACAATATACAAATCAATAAAATAATCTATTTCTTTTAACTAACCATTTTTGCTGCGAATTTCTGGATATTAAAGCAATTTCTTGTTTACAACAATAGTCATTACTTTTTGGTAAATATTCAATAAGAATATTACTAATACGATCCTGATCGCAGGATTGCCAATCAACACCACTAGTAAAAAATTAAATTTGAGATACCCTCTTCGTCAGCTGATACTTATCAAATAGACGTCAAGCCAGTTTAAAGTATCAGGTAACAGAGTATATGTTTATGCTCCCTCTAGAGACAAGAATTATTACTCTGAGCGCTGACTAGTTTGTGATTGCTGTAAAAACAGACCTCATATGTATTGACACTTCAGTACCACAGAGTGACAGAGTTGTCCATGTTTTGTGGAGTTGTCTGTACTCTGCTTCTCTCTTTCCTTGTCTAAGGTACTCTGTAACCCTACCTGTTTTGTGACTTGTAGGTTAGAACTGTTGACAATGTTATACATAAATAAACAAATATTTTTGTAAAAAGGATATCAAAATTATCAAACCATACCTATTTTGTGTATCAAACCATAGTAGTACGTTTAATTTACAAAAATGTCTGCTGATGCTTGGGAAGAAATACAAGCTATAAAAAGCAAACGGAACAGCTTAAGAGAAAGGTTGGAGAAACGTAAGAAGGAAAGACAGGAGCTTTTAGGGTCTAGTTTAGGTAAGTACTTACTTTTGTCTTTGTCATAAAGCTGTGGTGAATCGTTGGTGAGCAGCTACCAATCAGTATCAAAAAAGTACAGAATAAAAAGACTATCATTTGAATAACTTTTTTAGCCTGTTGATAACAGTAGTAAATTGCTGCTGTAGATTGTAGCTCATCCTTTACCAGTTGAAAAGTTTTATTAAAAATCACTCAACATCCAGTTTATGTATTTTCTTTTATTTTTAATTGTAGGTTCTTCATCACCCATAAGCATATCAGAAAAATCTCCAAAACCATCTGTTGTGAAAGAAGAACCAAAAGGTGCCAACTCTGATGATTTATTGAAATTGGATCCTGAATTAGAGTGTGCCTTGCTCAGAAAACTTAGTGAAGTCACTTTGCAGTTGCCCATTTCATCTTCAGATCTAATTTTGACTCTCAAACTGACGTCAGACCCTAACACAACACACAAAAAGATATGTAACTTATTGGAAAAATTTGCTATCCAGAAGTTGATAACAGTAAAGAATCTAAAAAAGGATGATGTTAACACTGTAGAGGTCTCACATATTGAGGTATCAAAGGTAAATGCTATGATATTGGAAGGTGCAACACATAGTTTGGACACAAATAAGCACAAAATTTTAAAAAGAAGAAAAGATGAAACACAGGCCAGTAGTGAAACTGAAGAGGAAAGAAAAAAGAAAGACAAAAAAGAACCAAAGGCAGACATAATGGTAATATTTTATTATACTTTCTTTAGAGTGCTTGAGATTATGACTCATTGGGTAAAATATATGGGGTATCAAAGAAGGTTTAAAGCAAAATTTTAAGTTCTATAAGAATCTACTAAGCATTAAATACAGGTTTGCTGATGAAATTGTGAGAATTCAAAGTTGCATTTTTCAAATTAGACATAAGTATTGAAAAACAATGGTTGTACAGCTTTTTTTGTTTACTGAGCAGTAAAGAAAATAATTGTATAGCTAGCATTCCTAGCATTTTGTTTCAGACACATATCCAAGATTTGGTTTCGGGGGGGGGGGGGTCCAGATTAGAGTTGCCACCTTAAAATTGCTGTCATCCAGGGGGAGGGGGGGGGGGGAAATTTGTGGATACCATTTTTTAGATGGCATTATATAAGCATTGATTAAGGTATTAACGGTACTTTAATCAATGATATAAGGTATTGGGGGGGTCCGGACCCCCCCCCCCCCCGACGTGCCTGGTTTAGGTATTTCAGTTCCTTAATCTTAAGCAAAACATAGAAGCATGTATAGTTAACCAAATACACAACATTAGTGCATTACATGTTTATAACCAACCTTATATAAATGAATGTTTACTCCTCAAAAAAACCTGGAACTTTTGTTCTAAACTTTTTTTTACTCACCTGGTATAGTTTACCTAATAGTTAACCTTAAAATGCAGATTTTTATCATATTTTATAACAATTTTTTCAGTCGTTGTTGTCCATGCCTTCAACCAAGGAAAAAGAAAGTAAAAAATTAGGTGAAGAAATCCTAGACCTCCTAAGTAAGCCAACTGCCAAGGAACGTTCTCTTACAGAGAGGTTCAAATCACAAGGTGGAAAGCAGTTGATGGAATTTTGTCCTCATGGGACGAGGTTAGACTGTGAGAGGAATGGGATATTGGAGTGTAAAAAGCTCCATTTCAAAAAGATTTTGCAGAAGCATACAGATGAAAGTTTAGGTATTAGAGTGAGTCCATTTAAGATCCGTATTTCTAATGCTGCAGATACTGTCTGCAAACTATTCATCAGGCTCGTACCAGTCAAATACTGTTTAAGTATATCAAAAGCAACATTAACATTTGCTGTTCACAAACTAATTATCAAACATTTCTTCTAAGCACCAGTCTGTGTTTAAATTATGCACAAAAACTACTTACACTCATACTGCTATAATGAATAACTGAGCTCATTGAGTTGGTATTATAACAGTTTTGATACTTTGTAAATGTGACATCACATGTAGTGATAATGACGTGGGAATATTCATATATTAATAAGTACTTGCTTTTGTTTATGTTTTATAAGTCTTTTCAATTAAGAAGCTGCAAAGTACCCTGTACAAATTAATAACCATAATTATTATTTTTTCAGGTGATTGTTCATTCCTCAATACATGCTTTCACATGGACACATGTAAATATGTACACTATGAAGTTGACAGATTGAGTACTTCAGAAGATAAACCTAACATTCCAAGTGGGCCAGTTGTTAGAGTTGAAAGTACAACTCTGTATCCTCCTCAGTGGGTACAGTGTGACCTACGATATTTAGATATGACTGTGTTGGGTAGGTTTTTGAAGGAAATTATGTCAAGTAGATTGGCTAGTAATCACTATTTAAAGCTATAACAGAAACACGATTCCCTTTTATCTCTCACAACTACAAGAATTATTGTGATCACATAAATTTTCGGTTCTGAGATAATACGCTTTTTGGGCATTTCATGATATGTACATAACAAAAATCCAGGTCACTTATTTCCGTCGGTCTGTCTATCTGTTGGCGTTGTTCTAGCTCCTTAATCTCAGTAACTGCTGCATGGATTGTGATAAAATATGAGTAGCAATATGGTGTGGGATCATAGTAGGTAAGGCTATAATTTTGAAAATAGGTGCATGGATGATAGCAGAAAACAAAGAATTCAAATATTTCTCAAACTTCATTTCTAGGCGTTTTAGGGCTTCCTGATCGTTTTCTACTTTTTTTTGGTTGGGGGTGAGGGGTTGTCAAACTGAAAAATGTATTATGTTCATAATAAGCTGTTCCTTGACCTGGAAAGAAGGAGCTAGCAGCACAATACACTTTTTAGAACCATCCATAATAGGCAAGGCAATGCCTATTACAGAAGCCAAGAGACAGAATTTTCAGATGACCAGTATCATATGGGTTTGAAAACAATGATTAAATCATTATAGCCTCTTAGTGTATACAAAAATATGTGTACTGAGGCATTTTGTTACTCTCTGCATCATCTTGTTTACCGGTAATTCCATTTTAAAGTTAAAGAAAAAGGAATTCAAATTTAGCCAATTAGTATGAAGCGCGCCATACATCAGCAGTGCATTGTTGTCTCGTTAACTCCCAAATCGCGGTATTGACCCAATTTTCATGAAACAAACTACTGTTTTGTGATTATCCTTCCATCAAGGGGATGCCCTGCGGGTTTCATCTCTTGGCTGTGTCACATGAAGGAAGGTTCTCCGAGAGAAAGCTATGTTTTGTGAATTGTGCTGTTAGTTTTCCAGTGAAGTTAAACCTAACCTTATGATATTGTGAATTTTTTGTCTCGAATCGACGCTCTTTGAGCCTTGAATGATTAATTCCCAGAATTGAAAAGAAGGCGTCATTTTTGAAGTAGCGGATACTCAACGCACGTTGCCCTTACTGCCGTATTATCTCTACCTGCTAAACACAAACCTTTCAACCAAGTATCAACCAGGTTAGTAAGGTCTGCTGGCAGGGCCGTATATAAGGGGGGGGGTTTGGGGGGTTCAAACCCCCCCCCATGAGTATTCCCATGAAGGAAATAACTACTAAAATAATGCAAAATAAAAATAATCAAGGATGCTTTCTCCAAGCTTAGTGATTTATTCTACTACTAACCAATCCCTCGGCGCAAATGACACATTAGCAGCGATACAATCTATACAGATTTTAAGCAAATTAAGACATTACATATTCTTTTATACATGAACCCCCCCCTAAGGTCACCACGAACCCCCCCATGGTCAACGCCTAGCTACGGCCCTGGCCGACTGCTGGCCGCATATATAAAATTATGTATTTTTTCGAATGTGTAGAACACACACAACACGGCAGACATACCCGTCTTCCGATTGGCTCTTCCTCTATAGGACCATGACGTCACAATCCTAGGGAAATTCAAATAATTTCCTCATTTTCTTGGCTTTTCCGTGCCCAAAAAAATCGCGGAAAAATTATAGAAGGTCCTTATGCCATACACTAACATATGCAGTCATAAAACAATTCATGATACTAGTCCGTTCAAGCTCAGATATCCAGGAGATTCATATTTTGATCTTTGCAGGTAAATTTGCTGTTATAATGGCAGATCCGCCTTGGGACATTCATATGGAACTTCCGTATGGTACCATGTCTGACGACGAGATGAGACAGTTAGGAATCCCTATGTTGCAAGACGAGGGGCTGATATTTCTTTGGGTGACCGGACGAGCTATGGAGTTGGGAAGGGAATGTCTTAAACTGTGGGGGTAAGTTATTTTCTAAACACCTGCCTTCTTCACTTTCGAGTCAAAAGTTTAGCAAAAAATAACCTGTAGATATGACCGGGTGGACGAAATAATCTGGGTGAAAACGAATCAACTCCAAAGGATAATTAGAACAGGTAGAACGGGTCATTGGTTGAATCATGGGAAGGAGCATTGCCTAGTTGGGATGAAAGGAAATCCTGCAAATTTGAATCGAGGGCTCGATTCGGATGTAATAGTTGCTGAAGTTCGAGCTACCAGCCACAAACCAGATGAAATTTATGGTGAGTAAAAGGAACCAAATGAAAAATGAAAAATTTCGATATACAGGGTTTATTGTAATTTGACGTACTCCTGTTGGGGCATGATAGGAGAGATAAAATGCAACCAAATTAACTTAATATGTGTATGGATAAAAATCCAAAGTTTTTGATATTTTTTGTAATTTCAACGGAATTCTAATAATTACCTAAATCTGGCATTTTTGTCTGAACAATTAAAAATCAAATTGGTTTTTACCACTTAATGTTACTTCAAAACGCTTACACTTATTTAATACCATAATAAATAGACGAAAAGATACGATACTTTAGAAAAAAACAGATATTGAGAAAAATGAAATTATTCTCTTTTTCCTTTTCATTCAAACAGAATCATATCTAGCTCACAATATTGCCAGGATACTGTGCATACAAACCACTTGAAAAACTTGCCCATAATGTCAGCTTCTTAAAAAGGTATAAATGTCAAATACATTTAGGAGCATAGCAGGATTTAAAATCGGGGGACTGAGTTTAGTGATTGGGTCATAAATCACGTATTATCTTTATGATAATACGTCATAATATCTAAAGTCTCTAGTTTACGCTACTTCATGGAAAATTTGGACGGCTTGCGAAATCGCATGATTGTTCCAGCAATCTCCATTCAAAACAGACCTGGTGTGTTTTTGAAAGAGTCCAACAATTACTGATGACAACATCCAAGCTGGTGGAAGTTATCTTGGAGATTTATTGTAGATTGAGCAACCTGTCATGTGATTTTTGATAATAAAATGTAACTGAAGATGAACTGTTTTTCAAAAAATTATCAAAGAACAAAATATTCTCAAAATGGTTCAAAGGATGACCCTTTAAATTTTTGTCGCATGGTTACCAACCAGAGGTGCTTCAGACTCTCGAATTATTTTCGCTATGTTTACGATGTATTTCACCTCCTCCAGAAAAATATTTATCAACATAAGGATAATAGGTGATCCATGGCCCAACCACATGACTCAGTCTCCCGATCTTAAATCCTGGCTCTGCTTCTGAATGTAGGTTTTCAAATCGAAATTTTTACCTCTTTAAGAAGCTGAGATTATGGGCAGTAGTTTGTATGCGCAACGTCATAGCAATATTTTGAGCTAGATACGATTCCGTTGAAACGAAATCGAGAATTATTTTATTTTTCTCGATATCTGTTTTTTTTTAATTATCGTACCTTGTCACCTATTTAGGATGGTATTTAATCACTGTAAGCGTATTGAACTAAAATAAGAAAATATGTTACTGATCTAAACATAGATTTTTCATTATCCAGACAAAAATGCCATATTTTGGGTAACTAAGAATTCCCTTGAAATTGAAAAATCTCTAAAACTATTGACTTTTGTCCATGCATGTATTCAGTTAATTTTTTTGCATTTTAGCTCTACCATCATGCCCTGAGAGGAATACGTCGAATTACATTAAATCCTATATACAGGAGTCCTACTGTTTTAATATCCCTGTTTTTTTCCAAAGCACATTACTGATGAATTCATTGTATATGTTATGCTCAATCCGCGGAATAGGGAACTTTCTGATTTTTTTTGTATCAATATGACTCAGTTGTACCTAAAAGAATCATGCCCGAATTATTCCTTAAAAGTTAAAAATAACGGCTGACGTCATATGGTATAACTGTCGCTGATACGACGCTCTCCTCTATCATACCGATGTGCGATTTTGCTAAATTCAGGAAATATGTACCTCATTTGCAGACTACATGAAATGCATTTTCTTTTATTTTTTCTGCTTATGTCCAAACTAGCTGAATGACTATCTAATGTATAACTAAGACCAGCCATTTTTTTTGTTGCCAACTCAATAATAAAAATGACATACATATTTCTAAACCTTTTATCACTCCTACAAGTTTTGATAATTGATTTTAACTCTTTGTGTGGTCAAAGTTGCTATCTCTGTTGAGGTTAGATTTCTGACTATTTATGGCTATTCGAATTTTCATTATTTTGTTATCTCGCTTTTATGTATGATTCATTTCTGAATGTATGGAGCATAATAATGGATTGATAGATAGATTTTATTGTACAATATAAAAAAGACAAATAAGAATAATAGAAATAATGCCTAATATTCTTCATTCTTGTCTCAAGGGATGATCGAAAGGCTTTCTCCTGGTACAAGAAAAATCGAACTGTTTGGCAGACCCCACAATATTCAACCAAACTGGATAACTCTAGGAAACCAAGTTGATGGTATAAGGTTGGTGGATCCAGATTTGATAGAAAACTTTAAGAAACGCTATCCAACAGGGAATTGTATGGCACCGCCACCGGAAAATACTCATCCTATTGTCTGATATTTCGCTTTAATAAGGATTTCGTTATTATTAGCTAGATAAGTATAAAATTAACATGTAAACTACGTAAGGTGTGTATATCTTTGTTCATTCATTAATTTATGGACATATAGTAACGTTCTTCAGTAACGCTATAGTCGTTCCTTTAGCACCCTCTAGATAAACTATTATTTATCCATATGATAGAATGAAATTGTTTCCGCCATGTCATTTTCAAAGTCGATTGACGTGCGACTGATCAATAAGAGTGCTGATTAAAGTTTAATTCAGATGCACACGACATCCGACGATACGACGGTACGAAACTGTTCCTATTGGTTGAAATATTTTGAGACATCATTTTGAATATTTCAACCAATAGGAACAGTTTCGTACCGTTGTATCGTCGGATGTCATGTGCATCCGAATTACATTTACGTGCGATTAACCAATAGGAGCATTCTCGTGCCGCTGGCCCTTGTTCTGGTTCTAATCACGTGATACTGAGCCTGGTTATAGTCGGAGCATAGTGGCCAGTTTTTATTGCCGGAGCAATGTGTGCTGCCTACAGATCAGGCAATCGGCTGCAGATAAGAAATAGGTAGCGTACACGTCAGAAATATAAGAGTTGTTTACATTTTTTGTACTCCTACCGAGTGCCAACACTACCATAGTATAGTCATATTGGGTATATGTATGAGTAATATTAAACAGTGATTTATCCTTACAATACATAGGTCTGAGTAAGGCACAAACACATATAAGGCACTAATAGTTCAAAATACTAGTTTTGAATCAAGCCAAACAAATTATGCATTGTAAGTATATCGATACCTCTTGACGGGCCGTTAAATCTATACAGGGTGTTCTAAAAGTTGGGGCTTTCCTTTTTAGAAGCAACGGCCCTTGAAACGGCAAAGTTAATGCACGGTGAACCAGCAGCGAAACAGTAAAAAAATTTCAAGCAAGTACTCACCATTCCTGTCACAGGCGTCTTACAGGCAAAAGTACGATTTACGACGTCTTCTTCAATTTGGACCGTACGAGGTTGTCTAGGTCTTCCAGCGAGTCCACCACGATGTGGATTCAGACATCCTGTCTCTAGTTCTTTGCACAAGTGAGACAAATCGACGAGTTGCAGGGTGAGTACGGTTAGGGAAGCGATCGGCATATACTCGCGAAGCCGCAGCGACATTTTGACCACACTCACCGTACATTAAAATCATGTCTACCAGTTCATTATTGTTATCAGCGAGCGCCATTGTTGTTGTTTTTAAAGTCCGATCGTCAAGCACCCTCGAACACTATGAGACAGCAACGCAACGTATGACGAACTGCCTGTTTTGGTTTTCTCACAGGCACCGCTGACGCGTGGCGCTGCTTTGTTGTGATATGACAATACATGGTCATCTCATTGCCAAGGGAGCAGGGACGGACTTAGAATTGAGGATTTCTTTAGCGGTCAGTATCTTGTTTTCTCTTAATATTTCGTTTATGTGTTACTGGGGGAAAAAACACTAATTTTGGCGAGTACTATCCGCTGTATGAAAAAAAGTCCCAACTTATGAAACACCCTGTATACATGTTTACTGCGTCGGTACTCTCTAACTTAAGAGATAGAAACATGTTTCTATCACCATGACGACCATAGCACATAGTGCATAGAAACACGTTTCTAAGTTACAGAGTACCGGCGCTGAACTATGGTATCGGTGGTTTTTAAAAGAGTCGGTCGAACTAGGTAAAAAACGATCACCGCTCGTGTGGCCAGATTAGGCATCGGGGATTATTACATTTCTAGCCAGTTTTAACCGCTGCATGAGAGATGAGGGGGTAGGTATGTTATCGCTACCAATTTTTTTGTGACTGTGAAACTATCTTCTGAATGAGTAGAATATTTCGACCGTGGAACGGCATATATTTCATTTCATTTCATTTTATTTGCAATAAAACTACAAATAATGCCACCCCTACAAGGCTGAGCCTTGTGGCGGGGTATAGGCTTACAGTGTAAGATAATTATAATACGTCACAAAAAATTTTACGGTACCATTTTCTAAAGCCAGTGGTTATCCAACAGCATTAGCATCTCATCGGTTCGTACCAGAACTGGATCGTGACGACTGATATCTTGCGATAGTTGTCTTTCCGTATGCTTCATTGGACTTTCTGCGAACTGGTTTACTTGAGGCAACCAAAGATTGGTAGCGGACAGTACCAATAATGTTTTCATAAGTAATTGTGCTTTTAAAACTAAAAATTTCGGAAATCTGATCGAATAACCGTCATTGAATTTGACAGTTATTTTGACATTATGTTCCCGAATCGGATAAATTAGAAAACCAAATAAGTGATGATGCTGACATCGATATGGGCATTACTGATAAAGGCAGCCGAGCTTCATGCCACAAGGACAGTGAAACTTCTACTGCTTACGACAGTATAGCTGTGGTAGTGGTAGCCGTGATGGCAGTTTGTCACATATCGTTCTTTTTTTTTATTGAGAAAACAAAGCCGCGTTAACCTCTAAGGGTTATTAGCGGCGGATGTGATTATATATTGTGTAATACATGGATTTCACTAAGATACATCAGTAGATTATTTACATTGCATTCATATCCTAATACGTTTGTTAGAGTTCCTTCAATATTATTTTGCAGTCTTTCATTTTCAAATATCGGACACTCCACTAAAATATGTTTTACGGTAAGCACTTCTTCACACAAATCACAGGTGGGCGGTGGTTCATGGCTGAAGAGGTGCGAATGGGTGAGTTTGGTGTGTCCGAGTCAAAGCCTGGTTACTATTGTTTGTTGTCTTCTGTTGGGAGTAATGCAGCGCCAAGGCCCTATAGTTGATTTAACCTCGCGGAGTTTGGAGTTCTTACTTTGCCACATGTTATTCCATGCCTGGTATATTCTATTTCTGGTGTGAGTTTTTATGTCTGATGCTGGTATTTTAATCCCTGTTAACATGTCTTTGTTTGTTGCGATTTTTGCATTCTGATCTGCTTCTTCGTTGCCTTTGATGCCCACATGCGACGGAGCCTATACGAAGATAACCTGTTTTCCCTGACTGTTCAACTTATGTAACTGTTCTTTAATTATAGTTACTAGTGTATTGCCACTATAAACTCTTTGCATTGTTGTGAGTGAGCTAAGTGAATCGGATACTATTACCTAATTTCTAATAGCTGTTTCTTCAATATACTGGAGGGCTTGTAGTATGGCATGAAGTTCTCCCGTGAAAACTGTTGCCTCATCTGGTAATCTTGTAGTTATAATTGTTGTTGGTGTTACAATTGCTGTGCCTGCCTTAGCTGCGTCCGTGTATATTTTTTGGTGTTCTGGGTATTTTTCCATAGTGTTGTGAAATCTTTGCCTTAACAAGTCGTTGGGCAGCTCGTGCTTGTTGAGTTCTGACAGTTTTGTATTGATCTCAGGTGTAGGGATGAGCCACGGTGGTATGGAAGGTGTAGTGTGATAGGATGGGGGTAAATGGGATATGTTCAGCAATCTGAGGTAGGAGCTTATTGTTTGGTAGAAGGTCTTTTTTCTGGGTGTGTTTCTGTTGTCCTGGGATAAAGCGTCCATCAGAGGCTTTTGGCTTGGTGCTGATGGGTTTGAGCTGACTTTGGCAGTTCTTACCTCACCCAGATTGAGGAAATATTTACAAATAAATATTCTAAGCCGCTCCTGTGTCCAGTTTTTGTGGCTTTCTTTCCCTTGCTCACAAAAAATGTAAACAAATGATATATTTCTGACTTACTATACTTGCACTTGCACTCTGAATTTGTGATGAGACAGGTATTGGACAACCGGAATGGCGGGTATAACTATTGGCGGAAGCCAAATATCTAACTTTGCTGACGATACAACCCTTATTGCTGCTTCTCAGGAAGAACTAGTAGCTCTATTGAACGTTTTAGAACAACACAGTGCAGCATATGGTCTTGGTATTAACTACAACAAGACCAAGGTTATGATCGTAGATAGACAGCATGACAATCATCGAGAAATAAAGTCAATAGGCCGTTGTGAGGTAGTTCAAAGTTTTGTGTACCTCGGTTCTTTGATCGACAATTCAGGTAGCTGTGAGAATGAGATTCGACGGCGCATTCAACAGGCACGGGTGGCCATGACAAAGCTTACTAAAATATGTCGTGACCATAATATCACTAAAGCTACCAAAATGTCACTGGTTCAGTCTCTTGTGTTCTCCATATTTTTGTGAGCCTTGGAAACTTGGACTGTTAAAAAGGCAGATCGAGCTCGCATAGATGCTTTTGAAATGTGGACGTGGAGGAGAATGCTGAGAATTCCTTATACCGCCCATCGAATTAATGTTTCCATACTGGATGAGCTCGGTACTCTCCAAAGAGACCATCCTCCATTGTATCGACGAGAATGCTTACATTCTTCGGACATATTCACAGAGGCGATAATATGGAGAAACTTGTAGTTCAGGGTCACGCCCGGGTGAGCCGCGCCGTGGCCGTTCCCCTACACGCTTGGTGGATACGACAAAACAGTTGCTAGATATGAGTATCAAGAGCGCCACTGAACTGACAGTGAATCGCGAACGATGGCGAGCTACAGTTCTCAAAACTATTGATAATATTCGTGTCGGCAATACTATAGCTCCGACTTAATGCATTTTACGGGTTCACAACATGTCTGTTAAGACATTGTGACTATGATGACAAACTATTTTGTCTTTTGTTTAAAAAGGGGGGGGGGGGACGGCATTGCGCCTTAAGGATTTATCGAACTGAAACGGTAGTTTGGTTGGTTTTAAGTAGCCATGTTATAGAGACGCCGAATATTAGAGGAGTGATAGACAGATAGGCTGATGGAAATGGATAAAATGGTGTTTCATCTCAATTTTTCAGCGATTACAATAATCCCTCCACCTGTTTGCGTATTAAGTAAAATTTAAGATTATTCGTGTTACATGGATCGACAAATAAAACCACATTTATTGGAATGAAGAATTTTACTAACACTTCGCCTGCCTCTGCATAAAGTACTACAGAAAATGAATTTGAAATAACAATGACACTCATTATTTATTATTGTCACCTCAGAAGACATCAAATCATACCCATTCAAGTCACTTCCTGGTATTTTTTTAAATTTTCTCGTTAATAATTGTGTTCTGTTCAGTACAGAAACTTCTTTCCGTTCAAATCGGTCAAGACGATGTCTTTTGTGTCACATGTTTATCTCAAATATTACTTTTACTCGGTGCTGAAATAAATAACTTAAAATGATGACTTGAAATGTCCTGTTTCCGCTGAAGCGCTCAGTAACAATGACGAGTTATAAAAAAATCACCAGATATGCCGAAAAACTAGAACAACATAATAGTATAAAATATAAAAATGTAATAATAAATATTAGAATGCAGAAAAATAAATACAGGGCAAGTGTTGTTCATCTATATGTGAGATTTTGCATTGGCGTCTTACTCAAATAGACCTGTAGGAAGTTACTCTTTTGTTTGCATATTATTTTCACTATACCCCATTTAAATGTAGCCGCATGTGAGAAGTTTTCTTACTTACACAGTCGCACTGCTTAGCTTAATTCCACGCAATACTGTGTCTCTAAAATCTACTTAAAGTCTATCGTTGTTTTGGGTTGAGATTGTTGCTTTATTTAAAAGAAAATCAAACAAATAGGTTATTATTAGAAACGAAGTTTTTCGAAAGCTGTATTTTGCGATCATCGGTCGTCTATAAGGTTTTTTAGACCTTGGAGTTCTTTTTTTTTTAGTTGTTCTGGCTGTGTAATCCTTGACACTACTTCTGTCTGTCAGTACTGGAAGTCGCTGGAGTGGAATAGCTTTATGAGACTTGCTTCAACTAAATAGATGAGTTTCACTCCCAGATCGTTGGTCAGAGGAGTATTGTAATTGCGAAAATTTTCGATTTTGAGATTTTTATGATGTCTACATCACGAAAAACCATGCCATTTTTCTAGCTGCGTAATCTCAGCAATCGATTCCGATGTTGACGAAATTTGGGGTGCGATAGGCTACTATATTTTTCTGAGAATTGGCAAGCAAAATTGCGTCCTGCTTCATGAATGGCGATAAAAATTTTATATTTTTGAGCGATATAGTAGTATTTATCATTCCTGATGGAGAGGTAGATAGTTGACCATTCACGCTTTTCATTTATATTATACACTACATAAATATATGGATACAAATAGTTATTTGATTTTTATCTCTTCCTAGAATTTGCCTCAGAAAGTAGGTACTATTGTTGATGAATTTTTTGTTTACTAATTTGAGAGGAAGACCATATTAATTATTTTAATTGTATATCGCATACGATTTATTTCTTATACGTGAGTAATACTGGATAAGGAGTTATGAACTGAATAGAAATAAAGTCATAAATAAACTGTCAGAACCAAAAAGGTCACCTTTTGCTCACTGTTTTCACATAAGCAATGCAAAAAACAAAAAATCTTGAGAACCGCACCAAATTTCATTTTTGGACGTTTTAGAATTGCCTTATAATTTTCGATTTTTCGATAAAAGATGAAATTACGGTGACGGGAAGGGCTGTGGGTATAGGGGACGCAATTTGCATGTGTGGGAATACTGAGTCAAGTCACTTGACGTTAGTTTATGGATGATTTTACAGTCTATTTGAGTAAAATACCAGTGATAATAAATAATACTTGTTTGCAGTAGTATGATAGTTTATATACATATTTAAATATTTGAAAATCTAACAATGTTTTGCGTTGTAAATATAAGATCTTAATCAGTACCAGTAACATAGATATATCTTTCATTAAAATCTCTAGTCGTATTCACATTTCTGTTTTAAGGATCACTTCTTATGTGATAGTTCTTCAGGATTAATGTTATTTGACTAATACTTATAACTGTTTGCTATAATTTAACACTGTATAAATACGCGATTTTGCTGACTATTCCTAAACAGCTACACGAATATTACATTTTTACTCACAGCTTGCTTTTAAGAGCTTTCGATATTGACTAAATGTTGATAAAAATGCTACTGTGGAATGAGTACGTTACACATAAAAAGTTAGGCAATACTAAAGCTGTTTCAAAATTTCCAAACTAGGCGTAGAAAACAGATCTTATCGAAATACGAGCGTTTAAAAGTAATGTACAGGGTGTTCCAAAAAAAAGGTGACCCCGTCTCTAGGATAGGTAGAAAAGTGAAATTTAGTTGCGGTCTGCTTAATAAAAAAATTTCGTAGCGCTATCCGTATTCAAGATACAGGGCGTTGAAAAAATTATACATATTTTTTACGATTTTGCCGAAAGTTTTCCATGGCAATCTTAGACAAAATCAAGATATACCGATTAGAATGGATTCTTGTGGAACGTTACAAGAAGGAAAAGCCCTCATTCAATTTTTTTTAAATGTATCCGTCTGATTGATGTTGATGTCTCATTTACCTGACAAAAATTTTTTTATTCACATAATGCCTACTTATTAATAATAATAATATTAATTAATAACGTTAAAATTACTTCGTACCAGCATCGGTATCCCATAATTTTCAAATCAAAATATTCCGGAAACGATACACAGTATCGAGTTTTACCAAGAGTACCTTTTCGGGGTAGAATTGGATGATTCCTGACCTAAAATTTTAATTTATGAATCTAACCTCAAAAAAGTTCTGTTCAATACTACCTGGTACGAACCGTGTAACTAGCGCCCTCTATGAGAGTCAGGTATAAAAACAAATTCATAGTATGTACTAGCTTCCAGAATATATTCATGTGGAATTTCATTACAATGTTGCCAGTAGTTTCGACAAAATCGTAAAAAATGTGTATATTTTTTTTTCTTCAACGCCCTGTATCTTGAATACGGATGGCGTTACGAAATTTTTTTTACTAAGTAAACCCCAATTATTTTCACTTTTTTACCTATCCTAGAGACGGGGGTCACCTTTTATTGGAACACCCTGTAGATCAGTTTAAAAACTGTGATGTAATTGACCCCTCCTAAAAGGTTTAATATATTACATACAGTACATGTAGAATCTTTTTCAAGGACTAATGCGTCCCAAAATGTACGACGAATCTTCATACCACCCCCTAGGGATGCAAAATCCTCTACATTTATCTGTTTGCCCAATTTTATATGCATATTTTTGAATGGAATGTGCTGTGAATACGAGCATTTATAAAGAGTGGAAGCGTGTGAAAAATGGAAACTTTATAAGGGTCATGCCTTGCTTATTAGACTATTAAGTACGGACCTATATACAGTAATTGGAATAAATCACTTAAGTAAGAAAATAACTATCACATTTTAATGGTATGTTTAAATTAATATATTTGTAACAACTCTGCAGATAATCTCATCTAGAGCTCTTATAATGTTAAAAATATAAAGACTTAAAATAATACTATATACAAATGTTTGTTTGACGGTATAATTGAAGTCAGAAATATAAGAATTGTTTACATTTTTTGTGCTCCTACCGAGTGCCGACACTACATAGTATGCCTCTCGGTATGCCTTCACAAGACGCCCGACGACGGTAATCCCTTTCGGCATTTTTGCTGGGCTGGCGCGGTCATTAGTGCAGTCAAAATATGTATATTGCCTGTGTACAATCAGATGTCAATCACTTTATTTTGTTTTTATCTATTACAAATAGGTATTTGCGATCAACTTGATCTCTTACCACTTTCTGCTTTATTATATTATATATTTTGTGTAAATAATCATGTTTTTCTTTTTTTGTCATTACTCAGGTCTACATAATAACGTAACTGCATTATAGAATTGTCGGCACTGAAAGAAATGTAAACAAATGTTATATTTATGACTTCAGTTATACATTATACACTTTCCATACATGGCTTTTATATAATCGCCAATTACAACCCAACTCCTATAACGTTGGTTGAAACTCTGTAGAGATGTCGAAATTTATTTGCTAACATTCATAATAAGAGGAACATAATATCAGGATGATCAACAGAATACTGATAGTGAATAAAAATTTGAGAACATTGAAAAGGTACAAAGTTTCCGAAGTAGTACAAGTAAAGACAAAAGTCATATATCCAAAATGCTGCCATTTATTTCAGATTCATTTTGAGTAGTTTTGCTTTTTGAATTCCCTTGAATCTCATATGCTTGCAACTCTTGAAAACATGTTTTTACATCGCTTAGGTGTTCCCCAAATATTCCTTAATTTCACTGAGTTCGAGGCTCTTAAAATATGCCTTAGCAATCTTTACTTCCTGAAATGAAAGACGTTTGCCTACCACAATGTCAGCAGAGTATTTAAAATGTTTGCCCTTTGGAGGGGGGGGGGGGCATCCAAATAGGTAAGCATATTCCAGAACACTTTAGTTATAGAGCAGAAGATGTGGAAGACCATTTTTTATTGAGGTTGTAATTTTGATTTTCTAAAATGATTAAAAATAAACAACTTTAAAAAATATATATACTTAGCTATGGACCTTTTTTTCAAAATAACCACTTTTAGCTATATGACCAAATTTTCTTTGAAGCGAAAAAATGGGAGAGAGAAAATGTCTGTCTAGGTTTAGCAATTTTTTGAAGTTACAGGGGCCAGATGAACAAAAAAAATGTAGAGTGCCAACCACACCTCATACCCTAATTTAATCCCTCCAACTTGTGCGTCATGATCAAAACTTCCGAGACACCTTAAGACGAAGTTTGCACATTTTTTATGTTCTCAGTTTTTCATAACTACTATTGACGGAATTTGTTTTGAAGAATAATTCTACGTTAAATAGCGTAGCACTAATTTTTTGTTTAAATAATGTTTTGTTTGTACTATATACATAATTGAAGCCTAAAGTGTGATCATACGTTTATAAAAAAACATTGTATTTTATACAATTCATAGAAAAACACAATGGAAGTCTATGTCTGCATTAATACAAGACAAGTATGGATATCTTAGAAATTTTACTTAAGGAAGTTGTACAAATAGCTAACAAAGAGAGCCATTTATAGCTGCGATTTAACACCCGCTAGTTACGACGGATGCATTTACTGGGAACGTTGCCGGATATAAGTACGAGTTGTTGGATTGCATATACCGCTACACTGCTTAATTTAAATTCGCGTAATACTTCTCCATATATTTTTCATACCTACATTATCTTGTTTACAACTTTGTATATAGATGAAAAGATTTCAAAAACAAACATTACAGGCCAGTTGCTCCTAGCACTGATGGTGTGGTAAATGTAAATACGCTAAAATTGTCTAAAGATTTTTTTACAGACAATATTGTACCTTTAGTTTATTCTTGATATGCAGTCACTTTTATCCATACTTGTCCAACATTAAATAAAACCCATTGATATGAATACTTGTCTTGAACCTGAAAATTTGAAAGTATCTATTTCTTAACAATATTAATGAGCTAACTCACATAAAATTTCTTAAATACATCAACATGCCAACAAATGCTCTATTTAGATTATAACAATATATACAATACAAAAATAAATAGATCTAATTTACAACAGAATAAACTTTTACCGAAGATAAAGGTCAACGAATTTCTAAGAACATATTTTAATCATCTATCGAACTTCCTAACCTAATTTCTTCAGTATAGCTTTTTATATTTTGGTGAGCATGCCCAGATGCAATACTTCTGGTATCTCGATATCTTCGAGGCAAATGGTTGAGGACTGGAAATTGAACACTATCGCGTACCTGAACTTCACGTCCATAAGCAGATTCTGAAAAACAAAAATAATGTTTTCATATTTGAAAAAATCTGCAAATTGTATTGAATTGAGGTTTTGAATAAATTTGTTGTGTTTGTCATAAATGGAAAGATCATATATAGGTTTTATAACAAAACTGTTTTTGTTTTCTTTTTTTTCGCAATAATTCAAAGGTTATATCAAAATAAAAATGAGTTTTTGAATCGAGTACCGAAAACATGCCGGCGGCTCCCGAACCCGTGTGATGTCACCATGGCGGTCAAGATGCTCCTTTAACCAACGACGTCCTACTCCAATACTAGATTCTAGATTCCCAACCAATCGCGAAAATACGTACTGGTAAACTGGTAACTAGTGGATATTTGTTGCAATACAGTCAATAAGTGAAGCTTGCAGCTCGGGACGAATTCTAAGATCGCAATAAATATGTTTTTGAATGTTTGAAGTTGAAGTCAGATTACAGATTCCAGTAAGTAAGTACCTAATCAAATATGTTTCGTTGAAAAGATCTCCTCTATCGAAGGATGGTCCAGTGGTTGCAGAGTCCCAGGCCTTGCAACTTTTTTTTAATTTTTTTATCAAAAAATTTATTGATGTGCTTTTTGCACTTGTTACGCACATTTTTTCTACGATCAATATAAATATGTTTGAATCAAATTTTGTTAGACATATTATTTATTTAACTTTGGGCAATGAAGCCTAACAATTAAATCTTTTTTTGATAAAAAAAATTAAAAAAAAGTTGGAACGCCTGGGTTTCGATCCAAAGACCCTGAGATCCACTACCGGACTCTCTAACCACTGGGCCATCCTTTAATTGAGGAGATCTTTTCAACGAAACATATTTGATTAGGTACTTACTTACTGGAATCTGTACTGACTTCAAACATTCAAAAATATATTTATTTCGATCGTAGACTTAGTCTCGAGCTGCAAACTTCAATCATCGTCTATGTTTCAACAAATATACACTAGTTACCAGCAAGTATTTTCGCGATTGGTTGGGAATCTAGAATCTAGTATCGGAGTAGGACGTCGTTGGTCAAAGGAGCATCTTGACCGCCATGGTGACGTCACACGGGTTCGGGAGCCGTCGGCGTGCTTTCGGTACTCGATTCAAAAATCCATTTTTATTTTGATATAACTTTTGAATTATTGAGAAAAAGAATAAGACAAAAACAGTTTTGTTATAAAACTTATATATGATCTTTCCATTAATCACAAAAAAAATTTTTTTCTTAATTCAAAACCTCAATTATCGAGATTTAATTACGACCCTTAGAGCCAAACTACACGAGCGGAAATTCCGCGACGTATTTATCGCGGCGGGATTTCCGTTGGAATTGGCAGCAAACAAAAAGCGTTTTTTTTCCGTTGAGTAGATACATTCGCTTACAAAATGGACGGCACTGTGTTAGGTTGCGCTGCCGTTGCATGTGCAAGTTTATATTTAAAAAAATGAAGAGGAAACGACGTTGGTGGGTCCATCCAATATTAAGGGAGAGATCATCAACAGGATATTTCCAGCAGAATTTTTCTCAGCACAGAGAGTATCCAGAAAAATTCTACTCATTATCTTCCTACATTTTTTATTGCTATAGTCTTACTTCTTATATCGTAAATTGCAGGCCGTTTTGCAATTTCACAAATAAAAAATTCCGTGTCAAATAATGGATGATTTTTTAGTACTTGGTTTTTGAGGTTACGATTTTTGACAGTCATAGTCAGAAATGCTCTGTATGTTTTGCCATTTCAACATGAACAGACTGACATCCAAACAAAGCTTGCAAATCATTGAATTTTATTATTAAAATTCGTGCTCAGTGTGTTTCGCAAATTGCGTCCATTTTATGGTCGTCATAATCGACCCACGGAACAAGCAATTCAAGGCATTGTGAGCAAATTTCAAATCAATTTCAATTTTATTGGACATCAATCTACCAACCCGTGTCCGCAGAGTGCGCACCGAAGCGAATATTGCTGCTGTACCTGCCAGGGTTGACGATGATCGCGAAATGTCCATCCGTCGGCGATCGCAGGTATTGGGTTTGTGTTATTCAAACACCTGGAAAATTTTGCGCAAGTAACTTGGCCTAAAATCGTACAAAATGCAGCTGACGCGAGAACTGAAGCCAGGTCGACCCACCATCGCGTCGTGTTTTCGGCGAATGGGCTTTAGAAAAGCTCGAAGAAGATCCGCCTTTTTATCGAAAAATTATCTTCAGCGATGAAGCCCATTTTTGGCCCAATGGCTACGTTAACAAGCAAAATTGCCCAATTTGATCCGACGAGCAGCCAGAGGCAATTCAGGAGTTGCCATTGCATTCTGAAAAAGTCACTGTTTGGTGTGGTTTATGGGCCGGCGGTATCATTGGACTGTATGTTTTCAAAAACGACAAAGGCTGTAACGTTATCGTCAGTAGAGAAAGTAACCGTTCAATGTTGGAGCACTTTTTTCTACCCAAATGGGAAGAGTTGGGCAGGTGCGATACGTGGTTCCAACAGGACGGTGCCACAAGCCACACCGCACGCGAAACCATGGACTCATTGAGACGCCAGTTCAGTGAACAATTAATGTCACGTTTTGGCCCCGTCAATTGGGCATCAAGATCGTGCGATTTAACCCCAGTAGATTTTTTTTGTGGGGTTACGTTAAAACATTGAACGCGTTATTGGCGAAATACCGGCCGCAATATTGGAAAAGGTATGCCAAAATTGGACTTCGAGGATAGACCATTTAAAGCGCAGCCGCATTTGCATGAAATTATCTATAAGAAATAGATGGCGGTTCTTGATTTATCGATCCAAATAAAGACTACATTCTCTTTTGCAAAATGTATGTATTTTTTTTCAATTTTCAAAATCCAAGCTCTTAAAAAATCACCCATTATTTTTGTTTCGACTGTACCCTTAACGAATCCGTCGCACTGTCACCTCGTCTAGTTTTTTTTTTCTTTTTTAAAGTTAGTATATTTCAAGAGAATTTTAGGTCAGCGATGGATGCGGAAAAATAGCCTAAAAACGTATGTATCCGTCGTTTTTTACACTGACGGAGCAGTGGCATACCACAGAATTAGACTTTAAGCCGTCTTTTTTATTATTAAATATTCAAAGTGCTAACTGCAATAAATTTAATGAACTCTGTATTACACTGTCGGAGTTTAAGTTTCTAAATTTTATCTGTCTCACAGAAATATGGGCAACCGATAGCTCTATTCAAAATCTTAAAATAGAAAATTTCAAATTTTCTAGCTCCTATTGTAGATTACAGTTTAAAGGAGGCGGTACCGCTATTTTCTGCAAAACTGGAATTACGACAAAGAACATTAATGTTTCAGCCTTTTGTGTTGAGAAGCACATTGAACTTTGTGATGCTGAGGTAAAATGTGGTACAATATCCACCATTATTGTTGCTTGCTACAGATCTCAATCCGGTGATGACCATTTATTTTACAAAAATCTCGTAAACGCCTTAAATTCTATATACAGGGTGTCCCACGACGATTAAGACAATGAGGTATTTGTTTTTGGTCACGTGACGTCCGATTCAAAATTTTTAATGGGACACCCTGTATATTTGTGACTTTTTGTGTTCATCCCGATAAAACAATTCCAAACACTTGGGGTCTAAGGTGATTAATTCAAGAGCTACAGGTACTTAAAGGACTGTACCACTACCATTCATTATAACATGTACCCCTATCAGTTAAAATATCCCTAACTGGTCTGGCGACGAATATACCTTCAAGGAATACGTTCAACCTAATGTTGTACAGTTTTGATATCATATTTCATCTAGCAACCTACACTAATAAAGACTTATAGTTTTTCAATAATGGTTTATATCTCTTATATTGTGGATTATAATACCGCTAGCGGAGCGGAAAAACAGGGCACAAAAAATGTGATGTTCATGTTCATGTATTTTCGATGTTGGCAAACCTGTTTAGACCACAATACGACCGCGGCCATATTATGAGGAGGCGTCGACAAACAGCTGTGTATTTGATTCTTCAGGAAAGGTGGCCTGTTCTCCAAATTTGTCGGTGCCAGGCGTGCGCTTAGGAATTGGCATTTCCAAGTGGTGTAAGCTTGCCTTTGACCAAGCCATGAGAACTCACTCTTTCCTCACCTGTTTTCCCGTTTCTTCGCTGAATGGATATTAATGAAATTCATTAGATTATTGGTTTGACAATATGGAATAGGAACTTACCCATAGATCTCGCCAAAATGTGAACAGTGGTTTAGGACATTTATGCTCAATGTAGAATGGAACGTCCAGGTTTTGGTATCAAATAAACGTTTATAACCAAAATTATGTTAAATTCCTTATGGCACAACGTCATCCACATCGTGTTCGTTTCAAGAGGCGATCTGCTGTGGTGTAAGCTTGCCTACGGTCAGGCGACGAGAATTCACTCATCTTGCGCGTGATCCCTTTTTTCTTCGCAGGACAGAGAATAGTTGCGTTCGTTTGATGGCACTGTTCTGATTACGACATGCATACCGGCGCGTGAAATACGCCGCGGAAATTCCGCTCGTGTAGTTTCGTGTTAAGCGAAATGTTACCTGAGCAGCGGGATTATTGCCCGTGTCCCTCTCCTTCAGCTTCTGTTGCACCTTGGATATGAAGGAGACAGGCACCCTCTCCTCGTACTCAACTGGCGTGTACAGTTGAAGAATCTTGCAGATCTGTAGCGGCGTCAAGGCGCTACACATGTCGCATACGGTGTTCACGTCCTCGTCAGACTTTCGCGCTTGCAGTAGATGAGCGGCTTGGATAATCGGTTGCAGGGTGGCTTGGATCGATGGTTCCTGTAACAGAAAACAGTACTGTACCCGACACGAGCGCTGAGCCACAGCATAAAGAGTAAACCAGCAGCGCAACTCTTCAAATTGATGCGAGAAACATACACAAACTTTTTCGGCTACTTCCCGATGCATTCCCGATGCAGAGCGATAGGTCAGTCTCAGTATACGCTTTGCCGTTGATGAGTGTACATCGTGAATTCCAAGGCCGTGTCAAGTTGTTTTGGTGTGCGTTTGCCGGTGTTATTATGGATGTGATGGAACGAGGAATGCATCGTTGTTCAGCTTCGCTCGGTAAACTGTAAATTCATCTTTTTTGCGTTTCCGTTAGACGTTGTAAGGTATATAAGAACTGCTGTAGTAAAAATAATGTATTTATTATTGGTTCATCCAATATTAGTTGTTTGATTGTTTACTATGCTTTTTAATTGTGTATAAAAAGGAACGTTCTCAGTCCTTAAACATGCGTTTAGTTTAGATTACAAAATAATGTTATACTATTGATTAACATGTAAATATGTTAATCAATGGTTATACATTTGTAAGTTTTATTTTATATTTAACAATATACAAATACGGATATTTTATTGGTATTAAAATGTTGGGATAAGGTCATTCATCGATCAAAAGGAAATGATATTTTATTATCTAACGATTTGCAGTTTAAGGTATTGTCATCCATGTGATAACTTCCCACTAAATTATATTTTGAGACTATACGCCAGGATACGCCTGTATTATACAATAAAAAATATTAATAGGAATTTTAAAATACCTAATCGAAATAGGAAATTAATTATATGGAAAAACAAGTAAAAAATGTAAATCGTTTAAACTGTAAATATCCATTATAGATCCGAATTTTGCTGGTTAAAAAATCAAAATATGTGTTAACTTTTCAGCAAATTTGTCATTCAGTATTTACTTATTAATTATAAATTATATTATATACATGATATTATATCGAAATTGTATAAAGACTGTTATTTTTGGAGAAATCTGAAATAGCATCATTAATAATCCCTTTCCTGTTCTTTTTTGACCAGCCTTTTGTCCTAGAATTTCATTATTTGCCGATTACATAATTCGAAAAGAGGCATTCCGAAAATATATTCATACCTTGTACAATGGCGTTTTTACGTGCTATTACCTGTACAGATTATTTCTGCATAATCTTTTCATAGTTCTTTGTCTTTTAAACGTGATCCCGACCACTTCCCGAACGTGCATATAATTATCACTACGGGATTTTTACGGATATGATATTCTCGCTCAGGTCCTGTACTAACCGCTTCTCTAACGCGACTTGAACGCGACGGTCGAACTGAGACCCGAAAGATTCAAGTCCAACTAGCAAAGATGCGACCCGAAAGATTCAAGTCCAACTAGCAAAGATGCACTATAAGCCTCGAACAAAAGGACTGTTGAGTTGTAAAGTCGTTGTACTGGTGTTTCTTTAACGCTAATTTGCTGCTTATATCCTGTCCAAAATGCCATTATGCTCCCTGCAGCATATTTGTTCTTTAAGGAAATGTTTAGAACGTTCTTGTAACAAGTTTATACAACATATTATGCGATAAATTTAAAACTATTGTATAAACGCTCAATAAAGCATTTCTATGCAACAGATCACCTGCCTACATAAAATAGCTAAGTGAGAGCTCTGTAAGAATGACTTTCCGAACTGTTAGTTCCTTTTGTAGTATTTATACAGCAAATATTAATTTTATTGCTTTAGTATGCGAAATGTGTGTTCTATTCAGCACATTGCTCTCAGCAGTAGCTTTTATACAACTGTTGTTTAATGGCTGTTAAACGCTGTAAATGGCAACTATATTGGAGCGATTAACGAGCAGAAAACCTCAGGCTGGTATATTTCTGTTATTTAATGTACAGCTTTATAGAGTTCTAACCTCTGATGGGTATTTCATATAGGTACGCATTTGTGAATGAATAGTTACTATGTCTCATTTTACGAAGTGGAAAGAAATGAAGAGAATATCCATTCCATAGAAAAACCGTCGTAATTCAGAAAATAATATGCTCAAACCTGCTAGTAGAAATCCCAGCCAAAGTTCCTACAATGGAAAGAAAATAATGACTCCAAACAATGCACAGCGTGGACAAATAATTGGCTTACAGATTTTGAACCCATTGAAGAAGGTTTTATAATATAAATATATAGGCAATATTTCATAAAAGCACTCCAACCGCATAACATTCATAACTGCAAGACATAAAAACAATGTTGCTCTATAACGGCGTTACTTAAGTAAGTTAGAGGGGTAAATGTTGTATAACAGCTCTATATCTACTGCGAATGGGGTGAAATCGCAACTCGGTGACGTGCGGCTCGACTCGTCGGTGATCCATCTAGCCTAGTACACGGCGGCCAGGGCGCGGCGACCTGCGGTTGTGAATTCAGATTGCTGTATAATAACTGTCCATAACATAGTCAAGAGTAGGTAACTACCTACTCTTTGACATAGTTTCGTTCTATAAGACGACAATCAATATGGATGACACTTTGCCACTCATGAATATCATAACCAGCGACCATATTGGTCAACAAATATGTGCATGCTTTGGCAAGTAATTTAATTTTGTTTCAATAATAGCGAATTAAATATTTTCATATAATAAATGTGCTCAAATGTAGTAATTGTGATGACTCCTGTAGGAAAGACATAATTTTGTAGCTCAAAATTAAAATTCAATATAGAGCAGTATTGAAATATCCATCAAATACCGAGTGCGTGAAAAATTCGTCATTATTTTATGCAATATACACAGTAAAATTTCGTGTGCATCGAAATCAAGCCCTCTGGATGCAAGCTATCGGATTTGTTAAAGATACTATTCAGGATTATTAATCTCCAATATATCCACAAACAATTTGACTGTATAAAATATTTCTACTTCATTTATGCAGTATTTAGAGAATCATTTAACTGCATTAAAGTTGATTCATGCAACAAAACAATAGTATAGATGTTGTCATATTATTGATGTACCCAGAACATTTACACAAGCACTATACAGGTCCTAAGGAGTTGTCATGTAGCAGTGATGTGAGGATTCTTTGGCAGCTGCAAGAACGTTTATACAACTGTTGCTTAACAGTTGCAGACAATCTTTATAGAACATCTTAAATGATTGAACTGCTCTATAAGTTGTGCCCATTTTGCCTGTATAATTGTTGTGAGAACGTTTTGTAAACGTTCTTGCAGCAAATGGTGCTGTGAAAGAAATGCCGTGTAAATGTTCTTATAACTTTAAAAGAACTGAGAATTGTTAGTTGAGAGGTCATCAAAACGTCCTGAAAGATTCGGCTTGAGTTTCGCTGTTGGTTTACTCTTTATGGTGTGGCTGAGGGGTCTTGGTATGTGACGATCCTAATTTCCATCCTAAATTTTGGGCCAAAAGTGAGACAGGAAATTTGGTATGTGCGCATTGGCTACTGCGCACTTCTACATCAAATTTGTTCTAATTTTGAGGCCATGTTCTAAATATTTGGTGAATTATATGTAAAGGTGCGCATTTTATTATGCATTCGAATTTTTTGCTGGTAACAGTTGACAGTGAGGTTATGAAAAGTAAATATGTTTAGTTTGCATATAGTTTGAATGTCTTTTGTCGGCCTTGGCCTCGCAAAAAACAACAACGTAAGTTTAAATCTTCGCAATAAAAAAACCACCACAAACATATAAGGTTAGAATACGATCACAACCGATCAAAACCGTTTGCCGATTATAATCCTGGTTCATTAATCACGTTTTGGTAACCTTCGGCATCTAGCCAATCACCGTCATCAGATTAACTAATTCGGATTGGGAATTAGCCAGTCTTGGATTCGCAAGAGATTTTTGCTAGTGAAGTTGAGTTGAGGTTAAATGTCACAATTCTCATTCTGTGAGCCCCTTGCAACCAAATAATCGCCCGCCCGCAAAAAAAGTGTCTTTCTTTCACAGGTTAATGGATAGCCTAACCACCGCAATTTCATCACCACCCAAAAAAAGTAGAAAAAACAGCAGGAACCCCTTAAATGCCTAAAAACAAAGTTTTAGCTGTTTTTATATTTTTAGTTTTTTTTTGATTATGTATTGCTGCGCCGCCGCTGACACCATTTCTAAAAACCATACGCATTTTCCATCTTCGCCACGGTAATAATACTGTGTCGGAATTTCATTAAAATCAATTCAATAATTTCGAGCTTACAGAATACAGAATTCTGTAAGAGGCATGGCAATGTTCGGATGGTTCAAAAAAATTGTATTATGTCGCTAGGTCTTTCTTTCACTTGTATTATGAATACAAGAACTATTTCAGATTTACAACCCCTCCAACCAACCCTATTTCACCCCCATCCAAAAAAGTAGAAAATCCAGGAACCTGTAAAACGCCTAAAAACGAAGTTTGAGGAAAATCTGAGTTTTTTGCTAATTACTCCTCCGCCCATGCACCGATTTTCGAAATTATAGCAGCATTACCTATTATGACTCCACAGCATATCGCTACTCAAATTTCATCACAATCCATGCAGCGGTTACCGAGATTTTAAGGCTAGAAGAAGCCCAACATACAGACAGACTGACAGACATACCGGCAGACAGACCGACAGACAGACAGACCGATAGACAGACCAACAGACAGATCGACATACAGACCGACCTACACAACGACAGATAGACAGACCGAGAGACTGAGAGACCGACAGACAGACCGACAGACAAAAAGACCAACAAACGGCATATGCTAATCCATTGCAGATGCATGGGAATTTTTAAGCACTTCCTGAATCTTCTGAGGCTCATTCAGGAAAGAAAAAAAAATACGTGTGTACTGTGTAAGGCTTCCGATGCCGTGAGTACGGCTTTCAATTTGTGGTTCCTGAGTTTCGAAATACAGTATTTCGGAAGTCGCCGAAGTGTAATAGCTTCTGAAGATGCCATCCACTAGCGGTGGCGAAACGTCAAATCTCAACGTTCAACGACGCCGGCCTAAAAACTCAGGAACCACAAATTCAAAATACATATAACCTATACTACCTAGACCTAGAGCAACGTAGAACAGTTGCTGATTTGTTTGTATTTTCATGAGGATACAAATTAATCATATTTATTTATATAAACTGAAGGTTATATTTAAGCAATGTTATACTTACGTCCAGTTGTTTTTCTCTGATCCACATTTCCAAATGTGATAAGTTGTGCCTGATTTGTAAACCTTTGGACCAATTACACAGTTCCTTCCTGAGCAGCAAGTTATTCAAACTGGAAGCGCATATGAAGTAATAGACTTGTTTGAAAATCTGGGATATCAAATGGCTATCTACAGCATACAGTGCTAGTATCTGAAAATAATATAAATTAATGTAATTTCTAAAAGGTATTCTGTGATTGCTTTTCTGATCAAAATTAAGCTCACTCGTGCAATAAATATTCGTTGAGAATAACTAGAGCAGATAACTACGTAACTGTTTGATAAAAAAATTCATTTTTGTTTAATACTCGGGTATTCAAAACAATTAATGTATTTAAGTCTAGTTTTAATTTTAAAATAATCGTTTCAGTTCTCCATTGGGTTAACGTTACTTCACAGCCCAAGTTGAAAGTCAAAAGTCCAATATACGATAACGTCCAATTCTTATTAAGATTTATTAACAATCTTCAAAGCTCTATTGTACCTTATAGAAATGTGTCAGTTCCTGCAAGAGTGCCGTCATTGGTTTTTGAGTGGCCACTGGAGTACTTGCTTCACTAGTCGTGCTTGCAGTCCTTCGTCTGAAACCACTGCTCATGCCCGCAATCTCTTCATGTTCGAGTACAGCCGGAACTATCAGATGATGAATCTTTTCTTCTATATTTTGCACCACACCTAATACAACAAAATATCGGGTAAAGTAACATACCTAGCTAATTTTTTACCACCCCCCCCCCCCATTTTGCCAGACTTCCTCCATGTGTCCAAGATGTAGGTCGAACTTGGAGCTGAACAACACTGCGATGGGTATACTAAAGATATTATCAAAAAAATGTTTCTCAGAAGTTTATCAAGTGGATAAAGCGATGGAATACGTATAACGGAATAGATAGTATTTTGAAGGATATTATTTGTTAAGTATTTTTAAATATTTCATTGTTATACAAAGTGTTTCCCAAGTTGACTTTTTTCATAGGGCATATAGTACACGCCAAAAGGAGTGATTTTTCTCAGTAACATAATAATATAACCGAAATGTTTAGGCATATTAAGATATTGACCGATAATTAAAACTGCATTCCTAATTCCGCCCCTGTACGACTAGATCAAAAACAGAGGCAAAAAACGAAAAAACCCAGATTACTACGGAGCATAGATGTAGGTAGCAGCGCGCCTTTGACGTCTCCCGATTTGTTGACGTGCTACATCGGAGTTTAAAAACCATAAAACTGGCGCCACCGTTATAACTATAATGAGTTGGTGGACATGATTTTAAATGTACGGTGACACAGGATGTTTGTATTCACATCACGGAGGAAGACACGCAACCTTGAGTGGTTCAATTTGAAGTCTCGTGGAGCGAACTTCGAACCATGTGTATAAGACGCATGTGACAGGACAGCACTTAAAACTTCGCAGTGAACTATATAAGTATTTTCTTACCATTTTTTTCAATGGACTAGTATCACGAGGTTAAGAACAATGATTTAATTGTTATAACCGCTTAGTGCATACAAAAATAAACGTACTGCTGCATTTCGTTACTTTCTACATTTTGTTTTTTAGTAATTCCATTCTAAAGTTTAAAGAAAGGAATTCAAATTCAGCCAATCAGTGCCAACCGCGCGAATCATCAGCAGTGCATTGTTGCCAAGAACAGCTCCGACTCGCAGACGGGAACAGAAGACAAGATAGATGAGCCAGCCCGCGTACAGCTCCGGCATTTCGCGCGCCATCAGAATGCGGCAACACAACACACATATCTGTCTTTTGATTGGCTGGTCGCCCTTAGGGCAGTAACGTCACTGCCCTAGGAGAATTCAAATATTTTCCTTATTTTCACGGCTTTCCTGTGCCCAAAAAAATCGGAGAAATAAATGAGATGCTTTTTATGACGTACTCTATAATATGCAACAAAAAAAAAAATAAATTATCATGATGCTAGTCCATTCTTCTGCTGCTGATTCACCGTACATCAGCTTTGCCATTTCAGTTGCTTCTGAAGAGGAAAATCCCAACTTCTAAAACACTGTATATGTATGTGACGAGAGATATACACTATGTAGTTTAGGTTTTAGTATCTCAAGTCATTGTTGATTATCAGAGCGGTCCATGGGACCTTAGCTCTTATGTCATAGTATCAGTTCGTAAGTCTGTCAGGTCTAGGAATCCAGGAGCCAGACAACAAAGAAGGACAATAGGAAAAGAAGGCAGACAGTTGGAGAAAAGAGGGGGAAGAAAGTCTTTTAGAACAGGAGGCGCTTAGGCAGTTTTTAAACGATTCTGATATTTTTTTAAATATAGTTGTGAGTTTAATTTTGGTTTATTTTGGTGGAATGCTTCAATTTTTACTATACCAAATTCGCGATGCAATTTTGTTATTCGCAGATCGAGCCGCGGCTTTGCGTGCTTGCGAATATGCTCGTCTGTGTAGTCCACTGATTCGCGCAACAAAGGGTTGCTGTGCGATTCGGCTTGACTATAGCGCCGCTGCGCCTGTTGTTCAATAAAGTCCCCTAAATAAGGGCTATCAAGGTCTCTAAGGAGAGCCTGGTTTGACACGTACCATGAGGCGTTCGTAAATTTAGTGTGCGTAATAAGGTTCTGCTTTGCAGAACCTACAGGCCTCGCAAGTGCGTTTTGGCAAGAAAACGCCAAGATGCACATGCGTAAGTAATTGCTGGTCGTATCACCACTCTACAAAGCCGAATCTTGTTGATTAAAAAAATGGAGTCAAGTTGATTGACTCAGTACTTCCTACACATAATAATGATTTCTCTTTATTGTTTTCCCATTGCATGTAGCTATAGTCTGAAATCCCCTTGCAACCAAATCATCGCCCACCCTCCCGCAAAAAAACGTCCAACATAAAAACTCTCGTAAATAGTTTCTTGCGTCTCCCTCCTTAGAAACTAGGACGCCACAGTTTTCATTCTGCAGGCTTCAACTGAACCATACAAAACGATCAGGAGCCTCTAAACTGCCTAAAAGCGAAGTATGAGCTGTTTTTATATTTTTAGTTTTTTAATTATTGTTGCGACGCCACTGACACGATTTTTCAGACACTGGCGCGTTTTCCACTCTCGCCGCGATAGTCAATTCTGTGTCGAAATTTCATTAAAATCAATTTAATAATTTTTGCTTCACCCAATATACATAGAACGAAATTAAGCAACACTCGTATATGTATACATCACAAAACTCTAAGTCCCTTGGTTTTTGTAATAGGCAAGGAAATGTTCAC
The DNA here is from genome assembly GCA_951848785.1 of Callosobruchus maculatus. Lineage (NCBI taxonomy): Eukaryota > Metazoa > Arthropoda > Insecta > Coleoptera > Chrysomelidae > Callosobruchus > Callosobruchus maculatus. The sequence goes on from CATOUR010000214.1 coordinate 541,910, forward strand.
ATGGACTAAAAAAAAATACGCCGGTACGTATTTCTTCCATTGGCCTATGGACAAACTATTATGAATACAACAAATCTTTCAGTTTTACAACCCCCCGCCCCCAACCAACCCAATTTCACCCCCACCCAAAAAACGTAGAAAATGATCAGGAACCCCTAAAACGCCTAAAAACAAGGTTTGAGCTGTTTTTATATTTTTAGTTTTTTTATTATTGCTGCGCCGCCACTGACACGACTTTTCCAAAACATACACGTTTTCCATCCTCGCCGCGGTAGTAATACTGTGTCAAAATTTCGTTAAAATCAATGGAATAATTTTCGCGTTACGCAATATAGAACGATCTAAAACAATACTCGTATGTCTGTATACATCACAAATTCTAAGTCCCTTCGTTTCTATAATGAGCAAGGCAATAAGGCAATGTTCAAATGGACCTAAAAAAGTGTATTATGCCGCTAGGTTTTTCATTCACAGTTCAATGGACAGTCCATTATGAATACAACAAATTTTTCAGTTTTCCAACCCCCCACCCCTAACCACCCCAAATTCACCCCTACCCAAAAAAAAGTAGAAAATGATCAGGAACCCCTAAAATGCCTAAAAACAAAGTTTGAGGCGTTTTTATTTTTTTTTTGTTTTTTTTTATTATTGCTGCGCCGTCACTGACACGATTTTTCCAAAACATACGCGCTTTTCATCCTCGCCGCGGTGGTAATACTGTGACAAAGTTTCATTAAAATCCATTCCATAAATTTTACGTTACTCAATACAGAACGATCTAAAGCAATATTCCTATGTAATTATCAGAAAAGTCCCTTGGTTTCTGGAATAGGCAAGGCAATGTTCGGATGAGCCTAAAACAGGGTATTATGCCGCTAGGTCTTTCTTTTACAGATCAATGGATAGCCTATTATGAGTATAACACATTTTTGAGATTTACAACCCCCCACCTCCCAACCACCCTAATTTCACCCCCACCCAAAAAAAGTAGAAAATTATCACGAACCCCTAAAACACCTAAAAACGAGTTTGAGGAATATTTAATTTTTTTTGTTTTTTGCTAATTACTACGCCGCCCCTGCACCGATTTTCAAAATTATAAGAACATTACCTACTACGATCCCCCAGCATATCGCTGCCCAAATTTCATCACAATCCATGCAGCGGTTACTGAGATTACGAGGCTATAAAAACGCGTACAGACAGACAATCAGACCGACAGACAGTCAGACCGACGGAAATGAGTGACATGGATTTTCGTTATGTAAACATCATAAAACGCCCAAAAAGCCTGTTATCTCAAAATCGAAAATTTTCGCGATCACAATACTCCCCTCACCTATCGGTGTGGGAAGTAAAAATCAAACTTTGTTAGCTTCTATGTATGTCGATTGAGCGAATACTTACCTTGGAATATCCATAAAGCAATATCCGAAAACACCTGCCTATATTCCATCAAATCGAAGTTCTTCAAGCATTGCTCGTTTTGCTTGGGAGTGTTGTTCTTCTGGAAGGCAGGTTCTCCGCTGTATTGCTTCATGGTGTTCCTCAGTTGGTTGGTGTTGGAGAGCCACAGCGTCAACGTTTCGGAATCTTGCTGCCTTTTCCGCACCGTCTTTTTGATCGCGCTTGTCGCGGCGGACAGCAGCGTTTTCACCGCGTTTTCGTCGTTCATGTGGTCCACGTAGCGGATGCACATGAACAGGATGTACGCCGGTAAACCAGGCAGCAGCTTTATGGCGGTCCTCGGACTGAGGTCTGGAAAAGGTAGATATAAGCATTGATTAACACATTTATACTTTAATCAATGATATAAGTAAGCAAACATGCTAAAGGCGGTAGCAGGCGACAGAAAGGTTCTGCCGGTGCGCCATCTGGTACTCGAAGGTAACGGCAAACCAAGGAAATCGCTGCTGAACAGCAGTAGATTTCTTGGTGGGACGCCACGGCGCGTCCGCTTGGCCACCAGAGAGCGCGGGTTCTATATGCTGCTGCATATGAAAGCCGATATACGAGGGTTGCTCTATACCTCCGTCAATCCACCAGTACGCAGACAGCTGTTTCACGCTTATTAGCGATCATCAGTGCGCTATAGGTAGAGCAACCCTCGTATGCTAAAGGCGGTTCTCAAAGGTAATTATGAACGATCAAGTTCATTCCACTCCACTCCATATCACAAGACATAAGAGCAGTAAAGGTGCCTTCAGGGCGGTCCTCGGACTAATGTCTACAAGGGGTAGATATAATAAGTAACCGAGGATACCAAGTACGATTTTGAAAGTTAATTATGAATGAGCAAGTTCATTCCACGTACTCCATATAGCAAGATATTCTTATTGGGCGGAGTGAAACCTGCCAAGATGGGCACCTAAGCCCCATTGGGCAGCTTGTACAGGGTGTCCCATTTTGGACACTTTTACGTGGCATCTCGGTTATTTTTGAAGATAAAGAGTTGCAGTTTTTGCGGTAGTGTGCTACTTTTTTGTGAAACTAAAGATGCCTTCAACAAAATTATAAAGGCCCTCGTGGTTTTTGAGATACAGGGTGAAATCGAAATATCGGAAATAATCGGAAATAATTCAAGCTTTTCAAAAATATATATTAGTATTAAATTATTTTGAAAATTACGCTCAAAATTTGATTTTTTCATCCTTTACTTTATTTGTAGCAGTAGGCCATGACTAATCTATTAAAAACAATATCCTAGTAAACAATTATTAAGATACAACATACTCAATACTTTTAAACTCAATCATTTGATTGTATTTTATACGCTATTAACTACTATTTGCGATAATGTTCAATAGATATTACTTAGTCCATTATTACATTACTTAAAACCAAACAACATATGTATATCTGAAGGATATCAACACATTATTAAATTTGAATTTGAATCAAAATAAAAACTAAAAACATCGAGGAGCCTTTAGAGATCTTGTATGGATGGTAATTGTATTTTTTCAGAATAATCTCTGTAGTTGATACTACAGCTTCTTCTACGTGCTTACAAGATGATGAAGGCGTTGCTTCTATGTAACCTTCATAATACGTTTGTTTCCCTTTGCTCCCTATTCTCCTTAAAACAAGTTTTAGGACGTGGTTGAATAAAGGATCTGTACCTAACTATATTTATTTTTACACGAGCAAATATATCTGGAAACGGTTGCTGTCTCTCTGGATATCTAAGCTGCCCTTATTATAGAAAATTGACAATAATTAAAATAAAAACACAGAAAAAACAAAGCTATATTTAATAAAAATATAAATAAAAACTGACCGTCTCGCAATTTTTTTACATATTTGCTTTTCTGTTTTCAATAGATCAGTCATAGCCCACTATCTACTCAATATTATAATAACACAATCATCATTTTAATGAGACTTTATTATTTCAAGAAAAGGTACTTTGATTCTGTTTTTTTTCGAATTTGAGTAGTAAGTCTCTTGTAGAGTAATAACTGCTTAGATGCTAATTATTTATAGTTGATTAACCATGGCCTACTGCTACAAATAAAGTAAAAAATGAAAAAATCAAATTTTAAGCGCAGTTTTCAAAATAACTTGATACTAATATATATTTTTTAAAAGCTTGAATTATTTCCGACTGACTTCAAAAACAATATACAGGGTGTTCCATTTAAAAAAATATATGTTTGCTTCATAACTTAAAAATGGTTAGAGCAAAAAAAATCAAATTACACCACTGGATTCTAAAGAAAAAATTCTATAAGACTCTACTTTTCAATAAGATAAAAGACAACCGAGATACGAGGGTGGTCCCAAAATCGATAGTTTTTGATGCCACCCTGTATCTCAAAAACCAAGAGGCCCATGATAATTTTGTTAACGGCATCTTTATTTTCACAAAAAAGTAGCAGACTGTCGCGAGAACCGCAACTCTCTATCTTCAAAAATAATCGAGAGTGCCCAAGTGCCCAAAATGGGACATCCTGTACATCCTCCCAAAAACGCCTCAGCACTGAGTGTTCGACCATCCCAACCTAGTGAAACGGATCATCGCATTGATCAGACAGCTGGGATTTTGGGCAAGGTGCTCAACTAAATCATCCTCCTGTTCACATTCTCTGCACTTAACGTCATATTGTACAGGTGTTTCCTTATCTGACCCTGCTGACAGTGTCCAGGAACAGCACCAGCCGCAATTCAGAGGTGTTGCCTGGGTATGGACAAGTAATATTTAGCTACCTCCTCACTGGGGCAGCTAGACATAAAAACATCCCGATGCTTTGCTGAGCTTGTAAATGTGTTTTTATGGGAGCACGGTCTGGATAGTGTAGATACTAGTAACCAAGGATGCCAAATGCGGTTTTCAAACTAAATGTGCTTTCATGGTGGTGCTGGTACTAAGTAATGGGAAGAGCTTGGTTCTGGCTGTCTGTTGCAAACATTTCTGCCACCAGACAACAGCACCATTTATGCTACTATTGGATTACCACCGTCTGATATATTATCCAGTAAATTAGTTTAGGACTAATGCCCCCAGATTTGCCGCATATCCTTCTGAGTGTCCAGAGGGAAAGTAGGGCCGTATCAAATTCTGTTATCCATATGGGAATTGAAGGTGAGTCTTTTGTCCAGTATAATATCAAGATACTTCACCTCCTCCGCGGACTGGATTGACTCCCGCTATTCTAGGTAAGCGGAACTTGTCTATTTTCCGTCTTTTAGTAAACGGAACAACAATGGTTTTGTGGGTGCTTATAGACATTTGTTCCCTCTTGTACCAGCTGTCGATTGTGTTCAATGCTTTTTGAGGAAGCTCAGAGATAGTCTCTTCATACTTTCCTCTGACTACGATAATCGGATCAACCTTCACACCTCTTATAGAGAGCTCATTCAGCAGGTCATCCACCAATAAGATGTTCCAGGGGTGAAAGCACCCCACCCTGGCGACCATCCTCCGTTCCGCTCATACTTCTGACCCACCCAATAGGGTTCGATAGCCTAAAAGAATTTACAGACCCTATAATTTGAAATAACATTTCATATAACCTTCCTGCACACCTCCAGCCCCATTTAGAATCGGGCGTCCGATTGGGGAGGCCTATCGACAATTTTGTCTGATAGTCAGAAATATGAACTTAAAAAAGTTTCAAAGGTTTGAACCGACACTTTGAAGTGGGTTCCATATTTTTAATTAACATGTGTCGCTACCGATCATGCCATCTGTTTTGTTTACGGCGACATTCTACACACCACATCATATTTAATGTATGAAGTTCACACACAACGCTTGAAGACTGAAAACATTTTGAAGGCATTTTGGGTAATTTTGAAAAATCAAAGCATTTTCAGAAAAATCTTATTTTGCCATTTATGACCAAAAGTCAACCCTGAGTAACTATTGGACCCGATTAGGCTACATGCAACGTATAACACTTACCTATGACTAGTCGTTTCATGATGACATTTTCTTCCCCAAACTTATATGAGAACATGCCTTGATATTCTCTTTCCTTTTTCCTTATATTAGGACCAAGTATATTTGAAGCAATTTCATTATCGTTATTGAACATGGAACTATCATAATCCATTCCAGTGTCTTTCAATTTCTTTGTAAGATTTTTTATCTGTTTTTTCAACTTTCTTACAGTTTCGTTGAGAGTATCGTTCCTTTCAGTCAATTGTAAGTTCTCTGTCGTTAACCTAAAAATATCATAATATAATCATTATACTGTTGATATTTTTATTTTTCACACAAAAGGACTAGGGTTTGGGGCATTTTCAAACATCGACCATGAATGATTTACAAGAAATGACTCAGTGCTTCCCACACATTACCGGTACCTATAAAAAATTTGGAGTTCATCTATACCTACACCAGCCTCATCGAAAAAAGTAGACGTTTGAAACATTTAGAGACAAAGTTTGAGTTATTTTGAGATTTTTTATTTTTTGTTGATTTCTCTTCCGCCAGTTAGTTACCACTTCCTCTATAGCAGTAATACGTTGTCACAATTTCATCACAATCAAGTTCGTGGTTTCCAAGTTACAAGTTATAGGATTATAATATGTATATGTCAAATTATTCCACAGATATAAAATTCAAAACCAATAATGCAAAAAGCACATGATGTCACCAAAGCTATGTGTTATATATTTAACAAATTTTTGAGCTTTCAATCCCCCCACCAGCATAATTTTACTCCCTCCCAAAAATAAATGGAAAATGAACAGGTATTGCTGAAACGCCTAAAAACATAGTTTGGAGGGGTTCTGATAATTTTTTGTTTTGTACCAATTCAATGTACTGATTTTCAAAATTATGGCAGCATTACCTACTACGACCCCCCAGCATATCGCTACCCAAATTTCATCCAAGCAGCGGTTACTGAAGTTGCGCGACTAAAAAACACCAATAGACAGATAGACAGACCGACGGAAATGAGTGACGTGGATTTTCGTTATGTATATACCATAAAATGCCCAAAAAGTGTATTTTATCTCAAAACCAAAAATTTTTGGCATCCCAATACTCCCCTCTCCCCTATCGGCGTGGGAACTAAAATGTGGAAAGCAATAACAAGCAAACCGCTTTAAAACGAAGTTCGAGCTGTTTTTATATTTTTAGTTTTTTGATTATTGCTGCGCTGTTACTGACACGAATTCTAAAAACCATACACGTTTTCCATTCCCGCCACAGCAATGATACTGTGTCAAAATTTCGTTAAAATCAATCCAACAATTTCCAGGTTACACAATACAGAACGATTCAAAGCAATACTCGTGTATGTATACATCAGAAATTACCCTTGGTGTTAGTAATAGGCAAAGCAATTTTCAGGCGGATCTAATATAGTGTATTATGCCGCTACGTCTTTCTTTCACAGGTCAATGGACATTATGAATAAAAGTTTTTCACTTCTACAACCCCCATCTCTAAAACATCCCAATTTCATCCCCACCCTAAAAGGAAGTATAAAATGATCAGGAATCCCAAAAACGCCTAAAACCGAAGTTTGGGGGATAATGAAAGTTTTTTGTTTTTTGCTAATTATTCCGCCGCCCATACACCGACTTTCAAAATTATATCATCGTTACCCACTACGACCCCACAGCATATCGCTACCCAAATTTCATCACAATCAATGCAACAGATACCGAGATTACGAGGTTAGAAATTAAAAGGTGGTCTGTATGTTTGTTACTTATCTATCATACCTTGGGAGCTTGAGAAAGTGAAAAGTAATAATAACAATTACTAACCTAGTGATCTCCAAATGCATGTACGCTTCATTCTGAGCCTGAGGAGTATTTGTCAAGTTCGCAGAGAGGATTCTCTGTTGCCTCTCATTGTCCTCACGCAGTTTTTCTATTTCCAATTTGTACTCTTTTTCGTGAGCTTTGTACTTTGCCTTTTCATCTTGAAGTTCCAATTCGAGCTGCTTGTTGATGGTCTTTTGTGTTTCGTAAGCTTGAGCCAGTTCTCCGTCTTCATTTATGTATTCACCTATAATGGTACAGCCAGGATTTCGATGATTAAGTGTTTAAACAAAAAAGTAATCGTGCAAACCAAAAAAGAAAAACACATCCACCGTGTTTTAGATTGCGAAATACGTCCATGTTCTCAGAATATGGGCTTATGTGTGGAATTTACTGTGTAGTGTTTTTATGTTCACGTATTCACGGCTATTCACGTTATTCGACACGGAGCATTATGGCTAAAGTATTTGATAAAAAAGAAAATAATAATTTCGGATGGACAGAGCCCCATAAAGACTACATTTTAAAAATATCTTCATGTTATACAGGGTGTCCCAAAAACACGAAATGTATCAAAGTTGTTTTTTTAAATAGAACACCCCCTATATTATTACATATTCAGATTCCTTGATGAATTCTAGTGTGATTTCATGTACTCGTATCATACATGGGACTTAAAGCGAACCGTTTAGGTGTAAATCACCATTTTCGGTATAAGTGGATGTCAGGAAAAAATTGAATATCGCAGAGGTTATAAAATTTTGAAGACTGTGACTTTGCCGTGTTACAAAGCATAAAATGCGTCAGCTTTGATGAGACTGTCAAATTTAAATTACGTTTATGCTTGGAGAAATCGGTCGATTAATCAAGGAAACTTCGATCAGCGATAACCTGATTTTTTTCAAATGGGAATGCCTAATTTTTTTTATACGGTTATACGTAGAATTTGATAACCTTTCTAATGATATGAGGTTGTGAATATCAATCTCTGGTATTTTCATTTAATTTTAAATTTTCAAACAAATCGGCGTTTTTCAATTTTCCTACCTATAAGCAACGTAGCAGGCCATGAAATATAACAAAAACATGTTAATTCAGATGGAAGAAAACAAGTAACTTAGAAAAAAGATACAGACGAAATAGAATAAAGAGACAAGATGATAAAAATTCCTTACAACAAATCAACTCTCCCAGAAATAACTGCGATAACATCTCTAAGGTCAAAGAGAAGCTGGGGTATGGCAGTAATAGATATTTTTTACAGTCTACTGGCTACCGCAATTTACTAAAGGTTAAACATTTCCAAGACAATTAAAAACGCTGATATGAAACAAAAACAACCAGCGACTGTTGCTCCAGCACGTTATCATCAATCATATTATGTAATGGTGTAAAAAAGTAGAAATTTGCGTCGAAGTCGATACCTTTGAATGGAGCCCTTCTATTTTTCAATATCTATTAGCAATATTGCAAAAAAGGAGTACTGACAAATCAGACATAAAGTCACACTAGAATTCACCAAGGAATCTGAATATGCAATAATATACGGGGTGTTCCATTTAAAAAAACATAACTTTGATACATTTCGTGGTTTTGGGACACCCTGTATAACATGAAAATATTTTTAAAATGTAGCCTTTATGGGTCTCTATCCATCCGTAATTATTATTTTCTTTTTTACTTTCCACACCGATAGGTGAGGGGAGTATTGTGATCGCGAAAATTTTCGATTTTGAGATAATACGTTTTTTGGGCGTTTTATGATGTGTACATAACGAAAATCCACGTCACTCATTTCCGTCGGTCTGTCTGTCTGTCTGTCTGTCTGTCTGTCTGTCTGTCTGTCTGTCTGTCTGTCTGTCTGTCTGTCTGTCTGTCTGTCTGTCTGTCTGTCTGTCTGTCTGTCTGTCTGTCTGTCTGTCTGTCTGTCTGTCTGTCTGTCTGTCTGTCTGTCTGTCTGTCTGTCTGTCTGTCTGTCTGTCTGTCTGTCTGTCTGTCTGTCTGTCTGTCTGTCTGTCTGTCTGTCTGTCTGTCTGTCTGTCTGTCTGTCTGTCTGTCTGTCTGTCTGTCTGTCTGTCTGTCTGTCTGTCTGTCTGTCTGTCTGTCTGTCTGTCTGTCTGTCTGTCTGTCTGTCTGTCTGTCTGTCTGTCTGTCTGTCTGTCTGTCTGTCTGTCTGTCTGTCTGTCTGTCTGTCTGTCTGTCTGTCTGTCTGTCTGTCTGTCTGTCTGTCTGTCTGTCTGTCTGTCTGTCTGTCTGTCTGTCTGTCTGTCTGTCTGTCTGTCTGTCTGTCTGTCTGTCTGTCTGTCTGTCTGTCTGTCTGTCTGTCTGTCTGTCTGTCTGTCTGTCTGTCTGTCTGTCTGTCTGTCTGTCTGTCTGTCTGTCTGTCTGTCTGTCTGTCTGTCTGTCTGTCTGTCTGTCTGTCTGTCTGTCTGTCTGTCTGTCTGTCTGTCTGTCTGTCTGTCTGTCTGTCTGTCTGTCTGTCTGTCTGTCTGTCTGTCTGTCTGTCTGTCTGTCTGTCTGTCTGTCTGTCTGTCTGTCTGTCTGTCTGTCTGTCTGTCTGTCTGTCTGTCTGTCTGTCTGTCTGTCTGTCTGTCTGTCTGTCTGTCTGTCTGTCTGTCTGTCTGTCTGTCTGTCTGTCTGTCTGTCTGTCTGTCTGTCTGTCTGTCTGTCTGTCTGTCTGTCTGTCTGTCTGTCTGTCTGTCTGTCTGTCTGTCTGTCTGTCTGTCTGTCTGTCTGTCTGTCTGTCTGTCTGTCTGTCTGTCTGTCTGTCTGTCTGTCTGTCTGTCTGTCTGTCTGTCTGTCTGTCTGTCTGTCTGTCTGTCTGTCTGTCTGTCTGTCTGTCTGTCTGTCTGTCTGTCTGTCTGTCTGTCTGTCTGTCTGTCTGTCTGTCTGTCTGTCTGTCTGTCTGTCTGTCTGTCTGTCTGTCTGTCTGTCTGTCTGTCTGTCTGTCTGTCTGTCTGTCTGTCTGTCTGTCTGTCTGTCTGTCTGTCTGTCTGTCTGTCTGTCTGTCTGTCTGTCTGTCTGTCTGTCTGTCTGTCTGTCTGTCTGTCTGTCTGTCTGTCTGTCTGTCTGTCTGTCTGTCTGTCTGTCTGTCTGTCTGTCTGTCTGTCTGTCTGTCTGTCTGTCTGTCTGTCTGTCTGTCTGTCTGTCTGTCTGTCTGTCTGTCTGTCTGTCTGTCTGTCTGTCTGTCTGTCTGTCTGTCTGTCTGTCTGTCTGTCTGTCTGTCTGTCTGTCTGTCTGTCTGTCTGTCTGTCTGTCTGTCTGTCTGTCTGTCTGTCTGTCTGTCTGTCTGTCTGTCTGTCTGTCTGTCTGTCTGTCTGTCTGTCTGTCTGTCTGTCTGTCTGTCTGTCTGTCTGTCTGTCTGTCTGTCTGTCTGTCTGTCTGTCTGTCTGTCTGTCTGTCTGTCTGTCTGTCTGTCTGTCTGTCTGTCTGTCTGTCTGTCTGTCTGTCTGTCTGTCTGTCTGTCTGTCTGTCTGTCTGTCTGTCTGTCTGTCTGTCTGTCTGTCTGTCTGTCTGTCTGTCTGTCTGTCTGTCTGTCTGTCTGTCTGTCTGTCTGTCTGTCTGTCTGTCTGTCTGTCTGTCTGTCTGTCTGTCTGTCTGTCTGTCTGTCTGTCTGTCTGTCTGTCTGTCTGTCTGTCTGTCTGTCTGTCTGTCTGTCTGTCTGTCTGTCTGTCTGTCTGTCTGTCTGTCTGTCTGTCTGTCTGTCTGTCTGTCTGTCTGTCTGTCTGTCTGTCTGTCTGTCTGTCTGTCTGTCTGTCTGTCTGTCTGTCTGTCTGTCTGTCTGTCTGTCTGTCTGTCTGTCTGTCTGTCTGTCTGTCTGTCTGTCTGTCTGTCTGTCTGTCTGTCTGTCTGTCTGTCTGTCTGTCTGTCTGTCTGTCTGTCTGTCTGTCTGTCTGTCTGTCTGTCTGTCTGTCTGTCTGTCTGTCTGTCTGTCTGTCTGTCTGTCTGTCTGTCTGTCTGTCTGTCTGTCTGTCTGTCTGTCTGTCTGTCTGTCTGTCTGTCTGTCTGTCTGTCTGTCTGTCTGTCTGTCTGTCTGTCTGTCTGTCTGTCTGTCTGTCTGTCTGTCTGTCTGTCTGTCTGTCTGTCTGTCTGTCTGTCTGTCTGTCTGTCTGTCTGTCTGTCTGTCTGTCTGTCTGTCTGTCTGTCTGTCTGTCTGTCTGTCTGTCTGTCTGTCTGTCTGTCTGTCTGTCTGTCTGTCTGTCTGTCTGTCTGTCTGTCTGTCTGTCTGTCTGTCTGTCTGTCTGTCTGTCTGTCTGTCTGTCTGTCTGTCTGTCTGTCTGTCTGTCTGTCTGTCTGTCTGTCTGTCTGTCTGTCTGTCTGTCTGTCTGTCTGTCTGTCTGTCTGTCTGTCTGTCTGTCTGTCTGTCTGTCTGTCTGTCTGTCTGTCTGTCTGTCTGTCTGTCTGTCTGTCTGTCTGTCTGTCTGTCTGTCTGTCTGTCTGTCTGTCTGTCTGTCTGTCTGTCTGTCTGTCTGTCTGTCTGTCTGTCTGTCTGTCTGTCTGTCTGTCTGTCTGTCTGTCTGTCTGTCTGTCTGTCTGTCTGTCTGTCTGTCTGTCTGTCTGTCTGTCTGTCTGTCTGTCTGTCTGTCTGTCTGTCTGTCTGTCTGTCTGTCTGTCTGTCTGTCTGTCTGTCTGTCTGTCTGTCTGTCTGTCTGTCTGTCTGTCTGTCTGTCTGTCTGTCTGTCTGTCTGTCTGTCTGTCTGTCTGTCTGTCTGTCTGTCTGTCTGTCTGTCTGTCTGTCTGTCTGTCTGTCTGTCTGTCTGTCTGTCTGTCTGTCTGTCTGTCTGTCTGTCTGTCTGTCTGTCTGTCTGTCTGTCTGTCTGTCTGTCTGTCTGTCTGTCTGTCTGTCTGTCTGTCTGTCTGTCTGTCTGTCTGTCTGTCTGTCTGTCTGTCTGTCTGTCTGTCTGTCTGTCTGTCTGTCTGTCTGTCTGTCTGTCTGTCTGTCTGTCTGTCTGTCTGTCTGTCTGTCTGTCTGTCTGTCTGTCTGTCTGTCTGTCTGTCTGTCTGTCTGTCTGTCTGTCTGTCTGTCTGTCTGTCTGTCTGTCTGTCTGTCTGTCTGTCTGTCTGTCTGTCTGTCTGTCTGTCTGTCTGTCTGTCTGTCTGTCTGTCTGTCTGTCTGTCTGTCTGTCTGTCTGTCTGTCTGTCTGTCTGTCTGTCTGTCTGTCTGTCTGTCTGTCTGTCTGTCTGTCTGTCTGTCTGTCTGTCTGTCTGTCTGTCTGTCTGTCTGTCTGTCTGTCTGTCTGTCTGTCTGTCTGTCTGTCTGTCTGTCTGTCTGTCTGTCTGTCTGTCTGTCTGTCTGTCTGTCTGTCTGTCTGTCTGTCTGTCTGTCTGTCTGTCTGTCTGTCTGTCTGTCTGTCTGTCTGTCTGTCTGTCTGTCTGTCTGTCTGTCTGTCTGTCTGTCTGTCTGTCTGTCTGTCTGTCTGTCTGTCTGTCTGTCTGTCTGTCTGTCTGTCTGTCTGTCTGTCTGTCTGTCTGTCTGTCTGTCTGTCTGTCTGTCTGTCTGTCTGTCTGTCTGTCTGTCTGTCTGTCTGTCTGTCTGTCTGTCTGTCTGTCTGTCTGTCTGTCTGTCTGTCTGTCTGTCTGTCTGTCTGTCTGTCTGTCTGTCTGTCTGTCTGTCTGTCTGTCTGTCTGTCTGTCTGTCTGTCTGTCTGTCTGTCTGTCTGTCTGTCTGTCTGTCTGTCTGTCTGTCTGTCTGTCTGTCTGTCTGTCTGTCTGTCTGTCTGTCTGTCTGTCTGTCTGTCTGTCTGTCTGTCTGTCTGTCTGTCTGTCTGTCTGTCTGTCTGTCTGTCTGTCTGTCTGTCTGTCTGTCTGTCTGTCTGTCTGTCTGTCTGTCTGTCTGTCTGTCTGTCTGTCTGTCTGTCTGTCTGTCTGTCTGTCTGTCTGTCTGTCTGTCTGTCTGTCTGTCTGTCTGTCTGTCTGTCTGTCTGTCTGTCTGTCTGTCTGTCTGTCTGTCTGTCTGTCTGTCTGTCTGTCTGTCTGTCTGTCTGTCTGTCTGTCTGTCTGTCTGTCTGTCTGTCTGTCTGTCTGTCTGTCTGTCTGTCTGTCTGTCTGTCTGTCTGTCTGTCTGTCTGTCTGTCTGTCTGTCTGTCTGTCTGTCTGTCTGTCTGTCTGTCTGTCTGTCTGTCTGTCTGTCTGTCTGTCTGTCTGTCTGTCTGTCTGTCTGTCTGTCTGTCTGTCTGTCTGTCTGTCTGTCTGTCTGTCTGTCTGTCTGTCTGTCTGTCTGTCTGTCTGTCTGTCTGTCTGTCTGTCTGTCTGTCTGTCTGTCTGTCTGTCTGTCTGTCTGTCTGTCTGTCTGTCTGTCTGTCTGTCTGTCTGTCTGTCTGTCTGTCTGTCTGTCTGTCTGTCTGTCTGTCTGTCTGTCTGTCTGTCTGTCTGTCTGTCTGTCTGTCTGTCTGTCTGTCTGTCTGTCTGTCTGTCTGTCTGTCTGTCTGTCTGTCTGTCTGTCTGTCTGTCTGTCTGTCTGTCTGTCTGTCTGTCTGTCTGTCTGTCTGTCTGTCTGTCTGTCTGTCTGTCTGTCTGTCTGTCTGTCTGTCTGTCTGTCTGTCTGTCTGTCTGTCTGTCTGTCTGTCTGTCTGTCTGTCTGTCTGTCTGTCTGTCTGTCTGTCGCGTTTTTCTACCCTCGTAATCTCAGTAACCGCTACATGGATTGTGATGAAATTTGGGCAGCGTTATGCTGTGGGGTCGTAGTAGGTAATGTTCCTATAATTTTGAAAATCGTTATACGGGGGGCGGAGTAATTAGCAAAAAACGAAAAATTTCAAATACGCCTCAAACTTCGTTTTTAGGCGTTTTAGGGGTTCCTGATCATTTTCTACCTTTTTTTTGGGTGGGGGTGAATTTGGGGCGGTTGGGGGGTGGGGGGTTGTAATACTGAAAAATTTGTTGTATTCATAATGGGCTCTCTAATGGCCTGTGAATGAAAAACCTAGCGCCATAATACAATTTTTTAGGTCCATCCGAACATTTCCTTGCTTATAATAGAAACCAAGGGACTTAGAATAATTTGTGATGTATACATCCGAGTGTTGTTTTAGTTTTAGATCGTTCTTTATTGCGTAACGCCAAAATTATCGAATGGATTTTAATGAAATTTTGACACAGTATTACTGCCACGGCGAGGATGGAAAGCGCGCATGTTTTGGAAAAATCGTGTCAGTGGCGGCGCGGCAATAATAGAAAAACTAAAAATGTAAAAATAGCTCAAACTTTGTTTTTCGTCGTTTTAGGGGTTTCTGATCATTTTTTACTTTTTTTTTTGGGTGGGGGTGAAATTGGGGTGGTTAGGGGGTGGGGGGTTGTAAAACTCAAAAAATTATTCCATTTATAATAGTGTCCATTGACCTGTGAAAGAAAGACCTAGCGGCATAATAGACGTTTGTTAGGTCCATCCGAACATTGCCTTGGCTATTACGGAAATCAAGGGATTTGGTATTGGTAGGGGTAGGTATTGATTCAGGTCGTTCTGAATTTAGCAACATGGAAATTATGGAATTAATTTTAATGAAATTTAGACACAGTATTATTACCGCGGCAAGGATGAAAAATGCGTATGGTTTCAAAAATCGTGTCAGTGGCGGCGCAGCAATAATAAAAATCTAAAAATATAAAAACAGCTCAAACTTCGTTTTTAAGCAATTTGGAGGTTCCTGATTGTTTCGTTTCGTCCAGTTGAAGCTGAATTGTGTCGTTTTAGTTCCTACGGAGAGATTTAGGAAACTATTTACTAGTTTTTGTGTTGGATGTTTTTTTGACGACAGGCGGGCGATGATTCAACTTGTCTCCATTTTTATCAAATACTTTAGCCATAATGCTCGGTGTCGAATAACGTGAATAACCCTGTATACAGGGTTTAATGTAATTCGACGTATTCCTGTCGGGGAATTATAACAAAGCTGAAATGCAACAAATTTAGCTATACGTATGGGCAAAAATCAATAGTTTTTGAGTCTTTTAAATTTTAACGGAATTCTAATAAGTACCTAAAATCTGGCATTTTTGTCTAAACAATGAAAAAGCTACGTTGAAAATCAGTATTTTAGTTCAATACGCTAACACTAATTCAATTCCATCATAAATAGGTGAAAAGGTACCATACTTTAGAAAAATACAGATATTGAGGAAAATAAAGTAATTTCCACTTTCGTTTTTGTTTCTACAGAATGTGCATACAAACCACTGGCAAAACTTCATAATATTATCATAATATTAGCTTCTCAAAAAGGAATAACGGTCGGATTGAAAACGAGGCACAGAGTCTAGTGGTTGGGTCATCGACCACCTATTATTTATTTATTTACTAATTTACGGACTTGCCATTTTTACACAAAAGAAAAGAAAATACAACATCAGAATGTACAGTATACACGACACAATTTACAGATATCTTATAGATTTCCTGACCGTTGAGGTTGATGAGTCAAATAATTCAACCTTTGCACTATATTTATTGGCCGTCTTTAAAAACCTTGTTAATGACTCGTTTTGGCCATAATTTGTATGGTAAAAAGGAACTGCAAATACTTCCGTAATACGTGTTCTCCTATCATTCATATTAAATTTTATAAAACTCAACAGCTCAGGACAGTTAACAATATTATTGATAATTTTATATAAATACATCAAATCGAACTCCATGCGTCGATGACAAAGAGTGTTTATATTGATAGCTGACATGATATGGTCGTAGTTATAACTTTCATATTTGCCCATTTTATATGCACATGTTCTCAAGAACTTTTTTTGAACTTTCTCCAAAGAATTAACAGCACCAACGTTGTTAGGTGACCAGACTACAGAATTGTATTCTAGAACAGATCTAACCAGAGAACAATACAATGATTTGAAAGTGTATGCAGAAAAGTCTTTAGAATTTCTTTGGACAAATCCCAGAACTTTAAGTGCCTTAGATGTAATTTCAGTGATATGATAAGAGAACGTCATTTTCGCATCTAATATAACCCCTAGGTCCTTAATCCGATCCCTCTCGACAATATTTACATTTTTTATTTTGTAATGGAATTCTAAAGGTTTACTGATTCTGAAAAATGTAATTTTATAGCACTTATCCAAATTTAGACTCAATAAATTTACATCACACCATCGAACAAAATTATTCAAATCAAACTGAAGCTTTTCAGCTGACTCAGTATCTTTAATAGCATTGTATAGCTTTAAATCATCTGCGAAAAGTAAAACATGACTGTTGGATATGACGTCCTGAATATCGTTAATAAAACAGTTAAATAGAAGGGGACCCAGGTGACTGCCCTGTGGAACACCCGATGTGACTGGTATGGGAGGTGAAACAGCATTTCCACATTTAACATATTGAATGCGACCCTCCAGATAGCTACTTAACCAATTAATTACTGATCCTTCAATTCCTAATGCCCGCAATTTTGCAATTAATAATTTGTGATTCACCTTATCAAAGGCCTTTGTAAAATCTGTATAGATAGTGTCTACTTGAAGTCTATTCTCAAATGCCTGAATAATAAAGTTTTGATATACTAATAAATTGGTTGCAGTAGATTTTCCTTTCGAGAAACCGTGTTGCTCATTGATAATTATACCCTTCATATCCCATGATAAGAGGTTATTTACAATGCGATCAAACAGTTTTGCGAACTCTGACTGGTTACATACGGCTCTATAATTTTTTATGTCCCTGCGTGCACCATTTTTAAATATCGGTTTCAAATAACTTTCTTTCCATCGATCAGGGAAGACACCGGTTGATAAGGACATGTTATACAATCGTTCCAACGGCCTGCATAACGTGAAGCTACACTTTTTAATGAAAAACAGCGGTATACCATCTGGACCATAAATTAGTTTATCAGGTAGCGATGATAGTATATCTAAAATTGTTTTAACATCCACAGTATAGCTATTAACATCAACTTGTCTAGAATAATGGAATTCTGGAATCTGGTTAACATCTTCGTTGCTGAATACTGATGCAAAGTACCGTGCAAACAAATTAGTTATTCCTTGAATATCACTGGAGGAGTCATCCAGATATGACATCTCAGTAGGTAAAGTATAATGTTTCCTCTTGGTATTTACATGTTTCCAAAAGGATCTAGAGTTAACTGAAATATCAGCTTCCAATTTATTAATGTATCTATCATAACAAACATCTTTCAACTTAGCACACTCATCTCGAAGCTGTACGAAATACTCATAATCTAGCAACGATCCAGACATTTTAAATCTCTTATGAGCTACTTTTTTACAGGTGATTTTATTCTTAAGCTCAGAGCTGAACCAGCATGGATAAGTAGAGGTTTTAAATTTTTTCAAGGGTACAAACATATCAATTACATAATAAAGGTGTTTATAAAATGATTCAAGAGACAAATTTATGTCATCGCAGAAAATATCGTTCCAGTTCAGACTAACTAGATAATCATTGATACCAATATAATTAGCATTTCTGAAGTCATAATAAAACTCTTCATATTCTAAAAAATCGTTGGGCTCTAACCTCAAATCAAATGTAAGGGCAGAGTGATGCAAACAATTAGGAAAAATCAGCTCGACAGGCTCATCGACTTTAATATCTGGATATGAAGCAAATATCAAATCTAACATCACGTTTCTACTATTGACGACGGAATTAATTTGATATAAATTATAATAACTATAACAGTTTAGCAAGCTGTGCGCAGGTGAGTTATCTGGGCATATAACATTCGAGCCAAAGCTATCATTGTACCAATAAGCATCAGGAATATTAAAATCACCTAGAATTAAAAGTGAACAGTCCTTGTGAAGATCAAATACATATTCAACCGCCGAAATATGAACATTATATTTCTCTAAATGAGATGATGGAGGAATATATAGCGCTCCAATGACCAAAACAGTATTTTTAAGTTTAATACTCACAAAAACTTGTTCTATGCTGTTATCATGAATTTGAATTAATTTAGCTGCTAAAAATTTCTTCGACGCTATCATAACTCCGCCACCTCGTTCTTTATCAGAAGTTGTACAATTTCTATCCACTCGAAATATATCATAATTGCTTAAACCTAACTCCTGATCAGAAATATTTTCGTTCAACCACGTTTCTGTCAACACTAATACACTATAGTCACAACACGCCACAGATTTGCTGAAGCTTGGTATTTTGGTCCTCATGCCGCTGACATTCTGGTAGTACACTGATATGTTGGATGCATTACTTAGTTTTTCTGGTTCTCCTTTCTTCAGACTTCACAATTTTTGGGACTCCTCCGCTATACCTGATGCTTAGATCTGTCTCGCCATTTTCTCGCCGCAACGTAAGCTCTCTTTTTAATTTATCCATGTTGCTCCTTTGCCTAGGTGTCATATCAAAACTCACGAAAATCTTTCTACTCTTCAGAATATCCTTCTTTGCAGTAAGAATTTTTCTAGCATCATTTTGATTAGACAAAACTACCTTGATTGCCTGGTGGCCATTCCGATTTTTTTTACCAAATCGAGTAGCCTTAACAATGGGAAGATCTTCGTTGGTTAGTTCTCTAATGATATTCTGAACAGCGCTTAAATCACTATGGTTAGACACGGGAAGATTAAACAGCATTACATTATTTTTCCTGGATTGCTGTTCTTGAATTTCATTAATAAGTTCTTCTTCTGATAATTCTGAACTACATCGTTATCGTTATTATCGTTATGCTGGTGATGAATATTTTCTGGAGGCGGTGTAATACATCATAAAGATAGCGAAAATGATTCTAGGGATTGAAGCACCTCAAACCCATCTGGTTATACAGGCGATTGGTAAAGATGCGGCAAAAAGACTTTAACCCTGAGAGTTCGGCAATCACTAATAAGAAGATTGCCTACTTGTATCCAAGCTGGTGGAAGTCATTTGAACATCTATTGTATATTGAGCAATTTACCATGTGTTATTTTCATCCTGCATCTTTGAAATAGAACGGTTTTCCAAAAATCATCAAAGAACAACATATTCTCAAAATGATTCAAATGCCTTTAGATTTTTGTCACATGTTTACCAAACACTCTGTATAACCAGAGAGGCTTAAGGTGCTTCAGCCCCTCGAATTATTATATTAATGCTATCTTTATGATGTATTACATCTTCTCCAGAAAAATATCTACCATCATAAGGATCATAGATGGTCGATGACCCAACCATAAGACTCAGTCCCCCGAAATTAAATCCTGGCTATAGTGGCTTTGCTCCTGAATGTAGGTTTTCAATTCGACAATTATAGATTTTTGAGAAGCTGAGATTATGGACAAGTTTTACCAGTGGTTTGAATGTGCAGTATCTTGGCAATATTTTGAGATAGATATGATTCTGTTGAAACGAAAATGATAATAATTACTTTATTTTCCTTTTCATCTATTTATGATGGTATTGATTTGGTGTAAGCTTATTGAACTAAAATAAGTGAAAATATCACTGATTTTTAACGTAGATTTTCCATTGTTTAGACAAAAATGGCCGATTTTGGGTTATTATTTTAGCTCTCCCATCATGCCCCGACAAGAAAGCCTCGAATTACATTAAACCCAATAAGTTCACTTATCAGAGAAATGCTAATTTTATCTCTCAAAATATGGACTAACAGCCAATACGTGTTTATTATAGTACACATTCAAATTATTATAATATGTAATTATATAGGTATTGAGTTATGAATTTGTGAAGTGTATATATGTCAACGCGTCAAACTCACCAGTTCTCGATTTTGAACTGAACAGCGTCTTCATGTTTTTAGTTTGGTTGGCTAAAACTCCTTTTAGTTGAATAATCTCTTCCGTTTTTCTATCCAACTCTTGCCTCATTTCTACTAGCTGTTCATGTAGTTTGGAAAGACCCGTACCTGTGGGCATCATAATTAAAAATAAAAAGAAGATGAAAATTGTTCTGTGTTGACAATGTATCTAGCTGTAGTACTATTATAGTCTAGACATATTGCATGCAAGAATATACAGGGTGAGCTCAACGCCTCGGACTTTTGTGACCAAACCGTACCACTATTCATAAAACTAATTTTGCAAGCGTATGTAGGTCGGGTTGGGTTGCATTTTAAAAATAATGATTTTTATGGGTGTCTAATAAAAGCGTGTCATATCAAAGTTGTTTTTTTAAATGGAAGACCCTGTATATTACTGCATATATAGGTTCCCGGGTTAATTTGAGTCTGACTTTATGTGCGACACATGGGACTTAAATCAAAACGTTTAGGTGCAAATAACAGTTTTTGGTATATGTAGATGTCAGAAAAAAATTGAATATCGCAGCTATTATAAAACTTAGAGCGCTGTGACTTTGCCGAATCGCTAAAAGCATGAAATGCGTTAGCTTATGTTAGATGGTCGAGTTTGAATTACATTTGTACTTGGAGAAATCGGTAGATTAATTGAGGAAACTTTATTCAGAGATAACTTGAATTATTCAAATGGGAATTTCTAATTTTTTTAAACAATCAAATGTAAAATCTTTCTTCTTCTTCTTTCTATATAACTACTGTTTTATACCGTTAAATGTGAAATTGCGTTCTGAAGATATTAGACTGAAGGCAACAATCGCTGAAAGTTTTGCTTTCATTTCAAAGTTTCTAGTGATTTTTTTTTTATATAGCGAGGTTTTGCAGCCTCAATGCCGCTTCTCGCATCCTAAGCGCCATCGGATTTTATCATTCCAGTCTCCGTCGTGTAGCCCCTTTTTTTTTCCATTTCTGCGTTTATGTTTTGCATCCACTTCTTTCGTGGTCTTCCGCGTTTATTCCTTTGGGGCGGAGTCCAGTTCCATACCTTCTTTGGTATCCTTTCTTCACTCATACGGCGCAAGTGTCCATACCATTTCAATTGCTTATGGTATCTAAGGAAGTGCTTGCAGCTCCCATCCTTTCTCTAATAAGCTCATTTCTGACGTGATCAAACAACGTTAGTCTACAACATCTTCTCCAGTACGACATTTCTGTTGATAATATTCGTTGGCTCATATTTTTGCCCATTACCCATACCTCTGACCCATACGTCATTACTGACTCTATTAATGTCTTAAATATATCTTGTTTAGTTTTTTTTGTGATGTTATGATTCCACAGTATTGGATGCAGTGCCTTGGTCATATTTTTTGCTTTCCCAACTTTTTTTATTATATCTTTGTCATCCCTTCCATCCTCACAAAATGTGACCCCGAGATATTCGTATTCCCTTACGTTCTTTATCGTACCACTATCTAGTTTTAAATCTTGTCCCATTCCTCCTATTACCATGTACTGCGTCTTTTCCGTGTTAACCTCTAAGCCCCATCTACTGTACTCTTCTATGAGCTTGGTCAACATATACTCCATGTCTTCTCGGTCTTCAGCAATTACTACTTGATCGTCTGCAAAAAGTATTGTATGTAGGTTGCTATCTCCCAAATTAATCCCCATAGGGCTACATTTTTTTGTCCAATGACTTAATGCTGCTCTCAAGTAGATTTTAAAAAGGGTTGGGGACAAACAACATCCTTGCTTCACCCCTTTTGTCGGTTGGAAAGGGGCAGACATTTGATTTCCGATTTTGATAACAGCTTGGTTCTCTCTGTAAATAGTTTTTATTGCGTTTATATAAGCGACGTTAATGCCTTGGTCTTTTAATGTTTTCCAAAGCTTCTGAAGGGGAACGGAATCAAATGCCTTACGCAGATCGACAAACGTGACAGGGATTTCTCTACCTTTAGTTATGCACTTTTCTGCCAGATGTCTTAAGGTAAATATGTTGTCTGTGCAGGACCTTCCTGGCCTAAAGCCACTTTGTTCTTCTATTTCTTTGATTTCTTTCTCTATTCGGGCTTTAAGGATTCTTCCATACAACCTTCCGGTGGATGACGTTATACTTAAAACTCTATGGTTCTCGCACTTATTTCTGTTACCTTTTTTGTATATTGAAGTCATATGGGATATTTTCCAGTCGTTGGGTAAAGTTTCCCCCATTAAACATTTATTGAATATATCGCATATCACTTCCAGTGCTTTTGTTGTTGCATGTTTGAGTAGTTCGATAGGCAAATCACCTGGTCCCGCCGCTTTATTGTTTTTCATTTTTTTTAGCTCTGTTTTAACTTCATCTAATGTAATCTCTTCTACTTCATACTTTCCTACATCATCTATATTTAGGTTTGTATTCAGGTATTCGTTTCTGTTTTCTACCAGTAATTCACTGTAGTAGTCTTTCCAAATATCTGTTTTTGTCGGATTTAGTTTTTTAGCTTCGTTTGTATTTTTCCTTAGCTGATTTATTGTTTTCCACGCTTCTTTGGACCTAGATCCTCCCACCATTGAACTTATTTGCGCACATTTGACATTCCATGCTTCATTCTTTGCCCTCTTTGTTTCTGTCTTCACCTTATCTCTGTATCTATTATATTCTTTCCGATCTTCTGTGTCATTAGAGGCTAACCACTTTAAGTACATCTTTTTCTTTTCTTCCACTAATTCAGAAAGTTCTTCTGTCCACCAAAAATTTCTACTTCTTTCCTCCTTTTTCCCTAATGCTTCTATAGCTGATTCGTGCAGTTTTTGTTTCAGGTTTTCGTACATTTCTTGTGCTGTTCCAGATATTTCTGTATTGAGTTTTTGAGCCAAACGCAGCTTATATAGGAAACTAGTAGATTCGTTTCTTAGGCTGTCTAAATTATAGGCTCTTGGTATCCCAGACTTTTGGTTCTGGTCGTCTTGTGGAGCACTCGTCTTATGGTATTTAATATTCATTATTGATTTGACCAATAAATGGTCTGAACCACATTCTGCACCCCTCCATACTTTTACATCTAATGGTTTTATAACGGAATTCTGTTTTATAGCTACATAATCCAAAATTGATTTTAAATTTCTGGTTTTCTGAATCCAAGTGTATTTATGTATGTCCTTATGTTGAAAGAATCCATTTAGTATCTTCAGAGAATGTTCTTCGCACAGCTCCAGCCACCTTGTCCCATTATTATTTACTACATCTTCACCGTGTTGTCCAATAATTCTACTGTCGAGAGCTTTGCCAACCCTCCCGTTAAAATCACCTAATAATATAATTTCTTGTTGGTTTTTTGAGTTGTCTAATTCCTCAGAGAGTTTGTCAAAAAATTCTTCTTTTATCATTACATCAGCGTCGTCGGTGGGTGCATAGATTCCAAAAATTCGTACTTTTCTTCCTTTAAGTTTCAAGTCTACTGTTACTATTCGTTCGTTGATCGCATTCCAGCTCATTATGTTTGTTTCTAGTTTTTTTTTTAACAGCTATGATCACGCCAGACTTAGCCATTTGGGTTTTATCTACACCACTCCAAAAGTATATGTAGTCATCTACATATTTGTTACCCTGTCCTTTTTTCTTAGTTTCCGTGAGAACCGCTATGTCCATGTTGTATGAGTGAAGTTCTTTGAAGACTTGTGCTTCTTTTGTACTTATTCCTTGAATGTTCCAGCATCCTATATTCATTTGCCTTTTTCGTTGCGTATGTCGTTTTCCGTTCAATCCGTCCTGGTTCCGAGGCTGTGCTTTTGGATTTTTAGCAGTAGTTGTTTTACGTATGGCAGAGAGCTAGTCCGTCGATACAACCCCCAACCTGGAGGACCAGAGATTTGATTTTGGAGTGTCTCTCTCCTAGACAGATTGTCTTCTCCACGACTGATGAGATCTGTCTTCCCAGAAGATGGTCTTTTATACTACCCTAAAAGATGGGCTGCCACTTCCGCTGCATCCGCCGTACTTATCGTTGTTCGCCTTCTGCACCGTTGTGGTCTTCGTCCGTAATCCTGGACAAGGAGCCCTCACAGGGTACTATCAGCCGGAGCCAGCTGAACCCAGGTTTTTTAACGAGGTGTTACTCCTCGAACCCTCCTCCTTCCTTACCTCTTGCGTGGCAAGGCCCCAGGCTTGGAACTGGTACAGCGGAGTTCTAGTGATTTTGGAAATTTTTAATCTCTAGTACATTGCAGTAGCTAGTAGGCTATAACAATTATCTATTTATGTCGTAATCCAGCTTCTCTTTGACCTTAAGACATATTTTCGCCGTTGTTTCTGGTTAGATTTGATTTGTTTTACGGAATTTTTATAATCTTGTCCTTTTTACTCTAGTTCTTCTGAATCTTTTTGCTTAGTTGTTTTCACATAGGGAAATTGAAAAACACCGATTTGATTGAAATCTCGAAATTAAATGAAAACTACCAGAGATCATTAGAAAGCCTATCAAATTGCATATCTAACCGTATAAAAAAATATTCCCATTTGAAAAAATCTACCTAATTAATCTACCGATTTCTCCATGTACAAATGTAACTCAAACTTGACCGCCTAACCTAAGCTGACGCATTCCATTTTTTCTGATATCTATTTTTACCAAAAATTGTGATTTGCACCTAAACGGTTCGCTTAAAGTCCCATGTAAAATACATAAAGTCACAATAAAATTCACCCGGCAATCTAAATATGCAATAATATACAGGGTGTTCCATTTAAAAAACGTAACTTTGATATGCCACGCTTTTATTAGACACTCTGTATAAAAGTCATTATTTTTAAAATGTAGCAGATTTTAATTCATTTTTGGCGATCTTGCTTATTGGTACTGAAGAATTTGCAGAACTCCAGTCGGAGGTATCTGTTACTACTTTTTTAAATCATTAAATGTGAAATTTTATTCTGAAGCTATTAAACTGCCAGCAACATTTAATGGTAGATTTGCTTTTATTTGAAAGTTCATAATGGTTTTGCGAATTGTCAATCTTTAGAATATTGTAGTAGCTGATATGCTGTGAAAAATATCCATTTCTGTCGTACTCCAGCTGCTTTTTGACCTTAGATGTGTTACCAATATTATTTCTTATACCAGAGATTGATATTTACAACCATATTTCATTATAAAGGCTGATAAAAATAGGCATTCCTATTTGAAAAAATCAATTTATCTCTGATTGAAGTTTTCTTAATTAATCTATCGATTTCTCCAAGTACAAATGTAATTTAAACTTGACCGTCTAACCTAAGCCCACGAATTTCACGTTTAGTGACACGGCAAAGTCAAAGCCCTCTAAGTTTTATAATCGACACCCTGTATAAAAATAATTATTTTTAAAATGTATTCCAGCTCGACCTACATACTTACACCCGCAAAGTCAATTTTTTGAATAGGGGTATGGCTTGGTCACAAAAGTCCGAGGCGTTGAGCTTGACTCACCCTGTTTAAGTAAAAAGCAACGATAGCTCTGAGAATTATACAGGGTGTCCAGTTAGTGTGTAATCCTTCGATATCTCGCAAGGTAAACCAGATAGAAGAGAATGTCAAATACAAAAGTTATTTGGTTACTTAAGGCACATATTCTAAAAATATTTTGAAATATACAGGGTGTTGCGGGAAAGTAGGATAGTGATCAACTCAATTTTTTTATATGGAACTATAACTTTTTTTTTAATTCTTCTAGTTTACGTCACTGATCTCTATTTAACCCTAAAATATTTTTGGGATCGGTTGCGACGTTGCCAAGTTATAATTTATTTTTTATTAATTTCCGGATTTGCAAGGTCGCAAGTAATACGTCCAAATTGATATATTCCTTCAACTTTTCTCAATAGTATTATACAACGAATTACTTGAATATTGAGTGGATATTATTTTGGATGTTACCAGCAATTTGTATCTACAGGGTGTTTTTGGCAGAATTTTAAATTACGGCAACTTGAAGGTCATTTTACTTTGTTTTTTTAAATGTAACACCCTGTATTTTTTATTTTAAATCGAAATATCTACTAATACCCTATATCGCTTTGTAATATTTTTTCTCGCGTTTGCGACGTTGCCAAGTTATAAATTATTTTTTCAAATTTTTAAACAAATATCCCCGATTTTAATTTATTTTAAATATAATCCTCTACTTATTTTTATTGCAATGAATTGCGCATATCGAATTTAGTACGATTTCACAATTTCAAAATTTTGTGGAGAGGTGAAATTCAATACTTGGGGGTTTTTGAACATACAGAATTCAAAAACGCTAACATCAGTGTTGTCAGATTTACCAATTTTACGTCATAATTTTGAATGGAATGCCCTATATATAAAGTCTAACGTAAAAGTGGTAAATCTAACAACACTGATGTTAGCGTTTTTGAATTCTGTATGTTCAAAAACCCCCAAGTATTGAATTTCACCTCTCCAGCTGTGGCAGTTTTGGAAATATTTAAGCGTTCCGGTACAGTTTACTGAAAAAGCGGTGTTGCCGTATCTCGATAATTAACAGAAACAAGATTTTGAAATTGTGAGATCTTACTAAGTTCGACATGTACAATTCATTGCAATAAAAATAAGTACAGGATTCTATTTAAAATAAATCTTAGACAACGCCGCAAACGCGAAAAATAACATTACAAGGCGAGATAGGGTATTAGTAGATATTTCGATTTAAAATAAAATATACAGGGTGTCACATTTAAAAAAACAAAGTAAAATGACCTTCAAATTGCCGTAATTTAAAATTCTGCCAAAAACACCCTGTAGATACAAATTGCTGGTAACATCCAAAATAATATCTACTCAATATCCAAGTAACTCGCTGTATAATATTATTGAGAAAAGTTGAAGGAATATATCAATTTGGACGTATTACTTGCGACCTTGTAAATCCGGAAATTAATAGAAAATAAATTATAACTTGGCAACGTCGCAACCGATCCCAAAAATATTTCAGGATTGAATAGAGATCAATGATGGAAACTAGAAAAATTTAAGAAAAAATTATAGTTCCATATAAAAAAATCAAGTTGATCACTATCCTACTTTCGCGTAACACCCTGTATATTTCAAAATATTTTCAGAACATGCGTCTTAGGTAACCAAATAACTTCTGTATTCGACATTTTCTTCTATCAGGTGTATCTTGCGAGATATCGAAGAATTACACACTAACTGGACACCCTGTATAAGCGTATTTACTACATTGTGCGAAGTAAAATGAGCTTACCCTCGTTGATGCTGTTCTGCAACTCGATGAGCTGCGACCTGAGCTGCGCGTTGACCAGCTCCAGTTCGGAAATGCGAGCCGCCGCTTCGGCTTCGTCCGCCCTCGGAGAGCTGTCCAGTTCGTCCAGACGGCGCTGCATTCGCTCTCGTTCGCGCTCCACCTCCGCGAGGCGGTGCTGCAACTTCAGCACCAATCCCACGTCGGCCGGCAGCGTGTCGTTGGAGGCGGTCGCCGCCCCTTCCACGTCGGAGGCGGTCAGGCTGGCGCTGGGCGGGGAGTGGCTCTCGCTGGCGGACGCACCTACGCGAATCGCAGACCATTTAAAATACTCTGTTATACAGGGTGTTCAACAAGTCAGTGGCGGCTGTTGCACCTTCTATGTTTTCCAAACAAACATGATAATGGATAATATTCTGTGTGGTGCTCTTAGACAAGGAAAGAGAGAGGACGGAATGCGCGACTGACATTTCTGTTACCAAATGGCACCAAAAATGTAGCAAAACGCTATTAAATTTACCCGTGATACGTGACTCCTGGCTCCTTCCTGATGCTGTGGCTTTTACAACCGTAAGCTGCACACCCTACCATTATGCACACCACAATATTTTACAATGATTGGTCTTAAAAACGCTAAATATCATAAAACACAGCTCACAGTTCACAGCTAATTCATATACAGGGTGAGTTTTTAGTACCGGCTCGGTCGATAACTCCACTACTGTACAAGATAGCGAAAAAAGTTGTATATAAAAGTTGTAGCCACGGATATGCTCCTTGCTCAGAAAATATTTTGATTTATACAGGGTGATCCATAACTACGTGGTGATGCAAACATGCATTTTTTTAAATGAGACACCCTATATATTATTCCATATTTAAATTCTACTAATAATTTCCGTTCTTCCAATATAGGGTATTGTTACATTATACAGGGTATTTCAAAAGTTATGACCATTTTTGTATCCAAATCGCTGTCAAATGAACGTACTGTATATCAAAAAGTGGTGAATCAAAAATCATTTTTTATACACGGATGGATAAAAAATATCATCCAGTCTTGAAATCGGCTATAAAAAAGCCCGCGACATATATTCGTATACAGGGTGATGCAGAATGCAGAATCTAGGTTTTCTCTATTTTTTTAAATGTAACCCCCAATATTTTATTATACCAAAGGATTGCTTTTATTATGCTCTTTCATCTTTGTATAGCATTTATTATGGCTGCATTCATTAGTTTCTGAGATATTTCGATTTTTCTACAAATTTTAAATATACCTTCTATTTGGTTACTAAAATTTATCTATTTTGAGAAAATACTATCAAATTTAATTTTTGCTCAACAAACAACTAAAATATAAGGCCATACTAGTACTTGATCAAGTCAAAACACGGAATTAACGAGATATTATAGGTCAAGTGTGCTGAGGAAACAATTTTATAGGCGTCACGCGTAATTATCAAGCAGATCTATCAGGTAGGCTATGAAATATTAAACGACACAGTCCAAATCAAACGATTCTCCAATCTTTCAAACGCATTAGTTTTAGAGTGCCTCCGTTCTGGATATTGCTGTTCATAGTTGATATATTCTAGAGGTAAGTAGGCAATTTCTCAAAGATTCTCCTAAATACCCCCAATGGAAAAATTAATTTTTAAAGCTGGTTTTTCACACAGTACAGAATTATTGAGCAGGTTATGAGAACTGTCAATTTTTCAAAGCCTACCTAATAAATCTGCTTGATAATTATGCATCACGCCTACAAAATTGTTTCTTCAGCATACTTGACTTTATTATCTCGTTAATTTAGGGTTTTGACTTCATCAAATAGTATCATGACCTTATAATTTAGTTGTTCGTAAAATAAAAAACAAATTCGGACGTACTTAGTCAAAATAAATAAATTTCAGTAGGTACACAAATAGAAGCTATATTTTAAATTTACCGAAAAATCGAAATATCTCGGAAAATGATGGATGTAGATGTAACAAGTGCTATACAAAGATGAAAGAGCATATTAAGAGCAATTCTTTGGGATAATAAAATATTGGGGGTTACATTTAAAAAAAAAAAGAGAAAATCTGGATTTTGCATTCTACATCACCCTGTATACGAATATGCGTCGCGGGCTTTTTTTATAGCCGATTTTAAGACTAGATGAAGAAATACTCGCAAACTCTTCAATAAAGCGAAGAAAACCGGTAACTGGGAAGCATATTTACAAACCCTAACCGAATACAACAAAGAAATCCGGAAAGCAAAACAGGAATCGTGGAGAAGGTTCTGCAGCGAAGTTGAAAACGCTTCGGAGGGAACCCGAATCCACAAAATTCTGGCTAAGAATCCGGTTCAACCGATTGGAACAATTGAAAAACCAGACGGCGAATTTACGGAAAATGGGGAAGAAACACTAAGTTTACTTCTTCAAACCCACTTTCCAGATTCCACTGTAGTTACCCCAAACAGCAGTAACCCATCAAACCTTAACACGCTCTGCTATAGAGCGAGTAAGGAAGACTGGGAGCTAGCCAAGAAAGTGGTTACCTACAACGGCATAAAATGGGCCATCAGCTCATTTGACAGCTTTAAATCACCAGGACCAGATGGAATAATACCAGCACTCCTTCAAGAGGGTGTGGAGCTCATAACTCCGCTCCTCTGTAGACTGTGCAGGGCCAGCCTAGCAACAGGCTATATTCCAGAGTCTTGGAGGGAAGTGAAAGCGGTCTTTATCCCTAAACCTGCCAGAGACCTATCTCAGGCCAGGTCCTACAGACCGATTAGCCTTTCATCTTTTATGCTAAAAGTGATAGAAAAGCTGGTTGAGATGCACATCAGGGAAACCTCTCTCAAAGAGAGGCCAATTCACCAAAACCAGCATGCCTTTCAACCAGGAAAATCATGTGAATCTGCCCTACACCAGCTGGTTACAAGAGTAGAGCACTCACTTGATAACAAGGAAATTGCAATAGCAGCATTCCTTGACATAGAAGGAGCTTTTGACCATACCTCCTTCAACTCCATATTAAGAGCAGCAAGGCAACATGCGATAAATGATACCATCTGCAGATGGATCAAATCCATGTTAAACCTTAGGAACATAAACTCGACTATGGCAGAAACTTCCTTGAGGGTGGTAGCGGCCAGGGGTTGCCCGCAGGGAGGGGTTCTTTCACCTCTCCTGTGGAATCTTGTCGTTGACGAACTCTTAAAGAAGTTAAACGAACTAGGATACTTCGCCCAGGGCTACGCAGACGACATAGTCATTGTAGTCAGGGGAAGGTTTCCCAGAACAACATCCATTCTAATGCAGGATGCACTGAAAGTTGTTGAGGACTGGTGCAAGGAGGAGCAACTACGCGTAAACCCCTCCAAAACAACACTCGTCGCCTTCACAAAGAAAAGAAAACTGGAGGAACTCATACCCCCCAGACTTTTCCAACAAACCTTGAGTTTTGGTAAGGAAGCTAAGTACCTAGGAATCATCCTCGATACGAAGCTAACCTGGAACCAACACATTCAAAAGGTAATCACCAAGAGCAAAATGACACTAATGTCACTAAAAAGAGCTATTGGAAACTCATGGGGACTAAAACCGACAGTTGTACACTGGCTGTACACTACCGTTATAAGACCCATGATAACATATGGCGCACTTGTCTGATGGCCGAAGGTGAACCAGAAGCAAGCAACCCTGGAGCTAACCAAAATCCAGAGATTAGCATGCATATGTGTGACGGGAGCATTAAAAAGCACACCGACGGCAGCAATGGAAACAATTCTGAACCTCCCACCAATTGACCTAATTGTCAAAGCAGAGGCTAGGATTGGGGCATACCGCCTCCAGTTAAATAATAACTGGTACCCGTACCGAAACGGACACGCGGCAATCACTGATTTAATTACACACCCTATATTAACCATGGGAAGTGATCACAGGATGCCAACAACATCACTTGAGAAACCCTTTAGCGTCGAAATCGAATGGAAAGGAGAACTCGAGGAAACACCCAAACAAGAAATAGTTTGGTTTACTGACGGTTCCAAAACAGACAATGGAACAGGAGCAGGAATTCACGGTCAATCTCCCAAATGTGACATCAGTCAACCTCTGGGAGTTTACGCCACTGTATTCCAAGCAGAAATATATGCAATCGACTCTTGTCTGAGAGAAAACATAAGAAGGGGATACAAAAGTAAAAACATTCTTATCTGCTCGGATAGTCAAGCGTCGATTAAAGCTCTTAACGGCTGCCAAATCAAATCCAAACTCGTCTGGGAATGCTTAGAAAACCTCAAACAACTTAGTGCCACGAACAAGGTAACCTTGAAATGGGTGCCAGGTCACAAGGGAATTGAAGGGAACGAAAAAGCAGACACCTTAGCACGAAACGGATCGGCATCCAGCTTTACCGGCCCCGAACCGGCGATAGGCATTTCAAGGTCTTTGGTAAAAACTACGATAAACCAGTGGGTGCATTCACAGCACCTAAAATACTGGCAGTCACATCCAAAGCTCAGACACAGCAAGCTGATGGTGAAACAACCCACACCAAAACTAGCTGAAGAGATCCTAAAACTAAATAGGAAAGAAACTAGGCTAATAACCGGCCTCCTAACCGGACACTGCGGCCTAAGAAAACATCTACACACATTAGGGATCTTCAAAGAAAACCCAATATGCAGACTATGTGACGAGGACGACGAAACAGCCTCCCACATAATCTTTGAACGTGAGGCTCTACGCTGGTGGAGATTCAGACTGATAGGGCCAAACAACCCCAAATCACTCCCCAATCGAGATATCGTGAAGAGACTCTTGGATCTTATCAAGGTCACAAAACTCTTCACGGATTAACAAGCGCACAAGACAATACAATAAGCCAATGGCTGCAGTGTTGGGGCTACCTAACCCGGCCTGTACGTTTGACCCCCCTAACCTAACCTAACCTAACCTAAGACTAGATGATATTTTTCATCCATCCGTGTATAAAAAATGATTTTTGATTCACTACTTTTTGGTATACAGTACGTTCATTTGACAGCGATTTGGATACAAAAATGGTCATAACTTTTGAAATACCCTGTATAATGTAACAATACTCTATATCGGATGAACGGAAATCATTAGTAGAATTTAAATATGGAATAATATATAGGGTGTCTCATTTAAAAAAATGCATGTTTGCATCACCACGTAGTTACGGATCACCCTGTATAAATAAAAATATTTTCTGAGCAAGGAGCATATCCGTGGCTACAACTTTTATATACAACTTTTTTCGCTATCTTGTACAGTAGTGGAGTTATCGACCGAGCCGGTACTAGAAACTCACCCTGTATGTAGCATCAAACGGGCGTGCGGTACCCCTCTCTTTCCTTATGTCTTGCTTCAGTTTTTCCGGAGTAAAAGTTCCTATCGAGCTCTTTAAGAACAATACAAACCCCTCCAGATAGATCAATATACAGTGCTTTTCTTTAATGACCCCCTCCCTTTTTATTTTTTGAACAAGTCAACCCAAAAAACTGATATCTGAAACAATAAGATTGATGCGTGAATACTATATTTTGGAAAAAAAAAGAAATAAATAAAAGGGAGGGGGATATTCAAGAGTAGCTCTATATACAGCTGAGTTGGCAGCAATTCAAAAAGCCCTAGAATATTTCATTAGTAATGCCGACCTTAGAGATGTTACAATCTTAACCGTCTGCAAGAGTCCCGATACGAGATTAGAGCATTTAATAATATCACCGACCTTCAGCCATGTCATCTCAGAAATAATTGAATTGATTAACAGATATGGCAATTTGGATGAAACATTAAAAATCGTATGGATTAAATAATATGTAGGTATACCTCAGAGCGACACAGTCGACAGACTAGTGAAGGCAACGACTACAGATGGAATATAAGTACAGAGCCCTGGTATGGCAGGCTGGGTTCTGAATGGGGGTGGGCACAAAAACATATACAGGGTGGTCCAATAAGCGCGCGGTGCTCTCTACCGGCCTCACCGTTTAAATTAGAAGAAAATGGCTTGAATAAAAAACGTTTCTTTTCAAATGGTCTACTTGCAAAAAATAATTTCAAAGATGGCGGACATCCGGATATACAGGAAGAAGGTATCAACTTCTTTATTTTAAATGGAACATCACGTATATTATTACGTTTTTGAATTCAGCATCGATTGGCGTTTATATTACTTTACAACAAATGTTAGTATCTCGGAAACTAAGTACAGTTTGCGGTTCTAGGTTTTAAAATCAGCAAGAAGCATACTTGTGCCTCAGTGTTATTGTTTCAAAAGCACATTAAGTAACTAGATAACTAGCCTAGCAATTTTCAAATTCGAAAAGTTTGAAACGTTAAATTTTTTTTTTCAATTGGGATGGTATGATAAGTTTCAGATTATTGGATGCGAAATTAAATTCTCTTTCACCTTTATCTAGGCATATATGGTTTCTACCTTTGATGGTTTTTCAAGATATTTGCAATTTTGTAATTATTCCGTAATTGGCGCATAGGAATTGGAAAAATCGTAGATGACGTGGCTGACAGATGAAACAATTGACAGGAAACCTTTCATCCAAAATTTTCGGCCTCTAATGCTAAAATGAGCATTCGCTCTATCTAACTGTAACCACATTATTCTTGAAAACTCCAATGGTAAATTTTCCAGCAGGTTTTCCAAATTTTCA
This sequence comes from Callosobruchus maculatus, assembly GCA_951848785.1. Taxonomy (NCBI): domain Eukaryota; kingdom Metazoa; phylum Arthropoda; class Insecta; order Coleoptera; family Chrysomelidae; genus Callosobruchus; species Callosobruchus maculatus. The sequence continues at coordinate 575,806 of CATOUR010000214.1, forward strand.
TTTAGAAAGCATTATTTATGTGGTTTCCAATAATACCATCCCAAAAAGAAAAGAAAGTTTCTGGTTGACGATTTACGCATGAAAATTGTGTGTGTAAAGATGGTTCTATAACACCTCACAGAGGAGCAAAAACATGACCGATTGGCTATTGCGCAGGGCTGCATTGAACAGGTTGAAGATGATCCAGCCATTCTCGATCATGTAATTACTGGCGATGAGAATTGGTTTTTCCAATATAATCCGGAAGCAAAGCGGCTTAGCCAACCGTGGCTCTCGCTGGTGCCCCCAGACCCAAAAAAGCAAATTTGGGCAAATCCAAAGTCAAAATAATGCTGATTTGCTTCTTTGACAGCAAGGGGGTGGGCCATAAAGAGTTTTTTCACGTGGACAGACCGTAAATCAACAATTCTATGGCGGAGTATTTGAACGATTGTGAAAAAGAGCCCAGAGAGTCTGTCCAGACATCGCAAATCATGGATCCTTCACCATGCCAATGTGCCATGTCATGGTAACGCAGCTTCTGACATTAAAAAACATTCCAGTGGGGCCGCAGCCCCCACACCCGCTGGATATACCGCCATGTGACTTTTTTTGTTTCCCCGAATTAAACAAGTGATGAAAGGAACACAATTCAAGTCAGTTGGAGACATCCAAGACCTCGTAACTAGGGTACTCCAGGAGCTTCCGGTTGAAGCATTCCAGGAGTGTTACGAAAGCTGAAAAAACATTGTTGTGTCTTGATATTTGAATATTCGTGTTTTGTGCAATCAGTCCTGTTAATTTATTGTCAGACTTCATACATCTTCACTGGACTAAGTATGGTTCAAGATTTGGATTAGACTTACTGTCTTCCACCTTCCATCCAATGTTGTCTAAACGCTCTCTGGTTCCACTGCTAGCCGTAGACCTCGTCGAGCCGTACCCTTGATCTTCACCTAGATACAACTGCCTACCGTTCACACCGTTCACCATTACTTGTTGCTTCAATTCTTCGTATCTCTGTTCGAGCTGGTTGTACTCTTGAAGTAGCCTTTGATATGACTCACGGGTATCGTCGGTCTCTTGAAGCATCATCAGCTTCTGTTCTTTGATGTGAATCTTAAGTTTTTCTTCAGCACCCTACAGAAACGATATAGTGGAAATTAGTCTTTGAAAGTAGGAGGCAAGGCTTTATCAGAGGATTAATAATAATGATAACAATAATAAAACGTCTATTAGTTCTCCTTGTCGAAGTCCACCTAACGCTACTCTACATAACTGGATAAATTTCATACTTTATGGCTCTTTTAAAACCTGATAAGTTTTGCTTTTTTCATTACTAAAAATTTCATTATAAATTTTTGAGGAATTATAGGGGAAAGATTTTAAACGGATGGTTTTTGACTGATGAATTTGTAATAGATGTTCATTAAGTGTATTACAGTTATGGATATATAAACTGAATCTGAGGCACAAGGGAGCTTTGTTATGCAGTATATTATAGACAAGAATAGCTAAACATCATTCTCTTCTAATAAACGTATTTAGAAAGTGCAGTTCTCACAGTTTTTCAGGAACATGGTCTCTTCTGCCTAAAGAAAAGGTTAGATGGCTTAGATGGCTCAATACTAGTATCTCGTATAATTGCGTTCTAAGACTGACTTAGAAAAAACAAACTTTTGACAGTATCACAAGGCCCAATTCGAACCCCATCCACAAATATGTTCTGGTTACTTTTAGAAATATTACCAAAAAGGATTAACTTTGTCTTATTTGGGTTGATTTCCAAACCATGCTTACAAAAGTTAACAAGCGCTTCATTTTTGAATAGCTTTTATAAAGTTGAGTTGATATTGCTATAGAACCATACCTATTTTCCGAGGAATAATGAAGTTGTAGATGTAGAAAGTGTAGAAAGAGTTCTCGAGAATCTCAAAAATATGAGAATATTTGTCCCGCTTTCACGATAGTCTGAGATAGAATAGCGAATATTTGATTGGGGAACACATAATTTTCCTAACATCTAATAGTCCAGGCAGTAGGGATTGTTTGTCCACAAAAGGTCGGAAAGTGATGAAATTTGGTGGGACGGTAGACATGGGTCCCCTTAATCTATACCTAAGTTTGCGACGTCGGAGGGTTGCCGCTCGGGGGGTGGGGGTGAAAACTCTGTTTCGCGACGATTTACGAAAAATAGCGTCGTTCTGGTAAGTACTATCGAAAAAAGGTTCAAATGATGAAATAAGAAAACAAAATTCTGCATAATTTTAGTCTATACACTTTTCGTGTGCGACCAATGGTTCCATTCTACAGTGCGCCAAACTTAGGGGGTGATTTGCGTATGTTTTAAGGCATATGTTAGTCGTGATTTCAGCTACTAAATCCAAACGAAAACTATATTTTAACGTAATTAGTAATTAAATAGATACAATCGATCTGCTAAGATAAATATTATTAGTACCAGTGGTAGTAATGCGAAACCCAACTCAGTATCTAGCAGATTATATTGAATACTGCCTAAGGGAAATTATCACTAGAAAGAGGATACCCAGAACACTTGTACGCATAAAAAACTAAGACCAATACAAATAAGGATCAAGCAGCCAGTCACTTTCGTGAGCTAACCATCAGCATCATTAATAAACTTTGACTTTGCCTGATCGGCTTCAAAATCAAATACTCTACCTTTTCGTTCATACGGACAATTTCGTTGATATTTTCTAACTCGTTTCGCAACTTAGCTGTTTCTTGAGCCCATAGCTCCCTCTGTTTCTCCATTTCATTTTTGTATTGTTCCACTTGGTGTATCAGGTCCACCTTTTCTTCCTTTTCCTGTACAATCTCTTCCTGTAGCTTGGCTATGAATTTGTTCTTTTCTATCATAAGGTTGTTAAGATTCTTTATTTCGATTTCCATAGCTTTAAACGCCACCATTTTGTTCCTGCAACAGAGTAAAGTGATCGTTTCTCTAATTCACATCAACAGAAATCGAAAGTAGTGTTTATTAAAATTTGCTTTGCTCTATTTAAGTTACGTGTCAACTTCCGTTAACACAATCTTTTTATAGCAGCTGCCGTACTCTGGTATTTAGGCTTAGCCTTCGCGGTCTGCTCAGTTATAAAAACTTTTTTGAAGTACGCAGTAGAATCGAAACAATATACTTCATTCTTTGACATTTTCATACACCGTTCCCAAAAAGTCCCGGACCAAATGAATAGCTCGGTGCCCTACGGTCACAAAAAAACACAGTTAAGACAAACGTCTAAGAACTTTTCCTGGCTATCCGATGGCGACCTTTATGGTGACCTTGGCCTTTACACTTAGGGTCATACCAAGGTCAAATCGACTTTCTTAAGTCCCTACTTTGACCGAAATGAAAAATGGAGTCAAGTTGATTGACTCAGTACTTCCCACACATAATGATGATACCATTTTATTATTTCCCATTGCATGGAGCTATGGTCTAAAATCCCCTTGCAACTAAATTATCGCCCATTCGCCCGAAAAAACTACATCCAACACAAAAACCCTCGTAAATAGTTTCTTGCGTCTCCCTCCTTAGGAACTAGGGCGCCACAGTTTTTTTCTGCATGCTTGCACTGGACAATGCGAAACGATCAAGAGCCTCCAACCCGTCTAAAAACGAAGTTTGAGCTGATTTTATGTTTTTGTTTTTTTGATTATTGCTGCGCCGCCACTGACACGGTTTTTCAAAAACAGAGTCGTTTTCCATTCTCGCAGCGGTAATAAATTCTGTGTCAAAATTTTATTAACATCAATTCAATAATTTTCACTTTACGCAATATACATAGAACGAAATAATGCAAAACCCGTATGTACAGATCACAAAACTGGTTTCTGTAATAGGCAAGCCAATGTTCGGATGGACCTAAAAAATTGTAATATGCCGCTAGATATTTCTGCTACAGGTCAATAGATGGACTATTATGAATACAACAAATTTTTCAGTTTTACTACCCCCACCCCCCAACCGCTTGGATTTCACCCTACCCCAAAAAAAATTGAAAATGATCAGGAACCCCTAAAACGCCTAAAAACAAAGTTTAAGCTGTTTTTATATTTTTAGTTTTTTTATTATTGGCGCGCCCCCACTGAGCCGATTTTTCCAAAACATACGCGCTTTCCATCCTCGCCTTGGGAGTAATACTATGTCAAAATTTCATTAAAATTAATTGAACAATTTTGGCGTTACGCGATATCGAACGATCTAAAACAATACTCGTATGTATACATCACAAATTCTAAGTTCCGTGGTTTCTATAATAAGCATGCAACGTTCGGGTGGACCTAAAAAAGTGTATCATGCCGCTAGGTTTTTCATTCACATATCAATGGACAGCCCATTACGAATACAACAAATTTTTCAGTATTACAACCCCCCACCCCCCAACCACCCCAAATTTACCCCCACCCAAGAAAAAGTAGAAAATGATCAGGAACCCCTAAAACGCCTAGAAACGAAGTTTGAGGCATATTTGAAATTATTCGTTTTTTGCTAATTACTCCGCCCCCCGTATAACGATTTTCAAAATTATAGGAACATTACCTACTACGACCCCACAGCATAACGCTACCCAAATTTCATCACAATCCATCCAGCGGTTACTAAGATTACGAGGGTAGAAAAACGCGACAGACAGACAGACATACAGACAGACAGACAGACCGACAGACCGAGAGACAAACCGACAGACAGACAGACCGACGGAAATGAGTGACGTGGATTTTCGTTATGTACACATCATAAAACGCCCAAAAAGTGAATTATTATCTCAAAATCAACATTTTGCGCGACCACAATACTCCCCTCACCTATCGGTGTGGGAAGTAAAAGCACGGAAAATTATACATCCAGATATGACCTTGACCTCTTGTAAAATTTGACTTTAGGTGATTTGGAACGTTCTCCACGTTCATGAGATTGACCGTAACTTGGGCCTTCAATTAATGTTCTGTCTGCCACGTTAAATCAACCACTTAGTGGTGGTATTCGCGATCTCGATCGATGAAAAGAGTTATATCGGTTCATTTTTAACCGACTAGGAGGTTGTCCATCCGCCATATTAACGCCACTATCTAAAGGATTAACGTTTTGGTCTCCGATCCCAATTCCTTAACTAAACTATTCTCCAAATTTTCCGTGCATTATCTTGGATCTGTCGACATGGTAAATGGGGATATTTAACTACTATTGTCTTGACCACTGTTTTTGTGCAACTCCTACTTCTCAAGATACTCTGCTCCTTATACTTTGGCACTGACCTAACCATTCAAGGTAAAAGTTTTCAAGGTCATATCTGAACATAAAATTTTCCATGCTTTTCATTTCCCGTCTTAAAAGTATGACTTTCCATTTAAGAAAATTGGCTTGACCTTGAAGCCAGGAAAGGTTCTTATAATTTTTATCTCGATCATTTTTTTGTGCGGCCTCTACTTTCCAAGATACCCTGCTTCACATTTTGATCTTGACATCATCATCCAAGGTCAAAATTTTTATATGGTCAAGCTCATATATGGACGTCAATTTTCCGTACTTTTCATTTCCGGTGTTAAAAGTATGGGTTTGCGTTTGAGAAAATCGATTTGACCTTGAATGTCAAGGTCAGGGTCACCATAAAGGTCACCACTGCAGAGCTAGGAAAAGTTCCTATAACTTTTGTCTTGACCATTTTTTATGCAACCCCTACTTCCCTAGTTGTTCATTTCGTTTGAGACTCTTTGAATAGTATACTCTTTAAAACATCTTAAAAAAGTTATTATCTTAAGAGAGTGAAATATCTCTTGTAGCATTTAAACAGAAGCTGTATGAATTTTGCTCTATCAAGAGAGAAATAGATTATTATATTAACTCTTACTTCAACTCCGTTACTTCATTTTGGTAGTTCTTGAGCTCCACATTGACTTTATTCATCTCGTCTAACTTCTGTTGTAAACTGATAATCTTATTCTCCAGACCCTTATTGAGTTTCTTGACATGTTCGATAGATCTGGCTTCAACTCGCAGTCTTTTATACAACCTTCTGGCCAGAAACCTGCGAATTGCTGCTTGACAGATGATGATTTGTCGCAGCTTTTGTCTGTATCTTTTGCGTGCCAAGTAACCTCTGATATATTTCTGAATGATGACTGCCTGGAATAGAAAATACAGATATGGTTTAAAATATCCCGCGATTTAGTTTATTCAGAATTATGGCTAATATAATTGAATGTTAGTTAATGCTGCTTATGGTTTTCAAGATGAATCGCTAGAAAATAATGGAACCTTTGTTTGTCAACAAGTGAACTTAGAAGATCATCCTTGGGCGTTGATACACTACTATTGCCTGAGTTTAACGTTTGCAGAAGACTGACGACTCTATAAGGAATCATCACCTAGATTTAGCTCCGATAAGACTGAGGCAATAGTACTGCGAGGATCTAGAATAAAGAGCCAGAATGATAGTCTCCTGTAAGTCCGTGAAGTACTTGGGAATCTATATATACAACGAGATGTGCTTCTGAGACCACATTAGGAAGTAAAGCCAGATGGATGAAGCTAGAATACTAATGCTCTCTAGACTAATATCGAATACTAGGGGACCTAGCAGTAGAAAAAGAGGGCTTCTGAATGGAATCGATTATCCTTCACGGAGCGCCAAATTAGCACAAGTTACTCAAAAGGAAAAAAACATCAGCAAGTTCTGGACAGGCTGCAAAGGAAGCCACTGCTGAGTTTAGCCCACAGGACCGTAGAGAAGTGGCAGCAGATATGGCCTCAAACTCAAAGGACGAAGGTTGCGCGATAGACAAAAAAACGTATACCATCCGTAGGAGAATGAGTAAATTGCGAACACAGGGCTACCTGTTATTTATTGAAGCCGACTCTAACAATCACATGGCCCGTTCCGCGTCTATCGGAAAAGGGTAGAAAGAGCTACTCATGAGCATGACCAGTGCCGCCATTGCGAACAGCTAGACATGGCGGAATATACGCTCTTCTAGTGTGAGAAATGGCCTGTGCAATACTACCGGAGGACCCGAAGGCAGATAAAATAGCGTGACTGATGATCTTTCATAAATTTGATTGGAAGACCGTCTACTGCATGCTGAGGAAGATCCTGAACGCTAAAGAAAGCGAAGAACGTGGAAGCGGTAATTAAATGCAAGATCAACGAGCTCGAACTAGCCCTACACTCGTGTTGTTATGTCGTTCGACAAAGATTCCGTGAGTGGTAGGACGGCTTGAAGGTAAGAAAAAAGGGAACAGGTTTTAGCCGTAGTGGCATGTCGAATGGACGTGTTTACGTCCGTTGGACATGACATCTGAGAACTCAAGCTGGTTCAATATTGGGCAAGCAGACTACTCTCTCTCACACTTCCGGGTGTGCGAGTGCTTTTGTCCTTGCGATCAAGCCGACTTTCCTAAAGTCTTTATAATAAAAAAAACTGCTGCCTATGTTACTGATTGCCTTACCAATTATAAGCTGCCCTCAGCCAACTATCAGTACACTGAAGGACAAATTGATTGACCAGTAACATGATTTTTGACAGTTTATGGTCCATGTGAAAGCAAAAATATTGAAATAATAATAAAAAATTCACTCACTTTGGCGTTGTACTTGAGATGTAGAAACCGTAACCTTGCCAGGTATCCTCTTGCGTATTTTTGAATTCCCACAATACATCGATGGATACTGTGATACTTTCTCCTCTGTAGAAATCCTCGAACATACCTTTGGATAGTAACAGCAGCCCTCTGTTCTCGAATACTTTGTGCCAATCTTAAAAAAATTGAATGATTAGAATGATGTTAATAAACTTATAACACAAAACTGGACTGGAATGATTGAGCCAGTTCTCATTTCATCGTTTTTATAATCAACTGCTGAGTTTTACATTAGGCCAAGAAGAATGAAAATTATTGACTTGGATTTCCTTTCTGTAGATACTACCTTGCTAATAGCCCAGAGTAGCGCGGACCTACAAAGAATGATGAACAAAACCGTGAATAACAGTGAAGAATGTAGGTCGTTCGCTTCACATTAAAAAGACAAAATTCATGATCAGCAGCAAAGCAACTGTGCATGGAAGATTGTATGTTCGCAATGAGGCAGTCGAGAGAAAGAAAGAGTGCAAATCCCTGGATACCATTTTCAACGAGACTGGAGGACCCTTTTGAAAAATAAGGTCTAGAATAGGTCAAGCTAGAGCTCCATTCACAAATATGCAAAAAATATCCTGCTCTAGTGATCCAAACATCGAACTTAAATCAGATTGGCCATATTTGCTACATTTTCTCAATCCTTCTCTATAGGATGAAGCCATGGACGACGAACAAAGTTGATCTGAAGAGGCTTTTGAGATGTGGGTATATAGACGCATACTCCGTATAACGTTATGTGTGGAGAAAGATACCACATTCTACATCTGATAATACGAGGGAAAATACCCAAGGAAAAAGGAATGTGGCGAGAAGACGCGCTCCATGGATGAAAAACTTACGAGAATGGTAGCACTGTACATAAACAGAATTATTATGAGCAACTGCATCTAAAGCAAGAATCGCCATGATGATAATCAAGCTTCTCAGAGGAGACAACACATAAAGAAGAAGATGAAACTTGAAATAACGTATTACTGAAAGTACAAAAATATTTTGGTCATAATACTTTTACTTTGCCTTACTCTGACATGTGGAATTATTGCATTTGTAATAATACTGATAGTACCCTGCTTGCTTCCACAACGGACAATGGAATAATCCCGATAAAGTATGATGTTTTGAGTCATAAAATCGAACATTTTTCTGGTTGCACGCCTTCCAATATTTTCTTACCTCCTTGCCAGCAAACCCCTTCCATATCTCTGTATCAACATTGCAGACTTCTTCATTTTCAGATACCTTCTTCTATATATGAAAGCTCTGATGGTCTTCTGGATCATTATGCAGCACTGTTTCTGTTTGTCGGTCTTCAGTTTCTCCAGATATGCCACTTGACCAGCTCTGAAGAATATTTTGGTGTTGCCGAACTGGTACATATCAGGGTCTTTTATGTATTGATGTAGGATGTTTTTGCAGGTTCCTTGAATGTTGTTTTTGTCGATGTCCTTGAATTTGCATAATACGCGATATCTGGAAATAATCATATACTAAAATTATTTGTTTGGAAACTGCATCTATAAAAAGGGAATTAAGTTGATTGACTTAGAACTACAATTTACTAAAGCACAATTGGGGTTTGAGTATACTACTTGTAAGTGAAATCCGAATACTGGAAAAAAGGGTTGAATATAATTTAATAAACGAACTCATTTGCCATAATTAGTTTATAAAAAAATACAACAGATCAATAATGGGTGGGCCCTCCATGTTGACGAATGCACTCCTCTAGCCTACGCGGCATGATCGTAATCTGGTTGTTAATAAACTTTAGAGGACACCCTTCCAAGCTGCCCTCACAGCGTGTTCCAGGTTGTCCAGTGTGGTCGTCGGAGGATTGGGTAAATCGCCTATGTATCGACCCATCCAATCCCATACTTTTTCAATTGGCGATAAATCGGGTGATTGTGGAGGCCAGGGGAGTACCCTGACCTCAGCTTCCTGTAGAAACCTCATCGATACCAATATGAGAACGTGTATCATTTTGCTGGAGGAAACCCTCTCCGAAGCCTCTGGCATGAAACGGAAATTGATTCTACCACCTCATTCACATAACGTTGAGCAGTCGTTGTGCCACGAATCATAGGTAAAGGTGACTTGCTGTTGAATGGTAATGGCATCCCAAACCATCAACCAATAGGACAGCGCTCAACAGAAAACTGGGGATCATGTTGTTCACCCCGTCGTAGTCTTACGCGTTGGCGTCCGTCATGTGCCCCCAGTCAAAACCTGGACTCGTCGGAGAAGGCCGTCTCATGCCACTCAGCATGCCATTGTCGGTGTTCTTGACACCAATCTAACCGTTGGCGACGATGATTTGCAGTGAGTGGAAGCACTAGATCCGGACGATATGATCTAAGCCCATTTCACTCAATCTGTGGTACACTGTGCGGATTCGAATGGGCCGTCCTATAGATGCATACCAAGCGTCAGAAACAGTGGGTCGCATTTTGTCTCGAAGGGCCAGTAGTCGTAGATGACGATCTTGCGGGTCTGTAGTTCTTCTACGTGCTCTAGAACCTCTAGCTCGCTGCAATCGCCCTTCTGCGATCCATGCACGCTATGCTGCTACAACTGTAGCCACGGTACGCCCCATGGATACAGCAATTGCTCTGAAAGAAGCACCACGTTCTCGTTGGCCTACAATCCGATCCCGTTCAAGGGGGCTTAACTGCGTGAACTGGGGCTGTTGTCTTCTAGGGGGCATTTTTACACAACCAATTCACCTCTTTTACACAACCAACTGGTCTCGCGCCACATTTGTAACAGATATCAGCGTTTTTGAATCAACAAAAGCCATGCTTTGTTCTTACTCGTCTAGATTTTTTTAGAGGTGCTATGTAGGTAAATAGCATCTAAATGAACAAAAAGTGACATATATGTACTAGAAATGGTGCTGCCAAGCTGTGTACAAATTTTCAATGCAAATATTCTTTTTTTTTTCTAGGTGTTCCGATTTCACTTGCGTATAGCATATATTTTTTTGTGACAAATGGAAAGAGCATATATAAGTTTTATAACAAAACTATATTTTTCCTTTTTTTCGCGATAATTGTATTTACAATACAAAATGTAACAATAAAGTGAACTGAACAGAACCACAAGAAAACCTTGTAAGTTATTAGGGATGAGAATCCTACAAGTTAAGTTTTGCTTATATCTCCTAAAAATTTAGGCATGAAGTAGTGTTGTGTAAAGATTTGATTTCCGAAAGACTTATGTTAGTATTATAAAAAATTCCACATTTATGAAATTCACCTGTAGAAGAAGTCAGCATAAATCCATCGACTTGGGAATCCAGCAGCTGATATTCTGATGGTTTCTAGAACTCCGCAAGCTCTGAGTTGCTGTACTACCCTGGTTGGATTGTAATCAAAGGCGCTCTTGGAATCGTTCGGTTTTATGCAGCGCACATAGTGAGGCGTAGTTGAGTTCAAAGTGGACATGAGCATGTTCAGAGAATCCCGGAACTGAGAGCCCACTGTCTTTTTGTGCGTCTTCTGGGCGGTTGGTGCAGGCTTGGCGGCTGAGATTTTCAATTTTGTGCCTAAAAATAAATCGTAAGGGTTGTGTTTTTATAGATTTTAAATTGTTTTGATGTTGCTCTCCTTTTATGGAATTTATGTGCTTTCAACCTATTATGGCGAAATGGCAGCACAAGATTTCAAGATATCTAACCTTCATAACAAAATTGACTTTAAAATGAAGGGTACATTTTACATATGTCACGATGTAAACAAATATGATTCCGCAAAAGCCATATGAAAAAGAAAAGTTTGTCCAACTTACTGAAATTTGGAATAGGGGTAATGATAGTATGTTTCCGTAAACCCAAATTCTGTTTAATGGCAGTTCCTAATACACTCCTGGACAAAATTACAGCACCACCACTTGGCTTTTAGAAATTGCTCTTAGAGAAATAAAAAAATAGAATAATCAACATTGTTAAGTGTGCATTATTTATTAGCAAAAAGAATCATATTCCATTCAACAAGATTTAACTAACTAAATTCATTTGTAGGAAAGAATCGATTTTTTTTCATTACAACTTCGATACAAAAATGAAAGAATAGCCCCAAGAACAATCATAATGTATTATTAATATCGCTTGTTGCCACTTCCAGCTGCATTAACCGCTTGAAGTCCTCGCGGCATTCCTCTTATCAAATTTTGAAAACTTTCCTGTGACATGTGTGCAGCCTGTTCCAGTTCAGCTAATGTTCGGGGAGGAGTATTTCTTTGCCGAATACGCCTTTTTAACATATCCCAGATGTCCTATTGGTTTCATCTCGTGGGGACCAGCCTAAAGTGAGAATTCCCACGTCATGAAGATATTGAATAACCTCCAAAGCAACGTGAGGCCTACCATTATCATGCATTAGTAAGAAATTCGCTCCTATGAATGGGGCAAATGGAACTACATGTTCTTCAACCACCTCCAACACATATCTTCGTGCAGGTGTAAGCAGGGACACTAACTCCGTACAGGCATCGTAGGCGATGCCTCCCAAAACATACGACTTCCTCCAGCAAATGGCTCCCTTGGAGATATGCATGCTTGGGCAAATCGTTCATCGGCTCTTCTCCATAATCTAGAACGACGATCTGGTGATCTTAAACCAATTCTCGTCTCGTTTGTAAATAAGACGCGCCTTCATTCATTTACAGTCCATCCCGAGTATTATCTTGCAAATCTTAAACGACTCACACGGTGTTGCCTGGTGAGGAGAGGTCCAGTTGCGGGTCTTGTTACTTAAATTCCCTGCATAGAGGCGTCTCCTAACTGTACGATCTGAAATATGGACATGTCCCACTTCCCTAAGCAAATCGTTTACACTACGGCTGGTAGATGCCAGTGGCGTGCCGAAAGGGCCCGCAGAGCTCGCGGTGCGGGGGGGCCCCGAGCATCCGGGGGGCCCCCTTTGACACCATTCAGTCACTTTATGGTTTTTTAGCGAAAGTCTGCCTTGCTGACAAGCCTTAAACGCTAAAATGAAAAACAGTAGAACTGTGAGATCTACCTTAAAAAACTATGTCCCACCAGATGGTCATCCAGGGTCGAATCGATAATTTCATTAAAAAGTAACTATTTAGTCGTCGTTAAATGTTTGTCGAATCTAGCTATAATAGCAAAGAAAAAAATCTGATAGGGATGAGGCAAAGGTCTTACAAAATATAATAGAAAATTTTGAATTTATATTTTTATTAACATTTCAAGGAAAAATATTTGAAAACGTCAATTTACTTTCAAAATGTTTGAAAAAAAGTGATATATATATTGGACAAGCCACAGATTTAATTGCATATGTTTCAGATCAATTAGGGAATTTAAGAAATAATTTTGAAAAGATCTTTGAAACTTCAGTAATAATACAAAAGATTGGGGTATTGAACCACAATTTACAGACAAAAGAATTTGTACTACTAAAAGGTTTTTTGATGAAATGGCGGTTGATAAACCAGTTGAAGACTCTAAAAATCATTTAAGAATTTTAGTATCCAATACATGCCTAGAACTATTTTAGTGCAACTAAAAAATAGACGTGAGGCATTCATAAATGTCTATTCAAAATTCGATATTTTAAACCCCAAAACACTTATTGAAGATCAAAGAGTGGAAATGATTAATAAAAATCTATATGTAAGCCTGAAAAATCTTAACAGTATTAGAGAATTTTCTGATTTTATTTTCGAAAAAAATCAATTGTTGGTTAGTAGTGTACCTGAGATTTGCACTGCATTCCAGTTGTTTCTAGTACTGCCTGTTACATCGGCTCAAGCACTCATTTTCAAAACTAAAACTAATAAAAAGTTTTGCAAGATCGACAATGGGTGTATCGCGCCTAAGTTCTTTGGCATTAATTTCTATAGAAAACGAATGGGAAGAAGGCATAGACTTAGGCCAAATAGTTGATACATTTGTTACTTTACATACAAAAAATAGTTTTTTCTTTACATGAAATGCAAGTCAAATCATAATAATAAAATGTTTAGAGTTAATGTGAATTATTTATTTCTGTTACATTTTTGTGTTATAAATGTTTTTTCTGTTTATTTTTGATTTTCTTATAGTTTTGGGTTGTGCGTTAATAATGTTTATTAAATAAAGTTATATCTCAAATTTTGTAGATTTCTGCGCTAAACCTAAAACCCATAGTGACCATATAATATCGAGGGACTTTGTTACATTAATGTGATTAATCGATGTATAATTATATCGTACACCAAATTTTTTCCATCTATAAACCGATTTGAAATGTTATTTTTTATATAGAAGGGAGGCCCCGTGAAAAAAAATTGCGGAGGGGCTCTCGAAGGCCTTGGCACGCTACTGGTAGATGCTATGTTTCTTAGAACATTGAGGCGCACAAAATTGTCATCTCTTTGAGAAGTAGCCCTATTTCGTCCTTGTCCTGGCCTTCTTGTGTAACTTCCGGTCTCCCGAAAACGCTGCACAGCTCTTATAACCGTTCTGTGATGCATGCCTAAAACGCCAGCCACATAATGTGCACTTCGACTTTCTCCAACTAAAATTATTGCTTGGACTGCTTCATTTTCAGTTAGATGTCGTGACGGTCTATCCATACTCAATCGCGAGAACGGTTTATGTTTCATAACCGTAAATAGTACAAAGTACGACTGAAACAGTAGTTGCCTTAGGCCTTAGGTACATGCAAGGAGCAAAATAAGAAATTTCAATAATTCAGAAGAACTTGACCTTCAACACCAAGATAAGTGTAAACATTGTTTTTGTCCAATTCTGCTTTTCTTACCAGCAAAGATAAATAGCTGTTTTGATTAATATTTATTTTTGTTAAAATATTATTACAAACATGAGCAGCGATAATTTTGCCCAGGCCAGGAATGTATATTGGACCTCATAGACTCTGTAATGGATATCGGAAGCTGAGGTGACCTTGTCGAAAGACACATTTTAAGTCTGCAGAAGTATAACCTACTAAACGAAGCATAACGAAGCATAAACGAAGTCAAGTAGAGGATGATGCATGCAGGATGATTACGCATATGAAAAAATGGTGGATGTACGATTACTTTGAGTGATACATATGTGCATTCACCATTATTTAAAATTCAAAAAGATACATTTAGTAACCATTTTCTGACATTATTCATTTTAGAGCTGTTGTTGGTCAATGGAATTCATCTATAGAAGTATTTCAAACTCGATGACAAGTCGAAATTAATTCCACAAGAAATGTCAAAATGAAAAACTGCTTACCAGGTGCTGCTAGTTTCTGAGCATCTGAGGCAAACAAAGTTTTTACCAGATGGTTCTTGCTTCTCCTGATAACGTTAATTTGATCTTCTATAACTGTATCCCTATTCTTCTCCAAAAATCCACTGCTATTGTATTGAACCTTGTCTGCAAAGTGGTTTATAATAAAAGAAGACGAACCAAAACGTCCTTTCGAAAAGTGCGGATATTTTGCACACTTGGAGTATAATTTTTCGGTCCATGTCCCATCTGTTCCTCTGGGCATCTACAAATTAAGTATTTTTATCTATTTAGTTCCCATCAAGTTAAAACTATCCGAAATAGAGGGACCACTTATGGTGTTTGCACTGCATTTTGTTGCAACCAAGAATGTCTTACTGGATGTTTGACGATCAGCTTGTCATAAAAACATTATCGTATAAATTGCAACTTACCTTACATTCTTCATCAAGTAAATCCAAAATCCCTAACTTTGCCTCTATCAAGTCAATGCATGGTTGGTTGTCGTAGAAGTCAATCATTTTCCACGCGATGCCCTCTTTTATGTATTCTTCCTGTTCCAGCTTGAATACGTGTAAGTTGAACTGCTGTTGTAGTTTTTCGTTGGCATAGTTTATACAGAACTGTTCGAATGAGTTTGTTTCAAAAGTTTCAAAACCTGCAAAAAATAACTAAGAATGACACGTAAAATGTGGCAATGGTAGACTGCTTCAGCAATACTATTAAAAATGAATGAAATTTCAGTACAAGGTACAAGATACCGGCAAGATGCAATTGTGCTATCATGATTCACGAGGTTACTTCCATATTAGGCACTTTTGATTACAGTAAATAGCAAATAGCAATGAACCTCATGTGTATTATAAACATATAGTTGTTATGCAGGTTATTCACTTCAAAGATCCAATTACATGTCACTTAATGAGGATTATACAAATCAAATCGTTATTCAGAGCTAGAATGAAAATTTATTATTTATTGTTACAGGGAAATTTTCGATTTTACTTTCGATGCAATCAGACGGATGTGATATTGTAATAGTGGAAATTATTCAATTTGAGCTATTATATCTTTTGGGCGTTTAATGACATCTGCACATAACACTTACAAAGAAGTCTCACGTTGGCTTACCAACTGTCGAAATGGAGGGAGTCGAGTCACGTCCGTCAAGCCTTTTGGGATCAACATCAAAAATAACATGTCCTGGCACGACCACGTCGTCAGTAGTGCTAAAACGGCATCACAGTATAACTGTGATGGCATCCCAGAAGCTTGGAGTTTTGGTCCGCTGTAGGAAGCTGTATGCACCAGAGCAACTACCGCTGCTCTACAAGGCACAAATCCGACCATAGCTAAAGTATTGCTCCCATGTGTGAGGATGCGCTACGGAGCACTATCTAAAGCTTCTGGATACTATCCAGAATAGAGCAATTAAGACTAATCGGTACGCCTAACCTCACACAGGACCTCCACAGCCTGGAACATCGAAGAAGGGTGACTGAGCTGTCCCTGTTTTACAGATTCTATCATGGAAGATGTTCGAGTGAGGTCTCCCAGATAATAACTCCAGAGGCCGTCCGACCGAGAAACACTAGAGAGGCTTTGCGAGATCATCCTTACCAGGTCGAGATCCCTACTGGCTGAACCAGTCTCCTCCAGCATTCCTACTTTTGGAGAAGTTCGACGCTGTGGAAAGAGCTGCAGCGATTCAAATCTAACGTGCACCGATACTTATCCTCTCGCAGCGCTTATATAGCATCGTAGGCTTTCAGCCTTTGCGGGAGGCTGGCCGTAAAAAAAATGTTGATAAAAATAAATACACATGAAATAGAATACACCGTGGAAGCTGAAGTTTACAAAGATTTGTTGAGGAATAATACGATAAAAGTGGGATCGAGAAAGGCAGCAGTAATGGTGCAATGTATGATACGGAGCGTGAGATGTACGATGGGCGATCAAAATGATTTAGCCTGATTGAAATTAATAACAGGCTAAGATGGCAACCAGTTGATGGAGGTTTAACACCCGTATGCACCGTAAGTCAGTTGCGCGATTAGTTACGTGAACCTGGATTAGATTACTTGTTTACTATGCACCGCAAGCTGACAAGTTTGTCACTGTCAAAACAATCTCGCTAACAAAACCTTGCCGTATCTCCAATCTAGATTAGTTAATCTCTTGGCGGTGCATGGCTAGATGCCAAAGAAGAAGAAGAAGAATTAGGATTAGAATCGCCAAACGGTGCATACGGGTGTAAAGATTGTTTTGACAGTGACAATGTCAAAATTGTCAGTTTGCGGTGAATAGTAAACAAGTAACCTAATCTAGGTTTACGTAACTAATCGCGCAATTGAGTTGTCTTGAACGAGAACTTGCATGGTTAGAATCTCACCAGCCAAACGATCTTGTTGTATTAAAGTAAGAGCCATATAGCCGTGACGTGGTAACATGTAGGGATGATAATCTTACCGTAGATATCCAAAATGCCTATGAATTTATGCTTAGGCAAGTTCGATTCTAGCACTTTGTTGATAATAAGAACAATCCAACTAAACAGCTCAGCATAGATATGCTTTGCAAGTGCATCTCTAGATATTATGGCTTCTTCCACAGTCATAGGTTTCAGAAACACGTCTCTCATTGATACTAATTTTCTAGTGCACAGCCACTGTCGCATTTCTTCTTCGTCTATTTGCAGAAGCTCGGCGAACTTCTTCATATATTTATCTGTCGTCTGAAGAACAGAAAATGCCATGAGTATTTTTAATACTTTCACTTGGGAAACTATAGTAGTAGAAATCGAATAAATTAAAAACAAAAACACCTATTTAAAAAAAACCTTTTATGAAGATGAAGTGCTCTAAAAAGAAGAAATAAAATTTCCCTTTAAAATTTTAACTCTCAACTTATAGCCTCATTATGCACAATTTATATGACCATAAATTGCTAACTTAATCTGCCAAGATTAGTTTTTACTATATACTACAGCAAAGCATAAAAATTTCAAAGGTCCGCTATATTGGATTAAGAGTAATGTCAAACTATTTTTCTAATTGTTCTCGACAAACCCTCTAATTTGAAACCCATATTGCAGATGTGTATAAAAATAACTATTGCGCAATCTTGAATGTCCCGCCATATTGGATTTAGAGTGAGTCCCATTAACTTTCCAGTTTCTCTCAACAAGCCTTTTTATTTGATACCCATATTGTAGAAATGCGTTAAAAATAACTATTCCGCCATCTTGGATGATCCGTCATAGTGGATTTAGAACATCACACAGCTTATCGTGTATTGTCATTCAAATTAAACGTATATACAAAATTTCAACTCAATCGGTTCAAGATGCCTGCTTCAAAATTGAGTAGTAAGATTCCACCTGAACAAACAAGCATACATACATTGCAAGTTAAATGAAAGCTTTTAAAAAATGAATGACAGCTTTTATTAAAGAAGCACCGAAGCTGAGCTGTTATGCTATGTAATTTCTTATGCGTCACATCTAGCAGAAGTTATAGCAGCAGTTATTGCAGTTTTGTTTATTTTAAAATTTGAAGAATCTCTATCACTATCTATTGCTAAAAGTAATAACTTTGCATTAATTTGTATTTAAATTTAAACAGTTTCGAACACACCAACTCCGTAGCAAGTTCATCTGACATTGCAAAGTGATAAAATCATTTTCTGATTTTATTGTTACGTATATCTTGAGATCGTTAGCAAACATGAATTTCTTGCATGTGGGGGACTGGTACAAATCATTGACAAACAGTAAAAATAATAGTGGACCTAAATTAGACCCTTGCGGTGTGCCACTCTGGAAATATAACTATAAGAATTATATCCATTGCAGGAAACATGCTGCTGTCTATTACATAAATAATATTTGAATAACATAGCATACGTGTAGTCATCACTGAAATCTAAACTTACGAGCCTCGAAAGAATAATATAATGAGAAACTTTATCGAACGCTTTGGAAAAATCAGTGTACACGGCATCAACCTGCCACCTGTCATCCAAAGTCTGGCATAAATGCTGGTTAAATAGTGCCAGGTTAGTTACAGTTGACCTAGATTTTATAAAGCCATACTGAAGATGGAAAACATACATAGGCTACGGAGTTCTCCATAATATTTGATGCATACCTCTATTTTACATCCATCTTGACCCTGCTCATTATCCATCTTGACTAGACATTTACTAAACCTAATATTTCCTAAGTGTAATATGGCAGCTAATATTTTGAACATGTCATCTTGCTCTGATTCGGTGAAGCACAGCATGTTAAGGGCGTTGACCGTTTCTTCAAAAGCTTTAAGGTCGTCCACTCCCGTCACATCTGGACTCTCTCCTTGGTTAAGGTAGAAAAATTTATCTTGATGCTCTGTAAAAAAATTGTATATGTAAATCATCTAACTAAACAAACGGTAAAGCGAAATGAAAAATTGCGTAATTTTTGAAACTTGTCCAGTAATTGTCCCTCTGTTTCGTGCTTTACTGATCGGTCAAAGAAACTACACGTGGTAGGAGACACAGTTTTACTGCGATTTCAGTCATCTTTAAGATTTTAGAATCTCCGTTAGAAAGTTAATTCTCAAAAAAGAAACAACAAAAGCTATTTCCTGTTACGCTACAGTTGTCCAACTTATTCCAAATGATTTTTTTTGTCAAACTTTTATACAGGGTGGTCCACTTTTTAGTAGTAGAACTTTAACAGTGGATTGAAAAAATGATTTTAGGGTGAAAATTTCATATAAATACGGTCACGCAAAAGCTTCGTTTTTAACCTACAGTGTGTCAAAGTTTGGGAAAATATTGATTTTTTATTGATTTCTTAAACATGATCGGACCAATTTTTTTTGGATTTGGCAGTGTTATTAAATTTAATGCAATAAGAGGCTAAGTCAGCACTGACTAGAAGATAATTGTCACTTCCAGTGACGTCTGGGGGCTGACCCACAACTAATATTAGCAGAAAAATCTACACAACTGAGATTAAAATATTAAACATTGTTTTTAGGATTAAACAGAACTTTTTTGTATTCTGATGTCTTTTCGTTTCTAGCTTTGTTTACAAGGAAAAAAATGAATATCGCTTCATCACAGAGGTCGTCGGTAAAACTGTATCTTGTTTTTGTATGTGGTTTTAATGATGGGCCAGTAAAGACATGATAATGAAAAAATACATGATTTTTTTAACTGAAGGAATCTGTATTTGATCCATTTATACTCATGACTTTAGCTTATGAGACACAGAAATAGGAATTTCGGTAATACCGTTTTCATTTAGTCATTTTATAAGCACAACAATGGTTAAATACAGTCTTAAATGCTGCTTCATCTATAAACTTATGAGACAGAGAAATAGTAAATTCAGTAATAACGTTTTCCTTTATTGATTTTTGTCGTAAAATAGTTTAATATAGTGTTAAATGCTGCCCCTTGGTCTTTATTCACAAGGTAAAACAAAAAGTCAGAGAGTTTCTCTTCGGCCATAGGATTGTTTCACCAGCTACCAAATACCGGGTGTCTCTGAATTTCCTTGACACGTAATATTCTCGTAACTCAAAAGCTCAAACGAAAACTGAGTGTTTTTTTAAAGTACTATCAGGTCTATCATACCGTGCTTTCTAAAGATACTTTTACTTAAACTACTCACCCCTAACTTTTTTCCAAATAGCACCCAATAATTTTTCTATATAAATTAAGTACTTAATCTTGTAGTACCTTTTATTTTATACACAAACCTATTATTTTCATACATTTATACCATAAGGTAAATGAAATAAGGATTCGTTTGAGGTATAATATTTTTGTAACAAAAACAGATAAAAAATAAAACTAAGTCGATCTTTCAAGGGTACTCAATGACCTATCATATCATGCTTTCTGAACATCTTTTTCTAATTCAACCCCTAAAACTCACCCCCAAACTTATTCTCGAATAGCTTTTCCGACATAAATGAAGTCATTATTCTTTTTAATTTTGTACTATCTTTGATTTCATACACAAACCATTTTTTTTCGTGAAGTCATAAGCATAAGGTAAATAAAACAAGAATATTTTTGAGGCGTATTATTTTCGTAATTATAAAGGATAAAAAGACGTTTTTATGAAAACATGGTATGTAGGCATTTAATACCCACTTAGGCCTAGTTTCACAATCATTGGTAACCCCTGGTAGTCACTTAACCGACAGATGGAAGTTAACCAGTAGCATTGATTAAGGTATTAACGTTAATACCTTAATCAATGCCAGTAGTTATCCGATCGCTCTGTTTCAGAAAGAAAACTAGCGGTTGAGCTTATTATTTCCAAGTTTTTGACTTGTGTCACAACAGACTATAATGAAAATCCATCGACTTCTTACACGTCAATGTCAAAATGCATGTTTTTGTAATAAAGTAAGCTTGTGTGTCATCGGTTAATCACAACAAACGTTAGATATAACCCATACCTTATCTTTGGGTTAACTTAACTACTGGACAACCGGAGCTTTTGACGTAAACAGTCGATTATGAAAGGCAAAGTGTTCGCCAACCACTAGTTTTCTTTTAACCTCTAGTTAACTACCCATTGTGAAACTGGGCCTTTCTTTTTTATCCGATTTTTGCAAAAATATTAGGCGTTAAATACTTTTATTTTATTTATATTATGCTTATGATTTTGCGAACGAAATAAGTTTCCGTATAACATCAAAGGTACCTACCACAAGATTTTAAATAAAATCATTCATGTAGGAAAACTTATCGGATGCTATATGATAACAAAAAGTTAAGGGTGAGTTTTTGGGGATGACTTCAGAATTACAACTCAGTTCTTGCTTGATCCGTTTTTCGTTACGAAAATATCGCATGTCAAGGAAATTCTGGAACACACGTTATATCATTCATCAATCATTCCATAATTAACTGTTAACATTGCAAAATTAACATATTAGACATTTGGATCAAAATGCATTGTTTATTTTTGGTTCAAGCAATGGTATATTTATACACGTCGCCAATCAGAGCTAAAATGTTCGTGGACATATATTACTCAATAACGAATAATTGAGGAGTTGATTGGTTATAGGAAAATGTGATCACATACAGTCCAAAATCCACTGCATGGCATCATACAGTGTGTCCCACCTAAAATTTACCCCCATTGTCTCTGAAATGATAAAAGAAGATAAAAATCTGCGCGACACGTGGATTTTCATTTCGAGGGGCAAGTCTTCCCCCGAAAACATCATCATTGTGTCATCAACCCCCTCACCCCCAGCAACCCCTACTTCAAAATCTTAAATGAGACCACCATACTTGAGATACATCATTTTGAAGGGAATTCATTGAGAAATACAACAGAGTAATCGGATTGAAGATTGATTCCATATTGTGGAGGATAATGAAAAATATTTCTTCGCAACAACAAAGCTATCTTGATCATCTCGAAATAACCGTAAACCCCATAATCACTCTCAAGTTGAAAACAATTTACGTGAAGGTCAGTGCTGAGAAATGTGAAGACATTTTGAATATCGTCTGTATGGAACAAATCGGCTCCCATTTGGATTCTTTCTTACGATACTATTTCAATTAATGAAAATAATAAACACCCCCTTTTGATAATCACCATATTTTTTATTAAAGTTCATAAGAGTGAATCAATCTTCAATACGATTACACTGTTATATTTGTCAACGAATTCCTTCAAAATGATCACAATATATCACAAGTATGATGGTCTCATTTAAGATTTAGAGGTAGGGGTTTCTGGGGATGAGGGGGTTGATGGCACAATGATAACGTACAAGAATTCCCCCTCGAAATACAAATCGACATGTCACGGCGATTTTTATTTTCTTTTATTTTTATTTCAGAGATAAGGGGGGTGACAAATTTTAGCTGGGGCACACTATATAAAAGTGTGAAGTGTGAGTAAATCATTTTTTGAGCAAATAAAACGTGATTAGTTCTTTCGCAAAATTGAAATCATAAACTGAGACGATGGGAAAAATTACAGACGCCATCGCTACCTTAGTGTCGATGACTGTACACTGTATGTAATTTGTTGCAGCCTGCATAAACGCCAGTTTCCCAGAATCACAATGGTATGATTATTATTCAAAATTAACGGAAGCGAATAAAAACTTGAAAGTTTTTTTATTCTCAGACTATTGTGCTAGGTGTTATTATTGTTACGCAATATTCACTCTCAGCTATATCTTAATTATCAGGTTTTAATAATTCTCGTCTTGTCATTACTAAAACTATAACCGGATAGGGATGGCCTTTTTCTGAGCTAAATCTCAGTAAGATATGTTAAAATTACTAGTTAAATAAATACAGGGTGATCAACTTATACTCCGAACACTTGTCAATTACAAAAATTATCTGAAAACAAAACTACAGAATCTTTAACAAGACTATATTAGTTATTATAAGAAGGTTTATGTGTGAACCTATCAAAAACGGGAAAATAGATTATGGCTAACCATGCAAAAGTGATTGACTCTCGTCTTATAAACAGAAGATTTTTCTAGCGGAAGCTATAAATATTTAATTGATTTCCTGTTATGACTTACTGTTAGTTCTTTCATTCCTGTCCTTCGAGTCCCTAGCTCCATAACTATTACATTTAGGTATAGGGAATGCTTAAAAAATTTGAAGTACTTTGTAATAACTTTTTGGCGATGCTATAAAATAGAGGGAGTTCCATTTAAAATAGCAAAGAAAATTATGGTCGCGAGTTTTGGTTCACCCTTCTATACAATATCAAAGATAGCAGAAACTTGATAATTTTAGACAAATCTAGACAACGATGAAATTATTCTAGCATTGAGAATCAAGCTTCCAGTTATTAATTTTTTAAGAAACAGGGTGATTAATTCATTAAGATTTTCACATAAAAGTGAAAATACCCTGTATAACCCGATAAAACCCTATATTTGCGGAATAGGGAAAATGAGCACAATTTAACATAGAGTGTTCCGTTTGAAAAAAACACAACCCTGTATATTATAAAATACTTTTAAAATGTAGAGCTTAGCTTTACCTACAACTATTATTCGAAAGTTTTTTTTGTATCTCTCATAATAACGGTGGTATTAAACTTCAGAGTATAAATTGATCACCCTGTATAGTGTAAACAAGGTGAAAAACACGCTTCTATAGCAATAAATAATTCTTAATATGAACTGGAAATAATGATGAACGTAAAATAGTAATATGATTGTGGAAAAAGCGTGGAGCGCTTTGCCATATTTTTAGTAATTCACTTCGCTTTTTTCACAATAATACTAGTATTTTTCGTTCATCTCTATTTTCTGCTTATATTAAAAATTATGTTTCACTTTGTAGTTGAGGATAATGAGACAAACTTATTAAATTATTTTGTTATCACCGGTTCTTGATAAAAGTGGACAAACAAAATCTGTTCATCTAAAGTGGGTCAAAATCGTGTCTAAAGGAGTCAGTTACAAACTTACAAACAAATATATAGCTGACATGCATGTTAAAAATCAACGACATATGATATGCGTTAGATTAAAGCTGAAATGAAATCTCGGTGGCTGAAAGCTTTCAGAGTTCTAAATTCCAGGGCAATGAAAGATGTTGGAGAAGGCAATATTATAACTCAATATATATATTTCAATATCTATATCAGAAACATCATGATTAAGGTTTAATTCATTAAGTCCTTTCACCATTTATCGAAAATAAAAGACATATAACTAGCACATTCACCATTTTTTATACTGCGAATGGTCCAAAACTCAAGAATTATTACTCTGAGGTCCAGAACAATTCTCGAGATCTTAATTAGTATAATAAGATGTATAATGCGACAACTTATTGAATTAGTTCTTGATAAATAGACGTCGTTTAAATTAAATCTGTTCGCTTAAAGTCGGTCAAAATCAAGTCCAAAGGAATCGGTTACAAACATACATACATACAGATGAAGCTAATAAAAGCGGGTTAATTAATCCGTCATGTAGCAAAATGTAGACGGTTGGCCAACAGAGGCATCAGAAAGTAAACGTCATGGAAAGAAACGCAATGTTTGTTTTCCGACCTCGACGTCCCATTTTGTTGAGTTGTATTCAATTGAAGGCCACATCATCAAATGCAGTACATAACTAGCGCTAACATGAAAAGTACGTTTAGGGTGAATTATAATAACTATTAAATTTGGTAATATCTGAAACTTTTCCCTAGTTTGTCTATGATCCATCGTGCTTTGCTGGCTCATTGATATAACCACATATAGTGAGTGAAATATAAAACTTTACTGACTTACAGGGTCACCTTTGTAGCCTTTATCAAAGTACAAACTATTTGACGCACATTTTTTTTCCAAATACATATTTTGGTTTTGATACAGGCTGTAGAGGTGGTCGATACGTCAACAGAAGGTTTATCTTTAGGTAAGTATATCTCATTTTGTTGACGGGATAAAATATTGCTTGTCTCTTGCGTATATATGTATTTATATTTAGATGAGAAAATCTTTGGGTTGTGGCATGGCCGACTTTACTCACTAGGCCGGAGCATTGAAATATGGCAACACTGAATCGGGGGCCGAGCTTCTGTCATTAGTGTAATTCTTTCAGAGTAAACAATAAGATTGGAAGGTGATTTTTAATGTGTTTCTAATTATTTACCTGCACAAACGAAACTATAGAGATAAAAAGATGGCTGCAAAGTGTGTAGTACCAGGTTGCAATAGCAATTGTGCTTCCAAACAAGGACATACCAACATAACCTTCCAGAGTAACAACGAAGAGTGGAAGGTGATTTTTAATGTGTTTCTAATTATTTACCTGCACAAACGAAACTATAAAGATAAAAAGATGCCTGCAAAGTGTGTAGTACCAGGTTGCACTAGCAATTATTGCTTCCAATGAAGGACATAAACAGAAGTGGGTGAAAGGTATTCCTCATAAGGTCTGGTTATATTTATAAGAATAAAGACAATAATTTACAAACATTTCAAAGGATAAGACCTATCTTAGAGCACAATGTGGTACCTACAATGTTTTCTGGACCTCCCAAGTATCACAGAAAAATACAGTTAATAGAACTCATCTGGGCATGCCAACGAGGGCATGCATCTGGGCATAGCTACGAAAAGATTTGATAGTGAAAGGGAATCAAGACCAGCAAGAATGGCTTCACAGTGACCTAATAGTGAATTTTTCTAGCTCAAGTGACAATTTACAAAGTAAATTGAGTGTTCATTTAAGTGGAAGTGGAAGTGGCAGCAGGAAACAGGTTGCGTTTATTTTTATTTTGTAGTGTCTGACTATGATGAACCAGACATCAGATGTAAGTGGTATTAGTAGTAGTACTTCTAAAAAGTATTTTTCTTAATTTATTAACCCAGATACAATACATACAAAATGTAATAATTATTCTGAAACTATAGGCCCCCTATTTGACAGCTAAGCCACGTTGCCACATCTAAGGCTCCGGCCTAGTGTAGAGTCGGCCATGGTTGTGGCCAAAATTTTGAAAAAAAACTGGGCCACATCATAGAGGAGACTCTGATGCTAACAGCCAAGCTTTCGGCAATGCTTATTGCCATGTTCAGGTCTTAACGTTGAGGTTTGCCAATTTAAAAACAGCAATTGCATTGAGTGCAAACGACTTCTTAATGCAGCTATAATAATCGTCACAATTTTCCATAAAATTAAAAAAAAGTAACGGCCATTTTATCACCTGTTAGACCAAGAAGGTCTCTATTTAAGAAAATATAGTTCATAAAATGTGTGTTTTCAAACCACGGATTTAATAATACCTTCGGGTTTAAAATTTCAACATGTAAAGGTCGTTTCTGTGTATTTGTAATTTACAATTATATGTTGTTTGTTTCCTGACCTGTTAGTGGAAGGCGCCATGATAGTATAGTTTTTTTAAGATTCTATAAAAAAAATTATGAAAAATTGTGACGATTATTATAGCTGCATTAAGTAGTCGTTTGCACTCAATGCAATTGCTGTTATTAAATTGACAAACCTCAACGTTAAAGCCCTGAAGATGGCAATAAGCATTGATGAAAGCTTGGCTGTTAGCACCAGAGTCTCCTCTATGATGTGACCCAGTCTCTTTTTTCAAAATTTTGGCCACAACCCCAAGATTTTCTCATCTAAATTAAGTTTTTGACCATAAGCTTCCTTCGTATTATTTATATTTATGTATAATATGTATTATAAGGTTTCATTTGAAAACTCACCTAGACTTAGGTGCTTCAATCTATCTCTCGCAGCACATAACTGGTAAAATATATGGTAGTTTCTTTCATCCGGAGCTTGAAAGACAACCCTGGACTTTTCGAGCAGGTAAGTTCTCATGGAAGCACCGTTTATGTGGAACTGATTATTGAATCGGAGTTCGATAAATTTTCCGAATCTTGAACTATTGTCGTTTCTTGTTGTCTTAGCATTTCCTATTGCCTGAAAATCCATTCAATATTATTAAGCAAGGTATTAGCATTGAAGATTATGGTGTTGTAAAATTATATAATGCACAGACATTGAGATTAGAAATAAGTATTCTGACTGACTGCTGTCATTTTATAACATCGTAATCTCAGTAACCGCTACACCAATGTTGATAAAATTTGCGGTGTGATGAGCTGTGAGGTTGTAGTAGGTAGTGATGTTATACTTGATTGAAAATCGTTTCATTCGCGGTAAAGTAATTATAAAAAAATACTTAACATCCTCAGAACTGCTTCAAACTTCGCTTTTGCGTGTTTTAGATTCAATTTGTACTTTTTTGAGAAGGATAAATTTGAAATTAGGGGAGGATAGGGGAAAACCGCCAATATCGGAGTTCCGATTTTTCTTTGTCTAATCCGACGCATTTTCGGAAACAATTTTCAGTCGTGTTCCTTGAATTATAACAAGTCTCGCTTGAGTTTTAAAGTTATTAAACGTGTGCATAGCAGTTGTAAAGATTACGTAGTTACAAACAGCCTATAGATAGAGACACAGACAGATAAACAAAGTAAAGAAAGATGAAACATTTCTGAGATCCCTTTATGTGTAAGATGTCTTGATGATAAAATCTTTGAAATAATAATGTATTCCTATCACATAAAAACGGCTTTTACAATTTTTACGAGTTTATAAATGATGACTTTTCTGGTCTGTCATTGTAAACTATTTTACATACTATATAATATATTTTTAATGTCTGTTTAGTATATTTATTTGCTCATTAACTATATGTTCCTTTTATACCTATTGCGGTCTACAGGGTGTTTTATGAGTTGGGCCGTTTTCTGAGAGGACATAGTACTCGCCAAAGGGAGTGATTTTTCAGAGTAACATATACAGGGTGTCCCACGACGATTAAGGCAAGCAATATATCGAAACTGGGCAGTAGTAGAGAATTATAATTTTGGGGATGTAAATTAGAGCAAATGTTGTGTCTTTTCTTGTTATTGTGTTACCCAATGAATTATTTGTTTTTAGTCACGTGGCGTCCGATTCAAAATTATTAATGGGACACCCTGTATATTAATGCCTTTTTATGTTCCTCCCGATGAAACAATTCCAACAAATTAGCACACTTGAGGTCTAAAGTGATTAATTCAAGAACTACAGGTACTTAGAGGATTGTACCACTACCATTGTTTATAACAATATATACCCGTATGCTAGTGGTTGTTTGGAATTGTTTCATCGGGAGGAACACAGAAAGGCATTAATATACAGGGTGTCCCATTAAAATTTTTGAATCGGACGTCACGTGACCAAAAACAAATACCTCTTTGGATAACGCAATAATAAGAAAACATTTGCTCTAAATTACATCCCCAAAACTATAATTCTCTACTACTGCCCAGTTCCGATATATTGCTTGTCCTGATTTCTAAATCCGTCCCTATGCGAACAGAGACAAAAAACGCAGATGTACATAGCAGCTCGCGTTGACGTCTCTCGAATTGTTGACAGGACCGCACTTAAAACTTCGCAGCGAACGAAAAGTAAGTACTTTCTTACCATATTTTCTCATTCTTCTGCTGCTGATTCACCGTACATTACCTTTATCATTCCAAGGGCAGTCGCTGGTGAAAAAGAAGGTACAACCTGGCAAGGGTATCAAGAGAGGCTTGAGAATTTCGCCGCTGTCTCACACGCACATGTTATTTCATATCCTCTCGTCGCTTGCTATCCTTATTGTCTATTTTCATATTTCTCACGGCTCTTGTTACACTTGTCAGGCTGTACCAACTTTGGAAACACCTTGCATATGTCAATTTATTTTTCTAATCTTTTTGACGTGTGCAAACTCACCTCCATGATGGGGCTGCTGGCCAACACCTTCCGTTCGATCTGCGTCTCCTCCCCTCCCGCGCCAAGACCTCCCCTCCCCCCGCCGTCGTCATCGTAGTGCTGCTTTCCCTCCCCTCCGATGGCTGCGAAGTACCTCATCACGTACTTGGCGGACACCGTCTTTCCCGCGCCGCTCTCCCCCGACACTATGATGCTTTGGTCCCTTCTGGCACGTTCCAGTTCTGCGTACGCGTCCTCGGCCACTGCGAAGATGTGCGGGTCCAGCTCGCCCATCGACTGGCACCGATACGTGGAGATCGTGTCTGGCCCTAAAAGGTACAAGAACGTGAAGTATTTTTTATTTTGTATTGGATTGATTGATTTAAATCGATATAAACTTCGTCCGTGCCGTTTTTGGACCACGTCTTATTTACAATTATATCCAAATTAGGGCCCGTTGTACAAATGCGGATTTAATACGAGCTTTGTTAAGCTCAAGCTTAGCTAAGCTCAGGCTTAAAGTCGACACCCGTTGTACAATCGTCGGCTTAGTTAAACCTGGTTGATAATAAAATTCACTACAGTTGGCATCAATCACTGACATAATCATCCGAAAAATTACCTTTTTTAGTTAGGCACTTATGACAGTTTGTGTCAAATTTCGGCAACGACCGTTTCTGTCTCTGTTCTTTCATTTGCTTTCTTTGTTAAATTAGACACAAATCTTTCAAAAAATATAACCTAATAAAGTGACAAGCAATTTGAAGTTGCCTGCTTGACAGATCATGCCACTTGTATCATGTTAGGTTTAAACCTCAGCTAAGCTCGCGTTAAGCTTCGGCTTACGTAAGCTCGTGTTAAGCTTGGAGTGGGGGGCTAAGCCAGCATTGTACAACGGACGTTTTGCAACTGACGTGGTTTAACGTCGGCTTACCTTAAGCCAAAACTTAAGCTTGCATTGTACAACCGGCCCTTACGGCGCATTTAGACTATGCAACATGTTGTAAAACATCGTGTTTTAAAACACTGTTGTACAACAAGTTGCAAATACTAACGAAAAATGTTTTACAACTTATCTGTTTTAAAACAACTTTTGTGTTTTACAACAAGTTGTCGCCTTTCCGTCTTGAGCCGGAAAATGTCCAACATGTTTTAAAACATATTGATATTTCATTTTCTGAAACTACAACTTCTTTCAAAACACGGGGCGGTGCCACAGGGCGGTATAGTGCTCTGGTGCATTTAGTGAGGTATTATGGTAAACCAGGTAAACATCAGAAATTGATACTTATTCCAGTTTATTAGCTACTGCAATGTACTAGAGATTAAAAGTTTCCAAAATCATTAAAAACTATCAAATGAGAGAAAAACTCCCACCGAACGTTGCTGGCAGTTTATTCTCCGAAATAAAATTTCACATTTCATTACACAAAAATGAGGTCAAGTTGATTGACTCAGTATTTCTCACACATTATGGTGACAACAATTTATTGTTTTCCTATAGCATGAAGCTGTAGTCTGAGATGCCCCTGCAACCATTCATCGCCCACCCGCCCGCAAAAAAAAATTAAAAATGTATTATGTTACTGGGTCTCTTTTTCACAGGTCAACGACGTTTTATGAATACATCAAATTTATCAGTCTTACAACTCCCACTCTACAACCACCTCAATTTCACTCCCCCCCAAAAAAAATAATGAAAATAATCTGGAACCCCTAAAATGTATAAAAACGATGCTTGAGGGCTTGAGCTGTTTTTATATTTTTAGTTCTACTTCCCACACCGATAGGTGAGGGGAGTATTGTGTTCGCGAAAATTTTCGATTTTGAGATAATATACTTTTTGGGCGTTTTATGATGTCTACATAACGAAAATCCACGTCACTTATTTCCGTCGGTCTGTCGGTCTGTCTGTCTGTTGGCGTTTTTCTAGCCTCCTAATCTCAATAACCGGTGCATAGAATTTGATGAAATTTGGGTAGCGATATGGTGTGTGATCGTAGTAGGTAATGTCGCTACAATTTTGGAAATCGGTGCATGGGTGGCGGAGTAATTAGCAAAAAACGAAAAATTTCAAATATTCTTTAAACTTCGTTTTTAGGCACTTTGGGGGTTCCTGATCATTTTCTACTTTTTTTTGGTGAGGGTGAAATTGGGGGGTTGGGGGGGTGGGGGGTTGTAAACCTGAAAGATTTGTTGTATTCATAATAGGCTGTCCATTGACCTGAGAGAAAAAGACCTAGCGGTATAATACACGTTTTTAGGTTCACCCGAAAATTGCCTTGTCTATTATAAGAACCAAGGGACTTAGAAAATGTTCCGATGTATACATACGAGTATTGCTTTAGATCGTTCTGTATTTTAGAATGTGGAAACTACTGAATTGATGTTAATGAAATTTCGGCACAGTATTACTACTTTGACGAGGATGGAAAACGCGTATGATTTTTATAAATCGTCTCAGTGGCGGCGCAGCAATATTAAAAAAACTAAAATATGAAAACAGCTCAAACTTCGTTTTTAGGCGTTCCTGATCATTTTCTACTTTTTTTGGGTGGGGATGAAATTGGGGTGGTTGAGGGGTAGGAGGGTCGTAAAAATTAATTTTTTTGTATTCATAATAGGCTATCCGTTGACCTGTGAAGGAAAGACCTAGCGGTATAATACAATTTTAGGTCCACTCAAACATTGCCTTGCCGATTACAGAAACTATAAGTGACTTAGGGAATTTTCTGATGTATACACAATACATACGAGTATTTCTTTAGATCGTGTAACGTGGCAACCTTTAAACTGACTTTAATGACATTTTGACACAGATTTATTACCGTGACGAGGATGGAAGACGCGTATTGTTTTCGGAAATCGTTTCAGTGGCCGCGCGGCAGTAATAAAAAAAATGGAGTCAAGTTGATTGACTGAGTACTTCCCACACATAATAATGATACCATTTTATTATATTCCCTTTGCATGAAGCTGTAGTCCGAGGCCCCTAGCAACCAAGTAATCATTCGCATGTCCTCAAAAAACATCAAACACAAAAACTAGTAAATACATTCCTAAGTCTCTCCGTGGGAATTAAAACGACACAATTTTCATTCTGCCAGCTTCAGCTGGACGAGCGAAACAATCAGGAACCCCCAAATTGCTTAAAAACGAAGTTTGAGCAATTTTTAAATTTTTAGTTTTTCTATTATTGCTGCGCCGCCAATAACTCGATTTTTGAAAACCATACGCGTTTTTCATCCTCGGTAATAATATTGTGTCTAAATTTCATTAAAATCGATTTCATTATTTCCATGTTACTAAATTCAGAACGATCTAAAGCAATAGTTGTATGTATACATCAGACAACTCTAAGTCTCTTTATTTCTGTAATAGCCAAAGCAATGTTCGGATGGACCTAAAAAAGGGTATTATGCCACTAGGTCTTTCTTTCACAGTCAATGAACAGCCTATTATGAATAGAACAAATTTTTGAGTTTTACAACCCCCCACCCCCTAACCACCCTAATTTCACCCCCACCCAAAAAAAAGTAGAAAATTATCAGGAACCCCTAAAACGCCTAAAAACGAAGTTTGAGGAACATTTGAAATTTTTCGTTTTTTGCTAATTCCTCCACCCTCCGTACAACGGTTTCCGAAATTATCGGAACATTACCTACTAAGACACCACAACATATCGCTACCCAAATTTCATCACAATCCATGCAGCGGTTACTGAGATTACGACGTTAGAAAAACGCGAACAGACTGACAGACAGACAGACAGACAGACTGACAGACTGACAGACTGACAGACCGACGGAAATGAGTGACGTGGATTTTCGTTATGTTGCCATCACAACACGCCCAAAAAGCGTATTATCACAAAATCAAAAATTTTTGCGATCACAATAATACTACCCTCACCTATCGGTGTGGGAATAAATAAAAATATAAAAACACCTCAAACTTCGTTTTTTAGACGTTTTAGGGGTTCCTGATCATTTTCTTTTTTTGGGTAGGGGTGAAATTGGGGTGATTAGGGGGTGGGAGGTTGTAAGAATCAAGCTTTTGTTGTAATCATGATAGATTGTCCATTGACCTGTCAAAGAAGTACACAGTAGAATAACACACTCTTTGCGGTCGGGCGAGCGATGATTTGATTGCAAGGGGATCTGGACTATAGCTTCATGCTATAGGAAAATGATAAAACTGGTATCATCGGAATGTGTGGGAAGTACTGAGTCAATCAACTTGACTACATTTTTTTTATTATCTCTGGGCCGCGACTGGTGCGATTCATAAAAATGTTATAAAAACGTGTATTGAGCCTCTGGGCCTTTGTTCCAGAGGTCAGATTTACAACCCGACCCCCTAACCACAACAGATTTCACCCCCACCCAAAAAAGTAGAAAACCCTAACCCCTAAAATGCGTAAAAACGAAATTTCAGGAATATTTTTTTTTGTTTATTGCTAATTGCTCTGCCTTCCATGCACCGATCAAAATTATATAGCAGCATTACCTACTACAACACCACAGCATATCGCTACGCAAATTTTATCACAGTCCATGCAGCGGTTACTGAGATTACGAGGGTAGAAGAACGCTAACAGACAGTCAGACCGACGGAAATGAGTGACGTGGATTTTCGTTATGTAGACGTCATAAAACGCCCAAAAAGTATATTATCTCAAAATCGAAGATGTTCATGATCGTAATACTCCCCTCACCTATCGATGTTGGAAGTAAAAACAAAACTGCGATGTCAGGCTTGTATCATAGGCCCTGTATAAGTCATTATTTTTAAAATGAAGTCCACCTCAACCTACATAGACTAGGCATAGTTATTTTTCTGAAAAGATATATCGTTTGTTCACAAGAGTCCGAGGCTTTGAGCTTGACTCACCCTGTATAGATATCAATATATCAATTAACTGGCTCATAGCAACCATAGCCTCACTAAAAGCACTAGACCACATGATCCTGTACCATAATTGGCACCGCTCTGTGTTTTGCAGTTGCAGTTTCAGAAAATAAAATATCAACGTGTTTTACAACATGTTGGATGTTTTCCGACCAAGACGGGAACGCGACAACTTGTTGTAAAACACGAAATTTGTTTTAAAACAGATAAGTTGTAAAACATTTTCATTAGGATTTACAACTTGTTGTACAACAATGTTTTGAAACTCCTTGTTTTACAACATGTTGCATAGTCTAAATGCGATTTTTGTGCCAAAATGATTATTGTTTTACAACATGTTGTAAAACACCATGTTTTGATAAACTTGTTTTAAAACAAATGTTTATTAAACATGTTGCATAGTCTAAATGCGCCTTTAGACATGCAAAATAATACAGTTTGTTAACTTAAGCTTAAGGCCATTTTCACCGGTAGCAGCTGCTGGAGCCTTGTTGTGCATCAAGACAAGAAAATGACTGGGTCCAATGCTCACAATCGGCTTCAATAAGAATGACGGAATAGATGGAGTAATAGGTTATTAATGTGCAAATGTCATAATTATGCCAATATCCTCATAACAAAATCAATCAATCAATGAAGTTCCCGTGGGGGCGGGTTAGAATATCTCCCATCGTATATCCTGCGTGTCGTAAAAGGCGACTAAAAGGAACCGAACTACTGTCGGTATAAGCAGTAACCTCTTCTCGACCAACAGCTTTGGGTGGACGAGTTGACAAGAGTCAGGGCACCTTCTTGTCCTTGGGGTGAGAAATTGTCCCTAAAGGCAGATGAACCGGTAGATACATCTGGTCAACGGCATGAGGATGCAGAAAGCAAATGGGAAACTACTGCATTAAAGATCTTTAAGATATCCGAAAAGAAACTCGTAAAATGAGTAATGCATTTTACTAGTTCACAACTTGTCTGTTAAGACATTGTGACTATGATGATGATTAGATGGAAGAGGATCTGCCAAGATAGCAGTACTGCCCCACTAAGCCCCTTGTATACAGGGTGGTCCAATAAGCGCGCGGCTTTCTCTAGCGGCCTTACCGTTTAAATTAGAAGAAACTGTTCCGAATAAAAAAACTTTTTCAAATTTTCAAATGGTCTACTTGAAAAAAATAATTTCAAAGATGGCGGATATCCTGATATAGCAGAAGTTGGCATCATCTTTCTTCTTTTAAACAGAACACCCTATATATTATTACGTTTTTGAATTCAGCATTGATTTTTAGGTTCAGTTTGTCAACCATAGTTTATGGCTACGAAGCCTATCTTCGAAGTTATTCAGCAATCTTTAGAAAATTTGACGTTTGTAGTACTTACTACTAAAATGTTAATATCTCGGAAACTAAGCAAGACAGAAAGATGCGGTTTTCGATTTTAGAACGAGCAAGAAAGAGACTTGTTTTTCAGTAAGATCATTGTTCCAAAAGCACATTAAATCAATAGCAATTTTCAAATTTGTTTAAAACGTTAAACACTTTTTGGAAAGTTTAAAATGTTAAAAACTTTTTTCTCAAATGGGATGGTATGATAAGTTTCACATCAGTGAATGCGATTCTCTTTCATTTTTACCTAAACATATGCGATTCTATCTTTGATGGTTTTCAAGATATTTACGATTTTGTAAAGTACTACAAACGTCAAATTTACGAAAGATTGCTAAATAACTTCGAAAATAGGCTTCGTAGACATAAACTACGGTTAACAAACTGGACCGAAAAATCAATGCTGAATTCAAAAACGTAATAATATACAGGATGTTCCATTTAAAATAAAGAAGTTGATGCCAACTTCCGGTATATCCGGATTTCCGCCATCTTTGAAATTATTTTCTGCAAGTAGACCATTTGAAAATAAAATAAAAGTGTTCTATTCGGGACATTTTCTTATAATTTAAACGGTAAAGCCGCTAGAGAGCACCGCGCGCTTATTGGACCACCCCTCAGAGTAACAATTGAACATAGAAGTAGTAAACAAACCACTTCAGCATGGCGTGCTCAAAGCCATCATCTTTTGATACTTCAGCCTCCAAACATTGCCAACTAACCTGAAAATTCTTCCAATGCAACCCATGTTACAAACACTGCTCTGCACTGTCCCATCTCGCAAAACTGTTAAACTACACTCGAATATAGCACAGCAAGTCCGTAAAGCTTCACTACAGTTACCAACAAATAGCGAATTCGATTTTACTGACCAAGCATAAAAGACGCACAAACAAAACAAACGTTTGACAGTCGGGCTTTACCGTAAACAAATCGCAGGAAAATTATATAGGCGTTGCCAGCTTCTCAAAATTTATGTAAGACAGAATTTGCGTTTATGATGAAGAAACATGCCGTAACGCAGTAGAGGTCAACATATCTATTGATTTTGCTGTAATCATTCCTGAACCATTAAAATACCGTCTTTTTTACGTAGAATGGAATATAGCAAACAATTATGATTGCCGTATCTGGTGGTCAATATGACAACGTAAGAAAAGATGTTGGCCTATTAGAATTAGTTGTTTACTACCTCTATGTTCAGTTGTTACTCTGAGGACCACCCTGTAATATCTCGAGGATTCCTCAGAACTGAGTACTTAACCATCCCAGGCTACACCTACACGGACCCTACATAGAGGGAGGGTAAAAATGGCTGCATAAAAGAACGCAGTACCATGGCAACTGGTTATACCACCCTGTCATGAAACACACTACGATGCCTGACAACCTGCGATGCGACATACTTGAAATGTCACCCGACAGAATGGCAAGAGTCGTGGACACCGACATCCCATATAAGGTGAACCTAAGTGACAGATCCTAGTGGGCTCTACGAGAACCTCGATACATGTCGAATGGTATCACCTGGTACATTGATGGCTCCAAAAATTCATGAGGTACAAGAGGAGACATATACGGTGGTAGGCCTGGGCGGAACGTAAGTATCCTTTTTTTTTTTGGATGGTGAAATTGCGGTGGTTGGGGGGGGGGGGGGCATAGACTATAGCTTCATCCTATGGGAAAACAATAAACCGGTATCACCGTAATGTGTGGGAAGTACTGAGTCAATCCACTTGACTTCACTTTTTACATAATTATTCCGATATAAGAAAAAAACCTAAAATTTACGGAACCTTCCTGTCTAAAACTTTTTATTTTCTTCATATATCTCTCGAGAACGATGTGCTTTTGAAAGAAATCATCACCGTAACAAACACTGCTTGGGCAATTGTTCTCTAAAACTCAATGGTTTGGATCAAAAATGAATGAAGTAGGTCACGCTGAGATCCTCAAAAATATTTTTGGTATCACCTGGTACACTGATGGCTCCAAACATTCATCAGGCAAGGGCGTCGCCAGCCTAAGACCTAGGTGGGGGGGGGGGGGGCAAGGTAGTAGGTAAAGGATATGAAACCCCGGTACAATTAATAGGCTAGACAGCTTTTATAGCTTATAGATAAACAAACTCTAATTAAATGAGGTAATGCGGTCGGGTACTTAAAAACGCGACAAATACGAATTGGCAATAAGCCACAAAGCTTATGATAAAATGCTCGGGTTTTCATCTAAGGGGCGGGCACCTGTCCGCCCCCCTGCTCCCCCTTGGCGACGCGCTTGGGAGGCATATACGGTGGTACCTAGGTAAACTGGAATTTTGGAATGCGGCAGAATATGCATTGATATACTTCAAAAATATTGTGGGACTGTCATAGTACCCTAAAGACACTGGCGAAGACCAACAAGATAACATTATGTTGGGTGCCTAGTCACAAGGGGTTGGCGGTAATGAGAGGGCCGACAGGTCTGGCAAGGGAGACGCAGAACTCCCTCTCATCGGGCCAGAAACCGCATGTGGTATATCATACAACATGGTACGGACAGCTGCCACAATCAGTTGGGTGTCAAATGAATACCAGAAGCGCTGGGACAGAGTGGTGGGGATTGTTCAGTCTAAGAGGATGCTCGTGTTCTAATACCGCAGACGCTCTCAGACTGAGCAGGAAGGAACTACGAAAGGAGATTGGTTTCATAACTGGTCATTGGTCGTTCAGTGCACAACTATAAAAGCTGGGAATTGAAGTGGCAAACCCATTCTGCAGGAAGTGCAGTGAGGCAAAAGAAAAGTGAGTATGTTATCTTCGACTGTCCCGTATTGAGTGGAAGCAGGAACTCCTATCTGAATGTAGGCCAGAAGAGAAGACAGGAGAGCATAGTCCAATCCACCTCAAAGATCGCAAGGAACTTAGGATGAGACTCTGTTTGATCCCTCTGACTGGGGGGCAACAATAATCCTCCAGGCTGCACGGAAACTATTAAGGCAAATGAACCCTAACCTCCTCACTACAAAAAAATCCCTTCCTAGTGAGAAAGAGATTCGGTACTATTCATCTAGACTTCTAGCAGCTGAAAAACCATGCCTCATGTTACAATATTAATTTTTCGTGAATTGTCAGTAACCGTTGCATGTATTGAGATGAAATTTGGGCAGCGATATGTTGTGGTGTAGTAGGTAATGTTCCGATAATTTTGGAAATCGTTGTTCGGGGGTGGAGTAATTAGCAAAAAACGAAAAATTTCAAATATTCCTCAAACTTCGTTTTTAGGCGTTTTAGGGGTTCCTGACCATTTTCTACTTTTTTTGGGTGGGGGTGAATTTGGGGTGGTTGGAGGATGAGGGGTTGTAAAACTGAAAAATTTGTTGTATTCATAATGGGCTCTCCAATGACCTGTGAATGAAAGACCTAGCGGCATAGTACAATTTTTTGGGTCCATCCGAACATTGCCTTGCTTATGATACAAACCAAGGAACTTAAAATTTGTGATGGATGTATACATCCGAGTGTTGTTTTAGATCGTTCTTTATTGCGTAACGCGAAAATTATCGAATGGATTTTAATAAAATGTTGACACAGTATTTCTGCCACGGCGAGGATGGGAAAACGCGGATGTTCTGGAAAAATCGTGTCAGTGGCGGCGCACTAATAATAAAAAAACTAAAAATGTAAAAATAGCTCAAACGTTGTTTTTAGGCGTTTTAGGGGTTTCTGATCATTTTTTACTTTTTTTTGGGTGGGGGTGAAATTGGGGTGGTTAGAAAAAAGAAAATTTATTCCATTCATAATAGTGTCCATTGACCTGTGAAAGAAAGACCTAGCGGCATAATAGACGTTTGTTAGGTCCATCCGAACACTGCTTTGGCTATTACAGAAATCAAGGGACTTGGTATTGGTAGGAGTAGGTATTGCTTTAGATCGTTCTCAATTTAGTAATATGGAAAATATGGAATTAATTTTAATGAAATTTAGACACAGTATTACTACCGCGGCAAGGATGAAAAATGCGTATGGTTTTCAAAAATCGTTTCAGTGGCGGCGCAGCAATAATAAAAAACTAGAAATATAAAAATAGCTCAAACTTCGTTTTTAAGCAATTTGGGGGTTCTTGATTGTTTCGTTTCGTCCAGTTGAAGCTGAAATGTGTCGTCTTAGTTCCTATGGAGAGATTTAGGAAGCTATTTACTAGTTTTTGTGTTGGATGTTATTTGACGACAGGCGGGCGATGATTTGGTTGCAACTGTTATGTGTGGGAAAATACTGAGTCAATCAACTTGACTTCATTTTTTTACTTTAAAAGGCCATAGAGCTGACCGAACCGTCAGCCTTCTAGCAAATGCTTTTTTGTATTATTGCGCCAGTGAAGCGCGAATGAACTACCTTTTGTGACATCCTTACCATAAATTGGGAGCTCATCGTAAGGGTTGATGGCTACCAGAACGATCCCACAGTAAGTATAAACTCCTCTCTGTTGGCAGAACCTCACTTGGAGGTTGTGTAAGACGGCGGGCTCATGGAGGTAGGACAGTGACGTGAGGTCGTTTTCGCCCACGAGGTAGGCGGGGTTTCGTAGTGGAGGTAGATCTGACTCTTCTTTCAAAGGGAGTCGCTTCTGTTGCCCGGACTCCGACAGTACCAAAAGTCCATCTTTGCTGGTGGAGGCGGAGTAGTTCTCCAGCAGTTCGGCGCCTTCCCAAACTAATTCTGGATGTGGAATCCATACTTTGGCTCCCTGTAAACAAACAGTTAATCGTTATCAATACAATACAGATGCTTAGAAGATTAACGTAGTTTTAACTTGAATAAAAAAAATAAAGATACAGTCGAACCTCTATAACTCGAACTTCAAGGGACATCGAAAAAGGTTCGAGTTATAGAGAGTTCCAGTTAAAGAAATATCACATATATTTCGAAACTGTTTTTTATTACATACACAGAAAATATGTTTTAAAAAACTAAAGTAAATAGTGATACAGCATTATAGTCTCTAACATGAAATATATAGTAAAACTTCAAACACGAATTTTTTACATATTGTAATGTTCACGAACAAAAGGCAATACAAAGTAAAAACGGTTCAAATTATTTGAAAAACTACCTAATTTTGAAAATAATCAGTTATCAAACATTGGTTAAATGTCTTTTTTTGGCGATAAGATTCAATCTTCTCTCTAATTTTAAAGATTAAAGATAAATCCTCACTATTGGCGGTCTCATCATTCATTGAAAGAGCGAGTTGGATGGTTTCAATTGCTTTCAGAACATCAGCATCAGAAGGCTTTTTTCTTGGAGTTCCTTCACTGTCATCTTCATCATCAGATTCCAACTGGTTT
This sequence comes from Callosobruchus maculatus, assembly GCA_951848785.1. Taxonomy (NCBI): domain Eukaryota; kingdom Metazoa; phylum Arthropoda; class Insecta; order Coleoptera; family Chrysomelidae; genus Callosobruchus; species Callosobruchus maculatus. The sequence continues at coordinate 616,571 of CATOUR010000214.1, forward strand.
TCCACGTCATCCTGTATTTGACTTACACTTGCCAGGATTTCGTCTTCAGCAGGGTATTCGCTTGACACTACATCATCGTCTAAATTCATAAATTCATCGAAAGAGACTTTATCATCAGAATTAAAAATTTCTAAGCATCTATTAAAAGACTCTTGGGTATTTAATGTTACCTGCAGCTCAATGATTAATCAAAAGTTCGACTTATAAGAGATTTTTATTTCGAAAGGATGTAACTATTGACTCGAGTTATAGAAATTCGAGTTATAGAGAGAATACATGATAAACATATTGGAAATGTACAGGGACAGGTAAAAAAGTTATAGAGTTATAGAGGTTCAACTGTACATTATTACTAGGATATATCAGTATAAACAGAGTGAGTCTAAAGTATGGAATGCCTCAATTATCTCAGAAAGGGCGGTCTGTACGAATTTCAAGATCTTTGGGGCAGCCATGTTTTGCAACACGGCCAATCTTGCGATGCGATGAAAAGTTTCAATTTTGAGATGCTACGTTTTTTGGGCGTTTTATAATATCTACATATCGAAAATCCACGTCAGTTATTTCTGTCGGTCTGCCTGTCTTTTGGCGTTTTTATAGCCGCGTAATCTCAGTAACCGCTGCTTGGATTGTGATGAAATTTGGGTAGCGATACGTTGTGGGATCGTGATAGATTTTGGAAATCGGTTTATTAGTGGCAGAAAAATTGTTAAATAAACTTTGTTTTCAGGCGTTTCGGGGGTTTCTTATCCTGAATAATTTCAAAATCGCTTAAACCTCGTTTTTAGACCATTGCCTGCTTTTTTGATGAGAGTGTTGTAGGAAGTGTTAAACTCGAAATGTTTTGTTAGCACAGATAATGTGTGGTACTGAGTACTGAGTCAAGACAATTGGTGTCATTGTTTACTCATTATTCGGATGCGATCTTCAAAACTGAATCACTCTCAACTATAAGTATTTCACACTTGGAGCACAAATCAGTCATGTTTGGAACTGAAAATTTTCTTAAGACAGACTGTCATCAGTGCAAAAATGCTTGCAATCAAATTGTGTATTTTTGTTGACCGTAATAGATCTCAATTGCATACTAATTAAGAAATTTAACTAATTACAAATCTGCAGCAGCAATGTAACATTCTAGGAATTTTGAAACCTTTTCATTTACAATGTTGTCAGATCTACCGTTTTTTTTTTGGAAGTATAATAGTTTTTGTTATTTCAAATTGATCACCCTGTATATTTCACCTTTTTGAAATCCATAAATAATTATATTTTGTATAATATTTCATATACCTAAGCCCTTCGAAGACTATTATTAAGGGCAAAATTAAAGCAAAAACTACGGCTTTATAAAGACACTGCATCACAACTGTGCTCCAGAGAGCAGATGAGAGACTTCAACGAACAGTAGTTAAAGAATTAGATGTGTAAATTATGGTACACCCTCTTACTCTCCTGACCTTGCTCCATGTGATCTCCATTTGTATCCTGAAGTCAAAAAGAATTGACAGGTCGAAGATTTGTATCGAATTTAGTGCTGAGACTATCAAAAAATGGTTAGGTACTCATTAGTTCATGAGAATTGGATGAAGCGATGGGATGACTTTATTGAAAAAAAAATAGTGTATTGAACAAATAATTATTTAAGTTTTACACTGTAGTCTCCATACGTTCTATTATTGTAAATTCTTCTCGCAGCAATGCGGCTCAAACAAGTATTGGCAGGCCGTGCCAAGTCAATGCATGCATTATTGATCTGTTACAGATGGACCCAAAGATACTATAGGTCTTCAGATTCAGACTTTTGGAATGTTTTGTGTAACTTTTCGTATTCTGTAGACCTAATTGTTTTAGGAGTGGCGTGAATAGCCATAGCCCACTTTGTTCTTAAGTTTAGATACACACGGCACTGGATGTGGTGTGTACTCCAGGTCTCTTCCCCTAAGAACAGAGTGGGCTATGGGTAAAAATCTCAGTGTTGTTCAGGTGGGACTAGCTGGCATATCGATAACTGCAAATAAACTAACCAGGAGAGATGTATCTGGCAAGACTAATAATCTGCACCGATATCCCTTCTAACCCTGAATAGACCCCGCATCACATCAGGGCTAGCAATGGAATGCTACCAATTTTTTGCCCATACTTCAGACAAAAACAATATTGTTCTGCGGTGGGCTAAAGGGCACAAAAACAACAAAGACAACCGTATGGCGGACAGCCTAGCCAGGAAGGCTGCTGAAAAATTTTATGACCTTTCTGGAATGTCGACAACCACAATTGCGGAAATAGCCAAAAAATATTCCCACGCCTAAATAGTAAAATGATGGGAAGAATTACAAGGATATCGATTTGCCAAGGAAACCCTTGCAGGTTTTAGCATGGTAATATCCAAAAAGTGCTTGGCGAAAACCAGATCAAACCTGCGTCTCATATAGTACGAATCCTGACTGGCCATTGTCAACTCAGAAAATCCTCCACATTATGGAGTTAAGTGACACATACGTAGAATGTGTGAAAGCGAAGACGAAACTCTGGAACACGTCATATGTGAGTGTCCAGAGTTAACTTCTATTACAGAGTGTGCGTGCGGGGAGTCATGGCCTACACCTGCCCACATAAGGTAGATGTCCCCTAAGCGACTTATTCACCTTCCCTAAAGTGACAGGATGGTCGATGAGCTGAGGGAACAGCTCCTTGGGGGATGCACAATGGGCCAGTTGTGACCTAAGTAAAGTGAGACTAATCACCCTCCCCACTCTACAGGTACAGATACAGAAGGTCTGCGTATTTAGATATATTCCCAGTGTGGGTGCTAGTTATTATCTTTGGCATTTGCAGTATCTATTATATAGGTAACCTTATCTGCCTTGCATTAAAAAACAATATCAGGCCTGTTGGCTGGAACTATATATTTGGATATCCTAGTATGATTTATATTGATTATTTTTGAGTACAGATATTGGTGTATGTTTGTAATGTGGGTCTGTGGTGTGTTCATGTTATTACAGTTTGTTTGTTGTGGATACCTTAATCAATGGTTGTGGTTAATGCGTGGTGTATCACTATAGCTGCAAATCTTAACAACACTAAGTTTGCCCTTTTAGCTCAGTCCTCAAGTACACTCAGGTTTCTAAACTACTGTTTTTTATTTAAATTTTACTCATTGTCGAGGTTCTGAATCAACTTTTCAATACGAGACTAGGGTAATTTGGAAAATTGATCGATGAAGGGGTTCCCAAATTGCATTCAGGCTCGTTACGCTTCCAGAATGAGCAGTTTTTTATATACGTAGTCAAAACAGTGTTTTTAAAAGGTCAAAAATAAGGATAAATTATCCGTTTATTAATTCATCATAATTTGTTAAAGTTAAAACAAAGAAATTTTATGGAATGCAAAATTATTTGCGTAATAAAGTTGAAAATACTCGTACCTGGCAAGTACTGATTCAAGCTACTCGATACCATTTTCTACTTAGTCGATACTGTTTTACTACACATTTGCTTTACCATTTCCAGGGTAGTCGTTTCTCAAAAGTACAGTCCTTACTTTAATAACACCCTGTATATTCAGGTTCACTATATGCGTACCTTTCTCTTGCAATTGTAAAAAGAGCAATGTCATTAACCATGGTGTACATACGTTAAATATGTGTACACCGCTTACGAAACCAGTCCCTTCACTAATGGCGGAGAACTAATGTGATTACAAGAGTGTTCCACGCAATTTTTACTCACACATCACACTTATAAGCATCTGAGATCTTTACTCTGAGATTAAACCGGAAAGGGTTCTTGAAAATTTGAGAAAGTTTAGTTAGTCAATTGTATGAAAACAGTACTTCTCCCACATGTTAACGTTTTTCATAGCTTTTTTTAGTCACGTTACTCTTTTTGCTTTACTAGATCGCCATCGTTCCACCGTAACTAAAACTACGTCCACAACAAACATCTACTGAAACGGGGGTAAAATTTACATTCTAGGCACATGTGCTTTCATTGGAGGTGGTCCAGTCAAGGGCGTAGATATTTTTTTTCTTGGTGGGGGTTATTTTTGTTCTTGAGGGGGGGTTAAGGATTCTTCTATGTATAATCAGCGATAATAAAATAGTATTTGTGGGGAGGGAGGGGCTGCATTATATAACGTTTATTCAACAATGGTGGATTACTATTAATTTATTATACTTGTGAGAGGGATGAGGTAATAACCCCCATTACCCCCTTATCAATGCACTTGCGTTCTGTGCAATAAACAGCCCACCACAAAACATGGTACAGCATAGCCATGAAGAAGTTTCAAAATTCCTAGAATGTTACATTGCTGCTGAAGATTTGTAAATAGTTAAATTTCTTAATTAGTATGCAATTGAGACCAATGACGGTCCACAAAGCTACACAATTTAAACTAGATGCCTTGAGATTAACTGTATTTGTTTCGATTACAATCAAGTGCTTTCATGTTTATTTCTTACTCACTCAAGATATTTCTATTCTGATTGCAAGAATTTTTGCATTGATGAAAGTCTGTCCTAAGACACATGACTGATTTGTGCTTCAAGTGTAAAATACTTAGTTGTGAGAGTCTTCAGTTTTGAAGATCGCGTAAGAATAATGGGTAAAAAAGTGTCTTAACTCGGTACTTCCCACACATTATCTATACTCACAAAAAACTTCGAGTTCCTCTATCCCTACACCATTCTGATAAAAAACTAGACAATGATCAGGGACTTTTGGACTAAAAACGAGGTTCAAGCGATTTTGAATTTTTTCAGGATCAGGAACCCCCGAAACGCCTGAAAACGAGGTTTGGAGGAGTTCTGATAATTTTTTCTTATTTACCAATTTTTTCGCCGCCGACCGATTTTCAAAACCTACGACCCCACAGCATATCGCTACCCAAATTTCATCACAATCCAAGCAGCGGTTACTGAGGTTCTGCGGCTAGAAAAACGTCAATAGACAGGCAAACCGACAGAAATAAGTGACGTTGATTTTCGTTATGTATATATCACAAAACGCCCAAAAAACCTAGTATTTCAAAATTTAAACTTTTTGCGATCACAGTACTCCCCTATCCCCTATCGGTGTGGGAAGTAAAATGTCGAAAACGATCAGGAACTTCCAAATCACCTAAAAACGAACTTTGAGCTGCTTTTATGTTTTTAGTTTTCTTATTATTTGTGCGCCGCCACTGACACGATTTCTAAAAACCATAACCGATCTCCATCCTCGCCACGGTAGTATACTGTGCCAAATTTCATCAAAATGAATTTGATAATTTCCACGTTACACAACACAGAACGATCTAAAACAATACTCGTATATGTATACATGAAAAAATTGGTTCCTGTACTAGGAATTGCAATTTTCGGATTGTCCTAAAAAGTGCATTATGCCGCTAGGTCAATAGACAGCGTATTATGAATACAACAAATTCACTAGCTCTACAACCCCCCACTCCCCAGCCATCCCAATTTCATCCCCATCAAAAAGAAAAGTAGAAAATGATCAGGAATCCCGTTCAAACACAAGTTTGAGGAATATTTGAATTTTTTTGTTTTTTACTGATTACCCCGCCGCCCATCCACCGATTTTAAAAATTATAGCAAGATTACCTACTACGATCCCACATCATATCGCTGTCCAAATTTGATCACACTCTATGCAACGATTACTGAGATTACGAGGGTAGAAAAATGCCAACCGACCGACAGACAGACAGACCGACGGAAACGAGTGACGTGGATTTTCGTTATGTAGATATCATAACACGCCCAAAAGGTGTCTCAAAATATCAAATTTTTGCGATCATAATACTCTCCTCACCTATCGGTGTGGGAACTAAAAGAATAGGAAGATGGTCAATTATTATTGGTTGGAATATTGATTTTGGGCGTTCTAAACATTTTGATATTATTATCAATGCCTTCCTATTGCTCGATACAAATAAAAAAGACGACAAAATAATTTTACTAGATGTTAGTTTATTATACTCGATCACCCTTTAACTTAGAAACTACCAACCTGATTACAGCGGCGGATTTAGAGGGGCGCTGATTTCAATGTCAGAAAATTACTTCAATGCAAGTTATTACATATATTTCTCAATTTGCGTTTATTGTATACTGATGATTTTTTGGCGTTCTAAAGGAATTAGAAAAAGAACGCCCAAAAAATATATTTACTTTATAATTCCATAGTAGTGAGCTTGAGGACATATGCTGACTTTGCTCTTGAACTTTTTCAATGATTCCTGCATTAAAGTTCACGGCAGAGCGATCTTTTTCAGTACTGAAAAAATGACGTCAAGTTGATTGACTCAGTACTTCCCACACATTACGGGCATACCAGTTTATTATTTTCCCATAGCATGAAGCTTTAGTCTGAGATCCCCTTGCAACCAAATCATCGCCAGTCCCCCTCCCCCCCAAATTGTCCTATGCCGCTAAGCCTTTCTTTCACAGGACAATGGACAGCCTATTAGCAATAATACAAACGTCTCAGTTTTACAACCCCCCACTCCCCAACCAATCCAATTTCACCCCCACCCAAAAAAGGTAGAAAACGGTCAGAAACCCCTAAAACATCTATAAACGAAGTTTGAGCTGTTTTCATATTTTTAGTTTTTTGATTATTGCTATACGATTTCTAACCGGCATACGCGTCTTCCATCCTCACCACAGTAATAATAATGTGCAAAATTTCATTAGAATCAATGTAAAAGTTTCCACGTTACAAAATACACAGATGGACCTAAAAAGGTGATTTATGTCGATAGGTCTTCCTTCACAGATCAGTGGACAGCCTATTAGGAATACAGCAAATTTTTCAGTTTTTTAACCCCTCCACCACCCCAATTTCACCCCCACTCAAAAAAAATTCAGAAAATGATCACAATCTAAAACACTTAAAAACGAAGTTTGAGCTGTTATTGTATTTTTAGTTTTTTTTATTATTTCTGCGCCGCCACTGGCACGATTTATAAAAACCATACGCATTTTCCATCCTCGCCACGGTAGTAATACTGTGTCAAAATTTCATTAAAATCAATTCAACAGTTTCTTCGTTACACAATATAGAACGATCTAAAGCAATACTCGTATGTTTACACCAGAAAAAATTCTAAGTCCTTTGGTTTCTGTAATAGGCAAGGCAATGTTCGGATGAACTTAAAAAAGTTATTTATGTCGATAGGTCTTCCTTCACAGGTCAGTGGACAGTCTATTATGAAAGCAACAAATTTATCAATTTTACAACCCCCCACCCCCCAACCACCCTAATTTCACCCCCACCCAAAAAAAGTAGAAGATGATCAGGAACCCCTAAAACGCATAAAAACGAAGTTTGAGCAATATTTAATTTTTTTGTTTTTTGCTAATTGCTCTGCTGCCCATGCACCGATTTTCAAAATTATAGGAACATTACCTACTACGACCCCACAGCATATCGCTGCCCAAATTTCATCACAATCCATGCAGCGGTTGCTGAGATTACGTGGCTAGAAGAACGCGTACAAACAGACAGACAGACAGACCGACAGACAGACATACAGACAGACCGACAGGCAGACAGACCGACAAACAGACAGACCGACGGAAATGAGTGACGTGGATTTTCGTTATGTATAGACATCATAAAACGCCCAAAAAGTGTATCATCTCAACATCGAAAATTTTCGTGATCACAATACACCTATCGGTGTGGGAAGTAAAAGCTACATAACACCAACTATGACTCAAACAAGTTTGAAAGATGTGGCTGTTTTGAACACGGAGTCTGAGATGACAAAAAAATTTTACTTCGAGATATAATAAATGAGTCCAGTTCTAGAGAAAGTATATTTTAATCGTCATATCATCAACAAGTTTGTTAAAAAAATATTATGTGAATGTGAATAAATGTATTTTATTGATTTTAATCCAAGTGAATTAAGTTTACTTTAAAAAATTATTAGTACTCCACTCAAAATAAAGCAAAATAATAGTAGCTTGAAAAATAAATATTTCTCCTTTACGATAAGAGGCAATTAGTAAGTAGGTGTAAGAATTGTCCTACAGGGGCAGCAGACTTTAAGTCCCTAGGCGTCTAAGCCTAAATTTGCCACTGCTTGATTATATTGAAATATTGACTCCTCATCGTTACCAGCACGAGGTTGGATCAACCGTATGATTTTCGAAAATAATTTTGTAACCTGATATTTGATGTATGGTTAGAAACTATACACAGTAATTTACTTCTCTTAAAACCAAAAGATGTTCTGTTCATAATCCGGCCACTTTCTTGTAGTTCGTCCTGCTAAAACTAATGAACATACCACATGTCCGAACATTTTGAAAAAGAGATTACTTTGACCTAGCGACTCTGTCTAGCTTCGATATTTTAACCAGTTTGTCGTAAATACCTGTATATACTAAGTTTTGTTCCACAACTAGACTTGCGGCTATCAGGATTGGACACCCTGTATAACTACATTACTGGAACTTCGAATCAATCAACAAAACAGCAAACTAACTAGTCCATAAACACATTAATGAAAGAGGTCACAACATGGCTTTAATCCATAGAAAGTGGAATAGGGATAAAGGGTATAAGGGTGCAAAATCCTATCACACAGTGAAGAGGCCAATATATTCCATTGTAGATCAGATAAACAGTCGGCGACTGCATTTCCTGCATAAAATGTCATTAAGTCATTACATCTAACACAAGACTTTCTATAATTAAATCAATTACATTCACGGCTCACTAGAAATTACACATATCTGTATCACTGCTACTGCACATATTTGTGATATGTATGCAATTTTATGCATAATTTTCAACATCAGCAGCTTTGAGAGCAGATTAATCACTCAGATAAACGTGATATGTGATAGTCTGTTCCTGTACCCCTGAATATTTATATCTAAGTAAGTATGTGTATAGGCATCCATTGTTCTTTCTGTTTTTTATAAAAGAATGCAATTCAAAGTCTGGCAGAATTCAGATAAGTTTATGATTATCAGCAGTAAAGGACTAGTGGTTATCGCAGTGGATATACTTAAAAATCCGATTTTTCTGTGAACCAAATGATTGGAATCATCTCCCTCTTGCGGAGTAAGTGGTGGAATAATACTGATGATTGACTTGTTTACTTGTATATTGAATTAAAAAGTGACATAGATACAGATACACTTTTCGTTACGGCTGCCCGATCGAGAGAGAGAGAGGGTAGGTACCCAGACCTCCAAGTTGCTACAGTTGCAACGTTGCCGTTGTGATAAATCAAAACTTAACTTATTAAGGTGAATATAATCATACATAGGCCGGCCCCCTTGAAGGGATTGCCTTCAACACGTAAAAGTATATGTGTGACAATACAAAATCAAATTATAAAATAAGCAAGTTTACAAGTACACACAATTTTACAATTTTACAATTTTAAAGAATAGTTGAGCTGTCACATTAGTCTTGATTTTTTAAAACATCAAATTTAAACAACTAAATTTTACAGTTTCAGTGAAGTATTCGATAGACACCTTTTGTTCTAACTGTCCTACAGTGGACATTACTTATAAAATATTTTAACAGAGACATACATCTATTAGCTTAAAACTAAATACAAATCTAAAAGCTGAAATATATCAATTGCCTCAAACAATTTCTTAAAAACTGTCCTTGCTATTTTCAGTGTTCGAGTAAAATGAAAACAGAAACGGAAATAACATAATATGTAGACAAAGGCATTTTTAAGTATCTATAATATAGAAATCATTGCGTAAATACCCAAGTTGAAAATGAATTTTCAGTCACTCGCATCTGGTAACGCACAAATCTTTGACAACGGTCTTTTTAGTACATTACCGTTACACCTCACAAGCGCCACACGCGGAATATTGTCTGCTCCGTAATAGAGTTGCTCTATTCGGCCCAATGGCCACTTGCATGGTGGTTGTCCATCTTCCTGCAGAAGTACAAGGCTGCCGGGTTTAGCCAAATTCGTTTTATTAATTCTCCACTTCGTCCTGCTTTGAAGCTCAGGCACATATTCCCTCTGCCAGCGCTTCCAAAAATGTTGGATAATAGACTGTTGGAGTTGGTATCTGTCCAACCTGTTCTTAGGCACTTCCAAGATGTTGCAATCTGGTGCCGCTGTTAGAGGCCTTCCAATTAAGAAATGTGCAGGGGTTAAAGGTTCCAGGTCAGATGGGTTAGAGCTTAAAGGAGATAGAGGTCTAGAGTTGAGGATGCTCTCGATTTGTACTAATATAGTGGATAACTCCTCGTAAGTTAGTAAAGCATTGCCCATCACTTTTCTCAAATGCGTTTTGACGGAGCGAACCCCCGCTTCCCAGATACCTCCAAAATGAGGTGCCCCTGGAGGGATGAAAGACCACGATAGGCCCTCGTTGGCCATTGATTGAGTTATTTTAGATACAACGTTTTCACTTTCAAAAAAGTGTCGAAGCTCATTGAGTTTCCTACATGCCCCGACAAAGTTCGAACCGTTATCGGAATGTATGCTACGAGGCTTGCCTCTTCTGGCGACAAACCTTCTGAGAGCGCAGATAAAGTTGTCAGCGGTCAAGTCCGTGACAGCTTCCAAATGCATTGCTTTAGTTGAGAGACACACGAACAGAGCAATATAACATTTTCCAGTTTTATAACCTCTCCCCTTACGGTCTCTAATTAACAATGGTCCGGCGTAATCCACCCCACAGTTCTCAAACGGAAACGAAACTTTAGTGCGGTTTTCAGGCAAAGATCCCATAAGATAGGCTGTAGGTCTGGGTCTGTGTCTGTAACATTTAATGCATTCATGCGTGATCTTTTTTACGAGATTTTTGCCTCGGATTGGCCAGAACCTCTCTCTGAGATGTGAAAGCAACATGAGAGGACCGCAATGTAGCAAGCTAATGTGAATATTTTTGGCAATAAGTTTTGTTAAGACGTGATTTGGAGGGAGAATAGCTTGATGCCTTTGATGGTATTTAAGTTGTGTGTTGTGCTGCAACCTTCCTCCAACTCGCAATACGCAGTCTTCGTCCAAGGAAGGGTTAAGCGGTATCAAGGTGCTCTTCGCGTGTAGTGTCTTTGATTGTTGCAAAGTTTGAATTTCCTTGGAATAGGAATGGAATTGAGCTAACTTAATGAGCTTATTCAGAGCGAAATTCAATTCAGATGCGGTTAGGTGACCACGCCTTTTGTCACGTGGATGCCTTGCATTGTAAATAAATCTAAAAATGTAGGCGGTTACTTTTTGCAATGTGGTTAATTTTGAATATCTTGAAAAGAGGTCGCACTCAGAGGGCGTGGTGATAGCAGTAAGTGTTGTTTTTAGTTCTGGCATGTTACTAACTGGAGTAAATGCAGGATTTGGCCAGTTTGACTGGGCTTCTAATAAATATGGAGGACCGTGCCACCATAACTGGTTATCAATAATCTGCTTGGGATAGAGACCACGTGATATTAGGTCTGCTGGATTGTTTGCGCTACTAACGTGATACCAATGATGAGGATTTGTAGTGGACTGTATTTCAGATATACGATTACTAACGAAGGTTTTTAAACCTTTGGGCTCAAGGTTAATCCAAGACAATACAATAGACGAGTCTGTCCAGAAGTATTCGGAATCAATCTTTAGGGTGATTGAATCTTTCACCTTTTCGTATAGATGCACCAGTAAGACGGCTGCACACAGTTCAAGCCTAGGCAGACTTAGGCATTTCAGCGGAGCCACTCTAGATTTGGCCGTTAAAAGGTGACATTCTGTTTTACCTGATTGACTGACAGATCTTATGTAAATACAAGCGCCATAGGCGGATTCACTGGCGTCAGCAAACCCATGTAATTGACATGATACAACTGCCGTTTGTGTGACATGCCTTGGTATTTTGACATTTTGCAAGATAGGAAGCTGTATTTTGATATCTCTCCATCTAGCCTGCAATTCGGAAGGAATCGGTTCATCCCACGCAAGTTGAAGCTGCCACAAATTCTGAATTAAGATTTTAGCTAACATAGTCACTGGACCCAATAACCCCAAAGGGTCGTAAATTTGGGCAGTGGCGGACAAGATTGATCTCTTTGTGGCGTTAGCCTCACCGGAGGTGATACCTGTGTGAAACTGTAGTTCATCATCCTTGGGCCTCCAGCTCACGCCTAAGGTTTTCGTTGAGCTATTTCCATCGCAAACTAGATAGTGATGTTCAGCTTCGTTATGAGGATCATTGGAAAATATTTCCGGTGCGTTTGATAACCACTTTCGTAGATGAAAACCGTATTTCGATAGTTCTGAGCTTAACTCATTGTATATAATTTTCAGATCTTCGATGTTATCAGTGGACGTCAGAAGATCGTCTACGTAAAAATCTCTTTCGATTATGAGACTTATGTTAGGCATTGTTGTTTTAAGATCTATGGCTACCTGATGTAAACATCTGGTGGCTAGGTACGCTGCTGGCGCTGTACCGTAAGTGACGGTTTGCAATTCGTAACATTTGAGTTCGTCAGAGGCGTTGTCTCGCCAGAATATTCTGTGTAGGGCCTTATCATCTTCGGCTAACAAAACCTGCCTGTACATCTTCTCGATGTCAGCGGTAATCACAAATTTGTATTGCCTAAACCGTAGGAGTATAGATAACAGATCTTGTTGCACGTTGGGACCAACTTTCAAGGCGTCGTTCAAGGATATACCACTGCTTGTTTTGCAAGACGCATCGAAAACTACACGCAGCTTAGTTGTTAGACTATCCTCCTTGGTTACTGCGTGGTGCGGTATGTAATAAGTAGGAGATGATACGTTATGATCCACCTCTACTGTCTTCATATGATTTAATGTCGAATATTCTTTCATGAATTTGACATATTCTTGCTTTAGTGAAGGATTGGCGTCTAATCGCTTTTCGAGGTTATAGAACCGTTTCACGGCGGTGTTTTGAGATTCGCCCAAGATCGTTACATTTTGACGTTTTGGTAGGGATACTATAAAACGTCCTGAGGACCGTTTAGTTGTTTCATTGAAGTGGGATTCCACTTCTTGTTCTTCCCTTGTGAGGCTAATGTGTGGCTTGATTTCTTCCAGGGACCAAAATTTGTGCACTTGATCCTGGAGATTTGATATTTCAATTTGACTAAAGTTTGTTGTACCTAAGTTGGAGGCATACGGCAAACTCAATGGCCCAGCAATAATCCAACCTAGCTGTGTCTTTTGGAGGACAGGTTTATGCCTTCCCAGGCTAAACTGACCTACGCTCAAAAGATTCCAGAATACAGATGATCCTACTAGGATATCTATGTTTTCGGATACGTTGAAAGCTGGATCCGCTAGCTTTATGTTGGTTGGAATGTTTAAATGATCTGGTTCAAAAGAAACGAGTGGTAGTTTCTCAGTTATTTGAGGGATTACGAGACACGTTAGCGTGGTTTTGAATGAGCTGCATTTTGAGTGAATTTCTATGTCTGTTTGGTATTCAATCTGTGTTTTATTTTGATTGACACCGATGATTGTATAGTTTGTTTTCTGTTTGTTTAGACCAAGTTGCTGAGATAAATTTTCGGAGATAAAATTGGACTGACTGCCAGAGTCTAATAATACTCTGCAATCATATGATTTACCCGCTGTATCAAATACTTGCACCTGAGCAGTTGATAAAAGGATGTGGTTAGCATGGTTGCGATTGTACAATGATACCTGGCTATTTGAATCCGAATTATTAGAGTTTGTGGTATGATTGTTAGGATTAAGATTTGTCCTTATAGGTTGGTTGGAGGTTGGTGGATTTTGAGTGTCGCTTGACTGTGTGTTGAATGCATCATGCAACAACGTATGATGTTTCTGATTGCACTTTCTGCACATCATAGATACGCAATTTTCACTTTTATGATTGTTTCTTAGGCAGTTAATGCATAAACTGCGCTTTCTAACTTCAGACAGTTTGCTGGATGAAGACAGTTTCATGAAGTTATCACAGTTATAAATCGTGTGAGATTTTTTACAAAAGTTACAAGTCAGTTGTGTAGTTGCGTATGATAACTGCGTGTGTGGCCTAGCGTCGGACCTTAGTTTATGATTAAATGTTTTATTTTGAGCAAAGTTAGTTTGTTTATGTGAGTCATTGTATTTGATGCCAAGACTTTCCAAAACCTGGCACCGCCGCTTTATAAAATTTGACAGATCTTCCATTGTTTGTCTTTCCACGGTGCTGAATCGATGGATGCGGCTCGATGGTCCACTTTTATGGTGGAATAATACTGATGATTGACTTGTTTACTTGTATATTGAATTAAAAAGTGACATAGATACAGATACACTTTTCGTTACGGCTGCCCGATCGAGAGAGAGAGAGGGTAGGTACCCAGACCTCCAAGTTGCTACAGTTGCAACGTTGCCGTTGTGATAAATCAAAACTTAACTTATTAAGGTGAATATAATCATACAGTAAGCAAGCGCCTTTCATTCCAATACATAGTTTGTTGGTCAGATAATAATATCATATAGTTATTAATATGATGACGACATGTCATTATTACAACGTTGTCACGCAATTTTGCAATTTTCGTCGTCAACACGACGAAGGGGCGTATCTCAAAAATTGCCGAATTTGAGTTAAGCCCGTCAAAGTGGCTAGTTATAAGTATACTTTCATATGACAAAAAGGCGTATCTCTATTGCTACAAATGGACGAAATAGACGGTGGGCGTAAGTTACGAGTTTCAAATTTATAAAGGCAGAACACGACGAATAGGCGTAAGTTGTCTTACGTCCATTCGTCGTATTAACCTGTATGAATGAATCAGTTACGCCCCTCCACCGACACCACGCGTTTGTATCGATTAACAACCTAACCTAAAATAATTCGTGGCCAACCGTTGCATGTTGTTTTCCAGTGGAGCAAAAAGTGTTAGTTTTCAGTAGTTTGTGGCTCATTTTTTCGTTGCTGAGGTATGCTGTTATTGTTAGTAAGGTGTGTTATCATTCCTAATTGGATGTTTATTCCAGATTAATAACAAAAATCATCAAGATGGATATTCTTGTGAAATGGAGTGATGGTACTGAAAATATTGTTTCATCAAGTCAGATTCAGTGTGTTAACAAGTTTGATTCATTGAAAAAAGGAGCACACATAAAAATGTATTGGAAACCCGAAAACAAATTTTACTTTGGTGTGGTGATTGAAATCGAAGATGACTGTTTTAGCAGTGACAGTGAATCAAACATGCCCTTAGCAATGCTACGTAAGGATTTAGATAGCGACAGTGATGACGTTATCCCTCTTCAAATGATAAAGCAAAAACTTTCCAAAACATCAGCTTGTCCAATAAATGGCTCAGTGGTGATAACTGATATTAATGCATCCATTATTCATGCGGATTCAACGAATATGGCAAGTTTTCAAACCACTGGGATTCACCAATCGGAAGTTTGTTCCAGTGCCAACCATGATCAACATGATGAAGCAGTGTCGCCTCATTCTGAGCTTTGTGAATTATTTGAAGACAATTCGGATGACGATCCGACATATGTTCAAACATGTGAAGTACATTTGTGTCAGGATGAAGTGTTTAGTGCCTGTCCAAATTGTTCAAAGTTGTTGTGCTGGACTCATTTTTCTAATGACAGGTCTTGTGACTGTGGTGACGTTGTACCGAACATGCGAGCAGACATAAGAAGATCGGAAAAAGCTGTCGAGGTTCCAGAAAACTACGCTGTTGAAGTGAATTCTAGTGAAAAAGAAAGGAACTTAGTTTTGAAGAAAAGGGACAACACAAAAAAAACCGCCTCCAAGATGCGAAATTTGGGTGAAACCTATGTTAGTTATAAAACTAAAAAAATTATGCCTTCAAGAAAAATTTTGGGAGCTAGATGCAACGGTACTACTTGCTCAAAAATAGGAAAAAAATGTATGCTTTTCACAGAAGAGGAACGAACAAACATATTAAATGATTTTTACGATACTGCATCTATACAGCTACAGAGAGAATACATAACTCGTTTCGTCAAAAGTATGAAAACTAAGCAAAAAACGAAAAGTGGAGGTGCCTCAAGACGTCTCAAAAGTAACTTTTATTTTCTACCGAAACCTGATTCCGAAAAAATAGCTGTCTGTAAAAAAATGTTCTTAAGTACTTTAGGCATATCGGAAAAAGTAATGCGTACATCTCTGGCTAAGGTTAGCCAAACAGGAATTGTTCAAAAAGATCAGAGGGGAGGCAGACCTGTACATTTAAAAAACAGGGACGAAACATTGAAAAATTTAATACTGGAGCACATAGGAAAATTTCCCAGAATGGAGTCGCACTACTGCAGACAAAGTTCTTCTCGTAAGTACTTGCATCCAGACCTAACTATCAAGAAGATGTATGACATGTTTATTGATGAACAAGCAGGTAGAACAGAAAACCAAGTCAGCTATTCTCTTTATCGCAATGTTTTTAAAACTTTACGATTATCGTTCCATCACCCTAAAAGGGACCAGTGTGGGCTATGTGTTACATACAGAGGGGGCACGACTTCTAAAAAGGTAGAACTAGAAGACCGCTATCGTCAACACATAGCAGAAAAAGAACGTGTCCGTGAATTAAAAAAGGAAGAGAAAGCTGATCCTGATAACAAAAAAATATGCGCTGTTTTTGATTTGCAGCAAGTCATTTTCTTGCCCATTTCTAATGAAAGTAAAATATTTTACAAACGAAGATTTGCTAACTATAACTTTACGATCTATGAAGTGAAATCAAAGAAATGCCACTGTTTTTTGTGGAATGAAGGGCTGAGTAGACGTGGTTCATCGGAAATGTCGACATGCCTATACAAGTACCTGCAACAACTGGACACCGATGGTATTAGTACCGTTTCTCTATTTTCTGATGGCTGTAGTGGACAAAATAAAAATTCAATTGTGGGTGCGATGCTGTTAGATGCGGTTACTACCTTAAAAAATGTACAGCTAATCTCCTTGAGATTTTTCGAACCATACCATGGTCAGAGTGAGGGAGACTCGGCACACAGTGCAATAGAACATGCGATTAACAGATCTGGAGAATTGATTGTACCATCTCAGTTAGCACCAGTTTTAAAACTGGCAAGAAGGAAAAATCCATATGTTGTCCATACCCTAACTTCGACAGACTTCTTGAATTTTAAAAAGCTGTCCACTGATCTAAAAATACTCGCGGTAAGAAAGGATGATGACGGAGGTGCCATTGATTGGACGCAAATACGTGAGGTCATGGTACAGAAAAATAGCAGCGACAAGATTTTTTTCAAAAATAGTCATCTGCAAGGTAACTATCAATGTATCAGTTTGAAACGAACTGCAGCAACTATCAGATCTGATCCACCTAACCTCAATACCGATTTGCCCAAAATATCGCTCAAAAAATACAACGACCTTATGACGTTGTGTAATGGAACAACTCCTGTTATTAAACTAGCAGAACATGTTTCCTTTTACCAGCAATTGCCGCATGAATGATTTTGTCAATGTTTTTTGGTTCTTTTTGCCATTTTTTCAGGTTCAGGAAACTAAGAAAAATTGTTAATTTTTATTCATTTCACATTACCCACCAGTGGTTGTAGCTTTTAGATTTTCGTCACATTGAAGTATATTTGTAACCATTTTTTTTAGCGAATAAACGTTCTTTTTATAGGTCCTTTTGTATGAATATACTCTATTTGACTTTATGCAGGTTTGTAAACTAGTATAAAACCCAATGTTGAAGTACCTTTTTTGAATTTTTATGGAAGGCGTATCTCTCAGGGGATTGCACGTAGTAAGACGAAAGGGCGTATCACCTTTAAGGGCGGTTTTATCCCCTTTGATGGAACCAAAAATAATAAAGCTTTAGTCTACATCAAACACTGATATTCACACAACACTTCATGTTATTGGAGTTTTCTTAAACCATATTTTAATGTTAAAAAACCTCTATTATAGTTGACAAAAATCTTCAAACTGCAATAACTCAAAACTAAGAATTTTGAGATACGCCTTTTCGTCTTGTCAACGACGTTTTGTCATAAGGAAGCATTGATCATCATAATGAAATTCTATGTGAAAAACATGTGAGATCAAAAAAGTTTATCTAAAATGCATAACTATGTAGAAAACTATTTACTACAGACAGGCACGTATATAGGGGGGTCCGACCCCATATTGAATAACAATAAGATTTTACATAAAGGCTAATATTATACAAATACAAATATAAATATAACGAACAATACTAGTTAATCACAAACAACAGCTAGAAACAAAAACATTTAAAATGAGATATTTTTGAACTTATCTGAAAGGTATTCATCAAAAGAATAAAATGCCTTTGACAGAAGGTAATTTTTGATACTACACTTGAATTGTGCATCATTTAGAGCTTTAACACTATTTGGCAAAACATTATAGAACTTGACACAATGGTAATTCATTCCATTTTAGATCTTTCTTCTCTTAGGTAGTTCCCATGAAAATTGTGCCTTGTGTTGTATATATGCTCATCAGAATGGAAGAACGCCTTTGCAGCGAAAATAGTGTTTTGACATAAGCGGCCCCAGTTTATGTAGTATTTTAAGTGAGAATGGAAATCCCCATAATATGCTGCTTTTAATGTTGGTTGACTAGTGACGAAAGAAAGATTCCTGATCAGATAAACACTCTTTGACAGTTTTTTTTGATACTACCTTGATATGGTGCTCCCAAGTCAAGGTACAGTATAAGTGAACTCCCAGATATTTGACAGGTGTAGTGTCCTCTTTCAAATGTTTCTTTTTGAAATTCAATTGTTGCGTCTCCAGATGATTTATTTTTAGTGAGTTCGCCAGGCACCAAACTTCTAATAGGGTACTTGCAGAAAAAAATATTATGTCATTTACGCGTTCCTTAGAGCCTAGTAAACATGACAAAATCACTTGTTTGGTTTTTTGGAATCGGCTGTGAGAGATATTCCAAAAAATATTTCAAATGCCAGAAAATCCCGCGCAAACAACCTCTGACGTCAGTGATATCGTATAGTGATGGGATGTAAAGTATTGATATTCGATATCGATAGCCAGTGCTAACTTAACATATTGACATTGATCATTATAACCACAAAACACAGTCACACACAAAAGTACAAAAGTCAAAAGAATAAAAGTTAGGCTAGATTCATGGCCGACTCTACACTAGGCCGGAGCCTTAGATGTGGCAACGTGGCTTAGCTGTCAAATAGCGGGCCTATAGTTTCAAAATAATTATTACATTTTATATTTATTAGAGTTCATCTCGGTTAATAAATTACGGATGAGTCAACGTGACAACAGTGTGTACCGGTGTTTATCTATATCGTACATTAAAGCCAAGAATTTGGTTAATAAATCAGCGAATTAATTATTAAAAACAATAGTATGTAGTGAGTAACAGACAATGTATAAAGTGCAGTAAAATTTTGCAGCAAAACAGTACTTTCTGTTGCAAAACAGGTACTATCTTGTGCATTCTCGTGAAATTTTCCTCGCGGCTGTGCCAAGTTGTCGTGTGAAAATGCCGGAAGTAGAAATTTGCAACATTTGCAACAAAGTGGTATCCGACGACGACGAGGGTTTACTATGCGATGAATGTGCAATTTGGAAGCATAGGGCATGTTTGGGAATGGCTGTAAAAACATATCTGAAAATCAGCAAGTCCAAAGATAATTGGTACTGTCAAGATTGCCAAAGAAATCCTCAAGGAAAGATGGATGCAACTTCAAAAACTTACACCTTAAACGCCGTAATGGCGAAACTCGAAGATATGGACAAAAAGTATAATAGACTGCTCACCAAATTTAACGAGCAGTCGGAAAGATATGCGGAGCAGGTGAAAATTAATGAGAATCTACAAAGAGAACTTAATGATATAAAGAAGTCACTTAACAAGCAGGAGCAAGCTGAACTAGCTAAAAATATAATAGTACAGGGTATACCATATAAGGAAGGTGAGGATGCAAATGAGATAGTTAGAAGTATTGCCAAACATCTTGGAGTTCAAGTCGAAGGACAGTTCACCGCTTTTCGTCTAGGAAAATCTGCAGGCAAAAACAGTCCTTTGAAAATTGTTTTTGAAAAGTTGAATATGAAGCAAAACATGTTTAAATCGAAACGTAGAAAAGAACTTACCACAGGTGCTTTGGGATACAAGGAAGGAAATAGGGAAACCAAAGTCTTTCTAAATCATGACCTCACCAAGGATAACCTAAAACTATACACTGAAGCAAGATTATTCAAGAAAACAAACGATTTTAAGTACTTATGGATGAGTGGTGGTAACATATTTTTGCGCAAGTCAGATAGTTCAAAGGTGCTACTGGTTGAGTCTGTGGACGATTTAAAAAACTAGGCGGGCCTCGAAAGACTTTAAAGGTATGCTATATGAACATTCAAAGTATTAGGAATAAATTTGAAGATGTGCAGGGGTTTATATTAAATAATAAGTGTGATGTGCTTGCTTTAACTGAGACATGGTTGGACAAAAATGAGACGTTCCTTTATGAAATTGACAATTATAATTCAGTACATTCCTGTCGCAATAGTAGGGGAGGTGGTACATCTATGTATATACATAACTCTATTAAATCTAAATTACTTGACCAGTCTGAAGATAATCAAATTATAAATTGGGTATGTGTTGAAATAGGAAATGCAGAACTTACTATGAGCGTTATTTACAAACCACCCTCCTACAAGGGTGCAGACTTTATAAATGATGTGGAGAATATTATAACAAAATATAAAACAAAGCATATTATAATGGGTGATATGAACATAAATTTATTAGATGATAGCAATTTAGTTACTAATTATAAAAATGTACTTCTATATAATAATTTTAAGATAGTGAACCGTATTGATCCTGATTGTGCGACCCGTGTTTCAGCTCATAGTAGAACCTTAATTGATCATGTTATAACAGATTTCGGATCCAAACCATGTATAAATAGCTTTGATGTCAATATGAACTCATTGTCTGATCACTGTAGTTTGTCCTTTATAATACAAAAAGATATAAGAGTGTTTAAGCCTAAGATGAAGCATAATATTACTGTAATTGATCACAAAAAATATATTTCTCTGTTTAGAGATAGGATGCAGCACACCAATTCACCTTCATCATTTCAAGAATTGACGGACATAATTGTAGACTGTAAAAAATCTTCAGAAATATCAAAAGTTATAAAAATAAGACATAATAATACTTGGCTTAATCAGGAAATTCTTGAAATCATGAAAGAGCGCGATTTGGTATATAAGAAAAAAAGAAAAAATCCTGGTAACCTATTATTTGAAACGCAATACAAAAACCTTAAAAATAAAGTCACTAACAGAGTAAAATCAGCAAAAAACCATCATTTTCGAATTAAATGGGAACAGACAGGACAAGACCATAAAAAACAGTGGAGGTTTATTAATAGTTTTTTCAAACCAAACCAAAATCAAACCCAAATTCATTCATTAACAATTCAGAATGAGAAAGTTGATGATCAATCTGATATTGTGAATTATTTAAATAATCATTTTGCGTATATAGGGGAAAATATAGTAGAAAAATTAAAAGTAGAGGTTGAGCAGTCTGGGTACCAACTAGAAAATTTATTTGATGAAATTGTTTGTAACAACCAAATATGTGAGTGCCGTTTAACAAATGAGGCTGAAATAAATGAAACCATACTGAATCTAAAGCAAAGTAGTGCACCTGGTGATGATAATGTCACAGTAAGAGACTTGATAAATATTAAAGATTATGTAGTGGAAACCATAACGCGACTAACAAATAACATATTAACATCGGGCATCTTTCCACAAGAATTAAAAAAAACCAAATTGTCCCTATATTCAAAGCGGGCGACAAAGAACTAATGAATAATTATAGGCCTATATCGGTTATTAGTGTATTCTCTAAAATTATAGAAACCATTATTAAAGATAGAATAACACATTTTTTAGAAAGTAATATTCCAATGGATATTCATCAGTATGGTTTCATAAAGAACAGTGGTACACTGGCTGCCACATTTGATCTTGTGAATTATATATCAAAAGCTTTAGACGAAAAATATTTTGTTATTGCGGTATTTGTTGACCTGAGAAAGGCCTTTGACGTTGTCAGCATTGATAAATTGCTGACCAAGTTGAATAACATGGGCGTTAGGGGTACTGTACATAAGTTACTCAGTTCATTTCTCTGTGATCGGACGCAATACGTAAAGCTTGGTGAGGTAGTGAGCGAACTACTAACAAATTCGTATGGAGTACCGCAGGGCTCGGTTTTAGGGCCGCTGCTGTACTCACTCTACGTTCTAAATTTGAAAGCAGCAAACTTACAAGCCAAATACTTTACATTTGCTGACGATACAGTTCTCATATACACAGCAAGAAATGAACTGGAACTGCAGACATTAGTTAATGAAGACCTTGATAAATATATGAAATGGTTACTTTACAATAATTTAAAAATAAATATCGACAAGACAAAATATATTCTATTTAAAAGAAAAAACACCATAGTTGACGAGCTTCATATTACAATTAATAATACTATGATAGAAAAGGTCTCATCAATAAAGTATTTAGGGTTGATAGTGGATGAATGTTTAAATTGGCAACCACATCTGAACCTCATTTCTAAAAAAGTTAGTCCGATGTTGCCAATAATATTTAAATGTCGACACTACCTCAACAATAAAACCAAATACAGTATTTATAATGCATTTTTTTTAGCACATATGAGGTACTTAATTCCAGTATGGGGAACATGCTCACAAACTTTATTTAAAAATATCTTAACTCTACAAAATAAAATTTTAAAAATATTATTCAATTATAACAAATTCACCAATACAGACCTGTTATATGCAGAACTAAGGATTGCTCATCTGGATAAAATTTTAGTACTTGAACAATGTAAGCTGATCTATAAAATAATTAACGGTAGACAAAAAAGTAATACAAATTTCAACTTTACAAGTCAAATACATTTTCATTTTACTAGGTCACAAAACAATATATATCCTATTTATAGTCGTACAAATATAGCCTTAAATTGTCCAATGCAATCTGCGTCTAGAGCTTATAATAGGTTACCAGTTGAAATAAGATGTAAACAATATTATAATAGCTTCCTATATAGACTAAAGCAACACCTAAACATATAGTTTAATTAAGCACAGTATATGTCACACAGCTAAGTATATGATGTAGCTAAGTACAACCTAGTTAAGGAAAAACAAATAATACGCACTGTTGATTTATATTTCATAGTTTATTATTCTCGAGGCCAGAACCTTCGGTACTGATTAGAGAATTGTAAAAGATTGTAGTTATGTAAATAGTATACAACAATAAACGATGTTTCAAAAAAAAAAAAAAAAAAAGAAAAATACTTTTTAGAACTACTACTACTAATACCACTTACATCTGATGTCTGGTTCATCGTAGTCAAACACTACGAAATAACAATAAACGCAACCTGTTTCCTGCTGCCACTTCCACTTCCACTTAAATGAACACTCAATTTACTTTGTAAATTGTCACTTGAGCTAGAAAAATTCACTATTAGATCACTGTGAAGCCACTCTTGCTGGTCTTGATTCCCTTTCACCATCAAATCTTTTCGTAGGTATGCCCAGATGCATGCCCAGAGTTCTATTAACTGTATTTTTCTGTGATATTTGGGAGGTCCAGAAAACATTGTAGATACCACATTGTGCTTTAAAATAGGTCTTATCCTTTGAAATGTTTGTAAAGTATTGTCTTTATTCTTATAAATATAACCAGCCCATACGAGGAATACCGTTCACCCACGTCTGTTTATGTCCTTTATTGGAAGCACAATTGCTAATGAACACTCAATTTACTTTGTAGATTGTCACTTGAGCTAGAAAAATTCACTATTAGGTCACTGTGAAGCCATTCTTGCTGGTCTTGATTCCCTTTCACTATCAAATCTTTTCGTAGGTATTCCCAGATGCATGCCCAGATGAGTTCTATTAACTGTATTTTTCTGTGATATTCGGGAGGTCCAGAAAACATTGTAGATACCACATTGTGCTTTAAGATAGGTCTTATCCTTTGAAATGTTTGTAAATTATTGTCTTTATTCTTATAAATATAACCAGCCCTTCCGAGGAATACCTTTCACCCACTTCTGTTTATGGCCTTTATTGGAAGCACAATTGCTAGTGCAACCAGGTACTACACACTTTGCAGGCATCTTTTTATCTTTATAGTTTCGATTGTGCAGGTAAATAATTAGAAACACATTAAAAATCACCTTCCAATCTCCTTTTTTGCTCTGGAAGATTACACTAATGACTTAACAACAAATAAAAGCTCAGCCCGATATTCAGTGTTGTCATATTTCAATGCTCCGGCCTAGTGAGTAGAGTCGGCCATGCTAGATTACTTATTCACTTTGTAGGGATGGGCTTATCTATCTTTGGATTCATTCATAATGGGATGCGCCGAAATAAAATGATGGCTTCGATTTGTTGCGAATCTCGGTCACAAACAGGATAAACTGTGATACCTATCAGATATAAAAATGTATTGCAACGAAAATGCTAGTGGGTTAATTGTTTCAAATATGTTTAAGTATCAATAAATTGAGTCGCATTGTTAAAGAATTCAGATCATCTCTAGTCGAATGCGCAGTTGAATCTCACTGACCTGCGATGTAGCAGTATCGATTGTCGATATCGATAAGATATCTGTGACGTCAGCCCTTGCTGACGTGGAAAAATTTGAATATATCCTTATTTTATTTCGCAAATATCTTTCTTTGGCCTTCAGTAAAATCATCTTTTTTGTTTCCTACTGCTTCTTGATATGGTTTTCTTTACGCTATGTATACTCCCGAGGCGATTTCACGACCTCTGCAAGTACTCTATTCTGAGTTTTGTGCGTTGGTATGCTGGCTTTTAGTTCGCCAATAGTCTTGATTGATTTAATTTTGTAGTGTCATCAGCAAACAGTAGAAACTTAGAATCTGTATCACAGTTCTGTAGGTCGTTGATATAGGCTAGAGAGCAGATCATCGGTGTGGAGCAGAAACAATGTCGGAGCCAAAACCCATCCTTGCGGGACCCAGCGTTGATGTAGCGGAAGGAAGAGGAGACACCGTTTACGACGACAGAGGTTTGGCGACCAGAGAGGAAGCCTGTTAACCAACCGCACAGTTTAACGGGAAAACCTTAGGACGGAAGCTTGTTTAGGAGAGTCAAGATCAAAGTTGATTGAGTATCAGAAGCAACGACGTATACTTATCGCCTTGTAAATAGTTTTCGATGTGACATGTCAGAATAACAGTCTTTAATTTTTCGAAAAAAAAGTCGCTGCAATAAGATGACTGTGACTGACTAGAAGATAATTATTAATTCTAGTAGCATCTTGGAGGTCAGTCCCACGACTAATATTAGCAAATAAATTACGCAACTGACTTTAATAATAATTTAAATATGTTTAGGTTGAACAGATAAAAAGACAACTTTTTGTCTCTTGATGTCTCTTTGTATCTCTAAAAAATGAAAACCATTTGATAGCCTGTCGAAAAAAGTGTTAAATCAAAACAAAACAACTGTGTTCTTTTTATTGATGACCCATAATTCCAAGAACGACGAAATTTGTGTTCCAAATATTGTCTGGTTTTAAAAGTTTGGAAAAGTTTGATTTTTTGTCTGAAAGCGTAAGGAATTTGATTTTGTTGTAGGGTTAGCGTGTTGATAATATGCATGTCTATAATAGAGCCAAAAGTTCAATACTAAATGTTTATTATGCGATGGTGTATTCATATTTTTGAGGAACATTCTTGTATGGGGCCAGGCAAAAATGCTGAACAGCATCTTTATTCTTGAAAAGAGAATCATTTATGTTCAGAATTCCGAACCAGGAGTCATACAAAGAAGTGTCCAAGAAATACAATCTATTGACGCTTCTTTCCATTTATATCTTTTAAGTTTACTAGGAATAATCATTTGAATGTTCGCTATACCAATACCACCCATCGCTAGTAATGACTTGAGTGTACCATAGGAAAATCGTCTGTATGTGCTTGCATAAAGCACACCTTGTGGAGCTTTGTTTCTAATCGTTAGGCGACTTTTTTGGTTTTTAGCTTCCTCTTTCAGAATGAAGTGAACGTTGCTTTCCTTGTGTTTTTTTCTGTTTCACAAGTGCGCAATTAATGAAATGCGTATTTATTTGCTTGCATTTTTTTCCGTTTTTTCCGTTAGTTTGTTATATTTAAATTTTTACTTTAATTTTGATGACTAGTCTTATATCCATAGGTGTACCATCACAGGACAATAAAGAAATACAATATAGTATAGTGAAAATCCCAACAGATGAATTAGCTTCCAATCCCAACTTGTAAGCAGTCCATTACTCCCAGCAGAATACGTCACTGGTCACTGGCATATAGGTACCCCTGGTATCGCGGTCATAGAACGGCATGGCATGGGAACCTCGCGCCGCACCATTTTGCTCAACAACCGGTTCTGGTCGCACAGGAAAGGTTAATACACCAAGACCGAATCTGAGAAGAATCATAATTTAGTCCAGTCACGGAGTGGTCCGAGCGTTTGTTGTAAGGTTACACTTTCACTTGTTTGCCGTTTGCTTCGCTTATCTCTTGCAGGCTGAAAGTGCCGGCAATCACCATCTTCGCAAACGCAAGATAGGAATGGTACAGGGTGTTCCACTTAGATGCGAATTGTATATTTTGAAGGATAGGTCGAGACTGACAAACGGCACTCAACAGCTGATTAGCATCAATAATATATGACAAAACTCTCCGAAGTTATAACTGACACAGTGTTATCTGTGACGGAATTTTGTACAGAACTACGGAGTTCCGCAATGATCTATTCTAGGACCTATTCCGTTTGCTATCTACATTTCAGATTTTTTGGTATGGTAAGTTTTCCTATATTGACCATGACACTCAAATCAACATTAGATTCTAAATATCTGGCTGTCTTACTGCTGAAAATGGCTTAAATGGTGACTTAAACACATTATTCGAGGGTTCTGTTGCCCATAATTCAAAACTAAACCCTAATAAATCGATTGCGATGTTTTCGGTAGGAAAATCAGTCGAGCAATCGCTGAAAAATTGTATCAATCTTAATATACAAGGTAAAAGCATATGTGTTGCAAATCAAGACAGAAATTTGGGAGTCAAATTCAATAAGTTCAGATTTACACCTCGATTCAACTATTAGTGCCAAATAACATACAGTTATTTAAGACTGGTGTTCTCAAACCGTCACCTCCTTCCATCAGAGATCAGAAATCAAACTTAGGCTGTGTGAGTCATTGATAATATCCAGAACATCTTATTGTGATTCTGTGTACGGGGACCTACATGGAAAGTAGTTGATGCCAATCGCATTCAGCGCATACAAAACTCATGTTTGAGATATTCATTTGGTGTTCGGAAGTATAACCACATCAGTGCCGCAATCAAAGAAACTGGATGGCTCAAATCAAACGCGTTGAGGAAATTACACTTAGCTATTCTAAATAGTAAGTACATAAAAATATTATTGACAAAACTCCTCTTTGTCTCAAAGTTGGTACCACTTTTGAAACGTACTGAAACGCACTCCAAATTATATACATTATTTATTCCACGTATATTAATTTTTTTAGAGAGGAAGGGTAGTCTTGGCTGACTAGTTAATGAGCAGGCAACAACCTTGGGGTTGCAGCCGTAGCAAAAATGGTGAGGCCAGAAGAAAATGAAACTAATTGTTCATGCTAAGCTTTCGGAAATGTTTATTCCCATCTTCAGAGCTTGCTACAATAAAAATAAGTGCTTAAGGCAACAATACATAATTGTGCAAAAAGAAAGGTAACTTACAACGGAAGATTTCGTCTTCAGGAGTCACAATCTCAAAAAACATGAGGACACGCCAAAAAACAGCAAGTTAACACCTAATGACCTGTTTTGTTTTTGCACAATTATGTATTGTTGCCTTAAGCACTTATTTTTATTGTAGCAAGCTCTGAAGATGGGAATAAACATTTCCGAAAGCTTAGCATGAACAATTAGTTTCATTTTCTTCTGGCCTCACCATTTTTGCTACGGCTGCAACCCCAAGATTGTTGCCTGCTTAATTTTTTTATGTAGAGGGGGGCTCCGAATAATCGCGGGGGCCCACGAAGACCTTGGCATGCCACTGTGACTATCCATGTCTTGTGTGGTGATTGTGTAATTTGTAAATTTTTGGCACAAATATATGAAAAACAAGAAGTCAATATGGAGGCGTATTGGCGTATTTACGATATCTGTTAGGGGCTGGTGGTGCAAATGAGGACGCAATGCTCATAAATGTTATTAAATGTGTGCCTTTTTATGAAAATTTATGTGGTGTCATTATAAAGAATACCATCTTTATTTTAATTCGCCGAAAACTATTTTCCAATCGTATGCTTATTCATCACAAGTATTTTCGATGTTCCCAGCAAAAAAAAATCATTTCACGTGTCACAAACAAAATTATATGAATTTTAAATTTACGTATTGTTACAAAGCAATCATGTGCAAATAATATGTTGAGACATTTTTAATTTTATTTTTGGGAGTATATTAATGAACCAGGTAATAATAAAAGGGAAAAAACCCAGGTCAATACCTAGTACTGGCTGACTAGGTACTTGACGTCTTTGGGTAAGACGCCATTGGTATGACTTTTTCAGACTTTTTTGACACTAATATCAAAAAACTCTCAAGTACTGGTATTCTAGTAGGGGCTACATTCTAGTGGAATAATAGTAAGGATATCTACAATAATTTGTCACGTACAATTTTACTTAATAGGTCAGAAAATAAAAAATGTCGACTCACTTTTGATCATCATAATATATTTTGGTTTAAAATCAAATCTGTAGTAGGAATTAGGTCAGTATGATACCAGTAAATGAGTTGTAGATACCTACAAGACATCTTCATAATACCGTTTATATGACAGTACAGATTGCCCAAAAAATGCAGATTATCATTTCAAAATAAAGATATCAAAAACTAGATCGTTTTCTTCCAAGTTTCGTTACAGCCCGTTCACACGATACGGTGAAATCACCGTATCGGTAATTTTTCACACAGTGAGCCTACGAAACGCCTACGGCAATTTCGTCGTTTCGGTCGCGTTTTGTCACCGAAAACCGAATAGCTGATTCGGGAATAAAACCTAATCGGTGGCAAGCACCCAAATGAGACCTTCGACTTGAAATAGGGTTAATCCAAAGTTTTCTGTTACGTAATCTACGCCTCCTTCGACGATGCTATAAAACTATAAACGTGTCCGACCGAAACTACTTTTTATGGCCGAAACCGAAACCGAATTTCGGCCTCCGTCTCAGTTTCGGCCGAAACCGAAATCGAAACATCAATATAACGTTAGTAATTTTTCATGGATATAAAAATGAATAACGTTTCATCAGCACTATCACACCGTATTTCAAATAAATTATTTATACTTTTTGAAATAAGAAGTTAATCTGAACCAAATATCAACTATTTTATATTTATATTATATTTTGTATCTACTAAATAACATTCCAAACTTTGGTCAATTTTTATGACACTGTTATCAGTTAGCTGCCTTAAAACTAAATCTCTGAAGCAACTACGTGCTAAGTGCAACTACTAAGTATTTTTGAAAGTAAGAAGTTTTCTCTGAATTTAAGAAACTGTTGTGAGCTTCATTGAGCTACAGCTACTGTTGACTATCAGTATTCATAACTGAACAATCTAATATTGTAATATTGTAAGCGAGAAACAATAATTTAACAACTTTCTTTGTAAATAGCTTCCTGTCTGAATAAATTTGACTAGAAGCATTAAGTAGTTGTTCAGTGGAAACAGTCGTCGGTAAGGCAGACCTGAATTTTAGAGGAACCTTTCTCAAAGACAGAAATAGACTGAAATTCTAGTGAGAGTAATATCTGCGTTTCTTTGCAAGCTTGGCTCCGATAAATAGGGTTCTTAACTTGTGATAAGTTATTACCATCATCTACCCAGCAAAATGACACTTCTTCGCTTGAAGATTAGTGCTCCGAGGGCGTCCGATCGCAGCGCCAAATCCATCCAATTTAGTTTCGGTTTCGGCCGTAGTTTCGGCTGGATGTCAGCCGAAACCGAAACTAAACCGAAACCCGTTTTTTGGCCGAAACTAGGCCGAAACCGAAACCGAATGTTCGGTCGGACACTATTTACAATCGTTTTCTGTGTGAACATAATCATTCGGTTTGCACCGATTATTACCAAAACGGTGATTTGACCGCATCGTGTGAACGGGGTGTTATGGGTTCTATCCTTTAGTACAGTCACAGTGTACTTAATATGTCAGAGGAGTGCGAGAGGTCGTAAACACAGGTCAGGTAAAGTATATGGTAATAGTTATTGGTCCTACAATACTATATTACCAAAATGTCTGTACTTCTCAATGTTTTTCAATTTTCTATTAATTTCTATTTATGAGAATCAGTCAATCCCTGCATTTCAGAATACAGGGTTGGGCTAAAGTATGGAACCAAGCAAATATCTTTGAAACGGAAAGGGCGATATTGCTGAAAATTTGCAGGTAGATGTAGTGACATATAATGCATCCGAATACAGTATGTTAGCTATTAATGTACTTCCGGTCTAACCGTCAACTTTTTTAATTTAAATGGGACACCCTGTATATTTTTGCAGATTTTAATACATCTTTTTTTTCCGAATACGTCCATAGTGGGTTTAGTATTTGTTTCTTAAAAAATTTGTCTCACAAATTCGTCCGTGGCGGTCTGCGGTCTTCCCGTTTGAGGTATTTTTTTTTTGTATTTTTTTTTTTAGTCACCGTCAAACGTGTTATAGGACCCCTGTCGGAACGTAAATCATTAAAAGTTGACACACTTCTTTGTGAGTTCTCACGCGATCGCCAAAACCGACTTTGAACGACCGGCATTTTAAACACCTGAAATGATAAAGAAGCTTTATCTTTCCCGTTTTTACAGAAAATAATGCTAAACCCACTACGGACGTATTCGCAAAAAAAAGATGAATTAAAATCTGCAAAAATATACAGGGTGTCCCATTTAAATTAAAAAAGTTGACGGCACTTCCGGTTAGACCGGAAGTACATTAATAGCTAACATACTGTATTCGGATGCATTATATGTCACTACATCTACCTGCAAATTTTCAGCAACATCGCCCTTTCCGTTTCAAAGATATTTGCTTGGTTCCATACTTTAGCCCAACCCTGTATATCCTTTCTTATGTTTATCGTTGAAAGGAAGCTTGGTTCGCATAAGTCAGAAAGGCAAATGACACTAAGGCTTATCTCGAAAGCTCTGCATACTTTTTTTTCTTCGTCCAGAATGGATATGTCTCTTGCAAGCTGTGCCCAGAATGTATAATCTTCTGACGATTTGAATATCGTTTTAAGCATGTCATGAGCAGCTAAATTCAAACTTTCAGATCATCGTTGTAATAAAATATATAAAAAAGAGTTTAGTATCCATTCATGTCCATTGTTAGTTGTTAGCAGAGATAAGTTCTGTTCGTCCTAACTTAGCAAGCTCGTCATTATCTCTCAGATAGAATATTTTTACTTAACGTAGAACCGTATATCAAAAAATTTTTGACAACACTGTTCCAGTGGTTGATCGTATTAAGCTTGCTGCAAAAAATAATGCTGTATTTCAACAAAATATTAGTTACACAATTTTCGGTCCACCAGTTTTATACCTGTTCTGGATTCCTGATGACTATAGTATAAAATCCACAGGTTCAAGCAAGAATTACATCTCCAATCGAAATAGATTTTATACTTCGATTTGTATCGCATTATATACGAAAAATGTATTGAAACACTCTGTAGAACAAGTATCTGTAACAGGCAAAACGGGTATTTGACTAGGAAACCGCATGCCGTAGTGTACACACGATCCTCGATGCCTTTTACTATAAGAAGTACAAATACACATTAGTATGAAGAACAGTGACATTGGCTTATAAGCTGAGACTTATTACCACTGGAACGACTCTTGGAAAGAGTTTTACTTTCAGAAGATCTACAAATCATCTGAGTCATTATTTATTATTATCGTCTCAAACTTCTCTTGTGTGTTGCTTATATGGGTCATGTCTGGAATTTCTAGTAACCAAGGTTTTTTTTCTAATTCATCAAATAGAAGGAATTTATGCCCGTATAGGATTTTGACGCTAGTGTTTAAATTTACAGTTTTTAAGAGTTCCGAGTTTAAAATTGTGAACACATTTTTTTGGCAGCAACGCCTTAAAATGCAGCAAAAAATGCAGAGATTATATTTTCGGCTGCGCAGTAAATATATCTCTATACTAATATTGGAAATATTTTTGCAAAAATTTCAACTCGAACTTTTCCTGAAAGCATTTAAAAACAAACATCGTAATATCGCCTGCAGAATAAGTTCGTTTCTATATTTGTCTCAAAGTCGAGTATCCGTTAGTATACTCAGATTTCTAATCACTTTTGCAATAACTGATTTAAAAACATCTCCCAGAAGTTCTGGGTATATTTTTTTGTTAATAGTAAACAGTTATGTAATTGAATACTCTTTTGGAAAAAAATCTACAAAGACTGTTTCGGAAGAACTGAATACACGCAGATATCTGAAAACACTATTCTCAAATTCTAAATTCTAAAGCAATGCACCCACTATTATTTTTTGTGAAACACTTTACCAGTCCATAGTCATCTACTAGTAATTTTCATATTTACCTTTATCCTGATCTAACTGATTTGTTCACAACAGATTTCTACTTGCATCAAATGTTTTTTTCCCAATTTCTACGCAGTGAATGCAGCGATTTTCATAGTTATAGCAGCATTATTTACTATGACTCCACAGCATATCGCTACCTAAATTTCATCACAATCTAAGCAGCTGTTACTGAGATTACGAGGCTAGAAAAAAGCCAATAGACAGATAGACAGACCGACGGGAATGGGTGACGTGAATTTTGTTATGTAACTATCATAAAATGCCCAAAAAGCATATTATCTCCAAATCGAAATTTTTTGCGAGCACAATACTTTTTACCCTTACCTATCGTTGTAAAAGTACCGACTTCACTCAAAACACTCTATAGAACATGATTGCTTTAAAAATGCGTACATCTATTGAATTTATTTATTAACAAAAACAGCGAAGCAGTTATTGAGATTACGCTGTTACAAAAATGGTAACAGGCAGACAAACAATCGAACACATATAATCTGATCGACGGAAATGAGGTGCATGATCTTCAGATTGTGATATTATTTGGCCTAGATTAGATTAGAATTGTTCTGAATAATTTGAGGGCGCTGAGTAGGAGGCTGTTTTGAATTTCAGTGTCGTTTAACAAAAATGAGTGTTAATATTAAATGCATAAAAAGGATTTTACATACACTGCTCATTCGGTTACAGATATTCGTAGGTAAATAGATTATACAGGGTTATTCACGTTATTCGACAAGGAGCATTAAGGCTGAAGTATTTGATAAAAAAGAAAATAATAATTTCGGATGGATATAGATCCATAAAAGCTACATTTTAAAAATATTTTCCTGTTATACAGGGTATCCCAAAAACACGAAATGTATCAAAGTTATGTTTTTTTTAAATAGAACACCCCATATATTATTGTATATTCTGATTCCTTGGTGAATTCTAGTGTGACTTTATATATCATACATGGGACTTAAAGCGAACCGTTTAGGTGTAAATCACCATTTTTGGTAAAAGTAGATATCAGAAAAAAATTGAATATCGCAGAGATTATAAAATTTGGAAAGCTAGGACTTTGCCGTATTACCAAGAATAAAACGCGTCAGCTTTGGTGAGACTGTTAAATTTAAATTATGTTTACGCTTGGAGAAATCGGTCTATTAATTAAGGAAACTTCGATCAGTAATAACTAGATTTTTTCAAATGAGAATGCCTAATTTTTTTACACGGCTATACAGAATTTGATAACCTTTCTAATGATATAAGGTTGTGAGTATCAATCTCTGGTAGTTTTCATTTTATTTTAAATTTTCAAACAAATCGGCGTTTTTCAATTTTCTTATCTATAAGCGACGCAGCAGGCCATGAAATATAACAAGACATGTTAATTCAGATGAAAAAAAAAACAAGTAACTTAGAAAAAAGATACAGACGCAATAGAATAAAGAGACAAGATGATAAACATTCCTTACAACACGTCAACTCTCCCAGAAACAACTGCGACAACATCTCTAAGGTCAAAGAGAAGCTGGAGTATGGCAGTAATAGATATTTTTTACAGTCTACTGGTTACCTCAATTTACTAGATGTTAAAAATTTCCAAGACAATTAAAAACCTTGATATGAAACAAAAACGACCAGCGACTCTTGCTCCAGCACGCAATTATCAATCATATGTAATGGTGTAAAAAAGTAGTAATTTCCATCGAAGTCGATACCTCTGACTGGAGCCCTTCTATTTTTCAATATCTATTAGCAATATTGCAAAAAAGGAATACTGACAAATCAGATTTAAATTTTGAATTTTCTGCCATTTATGTTTTGTAATTTGAACAAATTTTAATTCATTCTTCATTTTCTGCGATCTTGCTAATAGGTACTGAAGAATTTTCAGAACTCCAGTCAGAGGTACTTTTGACTTGAGCTTTGACAGAATTGCATACCTTTTTATATCATCCAATGTGAAATTTTATTATGAGAATAATAAATTGTAGTTTTCGTTTCCAGTAGTTTTTATTTCATTTCAAATTTTTTAATGGTTTTGGAAATTGCCAATCTCTAGTACATTGCAGTAGCTAGTAGGCCGTGAAAAAATCCATTTCTGCCATACTCCAGCTTCTCTTTGACCAAAGATATGTAATCGCCGTTGTTTCTGGTTAGACTTCGTTTGTTGTGAGTAATTTTTATAATCTCTTTAGTCTAGTTCGTGTGTATTTTTCTGCTAAGTTAGTTGTTTTCTTCTACCTGAACAGTTTTTTGTTTATACTTCATGGCCTGCTACGTTGCTTATAGGTAGGAAAATTGAAAAACGCCTATTTGTTTGAAAATTTGAAATTAAATGAAAACTACCAGAGACTGATATTCACAATCTTATATTATTAGAAAGGTTACCAAATTCTACGTTTAACCGTATAAAAAAATTATGCATTCCCATTTGAAAAAATCAGGTTATCGCTGATCGAAGTTTCCTTAATTGATCGACCGATTTCTCCAAGCATAAACGTAATTTAAATTTGACAGTCTCATAAAAGCTGACGCATTTTATGCCTAGTAATACGGCAAAGTCACAGCCTTCCAAATTTTATAATCTCTGCGATATTCAATTTTTTCCTGACATCTACTTATACCAAAAATGGTGATTTACACCTAAACGGTTCGCTTTAAGTCTCATGTATGATACATAAAGTCACACTAGAATTCACCAAGAAATCTGAATATGCAATAGTATATGGGGTGTTCCATTTAAAAAAACATAACTTTGATACATTTTGTGTTTTTGGGACAACCTGTATAACATGAAAATATTTTTAGAATGTAGCCTTTATGGGTCGCTATCCATCCGAAATTATCATTTTCTTTTTTATCATATACTTTAGCAATAATGCTCCGTGTCGAATAACGTGAATAACCCTGTATAGGGTTAGTCCCATCTCTAGCTTATATTATTTTTATCTTCCACTAAGTGACAAGAAGCTGATTTTATATCTTTCAAGCACTGAAGTTAATTGTAGCAACAGGGGATTGGTCAGTAGTTATTTCCAATAAAAAAATGACAACCTCCCGGTTGGGGTGGTACCTTAAAAATATATATTAAGTAAAGTAGTGATGTGTGTCGATGGAGATCTCAGCTAAAAGCCGTGGAGTATAGCTATTATGGGATTTTTTTAATCGTTGTCGCTTTATATCCATACATTAAGTTACCATTACCTTCCAGATCGAGGTTTTTTTCATTGCTAATCGACCCCTATACTACAGGCATTTACTAGAAATGTCACCGATTACCTATATCCATTTTTAGCTGTCGGGAAAGGTCAGTGGAAATGTATTTAAAACGCACTGTTAACAGGTTATTTAACGCAATGATGTAAATCAAGCTACAACTTCTCGAGCGACATTTTTTTCCGCGGATTTAGTCAAGTAATTTGTATGTTGTACATTGTTTGTACCGGGCAACGATAATAGCATTTTTGGAAACCGTTACTTTACTAACCGTTAACGGTAAATTTATGTTAAAACAAATACAGAGCACGTACTCATACCTATTCATCCGAAGGCGAGGCTGAATAATGATAAATTGATTCGCTGTCGTACACATAAGGGCACTTCTTCGATGACTATACAAAGTGGAACAGAAGAATTGTGAGCCATTGTTCTTTACTGGCTCATCAATAGGACCACATACACATTCCGCCAACTAAAATTTGCCACCCACTTTGGCTAGAGTTTGTTTTAGCGAAACTCGAAACGGGCGTTGAGATTGGTGTTAATCGACGCGGATTGAGGCCCTGGGTCGAGCGACATCACTCTTAGACTGAGGAAACGCCCCGATAAAATTCTATGGCACTTTAAAGTTTCAGTACCTACCTAACCTCACGTATGCCAAAAGGTCAACTTATTGAGGTCAAATTCGGTTTAATTGGTCGTTAAATAAGTGTTAATCAATTCTGCTTGATGTCCTGAGTCGAATTAGACTTCTCAAAGACTGAGGAAACGCTCCGATGAAAATCTGCGCCACTTTAAAATTTCAAACCTAACCTCAAAATTACTTCAATATTTCGATGATTTTTAATGAAATATGTGGTCAAATTATATATCGGGCGAAAGCGCTAGACGAGTACAACACAACGTCACCAGTCGCAACATCCTAAAATGGAAAATAAAAAAGTTATGATAGGTACTTTAAATATTTCATGTTAAAGCTATTGACGAAATATGAATAACCGAAAACCAGGTTAGTTTATGTTGAGAATTATTGAGAATCAAATCAAAATAGACGGTTGTACAGTCTAGATTTGGTACAATTTAAGTCAAGATATCAGGTTGAGTCGCTAGACACACTTTTTTACCTCAACCGATTTGCTTTCTTTATATTAGGTAAGCTATGGGAATTTGTGAATTTCCAAGTAGCGTAGACTCACCAAAATGTTTTCTCGCGCTGGTAATGGTCTAGTTCGTCTCAGGACTTCAATCCGAGTCGATTAGAACCCATTTCAGCTTCAAAAATTCAACTAGTTTGGTTAAGTTAGGTTAGGTTTGGAATCTTCAAAGTGCTGTAGTTTTTCACCGGAGTATTTCCTCAGTCTGGGAGTAGTATCGTTCGACTCAAGACGTTAATCCGGCACCAATCTCAACGCCCGTTTCGGGTTTCGCTAAAATGAGCCATTGCCCCCACTTTATCTCTGAAATTATTAAAAATACAAAAATCCCGGTGACATTTATATGTCGAATGGAAATTATCCCACCGAATACTTCAACCATTGTGCCACCAACGTCCTCACCCCCAGTAACCTCTACTTCAAAACCTTAAATGGGACCATCATACTTGTGATATATCATTTTGAGGGAAATCATTGGCAAATACAACACTGTAATCGGATTGAAGATTGGTTCGCTACTATGGAAGTTAATAAATAATATGGTGATTATCAAAATGAAGTATTATTTTCATTACCTAAAGTATTATCGTAAGAAAGATTCCTAATGGGAGCCATTTTGTTCCATACAGACGTACAGGCGATATTCAAAATGCCTTCGCAATAACAAAAGTATTTTGTTGTTGTTGTTTATCGCTGTTATCTGCTTGCTTTCTGTTGTTTTCAACTGTTTTCTGTTCTTTTTTGTTCTATTTGGTTGTATTTCCTCCTTTTCTATTGTTTATCACTGTTATCTGCTTACTTTCTGTTGCTTTTGTCTGTTTTCTCTTTTTTTCTGTTGTATTCAGCTATGCTTAGTCATTTTCTATTGTTTCCCGCCTGTTATCTGCTTGCTTTCTGTCGTTTTGAGTTAGTTTTGACTCTATTCGGTTGTATTTGGTCGTTTTCTACCGTTTACAGTTGTTATCTGCTTACTTTGTGTTGTTTTTAGCTGTTTTCTGCTCTTTTATGTTGTATCCGGCTGTGCTTAGTCGTTTTCTATTGTCTCCCGCTATTATCTGCTTGCTTTTTGTCGTTTTGGGTTAGTTTTGACTCTATTCGGTTGAATTTGGTCGTTTTCTACCGTTTACAGTTGTTATCTGCTTGCTTTCTGTTGTTTTGAGCTGTTTTCTGTTCTTTTCTGTTGTATTCGGCTGTACTTGGCCGTTTTCTATTGTTTCCAGCTGTTATCTGCTTGCTTTCTGTCGTTTTCAGTTAGTTTTGACTCTATTCGGTTGTATTTGGTGGTTTTCTACCGTTTACAGTTGTTATCTGCTTGCTTTCTGTTGTTTTGAGCTGTTTTCTGTTCTTTTCTGTTGTATTCGGCTGTACTTAGCCGTTTTCTATTGTTTCCAGCTGTTATCTGCTTGCTTTCTGTCGTTTTCAGTTAGTTTTGACTCTATTCGGTAGTATTTGGTCGTTTTCTACCGTTTACAGTTGTTATCTGCTTGCTTTGTGTTGTTTTTAGCTGTTTTCTGCTCTTTTCTGTTATATTCGGCTGTGTTTAGTCGTTTTCTATTGTTTCCCGCTGTCTGCTTGCTTTCTGTCGTTTTGGGTTAGTTTTGACTCTATTCGGTTGTATTTGGTCGTTTTCTACCGTTTACAGTTGTTATCTGCTTGCTTTCTGTTGTTTTGAGCTGTTTTCTGTTCTTTTCTGTTGTAATCGGCTGTGTTTAGTCGTTTTCTATTGTTTAGCGCTGTTATCTGCTTGCTTTCTGTTGTTTTCAACTATTTTCTGTTCTTTTTTGTTCTATTTGGTTGTATTTCGTCCCGATAATAGCCATATACCTCTCAACCACTCATCTACTTGAAATTGACGTGGCACGGAGATTTTAATTTTTTTATCATTCCAGATATAAGCTGGGTGGCAAATTTTAGCTGGGACACACTGTGTATGTGGAAAGATAAGCCTTTGACAAAGTAAAAAAAATATTCGAATTAGCAATTAATTGGAAAAAGTGACATTGTTACGAAGAAACAACCTTTGTTTTATATTTAGAGTCAGAGATGTTGAAATCTAAGGTGAGAGCCAGTAATATGATATATTAGCGTATCATATATCCGTATACATTTTTCCAGATTTTCTTATGGTTTGCTGTTGGATCTCGAATAAGATGCGATTTTGCTTCGTCTTGGAGTTGCAGTCTGTGTTCCACAGGACGTTTTAGAAATTACATTATGATTATTTTACATACTAAACAAATCACAAAAATTATAATCTTGAAATACTAAAGACTGCTCAAAATTATTCGACATCAATACAAAATGACTTTTACATTTGTCATTACTACTACTACTACTACTAATATCAATGTTATTACTATAAAAATAGTTACTCGAAATTACTAAGGTATGAGGGTACAATATTACCAATACTTCTAGGTATTGTGACCTCAAATAAGATAAAGTTTTAGTATGTATATGTAGGCCATGAAACTTCATACATCTCAGTCTTATCGTCCTATCTAGCGGTCTGTTGTCTTTAGAACTACTACTCCTTTAAACAAATTTTCAATTTTTGTAGAAGCAGAAAAACTTTGTGCTGGCAGCTTAGCGACCTCAAAAAAAATCATAGAAGCTCCGCTGGATCCGAAGCAATTGATAGAAAACAAATCGCAAAAATATCCAAACATTTTTCGCGTATTCTAATAATAGGAGGTCGCTGAGGGAATTTTGATATTTCAAGTGCTCTATAAAAATTTGACCAGAGTAACGTCCTAAAATTTTGAAATCTATCTGAGAATGCGC
The DNA here is from genome assembly GCA_951848785.1 of Callosobruchus maculatus. NCBI lineage: Eukaryota > Metazoa > Arthropoda > Insecta > Coleoptera > Chrysomelidae > Callosobruchus > Callosobruchus maculatus. The sequence continues at coordinate 656,458 of CATOUR010000214.1, forward strand.
TCTATAGTTGCCTATAGAGACAAGGTTATTTTTATAGACCGAACCTATGTCTTAAAAACACTCATTGTAGCGAAATTTTGACGTCTTAGCATCGTGTGGTTGGAAGAAGAGAGTTTGTACTGTGATCAAAATCAAATCGCGCAATTTGGATGTAGAGGTAAACAGAGTTTACCTGAAGACGATTGAAGATCAAAAGAGATGAATCGAAACGTTGTACTCAAAATTGTATAGGCAATGGAAGTCTTTTTGAAAAACCTCAAAATTAACTCTCTTCGTTAAACCTAAAATTACCGCACGCCAATTGACTATGTCAAGCTATAGCCTGCAATCGATGCACTTCTACCTCTGCTCTCCTCATTCCTTCTTTCCTCTCCTATCCTTACTTACTTTTTTTTTGTTTCTTAACGCAACCAAGAGCAAAGGTCCATTGGACCGCTCTGACAAGCACTGAAGAATTGTAATGAGATGTTGATACCTTATTACTACAGTAACAATAAGTGCTATGCAATAAAGTGTGGCTCATGAAAATGTAATGGAGAAATAATCATCAAAAGTTGAAAAATCGAAAACGAATCTTTCATTAAAACTTTATGGGGATTTTTATAGTCCCTCATCATCGTTTCCTTAAGATGGGTGGATAGGAAATGTTATACACTTATGGAAACTATCAATCATACTCAAATTTCTTGAAAATGTGTTAGAAGCATTGGATTCAATCCATTTGATATGTTTTTTCAAACTCTCTTCTGTTTACGATAAGGCATTATAACTAAAAGGAGGGGAGGGAGTTTTCTATCAACCCCTTGCATACCCACACGATAAATATATCATGTAAACTCCTTTGCTTCCGTCGATGTAGAAATCGGTAGACCCATAAAAGTTTCAAAACTAAGTAAACATATCACTTATACTGATAAGATTCTTAACAATGAGCACACAAGTATGAGTCACACGATTTTTATTATACACATGATGATAACGAACCTAACAGGTGTAATTTAGCAATTAGTTACAATATTCGAATAAAAAGATCACGAAGCGTTTATGTTGACTGTAGGAGTTTCCGGTAGTGGTATCACACTTAATCACAATGGATAAAATTAATATGGAAGTGTATTTAAACATTATATTCTTGGTTTGAATAAGTATATTATTTCGAAGATATTTGATCTGAAGAGCAGCCATGTTCTGTCTTTAGTTCAAGCATGTGGGATCAAAGATCACATAAAAGATATAATTTTGTTGTTGCTGTTTCATTTTTTTTTTCATTTATTTGTAATACCTATTACAAACATTGCCACCCTCGAAGGTATCACCTTGTGTGAGCGTATTGGCATCATAATTATGACAAATACATCACATTAATTTCATAATCCAACTGTTCTTCATTACCAGTATCGGCTGCACTGCCTCCACTCTCATTGGTATATCCTATCACTCCCATCATAAAACTTTATAGGACGGAGTAGGTACGCGGATTTCAAGATCCAGCTCTGTTCTTTTATAAAACCCTGACAAGACTTGGCCTGGAGAATTGTCCAATGTCTGGCCTCTATCACCAATTTCCATCACACTAACAAAGCTTTCGACATAGAAGCTTGAGGGACTTCTAGTCAAGCTTGCTGATTATGGACTACTACCTGGCCTGCGTCAGTGGCTGAAGGCTGTTCATCAATAAACGCCGGTGTTCCTCAGGGATATGTCCTATCCCCTACACTGTTTCTGCTGTACGTCAACGAGTGACCTCTCTCGGATAATAACACCCAAGGTCGTCCGAACGAGGAACACTAGAGAGACTCTGCGTGCTAATGCTTACCAGATCGAGGTCCCTACTCCTCGGACCAGTCTCCTCCAGAATTCCTTCTTTTGGAGAGGTTCGACGCTGTGGAGTGAGCTGCAAAGGAATTTGTTTACCGACGGCTACAACCTGCAGCGTTTCAGTTCTAACGTCCACGGACACCTATCCTCTCGAATCGCTTGTACACCGTCATAGGCTAACCGTAAAAAAATATCTGGCGCTATAATATAACGTTATTTATGTTTGTTTGGTGTAAACAGCCTTTTAGTCGAAACACCTATGAATAGAAAGGAAGAATGGACCAACACTCAAAAGAATCACTTCATCAGAGTTGGAGAAACAGAGGCACAAATAAACGTCAATGTGAACTGCCTTGACGATGCATTACCAAACGTAAATCAAAAATAGTAATTCAAAACTCATGGTTATTTACATAAACAAAAGGAAAGAAATAACTGCCAATGTCAACATAAAATAAGAAAAAATCCAGTAAATGAAGGAATTTCGCCGCCTTGGATAATTTGGTAACAAAAGACTACTCATCAGACCAAGAAACCAGAAGAAAAATCGCACCATTCAAACATTTGGTATTTGGAAAGAAAAATATACTATTTACTGAAGAAATCTAATTATAAAAATATTAATTTGGCTTGATTCAGTACTTCCCACAAATGCTAAGTAATAACAACAATTTTGGAGTTATTAAATTGTCCATCATTCTCATAATCAAAGATATCGATGCACTATTGAGTACTCTTATTGAAGAATACCTCTGAACTTTGGTTGGAAATTTTAAATACGAGAAAAAAAGCAAGACACACTGGAGCCGCAGGTGTAAATAAATGTATAGGTAATTACTGGTCCTACTTGTACCGACATTTTTCTAAGAAATTTTACAGTCGTCTAAGAATAAAAAAAATGTTGGATTGTCATCATCCTCCACCTTTCCCAACTTCAACCACTTCCACAGGCACGTATCCAGGATTTGGTTTTGGGGGGGGGGAGGGTCCAGATAATGGGTGTCACCTTAAATTTACTCTCGTCCGGGGGGGGGGGGGGGTGCAAAGTTGTTGGATTCCATTGTCTAGACGGCATTATATAACGTTTCGGGGGGGGGGGTCTGGACCCCCCCTCTAAATACGTGCCTGCACGTCCAGGAGAAATGAAAAATCATCAGGAACACCTGCAGCGCCTATAGCCAAAAATATGAACTGTTCTTAATACTCCGCTACCAAGTCGACACATAGACCTACTGGTTACACGGGATCGTTATGTCATTATCTTTAGACAGTGATGTCAATGAGAATACGCATTCATCCTAAACCCACCTTTAGATGCACTCGTGGGTCTGGCGTTTCAACGAGGTCATCCCTTATGCACATAGGTTTCTAGGGTCTGCAATGCTACAAACGGTCTGAGAGATGTTTATCTCAAGTTTGAAAATTTATTCAAAACCTAAAATTACCTCTCAAAATCTAAATTCGTTGGCAGTAAAAGTTTGTATACAGACACTTCTTAACGAAGGAACAATTATGGGTATAAAAAAATAAGAAATGTTGCTTCAGATTAATGTGTCGGTAGCTGTTATGTAAACATAATAAAAACGTGACTGGCTTGTATTGAACTAAAAAAATATGGTACAAACAAGCATTTACATACATTTTCTGCACCTACACAAACGCTGTGAAGTTTTATCAGTTAGCCTTAGATGCTTTCTAGTAAAAAGCGAAGTCCTTGACAATCCGTACGATAGAATTCCAACCGGTTAGTCCATGCGAAACGGTTGAACAGCCAGTTATGCGAGATTAGAAGAATGGTCCCCTTTAAAATGTCTTATGGACTCTGAGATAGAAATGTTGACATTTGTTTGCATATTCAACGAATCATTGAACGGTCTTCACAGTTTATCTATTTATGACGAAATCATTAAAAAACTTATAGAAGAGAATGTCCTGCTGCTGCTGAGATGCTGAGAATGGATCGATAGAAGGTCAAGGAGAAGAAGAAGAAGCAAATCATTGAGAAGTGTGTAAATATAACAGTCCAAAGAGAGACAGCAGTGAAATTAGGTCAGGCAAAATTTTAGTGTATATTCCAGGCCAATACCTCAAACAAGGCATAGCCTTCGAGGTGGCAATATTTGTATAGTACAATACAAATAAATGAATTTTACTTCCCACACCGATAGGTGAGGGGAGTATTGTAATCGCGAAAATTTTCGATTGTGAGATAATACACTTTTTGGGCGTTTCATGATGTCTACATAACGAAAATCCACGTCACTCATTTCCGTCGGTCTGTCTGTCTGTCGGTCTGTCCGTCTGTCGGTCTGTCTGTACGCGTTTTTCTGTCCTCGTGATCTCAGTCACCGCTGCATGGATTGTGATGAAATTTGGGCAGCGATATGCTGTGAGGTCGTAGTAGGTAACGCTGCTATAATTTTGAAAATCGGTGCATTGGCGGCGGAGTAATTAGCAAAAAACGAAAAATTTCAAATATTCCCCAAACTTCGTTTTTAGGCGTTTTAGGTGTTCCTGATCATTTTCTACTTTTTTGGGTGGGGGTGGAAATTGGGGTGGTTGGGGGTTGGGGGGTTGTAAAATTGAAAAATTTGTTGTATTCATTATAGACTACCCACTGACCTGTGAAGGAAGGCCTAGCGACATAAATAACTTTTTTAGGTCTATCCGAACATTGCCTTATGCCTATTACAGAAACTAAAGGACAGAATTTTTCCGATGTATACGTATGAGTATTGCTTTAGATCGTTCTATATTATGTAACGAAGAAACTGCTCAATTGATTTTAA